>JBBPBQ010000001.1:52521021-52653552 GCA_037974755.1 Cicer yamashitae | reverse complement strand
TATTTTAATATTTAAGAAACTCATATTTAATTCATTTAAAGTTAAAAAATTCTAAAATTTTGTGTATGATCTTTTTATAATGTTATAAATATTATTGCAAAAAATAATTAAAAAGTTTTAAAGTTAAAGGAAAATTAAACATGTTTTATTTCAATATGGACTAAACGTAATTGTTGGATAGTTTTATAGGAACTAAAAACTATATTTTTATTTTATAGGATTAAAATTGAAAAGTCAAAATTTTATAGAGACTAACAAAATATTTAACCTTTAAATTTTTTATAGATTATATATATATATATATATATTATATAATTTGAAAAACTATGTAATGAATTGTGAATTAATTTTTAATAGTATAAAGTTTATAGAGTTGATTTCATAATTGAATTGATAGAAAATGTGTTATTTGTAAAGAATTACTAAACGCATATTTAGATAATGGATTATCTACATTGATAATTTTAAAAGACTTCCTTACTTTGCATGAATCTAAAAGACTTCCTTACTTTGTATCGGAGATGTATTTCATCAAAATATGCATGTGGATCCTATTTAGTAGGATTCATGTGTATTTCAATTAATTAAAAGAAATATGTTAAAAAATTTATTGCTACCGTGTATATATATATATATATTTAAAATACCTTAACTTAGTACTTCAATCAACACATTAATAAAATTCAAAATTATCTATAGTACTAAATCATAAATAAAAAATTAACACAATTAAAATAATATTTTAAATACAATAAAATATCATAACAATAATTATTTAGTGTAATTTTAATGGACAAAATTAAAATTTTCTTGGAGACAATTGTAATAATCATTAGTGCTACTTTATATTATTTGTGGATATCTACACAATTAATTAATGGATAGAATATATATATAACACACATCCCATCCATTTTGAGTTTTATTACGGGTGATTTTGAAAGTGTAGTCACACAGATCCCCATTTTTTAGGGCAGCAAAATGAATTTAGGAACCGATTTGTTTTTTATGGGTTTATTCGGTTTATTGTTGAGGAGTTTGGTTCACGTGTAAGCGTGGGAATAGGTTAGACTATCCGATAGAGATTTACAGTCTGGTCTAATCTGTTTAATAAAAAGGTTAAACTCAAGCTTTTTTTAAAAAACTTATTAATTTAAATAGAACAGACTCGTACTTATAAAAAAACTTATTAGGTATGATAGGTCGGTCTATATATATTTATTTTATTATTATTTTTTATTATTATTTATTAATATTAGTATTTGTTATTTTAAATTTGCTAATTATGAGTTCATTTTGTTTCTTTGTTTTTTCAGAAGGTTGTTGCAAACTTGTTAGTTATAATTTTATTAGTTTTCTTTATATATAAATGCCTAGTTTAACCTATTTAAAAAAATATAAAATATACTATTTAAATATTTTAATGTGAAATAAGCTTTTAGGTCATGCTAGACCCAAAAAAAAGTCTGAGATAGGCCGTAGACTAGACTCAACCCTAAAAAACTAATCGTATGTCAGACTAAGACCTTTCAAATGTGTTAATTATATTCTATAAAATAAATTAGACGGTCAAATGTGTCAATTCACTTCTCAATTTGAGAACAGTTAAACCATTTTTTAAATTATCTTTAAGCCTTAACTCAATTGAAAAATGTCGATATTATTAAATTGAAGTTCTTTAAAAAAAACATTTTTTAGACTTGTGTGTAATTAAAAATAACATACTTATAATTACTCAGTTAAAAAAAATTTGATTATCCATTACAAGTTTGAGCCAAAAATTTGAATTATAATGGGACTAATTTTTTACATATCCCGTAAAATTTAAATTATTGTAATTGTTAAAATATTATTTGTGACTTATAATGTCTAGATTAAATGTTTTGTCTTGATTTCAATTAAAAATATTTTTTTTTTCCAAATTTTGATCAAGAATATATTATTAATAATTTTACAGCAATAAAAATATAAAGATGATTATATAATTCAAAGATTAATAGATAGAATTGTTGATGTTTTTGCCAACGTAAAATGCTATTATACTACGTATTCAAGTTAATAAATTTATTTATAATTACTTTTACCATAATTCTAATTTTTCTTCCACAAATCCTCAATATTTTATATCATTTAAGGTTATGTAAAACAATTATTAGCTAGTATTTTCCATATATTTTGACGGATATGATATGAGTAATATTTGAGTAGCTAGCTAGCTAGGTAGAATACATCATACTGAATTATGAATGGAGTAAGACTTTAAAAAAGAACACAATAGTGTGATCAATTAAATAAGAACACTTTCATTATTCGTAATTGCTTGCGAAATCACATGATTCTTACCAAACACTACTTCATTATTGGTAAGTGGTAAGATTAGCAAACAACTGTCCAATACATGATAGTAATTTAATATAATAGTAAACTTTAAAAGGCAAGCCGTGAGTGCACCTAATCACTTGTCACCGTATTACTTTATCTCTCTCAAATTATAAATCATTTTGTAAATTTTATATAAATACAGTTAATTTTGTATTGAAAAAATTAAATATTACTTTACAAAATTATCATTTATTAATAATATAG
This sequence comes from Cicer yamashitae, assembly GCA_037974755.1. Classification (NCBI taxonomy): domain Eukaryota; kingdom Viridiplantae; phylum Streptophyta; class Magnoliopsida; order Fabales; family Fabaceae; genus Cicer; species Cicer yamashitae. The sequence goes on along the minus strand of JBBPBQ010000001.1, from coordinate 52,650,966 downwards.
AAAAAATAAATTAATAGAACTAGAAAAAAGAGAACAATAAATAATATGATTAAAAAAAACATCAATAATATTATAAAACGACTAATAATTAGGATAAATTACTTTTATAAAATAACTTATAATTTAAAATGGAAAAAAGTAAGAAGTAAAAGTTGGGCCACTTCTATTCCGTGCCTAATTTTACACGTAAGGCCAGTTTACTTTACCCACTAAAAGGGGAGTACCTTGTTGTTCAAAATTGGAGGATATAATTAATAACCTTAACTTGAGTTTGTGTAAGATTAGGACTTTCGTGGTTATTGCTGTTTAAAGTCTTCGTCACGAAATTTGTAATTATTTTAGCATAGGCCTAATACATGATGTTACTATTGTTTTTATAATAAATAAAATAATAATCAGATAGAGAAAGAGGTTAAGAGAGAGTTTAATAATTTTGTGCTGATGGTTTCAGCTTTCAAACATCAACATCTAGAGCCAGTTTGCAATGCACTAATGTTAATAAAGCTCATCAATAATGTTGACACCCATTGTCCAATATGTTTTGTCCTATACGGTAACCAAACAATTAAATTATTATTTTTTTCAATGCAACCAAGCTGGCCGTTTTGCTTGTTTAGGGATTTTACTTACACCTGGATGCTTCTTTGGTCAATGACATGACCCTTTTTGGAGGAAGGGAACTTTTTATATGCTTTTTACTAATATAATTTTATTTTATTTATTTAGACCCCGTCAATAATCACCACCAGGTTTACACATCCATCCCAACTTTAACCTGGTCAATTCATAAACTTCACATCTTAATTATGCTTAAAGTCTTTAACCACACTTTTTAAAAAAGTTTTGCACTCGTTTGAAATTGCGGTGGAATATCCACCTAATGTGCGATTCACCATTAGTTAATATTTTTGTTTCACATAAACTGATTTCAACAAACGTTAGAACGTGATAATATTTGCCGCAACATAAATCCAAACAAATGCTAAGATCTTTTATATAATTATAATTGAGTCTATATCAATAATATTTATCACAAGTTTCTACATTATCAAAAATTACAGCACCACTGCAGTAGTTAACTCCGTATTGTAAATAATCTAGACAATGTGATAGGAATGAGATCTAACAAGATTGTAATTTAAAACTATAGATTTAACTTTACTTTGTTTGATCTACACCAAGACATTTGACACTTCTTAAGTTATAATTTAGACAAACTATCACAAATACAAATTCATATGTATATAAATGGGAACACTGATTTGACTTTAGTACTTTGTGATTACAAAATTAAATTTTTTTTCAATTGAGTTAACGCTTCAAGTAAATTTCAAAATTCAATATACTATTTTTAAAATTTATATTTTCACTTTTAATTTTTTTACAAATGTTCTTAAACACTTTTTTTTAACAGAATATTGTTAGACATTTGTTAACATTTTTTTCCCAATTAGTCTTTTATAGATGCAACAATGATTGAAACAACCATGGTTTGCATATCATTTTTATTTTAAAGCTGTGCCCTGCAAAAGGCTTGCAGGTATAGACTCTTTGTAATATGCAATGTTCATAGGGGAAAAAAGAAAGATAAAAGATTTTAAGATATTTTTTATTAATTTTTCAAAAATCGTTTTTTGTATTAATGAAAAATAAATTTTGTTCTTTGATTTAATGTTTGTATATTTGTGTAAATTAATAAAAATGTTGACAAATATATTTGTGTGGATTTATCTCTACTCCTACACAAAAATGAGAATAGGGGTAAGTGTACCTCCATACAGGGGTGTGAGTTCAAAAACAAAATATATGAAGCATGAGGATTTTAGTTTTTAAATTTCTGTTATGTGTTTTGGCAAAAGTTAAAAAAAAATAAGAGTTGAAATTTAAGTGTGAGTAATACTATAGCTATTAGTTATATATTGATTATAAATGAACTAAATATTATATATATAAGATATATGATCTATATTTTTAATGACTTAAAGTTTTTGATAGATATGTAGTGTCTCAATCTCTTGGTGGTCCTAAATCATTAGTCTATTTTTGCTCTAGTGCTCCCTCAAAATTCTAAACAAGTTATAATAGAGTCATAGTTTGGCTTTGTGGGAGAGCATGCTCAAGTGAATGAATGAACTCACACTTAAGTAAAGGATTCTTAAAATTAAGTGTGAGTGGTTGTTTCACACAATTATGAATAAATTAAATATTAGATATCATTGTGATCTCAAACCACATTTCCTATATATTGTTTGCTTTGGAGTCTTGTGCATAAGTCTTCACAACTTTGCTCTTAGTAAAAGACGCCTCAATGGATAGAGGAGTGTGGCTGTTGTTTATAAAGTACTTTTAATTTTGATTCTTAAGCAACATGAGACTTGTTTGTGTACCAAAATATTAGTCTCCAATCAAGGCTAATGGATTAAAGGGTATGTTAGCCCCCTTGCGTGGCTTAGACCTTCATTTTCCACAAATTACACCATTGATCTGATACAGACTTCAGCTAGCGCCCATATTCACAACGAAGCAGTGGTTGAATGTGGTTTTCCTTCTTAGAGAGAGTCAAATTTGAGTAAAGAGTGTGAGTCATAGTGGAATATAAATTTTGTACCTTGTTGTTCGTTCCTTATATTTACTGGAAGAATTAGATTAGAGCTTTGGAGAATCATGCAAGGGAATCTTAGCGGGATTCTCGCCCATGCCATCAATGTCAAATTTGGTCGTTACGATAATGGAGAAAAGAGCCACAATATTTACAAATTGGGCCATGGTCGTGCGAGCCTATTTGTTGGCGAGGTTTTTCGAGATGAGGCTTAGGCCCATTATGGTGTCTTAGATTATATTATATGTGCATTGTTACTCTTAACACTCCCCTTATCTCACACTCCTCACAAGTGATATTATAGTTTGGTTCGACTTGGTGGGATGTTGGGAGTAGGGATATAAAAATTAAACCAATAATCACATAACACATGAAGACCCAATCCAAACCAAACCATATTTCCAATGTATTAAGCTTGCTCTCGGAGTTCGCAACATTGTGCATAGTTTTCTTTTGTTCAAATGCTTCATCTATTTCAAAATTAGAGTCGTTCAAAAATTTTGTATGCATATTAAGAAATATAGTAAATAAGAAAGATAACACTACCTCCATCTCCAAATACAAAATCTAGTTGATCAAATCACAAAGATTACAAAAATTGATAGTAGTATTAAATATGTTGACAATTAATATTGTTTTTACAGGGTTATTTGTCCTAAATTATATGTAATTTTGTAACAACAAAAATTGTGTCCCGAATTACTACATGTTATTTTATAATATCAAATAAAACATTAATTTTTCTTTCATATACCACTATTGATGAGGGATAATTTTGTAAAATAACTAATAATTTATCTTTTCCTTAATAATTTAACTACATTTCTTAATTTGTGTCAAATGAACAAAGTGACATATAATTTGGGATGGAGGGAGAATTTTTTTTTTTTGACAAGGAGAAATATTTATTGTTAGTTGCACAAAAAAATGTAAATTAATTGGATGTATGTTAGTAAAGGAATAATTAATGTAGTTGAAAATTTAAAATGATCTTATAAAAAGGGAGAAAGAAATTTCTCAAAGTGATCTTATATTTAGGAATGAATAAAGTTTGTCGTTATTTTACCAAATTACTCTTATTAACTATTAATGTTTTTTATACCATCATAAATATAAAGTAGACTTAATGTACACAATAATAATAATAATAATAATAATAATAATAATAATAATAATAATAATAATAATAGAGTACATTTGAAAAAAATAATTAAACTTTCGTTCAAAATGGAAAAATAATATTTATTTAGAAACAATTTTGTACTAAAATGTATTAATTTTGATTCGATTAAACTTTTGCCTTTAAAATGAGATAAATATGAATACATTTAGAAAGATTTGATTTCTCTAAAATAAAAAATCAGATAACTAAATTGATCAATAATAAATATTATAAACATCTATAATTAATCATCTATATATATAAAAAATAACGATCATTTATTTAATAATTAATAATTGATATTACTCATTTTATTTTTTAAAACGAACTATTAACTTAAAACAAATCTCTTCTATGAGTATTCATTGAGGTTGTTTTTCATGTTTTAGACTTGATCACTCTCACCCTAAAAAATTTTTTATAAAAAAAATTATTAATTTTGAATGTGAGGGAGTAATTACTGCCAGTTGCATGTGGATTTTGGGGTCCTTCAACAAGCAGTAAGGTCGACACGTGTGGTATAAGGTCCCTATGATTTGATTGTGGGATGTGGCAGTGTCTCGTGGAACCGTGTTATGTTCTAACTCTCAAACATGTTGAATTCAATGTTCGATGCTCATTCCGTTCCTAATTTGTTAATGTGGCCATTGCACATACTTGTCTATGTTTCCACATAGTGAGGAAAAAAACAAGATATAAAAAGGTGGTTTTGTTTTCGGTTTTTCTCGTTTGTTAGTCAATTTAAGCGGCCATAATCAAAGGGTATTGTCGCACTGACGATGATGCATTTATGCTCCCAACAAGAGAACGTTAACGGCGCTCAAGTGTCGGTTGTGCCGACGCGAACGGTTGTCCATTCCACCGCACGTGGTCTGCTACATTATGGTTATTCAATTGTTCAAATAAAAGTATACAAATTTATAGGGTAATGGTAACAAGTGTTTAAGACAGCATTTATTAAGAAAATCTTTGTTATGTTTGTAACTTATATCCACAATGGTGATAGAGGATCGGTGAAAGAAATCAACTCAGACAATGATGTTTAACCGAAATTATAATATAGTTGGAGTCTATATCGGAGACCCGATAGTAGGGTGTATCTGCATTTTATTTCAACGTTTAATATTAGTATATGTTTAAGGTGGAAATTATGATTAAATTTAAGACATATATTGAGTGATCTTAATAAGAGACTTATATAGTCAATAAATAATTGATGTTAGACTTAAGCTTAATTCAGGGTGAATCAAAGCTGACTCTAGTTCAAAACAAAAATTAAAAGTTTTTAACTGAGAACAATAAATTTTAAAATTGAAAACAATAAATTTTAAACTTTTAAAAAGTAAAAACACAACTTCAAATTTTTTTAAATATAAATTTTTGAAATTTGAATCACTTACAAATACTTCAAAAGTACTTATTAATGTTTCTTATATTTAAAATATTTTTTGTTTTATTAAGGGTAAAATTAATATCATAGTAGAATTATTATAATCACAGTAAATCGTTGTGACTTTCAAAAATTATAAATTTTAACTTTTATAAAATCATAGTAATTCACCGTAATTTTAAAAACTTACTGTAATATTAAATATAGGCTAAATTTAAATTGGGTTCTTAAAAAAGCGAGAGATGGTAAAATATTAAAAAAAAAAATCAACATCTTATGGTGCATATTAAAATGTTGTTATGTAACATTTGGTGTTAAATTGTTAATTAAACAACTCGAAGAGCAAGGCTTCATAACGCAAAAGAAATATAAAGTTAAATACAAATTTACTAATTCTATATTTGGATACACGTTTGCATCAAAATCGAGGCATTCCAATGTGTTTCCAGCGTAAAAATTAGAAAGTCAAGAGGCCAACTTTCAAATACACTATTTTGAACTTTAAAAAATGAGATATGCATTGCCACTGATATCAAATAAAATTCATATATTGCGCTACATTACTGTACATTTTGTATTCAATATCTCTATTTCTAATTATACAATTATGATTCTTAAATTTGTTAATAGAAATAATATTTTGGCACATAAATTTTGACAAAAATTTGTATGGTCAATGTTTCAATATAAGCTCATGTCAAAGATTATTTTTAATCTATGTATGATCTTGATTATTTTTCAATACGTCCCTACACGTGGAACAAAATTAGACTTGATATATTGACATAAATAATAGATGATTTAATTTGATAGACTTTGTTATTGTTCTCGTATCTATAGACTCCACACATTTGGTACATAGTTTGGTTCAGTTTGGCGGGGAGAGCAAAAGTGAATCTTAATGTATCAGATCCTTGTACTAAAAATCTTAATGTTGGTTAGTTAAGAGACGTGTTCTATTGGTTGTAACGACGATGTAAGTATAGAATGTTGGAGACTCACACTTGAGTATGAGACTTTTGGATTCAAGTGTGAGCAATTAATCTTACATTTGATTATAAATTAGCTAAATGTTAAATATATAAGAGAGATGAATGATATATCTAATGCAAAAGTTTCTTGTGAATGGAGATATAATGTGTAAATCTCTTGTGGTTCGTTGTTGCTTCAAACTCCCCCCAATTGTTACGACTCGTCTTCAATTTATAGTTGGCAGAAATATACTTATGATCATTTAGGTTATGTTTGGATTGATGGTATGAGATAGAGTGAAATTGAATAAATTTATGTTCCATTGTTTAGATTGCTAAAAATAAATAAAATGGAGTGGAACATAGGGTGCGTTCTATGTTTCAGATTTTTTTCATGAAAAAACTTATTTTTTCAAGCCAAAAATCATTTTGTAGGGTTTGAAGGGTGTTTGTTTTAGATTTTTTTAAAAATGATTTTGTTAAAAAAAATCATTTTTTGGCTAAAAATAAAAAGATAAAAATAGTAGCTTCTCGCATTTGCCTCTTGCGATAGATGAGAGAGAAAAAACGAAACACAGTTGAAAAACACGGAACTTAACTCATTAACGAGAGAAAATGATGCAATTACCCATGCCTTATTTTGAAAATCTCAAATTGCTCTCCGTTCATTTTTAATAAGTTTTTATCTATCAGTTTACATCAATTCATTATCTGCGTTTTGTCTCTTTCACGCAATGGTCATTTTTTTCTCTTTCCACGAAGTTGTTAGTTTTCTCATTATATGCGACCCTCATCTAGGTTTTCATCTAGTAAATTTTGTTTTCTTTTCTATTTTTCTACATCGTTATTTGTTTGATTGTGTGTTTATTTATTGGTCTTTTAAGAGTACTCAATTACATTGATCAAATTGTAAAATGTGTATACGAAATGGTCATTGTAGTTTAAAAAAAATCATTTTTACAAAATTGTATACAAACAGATTAAAAATCATTTTTTTTAAATCATTCTTATAATAGTAAACAAATAGGAGTTAAAAAAAATCATGTTTTTAAAAAAATCTCTAAATTATTTAAAACAAAAATCATTTTTATTTAAGTTTAAACAAACGCACCAATAATGAAATGCATTGCATCCTATTTCATTACTTACCTTCACTTTTCTTCCCCTCCAATTTCGGATGAATGAGATTAAATCATCTTTTATTATTTATTTGATCATAAAATATCCGAACAATAGAGCAAATATTTTATTATATTACATTTTCTTTGCATCATTACTTTTTTGCGTTATTATCAACAACTAGTTAGTACTATCGAAAATATCTAATCATTAAAAACTCCATCATTTTTTGTAACATGTCCATCATTCTACTCCTTTACAATACATTAATCAAACCTTATAAATGACATATATTTTTTTTAATTTTTTCTACAATTATTTAAACACGTATATAACCTTAAAAATTAGTAATAAAAATTATTCACATAATTAATGTCATTACTTTTATTCACTTACAAAATAATTTAAATAATCAACTTGTTACAATAATTTAATCTTAATATTTTATGATAATAATTTAAAAAAATTGTTCAACATAAAAGATCATATACACAATTAAAATATAATTTAGAGACTAATAATACAAAATGAATATATTAATTAAATGGATCGAATTTTAGAAAATAAAATAAAGGTCTTAAATGGAAACTTGATTAAACTTAAAGTAGTAAAAGGACTAAAATGTATTTTTACTTTTTATAATTTTAATTGGTTATTCGGTAACCCATCTCTCTGGCTTGTCCAATCATGTGTCATAAGCCAACTAGGAGAGGTCGCACAAATGAAGGAATTTACACATTGTAAAAAGGTCATACTTTGTAGTGTACAGAGACATAACTGAGAGAGCTGACGTGGTATTATTGTTAGAAGGACAGCACCAAAAAGAAGGGTCATGTCTATGGTTGTTTGTTGGGGTGGCACCCATAATTATTTTTTCCCTTGTTACAATGGATTTTCTAAATTTACTAGAATTAGCATTCAGCAACAAAAAAACATAGTTTACTATAATTTGTTAGGAAGGTACAAGCAATCTACCCAGTGAGTTTCAATGATCCTCAAGTAGCTTCTAAAAATCGAACAAATTCTATTTTGAAAGCAATAAAAAAGAAAATAAAAAAATAATTTTATATAAAAAAATTACTTTTTACAATTTAAAACATTGATCATTCAAATTTTAAATTTTTGTATTTTTATTTAACTCGTGCTCTAAGCACTTGTTAACCTTTATCTTATTTTATATATCAAATGCCTAATTACACCAAATTAACTTAGTTTCTTGTCCACGCACTGCCATGCTAACCGATGTTCACAACATGAACACGTTATGTCCTTTGGGATCTTGTTGTAAAAAGAGCTACTAAAACGTGGTTACATTGTGTCAATAATTTTATCATTCTAAAATAAAAATCATTCAATTTATTTTTTAGTGTAATGACCATGTACAATTATATAAAATAATTTTATATTGAGATCTAATAAAAAATACTATATTTTATGTCATATGATCAGTTTTAAAATAATTATAAAAAATTGAGATGATGTTACAAAACAATTAGTTTTTATTGAATATCAGTGTAAAACAGTTTTACGTCGATATTGTATAGTCTTTAATTTTTTTAATTATTACTGTTATTGATATTAAATATAAAAAATTAAATAAACAAAAAATTAATATATTTAATTTAAAATTTAAACGTAATACATTAATTTTTATTAACTTTAATTTTTTATATATATTTAAAATTGGTTAAATTGTTATACCTAAAATATAAAATCATAATAGCCAAATTACTTCCTCACATGTCACAACCCTTCCTATCCCCATAAAAGTGCCACTTTTTCTTTGGAATTTATTTGGATCAGATATTCACACATCAATCCAAATTTTAAAGTAGTTTTTAATTTTTGTAAATTTAAATCAAATTTAAATTTTAAATTGTCTAATTGGAATCGAAAAATCAAAATGCATATAGTTGTGTGCATTGAGATAACTGTGACCGCATATAATCTTATATCATTTTTTCTCTCTAATTTACTGTTATTAGATGCTGATCTCACTAATTAGATGTTGATATGCCCAATCCAACTCACTGCCAATCTTGCCTCTCAAGCTGTCATTAATTTACTCCCACATACCAAATCGCGTATTATAATTATATTTGTTTTTGTTTTTTTAATTAAGAAAAAATTGGCTCCTACGATGTAGATTTATGATGTGTTTGCGAATAAAATGTGATGCAAATAAAATAACACAATCTTATAATGTGATAATAAACAAATTATAATACCCTACCTAGTTAGTAACTATCCTAGATTCGATAGAGCTAGGTGTTTGCCAATACTATGTTGTCATTTTTGCACTAGTGACATTTTATTTTACCCAACAATCATTAGTATGTATAATAATCTCTCTCTGCCTTGGCTTGATAGCACTTTTTTCTCCTCTGCTACCTGGTGTGCAAATTATTAAATACATAAATAGTATTATTTTTTATTTTTTTTTTGAAAAAAAGAATATCGACAATTCTTTTCCATAAGCAAAAAGTGAAACCTAACAAAACACAAAGAAGTTCCCCATAAAGTGTCAAATTTGTCTCCATGATGAAACTATTAATAATTACAGAATAGAATTGGCTTTTTCAAAGAAAAATATACATAATAGGCAGGATGTTCAATTTTATTGAATTCTGTTGAGTAGACAGAATGCGGAAGGGTAGACGCAACAATTTTAAAAAACACTATCTGTCATGTGTGTAGAGTGAAAATTTGATTTTAGTTAAAAATAATTGAAAATTATTTGATTTTTATTTAAATATATTTATATAAAAGTGAGTTAAAAAATAAAATTAAGTGTAAAAATCACGTTTAAAGTCAAAAATTATAAATTTATAAGATTTAATTCAAGTGACAAATGATGATATTGTTAGAGTGAATATCATGTCATCGGTTCAGACTCGAGAATTCACAGTTAACATTCAAACATGTTAAAATTAATTTTGATACATCCAAAATTAAAATCAAACATACACTAGTTCATTTACATTAGTATAAAAAAAATTTATACATATATTAAAGGATTAAATAAGTTTTTAGTCCCGATAAAATTTTACTATTTTATTTTTAGCTCTTATAAAAATTTCACCTACTTTTGGTCCTCTAAATTTTCTCATTTTCATTTTTGGTCTATGAGTTTAAATAAACTCTTATGTATCATTCAATTCTTTAAATAATTTTTTTGCAGTAATATTTAGAACATTATTTGATATTTTTCTACAAAAATTTAGATTTTTTTTAAAAGTGATAAATTAAATATGAATTTTTAAGGTGTAAAAACTTAAAAATTCATATTTAATTCATTATTTGTTAAAAAGTTCTAAACTTTTATAAGAAAGTTGTTAAACATGTCTTAAACATTATTGTAAAAAATCATTTAAAAATTCGAATAATACACAAAAGTTGATTTAAAATCAGAGACTAATGATAAAAACGTAAAAATTTGAAGAGACTAAAACTTGATAAATTTTTTATAAAGACTAAATTTATTTAAGTCAATATTAAATTATATGTTATTAATATAATTATTATGTCACATTACCCTATTATTTTCCAAAATATATTTAAAAATATTTATGTGATAAAATATAATTAGATACATATATAAAATTTTATTAAACTAATAAGTGGATATCAATTAAAATTATTTAAAAAAAATAGAAGTAAAAAAATAAAAACATAAATGAAGATAGTAACACCTTGAGAGAATAGCAGCAAGCATGAATAGATGCAATATGGCAATGATATTATTACCTACCTACTTTGAGTTATTTGACCCTGTGTCTCATGGCAATTTAGGAAAAGTAAGGGGTATCTAATGCCATTCTTTCTTTGTTTGAGAAAAAGCTTATGCTTATTATTGAAATTGTGATTCCATGCAGGGGCATTTATGTCAAAAAAAGTACAGCTATACAATTTACAGAAACAGTGAAGAAGGCACAGAGTTAATAACGTGTAGAAGTTGTCTAGTGGCACGGATGGATGGATAGGGATATGTGAACACAATACAAAGCAAAACAAAGTTGTGAAAAAAGCAGTCATTTCTGCTCAGTGGAACCCAACCTTTTTGCTTCTCTTCTCTTCTTTCTATTTTAATATTATAATGATAATAAATACTTTTATCCAAAAATGAGTGTTGTACAACTAAATTTTGATAATACTAATCACAATTATGTAAGTGTTTAAATATGTTGTTAATAAATGTATTAAATGTCACTGTTTGTAAAATTTAGTTTAATTGGTGATGCTACAGTTGTTAAGTTGAATATTTAAATCTTAAATTTCCATTTTGTATGTAAATTTATTAAGAGTACTTATTATTTGTCAATATACTAAAAAAATGTATTATATGTCATACTTTATTAGCAATATATTATTTTATTAACCATAATTTGAATATGATTAATTATATTTTTTTAGATGTTTAATTATATATAAATTTAAATATTTAAAATTATAACTAATTATATTTAAATATGTAGTTGGTACAATTATGTTGATAGTTAATGAGTTTTTGACGACATTTAAAAATTGTTGAAAGTTGTCACATTTTAACGATGAAATAACACAAGGTTTGTTTAAATCAACATCTAAACTTTTTAATTAAATAATAATATTTATTACTTGATTATTTTCTTTCTATTTTTTAATTTTTGAGTGGATAGTTGAAAAGAGATAATGGCCAATACCATAAAACATTGTTGCCATCATATTCCTATCATCAGTCTTTTACAAATTCTCCTATCTTTGGTATCCATTAATTCTTTCTTCTAACTTCTATGTCTTTGATTTGAACCTTCACTTTCTTCTCTCCTTTGCAAAGAAAAAAAAAAAACAGCTTTACAAACTTGAACACTCTCTTCTTGCTTGTTGTTTCTGTTGTTTGGTTTTTACAAAATCTGAGCTGAGAAACACACTGCAAAGTTTGGTTTTTGTTAACTGTGTGATGATAACATCTGATTTGGTAGCTAAAAAACGAATCTTTATAGGTTTGTTTTTGGCCCCTCCTTTTTTGTTCCACTTCTTGGTTGGTAGTTAGCTGGTGGCTGACAAGATAACAAGAAGTATCAATTAATGTTTTTGGAATTAGAAACTCAAGACTTATTCTTTGATTCTTTTAAAGGCATGTAAAATTTCATAATATTCTAGTGCTGTTTTCATTCTGAAGTTGAAGCTATATTTTTTTTTATTTGGTTGGATAAGATAGCATCTTTGTCATAAAACTTGGTCATGTCTCATGTTTCTTTTCTATTCACCTTTGAAATCTAGTTTATTTTTCAAAGAATTTGAAGGTGGTTTCATTTATTGAGCTTCTTCTATCTCTCACAAGTTCACTACTTTTTAGTTTAGTGAAGTAGCCTTTGTTTGGAAGTTTGTGAAGAAGATTCTGTGGATTTGACAGTGTTTCTAGTTAACTTGTGTTGGTTACTGTTCTTAATGAGTTTGCTCCATGTAATTGGATTTGGTCTTAAGGTGGGGCATCTACTTTTAGTGCTATGTTGCTGGATTATATCTGTCATTTACATCAACTGGTTCAATAGCATGGACACCACCAAGATGGGTTTTTTAGGAGATGGTGGAAAGATGTGGCTCAAATGGTGGGAGAAGATCTTGTGCAGCACATGTAAAATTCATCAGCACTACTATCACTGTATTGGGTCTAAGAAAGTTAGGGGAACTTTGTGGAGGAAATTATTGCTGACATGGGTTTTGGGTTGGTGTATAGTATCTTTGTGGATCTTCTGTTGTATGAGCTTACAAGCTACTGAGAAGAGGAAAGAGACTTTGGCTAGTATGTGTGATGAAAGAGCTAGAATGTTACAAGATCAGTTTAATGTTAGTATGAATCATATTCAAGCTATGTCTATCTTGATCTCAACTTTTCATCATGCTAAAAACCCCTCTGCCATTGATCAGGTACCTAATCTCTCTCACTGTGTTTCAAATCAGGATCTAATTCAATTGTGAACTATGTAGCAGCTTTATCTTTAATTCATTCTGATTTTCAAGTTTTAAGTCTTCATTTATTATGTACTTTGATATATCCTATGGAGCTGTTGACCGATTGAATTGACTTATTTGAATTTATCTATTGGCATAAACACTTGTGAGTTTGAATTGACTTATTTGAGCTTATCTACTTGGATAAACACTTTTGAGACTCTTTAAGAGAGCATATGAACACAACCATGCCATAAGCTGTTTTCAACTTATTTCCATAAACTCTCCATGAAAATTTATGAAAACAGCTTATAGCTTATGTGGAACCAGTTTGACCTTGTTTATCGTTTTGTTATAGAAATAGTTTATACAAAGTACTTATGTGATAAGAACTTATGCTATTAGTGCTTAATTAAGCTGTTGATCCAAACAATGTCATTATATCTTAATTGGCCACCACCATCTGAATTTGTTTTTGAATAGAAATGAAGTAAATGTATCATTTTTTCTTGTAAGCTGAGATGAGTAGTGTGATGTTAACAAATGAATATAATAATAACTTGTAAAATACGCAGAGAACATTTGCAAAGTATACAGAAAGAACAGCTTTTGAGAGGCCACTTACAAGTGGTGTTGCATATGCTGTAAGGGCGCTTCATTCTGAAAGAGAACAATTTGAGAAGCAACAAGGGTGGACTATTAAGAGAATGGATACTTTGGAGCAGAATCCGGTTCACGAAGACGACTATGTACCTGATGCATTGGAACCATCACCTATCCATGAGGAATATGCTCCTGTCATCTTTGCACAGGAAACAATTTCACATGTTATATCTATTGATGTTCTTTCTGGAAAGGTAGGTTTCTTGTGAAATTTGAAATGTGGAGTTAATTATAGTTTTGTACTAGTCATTTTTTGTTGACTTGTTCATCAACAGGAAGACCGCGAAAATGTATTGCGTGCAAGAGAATCTGGTAAAGGAGTTTTAACTGCCCCTTTCAGGCTGTTGAAGACAAACCGTTTAGGGGTTATCCTCACATTTGCTGTCTACAAGACAGATCTTCCATCAAATGCTACTTCAAATGAAAGGATTCAAGCTACTGATGGGTGTGTATAAGTTTTTGAATTTGTTAATCATGACATAATGTAGCTCATTCCCTTTTGGTAGTTAAGAGTTTCGAGCTATGTAGCACTGACACTTTAGATTAAAGGTGTGTCTGGGGTCAGACACATATTCAATTTTTTCAGATTATTACTAGTCTGTGTCAGTGTTTCATAGTAAACAATTCATGAACATGGTTAACGTTAGGGAGAAGCATTCTAATGTTTGTACTCACTGCTATGCAGGTATCTTGGTGGGGTGTTTGAAATAGAGTCATTAGTGGAGAAATTGCTTCAGCAGCTTGCTAGCAAGCAAACTGTGATTGTTAATGTGTATGACACAACTAATCATACCCACCCAATTCCCATGTATGGTTCAAATGAATCTGGTGATGTGTTCTATCATGTCAGCAATCTTAACTTTGGAGATCCTTTCAGGAAGCATGAGATGCACTGCAGGTAAGAGATATGCAGCTGAACGCTCTCTTTTTCATCAAATAAATCTGTCCTTAAAATTCTGTTCATAGTCTGTTAGCATTGATTGATTGAACTGTTATGATATTTTAAGTTTGATGCTGACCCAGGTTCAAACAGAAACCACCATGGCCATGGTTGGCGATAACTACATCGATTGGCATCCTTGTTATTGCACTCCTTGTTGGACATATATTTCATGCAACTGTAAATCGAATTGCCAAAGTAGAGGAGGATTGTCGCAAGATGACGGAGCTTAAAAAACTAGCTGAGGAAGCTGATGTTGCTAAATCACAGGTATGTGATTTTTGTTGTCACTTATAATTTTTATTATTATTCTGGCTTAAGTTATATACCAAACATATGGCTGAATCAATTATCAACGCTGCAGTTCCTTGCTACTGTTTCGCACGAGATCAGAACTCCAATGAATGGTGTTTTAGGTGAGTTGTAAACTTAGCTTTTAACTGTATACATATCACATAAAGGAAAGGTTTTTTCATCCATGACCGTGCTCGTAAATTGGATTTTCAGGGATGATGAATATGCTCATGGACACTGATCTAGATGTAACCCAACAGGAATATGTCAGAACTGCACAAGGCAGTGGAAAAGCTCTGGTGTCAATTATAAATGAAGTTTTGGACCAGGCAAAGATTAAATCTGGTAAGTTAAAGCTCGAGGCTGTGCTGTTCGATATACGTGCAATTATGGATGATGTATTGTCACTTTTTTCTGAGAAATCTCAAGGAAAAGGAGTAGAGGTAATATATCTGTCTATTCTCTTAATTCCCTTCTTATGCCATGTTGAAATTTTCATAATCATAACTTAACATGCTTTTCATGTTTGGTTTTATTCTTTTTTGGAGCAAAGTTGGCAGTTTATGTTTCGGATCAGGTCCCTGAACAACTTATAGGCGATCCAGGACGGTTTCGACAAATAATTACAAATCTCATGGGTAACTCAATTAAGGTAGTCATAATAGTCTCATTTTCTAGCCAAAGCCAATAATGATGTATGATTATCTATAAAGCAAAAGTGAGATGTATTTTTCACTTTTTCTAGAATATATGTATCATGAAAACTGAAGTATGCAATTTTTTTTGGCAGTTCACAGACAAAGGACACATCTTTGTAACTATCCATCTTGTTGAGGAGGTTTTCCATTCCATAGAAGTCGAGAGAGAATCCACTTCAAAAGATATAGAAGGTACATTAAGTGGTTTACCAGTTGCTGATGGTCGCCGAAGCTGGGAAGGATTCCGAGCTTTCAGTAACGAGGGACTTCTCGGCTCTTTCTCATCCTCCTCCAATGATCTCGTCAATTTGATTGTATCAGTCGAAGATACAGGCGAAGGTATTCCTCTAGAGGCTCAGTCGATGATATTCATTCCATTCATGCAGGTAGGCTCATCTATGTCGAAAAAACACGGTGGAACTGGAATTGGTCTAAGCATTAGCAAGTGTTTGGTTGGCCTCATGAATGGAGAAATTGGATTTGTTAGCGAACCGAAGATCGGAAGCACTTTCACATTTACAGCTATGTTCACCAATGCATGTCCTCATTCAAATGAGTTAAAAACTCAGCAGATCAACAACCAACCTCACCCTGCGTTTTCAGATTTTCATGGAATGGCTGCACTAGTTATTGACCCGCGACCCGTTCGAGCTGAAGTGTCGAGATATCACATCCAACGGCTTGGCATTCGTGTTGAAATAGTTTCGGATTTGAAGCAAGGGTTGTCCTTCATATCCAATAAGAATGTAGTTATCAATATGATCCTCATTGAACAAGAGGTTTGGGAAAAAGACTCAAGCATTTCATCAAACTTTGTGAATAACATTAGGAAAATTGAAGTTGATAATGTGGTTCCTCCAAAGCTATTCATTCTTGTTAATTCTAGTAGTTCTTTTAGAGCAAGTTCTGTGACATCAAGTGTTCATAATCCAACTATCACGAAACCTTTGAGAGCAAGTATGCTAGCTGCTTCATTACAAAGAGCTATGGGTGTTGGGAACAAGGGAAATCCTCGAAACGGAGAACACCAGGGTTTGTCCCTCCACCATCTTCTTTCTGGGAGAAAGATTCTTATTGTTGATGACAATAGCGTGAACCGCACAGTAGCGGCTGGTGCTTTGAAAAAGTATGGAGCTGAAGTGGTTTGTGTAAGCAGTGGAAAAGATGCCATCTCTATGCTGAAGCAACCTCATCAGTTTGATGCTTGTTTCATGGATGTTCAAATGCCTGAAATGGATGGGTATGCAGCATGAATTCTTTCTTTCTAAAGTCTTCAATAGTTATGATCTGAAATTAAATTTGAAATGTATGCAAAACATTCACATTTGTGTCAAGTTGAACCGTTCGATCTTTGATTAGACGATTCACATTCTGACTTAGCACCTATTTGGTAAAGTTAGAATACAATCCGTCTAATTAAAGATTAGACGATTAAGATTATGTGAATGTGTGATTCTTCGACTGCAGGGAATCCAGTTGCAACAAATTGAAACTTGGCAAACTCTTTGAATTACATTGAAAACAATCTTTGAATGTATAAAATAACAGTTATAATATTACACAACAATTTTCCAACAGGTTTGAAGCTACAAGCCGAATTAGAGAGATTGAAAAGAGTGTGAACAATTCAAAGTTTCATCTACCAATTTTGGCTATGACAGCAGACGTGATCCAAGCTACACATGAAGAATGCTTAAAGCGTGGAATGGATGGATATGTTTCAAAACCATTTGAAGCTGAACAACTTTATAGAGAGGTTTCAAAGTTTTTCCAATCTTCTTGAGAAAGAAAAATACAAACAATGCTGTTCTAAACCACAAACAGTGGAAGCATCAGCACCTACTCGTTAGGTCATAGATGTGAATATATAGGTTCAGAAATCTCCTCTGCTCAGAGTAAGTTCAATTTAACACTTATCTCTTAATAATATATTAATTTTATATATTAATCAACATTGCGCGATCTATGCAGGGAATGTACATTGGAGCAAAGTTTGATTGGTTGGAAGTTGAAATTGAGTTTTGAATGGTTGTTAGTTAGGGTATCAAAAGTCTCATTGTTTCTTATAGGCCAATTCACTCTATTCCATGGTAAGTACCAATTGGAAGTGATTGAGGGGGAATTAGAAAACCCTCTTCCTTCCACGTGTAATATTATTACTACTACTACTCACATTACTCCAATAACCTTACTTTCTTAGTTATGTGTATTCATATTAATGTATGTAAGTATGTGTATAAGAGATTGATTGAATTGAGTCCATAGAAAGAAAGGAAATTAGGTTGTTGGTAACATAGGTGGCAAAGTGCACCATACACCAATAGTCCATGTAAATGTGAATTACAATAATCAAGGGAGTTTCATCATTTGCCATTCAAACATGTAAAATCACACGTTGTAAAATTATATTTATTTGAGTGATCCACCAATTTTTTGCCCGATTTGTACATTTTCAGTTCTGGATCTCTTTGATTTGCATTCTAACTTGTTCATTTTTTAAATAATAAAATGAAATAAAACAGGTTATAGTGTTCGTACAGAATACACTCTAACTACTAAATAAAGTTTTGAAGAAATACAAGAATAATAATTTAATTTATTAAAAGTCGAATAGTCATTCCTATATTTGGTGAAGAATATGGGGGTAAGGATAGAAAATAAATTAATTTAAATTTTTTTTTTTTTGTTTGTTATAATTCAACAGCTTTTGCAATTCGTAGTGTAATGTGGACTGTAGAATCATGAAATTCTTATTAGAATATTTTTTAGGATGTGATACTTTAGAGACGTGGTTGAATTATTCAAAACTCTATATATGTTTTTTAAAAATGTTAAAATAAATTACATATTATTTTTTAATTAGTTTTACTATTTAAACTCACTTGATGTATGGTTAATTTTATAACTTAAAATATTAGTTTTTGTTATTATACAGCATTGCTGTTTTTTTTAGGCTAAATACCACCCGTGGTCCCTTAACTTAATTTCAGTTAACGATTTAGTCCTTTATCTTTTTTTTCTTTTCGATTTGGTCCTTTATATTTTTAAATAATTTCAGCGTTACCCTTTAAGTGAGATTTCATTAAGAAAAAGTTAAAAAAATCACTCATCCGTGTTCAGATAAAGTTATCCTTTATGTTTTGGAAATATTTCAGAAAAATATTCAAAGTTTGTTCTAAATTTGGTAGTAGGATTGATTCGTTAAAACTGAAGCTATGGGTATTTATACTCCATAGACATCACTTCAGATCAGTAACAATCGTTCATAGAGGTTTGATTAACATATACGATGATCTAGATGAGAGATTTTTTAACTTTTCCTTAACGGAACCCCACTTAAAGGGTAACGCTGAAATTATTTAAAAACATAAAGGACCAAATCGGGAAAAAAAAAAGATAAAGGACTAAATCGTTAACTGAAATTAAGTTAAGGGACCACGAGTGATATTTAGTCTTTTTTTTATTACTTTACCATTTTTTGTGTGGAAGATACCAATATTTATTTTAAGTAATACTATTAAACAGTCACGTTTTTATTCGTCACCAATATGTGCGAATTTTTTAGCATTGCTTGTGATTATGGACATCGGAGTTTGCCGACAGCATTTGATTTTTATTATTTTATTTATTTTGTTTGGATATTCTACTTTTAAATACTCATACAAATAGGTGTATAATTGCAATTATTACAAGAAGTCGATATGTCCGAGTGGTTAAGTCGATATGCCCGCGCAGGTTCGAACCCTGCTGTCGACGTTTTTTCCCTTTTACTTCAAAATATTTTCTACTACAATATTATTATCTTTAATCGAAATATCCTCCTTCATTGAGAGGGTAGGATATGTTGCTCGATTTTTTTGAATAAACCTTAGCAGTTAATATTATTTGATATATTTTAAAATAAACTAAAAAATACTCAATTTGATATACTTTAAATTTAATAAAATTATTATTATTAATTTTTTTAATTTATTTTCTTATTTTATTTTAGTCTTTTATTTATGTTTTGTTCTATTTTAGTCATTTAACTATACTTTAGTTAGTCAAGTTGGTAATTTCCGTTAATTTCTACAAAAAAAAAAAAATTTGGAATTTTTTCATCTCCACTTATCCGCAAATCCATAAATCTCTGTAATTTTTTTTTTCTATTTAAAAACCTAAAAAATTCATCACATTCAAATATAACATTTCAAACTCCTAAAAATGTAAAATCCATTTTTTCTTAATTTACGAGAAATTCTAAATAAGAAGATTCAATGCTCTCTCTCACCAATCTCTAGTTTGTTTCTTAATAACTGAGTTCATATTGCTTTAAGATCGTGTTATAATTTTCTTTTAATTTTACGAATTCAAGTGTTTGGATTTGAAACTTTTTTTTTATTTTTTAATTTATTTTTTATTGGTGTTTGACTTTAGTTAGATTTGTGTTTTTAGGAGTATGTTGCAATTATCACATAAAGTTGTGTTTCAAATATATTTTTGTGTATGTGTATTTGATTTACCAATTCTTTTTTATTTTATTGTTGTGTTTGGATTTCATGCCCCACATTGATTTGATGCCAACTCTACATGTGTTTGAATTTGAAATGTTTGAGTTTGATGAGTTTTATTTGCATGGATTTGAGGTTGAGTTCAAAAAGTATAGGTTTGATGAATTTTTGCAATTTTTTGGATTGGATGGGAAAAGTTATGGGTTTGGATGATGAAGATGATAAGTTTATTATTTTTTATTTTAAAAAAGTTCTTTAAAAAAAATAAAATACTAGAATTATTGATTCACATAGGATAAAAAAAATTATGAATTGATGAGTTAGAATATAAGTGAAATGAATGATATGACAAAACTTAATATAATTTGACTAACAAAATTATAATTAAAGAAGTAAAACATAATGAAAAATATTTAAAAGACTAAAATTAAAATAAGAAATTAAGTTAAAAAATTAAAAAAATAATTTAGTTAAAATATTTATTTAGTAATTTTTATTTGTTTGTTATAAGTTTTAAAAATAATCATAATCTAAAAACCGTGTCAAAGTTATTTTGAATAATTTTGATATAATTGATATTTTATTTATAAAAGATATAATTTTTATTAATGTGATGTAACCTAACAATAAACCCTTGTTTTATGCGAGGACCGAAATGTCTTTTAAAAAAAAGGGAATATTTATATTAAGGAGAGGGAGTGCGTGAGAGTGAAGCGGAATTGTTTTAGAAAAAAGAGAAAAAGAGGTTTTGCGGCGGCGGCGAGTGAGTGAGTCGAAAATGGATCCAGACGCGTTGGCAAAGGCATTCGTTGAGCACTACTACACTACCTTTGACACCAACCGTTCCGGTCTCGCCAATCTCTATCAAGAAGGTTCTATGCTTTCCTTCGAAGGTCAGAAGATTCAAGGTTCTCAGAATATTGTCGCCAAACTCACCACTCTCCCTTTCCAGCAGTGCCATCATTCCATCACCACCGTTGATTGTCAACCTTCTGGTGTCAACGCTGGCATGCTCGTCTTCGTCAGTGGTAATCTCCAGCTCGCCGGCGAACAACATGCCCTTAAGTTCAGTCAGGTCTCTTTCTCTCTCTCTCTCTCTAGGGTTTTATTTTGTTTTAATTATCTCTTAATTGCTGGATCTCTGTTTTATCAAATCTCTATCTTATTACTTGTTATTTCACTGTCTCACAGTTTTCACGTGTTATAACTTTTTCTGGTTTTAGTTTTTATCTTGTTGTGGATCTTTGTGCGGTTTGTTTTTGCGTGATTATAATTGGATCCCTCGTTTTTTTAATTGTTATGTACCATTATTCTGTAAAATTTCATTCTTTCTTAACTTGACTGATGGATGATTTTGGACTTGTTACATTTTGTACTTAATATTAGGATGGATCAGTGTTGTCAATTACAGATCACCACAAATAGTGGTTTGCTCAAATTCTTTTATGCAACAGTGTTATAGCACCGCCATATCCTAACATATTGTTCAAATTTTGCTATGCCATAGTGCTATAGCGCTGCAATAGCCGCTTTTCAACAGCACTGACATAGATTTTGCTTTGTTTAAATGAAGTGGATTTCTAATCAATTGAGTTTTGATGAACATTTATTCCATGGAGATTCCTCTCTCTATCAATGTTGATTTCTCTAGGATACCTATTACATGATGTTGAACATTTATTGTGTTGGGTGGGGTAGGGGATGGTGCTTGTGGTCCTGTTTGTGTTAAATTGCTCTCAAACCTTAATGTCACCATGCCTTAAAATGTGCCTTTAATGCTTTGATTTGTTCGCCAAAGTCTAATACTAATAGATGTTTAATGGTTCTTGGGTAGGCATGTGCCTTCTTAGCACTTCACTCAGATTTCAGCCGCACTATCATACTTGTATAAATTGTTGAAATCTAAGTGGAGTATCTATTTACTCACTTCACTTGCCTATGGAAAAGTCCATCCCTTTTATCACGAAGCAAGTGAATGCCAAATGTTGGAGAACTTGGGGAGGCACCCTGACTAATGGTCCTCTAGACATCAAAATCTGAGATTGAGTTAGAGAAGAACATGGTTTAAGTAGGAAAAGGTGAAATAACAAAATGATTAACATCTGGATAAACTTCCAGCTGCTATAAGAAAATCATCTGTGTGGTTGGACAAAAGGCATTAGGGTCATTGCCGCTAATTCATGATTAGAGTGAATTTTCCAATTTTAGAGTATTTTTCATATTGTTATTGTTTTTTTATGTAACCATAGAGAAGGACCAAATTTCGGTAATAGAGCAAGGTGGTCTTGTATTGCATTTACTTTTGTCCACATAGAACTGGGATTGATTTAGAGGCATCAGTATCATTTCTTCCATGCTCTATTCTGTCTTCTCATATACTATTAATTATCTTAATCCTGCTCTCATTCTCATTTGTGATGAGTGAACTGAACAAATTTTTCTGTTAGCAGATGTTCCATTTGATACCAACACCACAAGGAAGCTATTATGTGTTGAATGACATATTCCGTCTGAATTATGCATGAAGAAGAAGATAGACTGTTGAATGTAGAAGTTTGCCTGCAGCTGTTTTGCTTCAGACATTTTAAATTAAAAATGGGTTCTTTTGTTTTGTGTTAATTCTTAATCGTGTGCCTCCTGTTTAGAATTTTGTGTTTAAAACTCTTTGAAAGAAAAATTGTTAAAGATCAATGAATATTGTGGGTTGAAAACTTCAATGGATGGGCTCCAAACATTCCATTCAATTTACATCTAAAATTTGGTTTACGCGTGTATCAATATTTTTATTATACTGGAGTATTTGATTTTATGCACCGGTGATTCAAATGTTGGTTTTCCGTGATGTCTGGCGAGTACAAGTATGATTGCTTGGTTATCCCCCTTTGACCTATTTCGTTCTCTATTTAAATATTGAAATTTATGCACAGCAAGTAGGGAACAATTCAAATTAGAAGTATCAAATTGCCTACCCGAGCTTTATCAAAAAGTGAGCAAATACATGTTCAGAAAAAATATTGACAAGTATTGCATTGTTGTTCTTAGCCTTGTCGGTTTAATTGCTGCTAAGTCGTGGTGATAAAAATCAATTGTAGGATGTGTTTGAATTTGTGGTTAATGGTAGAATTAAATAGAATGAGCTAGTAAGAATTTAGAAAATAAATGTTATCCCATTTCATTACAAATTCGAACAAATCCTTAGTCTACCTATCAATCTCTGGCTTGGGTTCAAAATCGTCACATACACTATTACCTTCTTTACTTATTGTGCAAACACCCACACCTTAAGGAAATCAAATTTCATACTTATCAAAGAACTCCAATGGTGGTTCTTAGTTGGTTTTTAAAAGCTAAAATATTGTTTTTAGTTTGTTCTCAAAACTAAAATTATTGTTAATTTGTTTCATGGTTGGAATGGGGTGAATTATTGGATGTCAAGTGTATAAATCATTCTTCTATAAATTGAAGTTTTTATTATCTAAAAATAACGCTTCTTCTTTGTAGGACCTATATGCAATTCTTTTAAGGATTGCTTAGAGGAGACATTTGTTGAAATGGTCAAATCTTATGTGGTGTGACATGACTCACTTTAAATTGCTTTAAAACCCAACTTAAATGTTAGGATTAGAGTTGTTGTTTTAAGTGCCGGTTCTCAACAAAAAAAACAGTTCTGGTACCGAATATTTCAGTGGCTTAGGATAATAGGATATAGGGCTGCTTAAAATATCATCTGGTGTCTGTCTTATATCTTCACTAATTAAAACACCTACAGTAGAAAATGATACACGAAATGGGAATGAACATTACAAACAATGGCTTATAATGCTCCTATAGAGTCATTTCCCTCGGTAACTTTTCAGTACCACTTTCAAGTTCAACCAATTGAGAATGATGAACCATATAAAAGAAAGAACAAGTTTATTCCTTTCCAAAATTTGGTACATCCATGTTGAAAGTCATATCAGGAATCTTTAGGGAAGGAAGAGATGGAGATTCATTGTTTTCTTTGTCATCAGCATCTTGGCCATTGATGTCAGAGACTTTCACTTTCATAATCTCTTTAAGCATATTCCCAAAGGATCTAAATGGGTTGTTTATTCCATCCTTCACTTTCAAAACAAGTGAAACCTCTGATAGTTGCCAAGCCACAGTGAGCACAATCATCACTGAAAGAAGACAATGAGTCACAAAATTCTGCTTCTTCACCTTTTTTAGCTCTTTGATTATCTCATCATCGTTTTCACTTCCCCTGCATCCTCCACCACCATCCACAGTTTCACTTTCTGTTTTCTCAATTGCAGAAGCTACAGGCTTTGAAGGACTAGATGCTTCGGATTGGTTCACTGTTTCATCTCTTTTAGACATTTCCAACTGCTAATAAATTAAATTGAGCAAACTGAACATAAAATGCGAGATTTCATATTAACATGCAAATTAATAATGTTGTGTCTTGTTGTTTGACAAAGTAAGCATACCTGAGAGACAGAGAGTAGGTGGGAGAGAGCATGTTGGTATTCAGCTTCGTGGTCTTTAAGGTTATGGTTATTACTATTATCATTATTATTGTCACTGTTGTTGTGAATAAGCTTCTGAATTGCAAGGTCGATGAGCTCAAGTTTCCGATGTTGCTCCATCGCCGCCGGAGACAAATTTTGTTAGGACTTTGTTCTCATCTATCCACCGCCAAAACTATTTATATTCATTGGAAAACAAACAAAACAAAACAACCACAAAAGAGACGTGCCTTCTTGGATTTTGTTTTGTTATGCAACTTTTCCACTTGAAAAATCTAACTTTGGGAGTGGGAAAGTGCTCGTGAGCCCGTGCCTCATCACAAATGAGGGACCATTATGCTGACTCTTTGATATATATTTGTCCATGCACTCAAATCATTATTTATCAGAAATAAAAAAATATCTTTATTACATGCTAATAATTATGTGACTGGTTATAATAATCCTCGAGTAAAAATTACTCATCCATCATAGTTTGCTTTTGCCTTTTTTTGTGGTAATCTTCTACTACTACTACTACTTTCTTGATACAGAATTCTTTACTTTCTTGATATGGAATTCTTTACGCTATTATCAGATAATCTATTAACACTTCATTTTTAATGATTTCGTAATATATGATTACATAAATTTAGTTAGTTTTTTCAACTAGACACTTAAATCACGATGAATGCTTTGATAAGCAAGAACATATGTAATAATAAAGTGGAAAGTTACTCCACTGACTTTGAAACCCTATCCTACCTGCATTCAAGGTCACTTTTGTACATAATAATAAAGTAAAAATGTCCGTCGACATTATGAGTTTTTGACTATATACAACCTAGACTGATTTACAAGCTACAACCTCAAAGCTTGTTCTACACATCCAAATACAAGTATCATTTATATAAACGGTCAAGCTAGAAAGCCAAATAGATAGAAATAAGAAGAGGAAAGCTAGAGGGTTTCCCAAGGATATTGATTTAAATTATCATCTTCAATATACCAAGCATCCTCTACAGTAGTTGATAACAGTGTATCATCACTCCTGCTGCCAAGTTCAGCCTGTAAGAGAATTGATAAGTAGTTATGCATTGCTCAAACCAGAGGAGCTCTCAAGTTTGCTAACTCTGCCTGTTTAACTAATTATGGATTACTTTATGGGAAATGCTAACAATGCATTATAAGACACTTTTAATTTATCCTACTTTTATTACTGGATAAAATCTCATACCAGTCCCACTAACAAAGAATGAATTGTGTTATTTAACAAGATCAGTGTGGAGTTTTATTAATAATATTTTGCTGAAAAATAATACATGAAATAGTATGTTTCTGGCGTTTTCTTATTTCCGAATGCAAAAAGTGGCATAACTAATATAACAAGGAGGAGTGTTAGCAACACACTCTCTAACACACATATTTCAACATACTCTTTTCTATTGGTTGAAATTCACATGGGTCTCACCAAATTGTGTAGGTCCCATTTAAAATGGTTGGGGCCCACATGAATTATAACCAATAAGAGATTGTGTTGGAAAATGTGTTAAAGAGTGTGTTGCTAGCATTATTCTATAACGAGGTATTAACTGAAGGGATCAAAGTCCCATATTTTTATTTTTTGCTTTTAGCCTATATACCTTGGTTTGACGATATATCTCAAGCATGCGATTATATTGCTGACGAGCACCCGCAGAATGGGACATGGAAAGCACCCGCGCCAAAGCTTTTTCAATTGTTGCATGTACTTTTTCCTGCCTGTACGCCTTGAGAAAATCATCATCATCACTTTCCTCATTTGACTTTGTTTTATGTGGAGAACTTCGCAAACCAACTCCTTTTCTCCCCCATCTTAGCACAACCTTGTCCAAGATTCCAACTGCCCATATCATTAGCTTGTATTGCCTCCGGGCCTGGTAACCCCTCACATGAGCCTGCCCAAACAAATAGAGAAAATCAGAGGTTAATAGATAGTTCTTATTGTGGTTTGATATATGCATGTGCATGTCATGTTTATTTAGCTAGCTATATCTTTTATCTCTCTCTCTCTCTCTCTAAGAAACAGTGTTATTCACTTTTTAAAGTATCTAAAGCGCTAATATCCACAAATAGAGTTCTCAGAATTCTATGTCTTGTAAAATGTAATAGTAACATAACATCTAGTACCTGTATCTTTACAACTTTTTGGCGCAGAGCTAAGAACTCTTTGCGACCTTTCCAACCTCGATATTTCTTCTGAATTGATAAGGCGGCTGAATTGTAATGTGAGCTCTTAACATATCCACCAATGCTACCTACACCAAAGACATGTCCATTTAGATAAGTGTTGGCGGCAGCTTCTCTCTCTATCCGTTTTCTGAAAGAATGTGCACGAAAAGCAGCCTGTATCCGTGCAGCTGCCTGAGCTGCATTTCTGACAGCATCCAAGGTATTTTTTAGTGAAGCCTCATCGTCACTGGCTTCAAGATTTTTCTTAGACACACTGTTGACAGTTAACTCAGCTTCAAGCTCGCAAGAATCTTGATAAGCTTCACACTTTTCCAATGTGAGGGATGACAGGTGGCTTGTTAGATCTACCTCTGCAAGATAACCTGCCAGTCCCTTGTAGCTATTGCTGGCCGCAATAGATGCAGCAGTTTTACCATTTGGATCTTGTGAGCTTGGATCTGTCACTGCTCCAGCAGATGCACCGGCAGCTATAAGTGAAGCAACCATTTTTTCCCTACCATGGAATAAAATAGTTCAGTGACAACATCCAAAACATTAAGAATGAAACAGCTGATTTATAAAGGTATCTAAAAGCAAATTTTTTAATCTTGATGTGATCATCATTTATGACCAAATCTGGCCTGAGATCATTTGATGATGGAGAAGACCAATCTAGGTTTTCATGAGAAAAATTGATCATATGGAGGACAGTCAAATGAGAAAACTCCAGGAGAAACCATTAAATAAACACTTTGATTCAAACGACCTTCCCAAGAAATTGAGTTTTTGACAGAACACAATGTCATTATTTAATTAATGTAACTGAGCTCTCATGGTGCGAAAAGACTTCTGTTGTTCAAATAAAACCATGCATTTGCTATGATTGATTGATATACATGTTCATGATTACTTAAACCTGCTCAATAATTTCTGACATTTGAAGCATTTTATTACATGTGGGTATAATAATTCTACCCTATCAATTTCCAATATAAAGACAGGCTTAATTTCTCCTTCTTGTTTGTTTCCTTGGGTATGTATTTTCCTCTTCCAAGGAAAAAGGAAAGGTTTCTAAACAAATTTTACTAATCATATTTTGTTCAAAACCTTAAAGCATTGCTTACTATCAACAGCTCAGTTTTCCATTACCTTCCAAACCGTGCAGCCCAATGCAGGGCAGTCCATCCATTGATATCACGGAAATTAACATTCACGCCACAACTGAGAATGGGGTTCAAGGCCCACTCGAAACCCAATCCAGAAGCCATGTGTATAACCCCTTGCTCTTTCTTGGACAAAGAACAACCTGCCCCTTCATCTTTTTCATTGGATTTGCAAGAAAGCCAGTGTTGCAGCTTATCCTTCAGCAGCTCTTGAAGAAGCCAATCAATAGTACCAGATGAAGTTCCGTTGCCAACTAGGAGAGAGTCTATAATATGGCTCCATGAATTATCTTCTTTCTGTTCTGTTGGAAGATGACTTCCAGATTCTGTGCGGTTGTCCTTTGTTGACGAAGCAGAAAGGAGCATTTCTGCGAATCGAACTAGTAATAACAGCTCTTCTGGACTTCTGGCAGCTTCTGTTTCCAAAGTGTTACAGCAAGTGCAACTATTGGTCTTATTACGAAACTCAAACTCTGTGACTTCACTGCATGGTTCCTTATTTCCTGAAGAAATGCACAGAGCAACCTTCCCAAGAAGATGGGATGGAGCCTCACAACAGATTACACCATCCTGAACTATTTCAGCAGGAACTTCAACATCACCAAACATACAAGCCCAAGTAGAATCCGAGGGAAGGCAGAGAAAAGATCCAATAATGATCACCTATGCATGGAACTTGGGAGTTTAGGATTCAAATATATACACCATCGATAGCATATATCTCATATCATCCATAAAATGAAAAGAGAAAAGTGGGAGAGGAAAGAGCTTAAACATACTTATGCTAAGAGCTTTCATGACATTTCCCAAATTAATAATTGCATTATATAAAAATAATTCGTATATATATTTCAAACATGTTTGTTTGCACTTCAGGAACCTAGGTAAAGTTAAGCAGCAAAAAGCAACAAGATTAATCAAAAGGAATTACACTTCCATCATTCAGAAGATAGCATCCACTAATCCACATGAGTCATAAATCATTATATAGAGCATCATAAAGTTGGAATGAAAAGGTGCAAACCTTTGTTGCCTCAGTGGCATAACAATATTCTGGGGAGACAGCCTTAATTGTAAATTTATGTTTCTGTCCAACAGTCAAGCTTGAATATGCATCCAGAGGTTCTTGAATTTGGCTTTGTGCAAACAATGTTTCAATGTAGCCAGAATTAGTATCTTGAGTTTCTACTGATGAATATGAAGAAAATTTGACTCTACCAACGTCTTGAGGAAATGAAAAGACAGCTGATGTAATGGAACATGAATCAGAGGTGGAAGAAATTTCATTATGTGCCAAAAGGTGAAACTTTTAAGTTATTAAGGTTAAAGTAAGCCATACAGTTCTCAGCATTATTACTGTTGGTGTTGGGGTTTAGCCGGTAATTGATTTCCCGGTTGGCAATCATTTCTCTTCCTGAAGAAGATAGTGACTTTTCCTGTTTCAAGTAAATAAGTTTTATTTCTTTGTAAGTTGTAAAAGAAAACTAAATAGTATTTAAATAACAGCTGTAAATTATAGAGTTGTTTTAACCTTCAAGAAATGCAGAAAAACATAAGTTATTTGTAAAATTTAGAAAAAATACATTACAAACTCTTTACAATCTGAAATATAGCTTTGGCAGTACTCACATTGTCAAATGCCTCGTGTGCATGTTGTTGTTCTGGTAACTTGATCGCAGATGAGGACTTGCATGATTGCAGCATCTCTGTCCAAGATAAGGTTTTTTCATGCCCACCAGGGAAATCATAGTCAAGTAATTCATGATAATGATTACCACTGCCATCTACAGAAAATGCACTGATATTAGAAGCTTTTCTTTCTTCTCTTTATGGTTGACATTTAATGACAATAAGTAGAGAAAACCAACTAAAAAACATTTTTTATATTAGATTGAATCTGATCCAGGCTGAATGTAACAGTGGACTTTTTTAAAGGTTTTGAATGGATCAATAATTAATTTACAATGAAATACTACAATACCAATTTTATTATAACCAAACTATTTCTTTTTGTAATTTCTCATGCACAAAAGAAGATAAACTACTTTTTCATATAGTAGTACATAACATAAACAGTTATCCACATTAAGTATTCTGTTTTGCATGGTTAATATATTTTAACTGGGATCCCTTGAGTTCCTATTGGAGTGATTTCAGAAATAAGAAACCTAATTGTGAGGTAGTAGTGTTGAACCTTATTTATTTTCTCTTGGTTACTTGTTCACAATATGTGAAGGGGAGGCTTGGTGCTTCGGCTGGAGTTGCTTCTGTGCAACTAGAGATCGCAGGTTTAAGTCATGGAATTAATCCCTTGTAAATACATGATAAGAAGGCCGAAAATAAATTGGCAATGGATCCAACATTTTCCTGGACCTTGCTATGGTGGGATCTCTATAGGACCAAGTTGTCCTTTTGTAAGGTGCAATGGTAAAATCTTTTCATCCATAACATCCATCTCTTTAACAATTGACCAGTAACTAAGATCAATTCTCTTATTTCTCCTCAAATCACTCTTTTGTTCACTTTCCTAAAATCAACCAATTCACTTTCCTCACTATCCCTAGTAGCTTACCTTCTATGTTCTATACGCTAAATTAATAAAAATTATAATGATTATTGTATAAAAGTAAAAATATTTTGTAATAAGAGTATCTAAATTTATTAATTACATTTAGTAGCTTGTGCAACATGCATGTCAATTTTTGGATAAATGCTCAACATAGGGATTAACTAAGATGTTACACTAAATTAAAACACATATTAATATAACCCCCACCCTCCAAAACAACGTATTAATTTTCATCATGAAGTTTGTCTAAATTACCTTTTGTTCCATTATACCCATCATATGGTTGTTTATGATCGTCAGGTCCAGAGAATGCACCAAAAAATTCATGCTCACTATAAAAGGGAGAAACTTCTTTGAAGCTGTCCTCATTCAAACTTAATTGTTCCTCCAATTGCTGCAAAGCTTGTGCATTTGTTTTCTCCAAGTGATCCATTCCATTGTTCATGACGACTATATCAGAGGTAACTTCTAAAGACCCAGGACTGGAGAAATTTTGACTAGGTTCACATGAATAATCAACTATGGATGTTGTCTCAGGGTTTTGAGTAGTATACGAGTTATGACTCTGACTAAACGGTGACAATTGTGTGACAGGACCAGAATTGGATGTCCCCTGTAACATATGGGGGTAAACAATAATGTCAAACTTAAAGGCGGGCTGCAAAGATCTACCAATTCACACGGGGAATGTAATAAAAAAATTGCCATTCAGAAATTTGAGCCATTATAAGAGAGAATTTAATAACATAATTAATCACTGTCCTCTAGAGAATGGTATCCAAAGTAAATCTGGTCATAAAATGAGGCATTGGCTAGTAACATGTAGGCCAATGCCTAATTGTTAGAGATAGAGATGAACTTAATGAAGAATTATAAACAACTCCCCAACTATTACATAAGTTATTTTCTTACGGAAAAGTTTTCAGAATATAGAAATATTAATATTACATAGAAACCAAAAAGAAAACAAATTATTTAACAATTAACACAAGTTTCAAACGTGAATATTGAAAAAGGAGGAAGTGCTTAAAGTAACATTTCTGAAACAGTGTAGGCAAGTGAGCTCGTGTTGAGCAAAAAGGACTCCTATCCCCAGTTTTCACAGAAATTACAGTTACTATGTTTATCTGATGTCATGTTCTGAAAAATCACCTCATTTGTGTCTCTGTAATGCACAAGAACAATATGCTCATATTCCCTGTCAAGACAATAGCACAAGAGAAAAATAAACATCCATTACAACAACATAATTGCATATAAATTAAAATATTTTAAGATTAGTAACGCATACTGAAGTTTGATTGTTTTTAAAGTCAACATAATTCAATCTTGGCAAAAAATATAATCGTACTTTATCTTTATGTATGTTTTTCCCAAAATGTATATGTTTTTATGAAGATATGCATACTGAAGGCTGATTGTTTTTCAAAGTCAATATAAATTTATCTCAGTAAAAAATATAATCATATTTTACCTTTATATATGCTTTTCCCAAAACGTGCACATTTTTATGTAGATTTTGAATGATAGAACATGTAGTGGTAAGCATAATAATATGAAGGGTTTGTAGTCAGCTCATAGTTAAAAGTTACTCACGGGTTCAACATCCAATAACTCCGCCTCTGGAAACTACGGTTCTCCTCTCCGTGTGCATAGTAACAGTTTAGGGCTTCAAAATTTCCAACCTAATCATGCAGAATAATATGATCACTCAGATTGAGAAAATCAACATATAGGATCCCATCTCAAAACAAACTAGGATGAAAAACAAAACTAGATTAAAGCTAGAGAACAAAACTAGGAATAATATGATCACTTCAGAATAATATGGTTTGCTTTTTTAATACTCAAACCTACTGTAAACATTTACAGCCTTTTGAAGTTAAAGTTAGAGAAGAAAAACAAAACCAAACTAAGAATGTATCATTGTTTACCAAGATATAACAGCAACAATGTCAGATTACAATTAATCATCCACCTCAGATAAATTAAAAGGAAAAGGAAGCTCAAATTTGAATCGGTGTGAAAACTCTAGGTACAACTTATTATGGTACAATGACTATATATGTTTCATCCATTTTTTTTCCTACATATTTCTTATGTGACACTAAAAGAAATACTTATGTCTGGTCCAAATTACAGTGCAAATTGAAGCATTTACATTCAGCATATACCAAGTAAAGAGGAAGCAATTAACGGGGGTTGACATAAGCTGCGGCAAGACATACAGATATTAAACCATTGTTCAGGGAACTTAAATAATAATAACACCATATATATTTTCGGCACACCTTAAGCCGTTCATGTGCTTCTGATACAGTTTTTCCGTCTTTTTTCTTGCGCCAATTATGACCATCTTTTCGGAAGAAACGCATGACTCTTTTATTAAACAGATACACAGATCCACCTTTCAAAAAGAAAAAATCAATTGCCAATGTTGTTGACAATCAATAATAAGCACAAACCAGAAAATCCGTCACTAAATTCTTTAATCAATAAAGAGAAGATGGATGTTACCACTTGGCTGGTGAGGGGGCACATTTGTGAACTCGCACGTATCATGTTGATTCTGCAAAATGTAAAGCACTTCTATCGGCTTTAGCCATCTTCTCTTAGCTTCTTGAAACAGATCATTGATATTATATTGAAAACCTGCCATGACAATGTCAAGTTAGTCCAATAATTTAGAATTCTCCCTATCATTCCTTCTTCCTCCTCACTAAGTTTATATGGAATTCGAATTGATCCATTGAAACGTGGTTTATTTGGAAAATTGGGGCCACATAATGTGATTACTGGCTAAGAACTTAATTATCTTTCACATTTATAGCAATCAATTATTACAAATATCTTCAGAAAGGACAATAATTAAGCAAAAACTGTGTAGCAATAAATATGTTTATTCAAAAAAAGGCATAAGTAAATTGAGAACCGTAAACAATTTGAGAAGTTGCACAGAAATAAACAAGACAAAAACGATATAGTATCAATGATCAAAGTATGTGATAGGGATTGCTATAAATAGAATTTAAGTTTTAGTAAAGCATACTAGTGAATCCAACTACAAGCACAGTAAAATTAAATTAAACTAGAGGAAGCAATGAATAATGAATATTATGCATAAGGAGAAAAAATTTACCAGGTAGCATCGTAATTAATCACGAGAAGGATCAACAATTTTAGAAATTGAGCATTTGCGTCCAGTCGGTTAGAACTGAATTTAGTTTTGGAATTTGATTAATCAGCTTCTCAGAAAACGAAAACCTAAGTGATGAACAAGTTGAATGAATAAATAAACTTCGAATTAAAGAACAACAATCCACTAATTACTTAGTTTATATTATAAGCTTCTGTAGACATTCACACAGAGAGTCAGTGGAAAAAGTACAAGCAAAACTATAATTGAAAAACTTTATTACTAATATTTTCTTTTGTCGTCTTTCTAATTCTTTTATGTTTAATCAGATCGTGATAAAATTTCTCAAAAAAAAAAAAGCAATAAATCAGGAAAGTTCACAGTAGACACGGATCATAAGTATTTTTTTGAAAAAGGCTTAAGACACTAACATAACATTGCCGCGGGGAAATTTCGTTCCGATACAAGTTTACTGTAGTTTATCTTGATTCTTCACATATATAATATAACTTAATACTAATCAATTAATAAATAGCATGGTAATATTGGTCGTTTTTTAAAAATAAAATATTTTTTATATTTAATTAATATTTCAAAAAAAAAATTAAAAGAATGAAGTAATACAGGATCATATTATATTTTAATTAGGTTTAGCTACTTCGAAGGTTTTTATGAAATTAAATCATTTCGTTACACTGTGGTTAGTCATTCGTTAGCTTTACATAATGACTTACTTGCAAAATATATTTTAACGAAGAACTTAATTATAATTTTTAAGAATCTACATAGTAATTGACCTTTAAAATATATTTTTAATTTTTTTTAGGAAAACTATACGTTTAATTAATAGAATCTTCATTTTATTTATTTATCCTAAATTAGTCTTTCAAGAATACTAAATCATCTGAATAAAATTGTGATATAAAAGGATTAATTTGGTGAGAGCTTTATTTTATATGAGAAGTTAATATAACAATTAAATAATAGAAAATGATCAAGGTCGACGTTATAGACGATTACAAAACTTTTAGACAAATGGATTTATAAAAAATTGAATAAAAAATAAATTATAAAATTTAGATGCAAGTATTGTACTATTTTAATGTTTTTCAATCACAATTAATATACATTTTATTTAATGGATTTAATGACGGTACAATAAACACAAGTAATTGATTTAGTGATTATTTAATGATAAAAGTTAAGCTCAATTGCAGTTTTAGTCCCTCTATTTGTACTAACTCACGAAATTGCTCCTCATATTTTAAAAGTTAACAGTTTTGGTTCCTCTCTCCGAGGGAGAGATCAAAATTTGTCGGCTTTTAAAATAGGAGGATCAATTCCATGAATTGATAATAATAGAGAAATCAAAACTGCAATTATATATTGGATCATGAAATCAACAACTACTATTCACTGTCATTGTAAAATTAATTTACACTAATTGTGCATATTCCTTTTTCTCTTATTTAATAATATAAATAAAATTATTTTAAATTGAAATTTAACAAAAATATATTAATATTATATATTTTATAAGAAATTTAATTTAAGTTTAATTACTATGGAGATTCTTAAACTATTTAAAGATTTTTAAATAAGTCTCTAAATTAAATATGTTGTAATTAATTCCTTGAACTAATATACTTTTTGGAATTAGGCAATCCTCTTTAAGGATGGAAGTAGACTAGATTAGTTAAGCTTTGCAAAACCTAAATCTAACCTAGTAGAAAAAAATTAAGACTTAAGTTTGGCTTGCTACTTGTCATTGTCTTAGTTTTAGAATTAAAAGTTTGTTAAGACATATTAATCTACGCGTATTTGATTTGCTAAAAAATAAAAGGTCAGATAAAACAATTTTTTTTGTACCATGTTTGATCCATAAACTGGTCATGAGATTGGTGAAAACAGAGACTAATGGATTGGACAACAACAAGAATTTTAGTTCTTCATTAAATCATGAGACAACTTTTTATCTCAAATACAAACTATTAAAAATATTAAAATATCTTTTTTTAATTTTTATCGGCCCAACATTCTCTCATCTTTTGTTACCCATCAAATTGGACACGAGCATATATATTATTTGACAAAAAAAATTGATGTGAGAGTTTTGAAAGAGATATTAGTGTACATTAATTATAATTAGCTCTATTTTATTCCTTTCAAACTAAACCAAGTATAATCAATTTCTTATCTCGCTCCGCGTCATCTCATGAAACACATGGGAAATGTGGTTCGATGAAAGAGCACTCAATTATGGGATACATTGGAAATGTGGTCAAGTTTCAAGAATCAACAACAGGCAAGGATTAAAGACTGTATCTGTATTGTATCATTATTTTTTGTTATTCGGTTTTCCACGGTCACGGGTCCTCCTTCGTGTTTCACACCCAATTAATATAATTATTTTTCTACGGTCAATTAAATGCACTTTTTTTTTAAGAGAATTAAATACAACTATTACCACCAAAACAAAACTAAGTTTAATTATCATGCATATCACAATTATTTATATTGATAATTTATATGAATTAAGATGTATTAAAAAAATACATTTTAATCATCTCATAATGAATGTTATTTTAGTAAAAAGATTGTCTCAAAATGAATGTCATTTTTAACTTTTAATATAACTTTAATTATTTTTTCTCTATATTACCTTTTAATAATTACTATGTGTATAATTTATAAAATATTATTATATTTTACATTCATAATAGTGAAAAACTCACCAATAATAAAGATAAATAATTTGGTAAAATATGTTATCTCTTTTTTTAATCATTACATTTCTTAATATATGTAAAAAAAACCATTAAACGATATTCATTGTGAGACAATTGAAATATTATTTTTTGAACTTTCACTAAGTCACATTCTTAAGATGCGATCATATAAAGTAAAAATGTTTAGGCCATGTAGTTGGCCGCATCCCCAAGATTCGACTTTCTACTTATATATATATTTTAAATTAAATAATATAAAACAAAAAGTAATAAATAAATCATTAAACATAATAATGATTAATTAATTAATAATAATAATAATATAAAATTATTTAAATTAGTAAAAAAAAAAAAATATAGAGACTGAGTAGAGTTAGTAACATTGAGGCAATCTTATGGATTATGATTGGGTAATCGACATAGGTATCATGTGATGTGCATTTTATCTTTAACATTCATTTCAGTTCTAATGCGAGTACTATTTAGACAATCATTCTTAAACTTCTGCATTTGGGAGTTTTAATACATCATATGGTATTCACATGAGGTCAATTAATTATATGACATAATACATTTAAAAATAAATTAAAGACTACCGATGAGGGTTGAGTCTAGTGGAAGGAGCTAGACTCTCACAACATAGTGAATTTGAATTCGAATCTTTGCTGAGAGGTACCCATACTTATGTCTGACACGCTTCGAATATGATTATCTCATGTGGAATTTGAATAGGATTACCTCATGTGGAGAGAACCTATGGGAAACCAAAAAGAAAAAGATTGCCTAACTCTTAACAACATATTATATTATTCTTTCAGTTGAAGTAACAATGTCAATCATAAGAAGGGGGGGGGGGGTTGAATTGTGATCCTTTTAAAATTTGATTCATGTGCTTAATTTAAATTAACTCAAGAATGATCTTGGTTTGATAAACAATAAAATGAGAACGTTCTTCGTTAGTAATATAGCAATAAAAACTTCACGATGTGATCAGTGCTAAGTGAGTGATAAATAAATGGAGATAAGGGAAAGAGAATTCACGCAACAATATATCCTGGTTCACCCAAAGTGGGTTACGTCCAGCCCTCACAACCGTGAGATTTTCACTAAGTGTTCAAAATGGAGAACGTTCTTGGTTTTTACACCACCAGTCCAGATCAACCTTGATATGTTACATAGAACTACCTTTCAACCTAGAAAGGATTTTTACAATCACCTTTCAGTCTTGAAACGATTTTTACAAACACATTCAATCTAACATAAAAGATAGACTTGAGTTACAAATGATGTGTATGATAAAAGTGTTTGGGATCTTGAAACTTCTCAACACTTGTTTGAGATAAATGAAAGACAAACTCAGTAAATAATGATCCAAAGATATAGTGAAGAGAGCTGGAGTTTTCTTGAAGAGTTTTTGACTTGTTATTACTTAAACAAGTGTTGGTAGGTTTGTAGATTGAACTATTGCCTTCATCTTCCAATTGATCTTCAATTTATAGATGATAAAATTCTTTGAATATTTAGTATAAAATGAATATATCCGTTGGACACACTTCCCAAGTGTTAGATATATTTTAAAGCAATTAAACATGTGTTTATATTGTTGTCCAGAACGTTCTTGACAAACGAATAACGTTCTTGCTTTTGGGTCTCATGGAAAACGTGAATGAGTGAGTGAATGAGTTGTCACATGTCAGTTGGCACTGTTTTGAGTCAGATTTATGCATAACTTTATGCAGAATATCGTAAGTACAATGTACTTGTGTCCTTGTTCACAACTCATCAATTTGGAGATCAACCTTAAGCCTATTTTCCTCATTTGAGAATTCAGTTCGAGTTATGGGCTTCACCATTGATTTGAGCAGTCTTAATACTCTTTAATATGTGGTTTAGACTGTGGAAAATTATCTGTTTTAATTCTGCCTTTAAAAGAGAATAACCAAAATGTTCTTTTGTAAAACAAGAACATTCTTCGTTTCTGTTTTGTATGAATGCTGGATTTTGACAGTTGTTGTGTGTCAGTCATTTGTCTCATAAACATGATGTGAATTCTGCAAAAAGGTGCAGTAGCAGTGTCCTTGCTGTCCTGACTGTCCTTGCTCATAACTCATCAATTTGGAGATTGATCTTGATGTTTTGCTTTGCCTTTGTTGATCCTCTTTGATCGAATCTATCCAAAATGATCTTGTGTATATAATTATGTTCCTTTGTAATGAATACTGGTGATTTGCAATGTAGATTGATGTATTTTCGTAGCCCAGATCGATCTTGAATTAAAGAAGACTTTGTTCTTTGTAAACCAGAATGTTCTTGGATTAATGCTGTCAAAACCAGAACATTCTTCGTTTTTCTGTTTTGAGTGATGTTGAGGATTAAGCCGTTTTGATAGCTGTCTTGAAGTGATTCACTGTCCTTTTATCACGTTTGCAGTGCTTCTCAGAGGTACACTGAAATGTCCAATCGAACCTGTCAAATTCGTACTTGATTCTTGCTCAAACTTGGAGAATGATCTTGTTTTGATATATTATGAAGCATAACTTTTGCCCTTGATCTTTGGAGTGATCCTTTTACTGATATGATCCTTGTATGTTTCTGGTGGAATTATGGAAACATATTGTAAATACCAGGATCATTCTTTTCTTTAAAAGAAACACAAACATTCTTGTTATGTTGGAACTATGGAGAACGTTCTCCGTCTTTCAGAATACTGTCAAGAATGTTCTTCGTTTTTTCCAGAATGATTTTGTCATTTTTATGCACTTTGATGAAGTGAATGGCTTCTTGCTTGTTCACTTATGCAATTCATCTTCCTTAAATAAAACTCAAGTGCAATCATTAGTAGACCACAATTCATAAAACTTAATCATTTATTTCATAAGGTTTGTTTTTATTAAAACATATATCAATTTTTTTTTTCAACATCCGTTTCTTTCTCTCTTAAAGTGTTTCTTTCTCTCTTAAAGTGTTTAAAGGATATACAACAATAACTTTTTTTTCTATATATATATATGGGTCCAGATTAAATTCTTAACTTAACCAAATATTTAAGAAGTTTAATTGTTATACACAGTTAGTGTAAAATATTTTATACTTTCAACTCATATCAACCATTCATAAAAATGACTTTAAAGATAATTATAATAAAAATCAAACATATCTAATCATCTAATAGTTATAATTAAATTGCAGTTTAAAAATTCTTTACATAAATAGTGTATATAAATTAAATGTATATTTAAAACACTTGTATATTTTAGTCTTAAGCCCAAAATTCTACACCATTTTAATTATTATTTATTTATACACTGTAGGCTTAAGCCCTATTTTCTCCACCAATAAAATAAAATTGTGTATATTTTGGTATTTGTAATACTTAAAAAGGTAAGATGATTATTTTTAAAAATAATAATAATAAAAATCAAATATCTCTAATAATTTAATTATTATAATTGATTAACAGTTAAAAACTCTTTACATTAAAAATATATATAAATTAAATCTTATATAATTAAATTGATATTGATAAATATCACATGAAAACACTTATATAAGTTTACATAGTTAACTCCTTTTGTAAAAATTTTTTTTTACGTTAACTCCATAAAAAAATTCTCTCCAATGAGAGATGCATGGTTCTTTTTCTTTTCATTAATCAGATAAGAAAGTCAATAATTTCTATTATTTTGGTGGAGTGTATTTGGTTAGAGGTAAGGGTGGAAGTAGGCTATTTATGGCTTGGTTTGATTTATTTATAGTCTGGTTTGACTGTTTAATAAAAAAGTTAGATCGAAACTTTTTTTCAAGCCTATTAATTTAAATAGACGAGACTCAAACTTATAAAAAATTGTATTAGACTTGATAGACTGGCCTAAAGGTGTACATGGGTATGGATAAACTCGCGAACCCAGTCACTCAATCCAATCCAACCCGCATTTTGACTCAACCCATTTAAGTTCGGATCTAACCCGAACCAACCAATTGAAATCCAATTATATTCGGTTCGAGTATCAGATTTAACTTTTTGAACCCATGGACTCGCGAATCCAACCCATTAACATGACATATATATTTTTATTTATTTTATTATTATTGATGTATAGTTAAAATTTAGTTGTGTTGAACTATGATTGAGAATTTGTTGCTAATTTAGAGGTGAATGAATACAATACTGAAAGTGGAATATGTTTAGTTCAATTTATAAGAGGAGAGAGAAAGAGAAAGAATTAAAACAATATAAAAATCATTTAAAATTCTTCACTCTCTTTAATTAAATCAAAAACAAAAATCATTAAAAATTTCCTGTCCTTTCAATAATAAACTTGTTCTAATATCCTCTCTTTCTCTTCTCTCTTCTCTATTAAATTCCATCCTTTTATCTTCTTTTTTGTTGAACCAAACATATTTTAATAGTGAGTGTGGCATGCCTACATGTGATTGTGAAGTAGAAAAACAAGAAATTCCCATCTCATTAAGCACCTTAACACTAGTGGATATAATTCCTTTCTTGAAAGGCACACAAATATATATGGTGAAAGCTGAATTATAATTATCATGTGAAGCAAGTTATTCTTAATCCAAATCCAAGTCCAATCGGTCCAAGATATATATCTTATTGATGCATATAATATGATATGAGTAGGTAGGTAGGTGGTATATATAGATGGAAGGGAGGACATCTCCTGTATTGCATCAAATCAAATAGAGAGTGATTAATTTGCATTAATTATATAGAATTGTTGAAAGAAAGAATGTTTAACTGGGGATCAGTGGTAGTGACAGTGATGCTGTTCGTGCTGTTGACACCGGGACTGCTATTTCAGGTGCCAGGACGTTCAAGGTGCATTGAGTTTGGAAACTTTCAGACAAGTGCTGCTGCTATTGTGCTTCATTCCCTCCTTTACTTTGCTCTCGTTTGCCTTTTTTTGATTGCCATTAAGCTCCACTTTTACATAGGCTAGCTAATTACTTCTCATCATCATTTTGTGATCAACTTCTCCCTTATTCGTTTTTCTTTTTCATGTGATTCTATGTCCTCACTTCAACATGCATTATTCAGAATT
This sequence comes from Cicer yamashitae, assembly GCA_037974755.1. Classification (NCBI taxonomy): domain Eukaryota; kingdom Viridiplantae; phylum Streptophyta; class Magnoliopsida; order Fabales; family Fabaceae; genus Cicer; species Cicer yamashitae. The sequence continues at coordinate 52,609,348 of JBBPBQ010000001.1, read as the reverse complement.
CACTATGTTCATGTTTAATGGGCCGTTTTAGTGCTTAAGTGGAAACATTTGACATATTTAATGCATTTTCGTTATACCAATTTTTTTCATGACATTAATTGTTTAATGGGCCGTTATAGGGCTTAAGTGGGAGCTTTTGTTAAGAGGATTGTTCATTGAAAATTGGATTTGATATCCAAATTTGATTTGTACCCTTAATATTAAACAAAATCTAATTTTATTTCTTTTATTTTCATTCATCTTAAGGTAAAAAAATTGTTTCAAAATCATACGTGATCGATAAGAATGAAAATTTGATTGTCTTTGGATCGGTTACCGATGCTTAGATCGATAAGAATGAAAATTTGATCGTCTTTGAATTAATTACCAATGCGTAGATCAACAAAAGTGTAAATAATCGTCTTCGGATTGGTTACGTAGATTGACAAGAATGAAAATTTGATCGTCTTAAGATTGGTTACCGAAGACGATCATTTATCATTTCAATGAAGTAGTAAATCAACCATTACAAACAAATTGAATTCTTAAAATCAATAAATCAAACCACCTTGACATCACAATTTCATAAAAAAAAAATTTGGCCTCCTTAATTGTGACCTATTACCCTTCAACCGGAAATCTGTAATTTATGTTGAAAACAACTAAAATTTTCGATATTGAAATATAACTATCGCAAATTTTAAAAATAAAATTTCTGACTAGAGTTCATAGGAAAAAAAAATACTTTTTTTGAAAATTTGATAATGTGAAGTATAATCAATATATCCGAATTTATTTTAATTTTTACTATTCACTTAAGCGTATATTAGTAAATTAAAGGATAAAAATTATAAATGAGTGGTAACAGTGAGTTACACAATTCAATTTTCTTATTCATTTTACTCATAAGATGCAAAATACAATATCAAAAACAAAACTTAATAATATTTACATTTGTCACAAAACTTTAGACAACCATTGTATTATCATTTTGATTCATATATGAATATTACTATATTAAATATTTTTTTAGTGAAGAGAGACAAACATTACGTTAATAATTCAAATAATAAAAACAACAATTTTTAACCAGATTTCTGATTCTCTAAAACTCTGAATTACTCATGGGAATAAGAGGTTAAAACCAAAAACATCAAGGGTCTGCTAGAGAGTTTGAATTACTCAGCACAGCAGAACCAACGTGTGACTACTCGTCCCTTTTCAGCTGAAGAGAGACGCAAATAAAATCTTATCCTGCACGGAAGTTAGTTTAATTAATTAAAGACACGTAATGGTTGCTTTAATTGTTATACTTCTCCCCCATGCCACCACTGTCACTCACTATTTCATTTATTCCTTCCTTGCTTCTTTAGTTTTGTTTCCCCTAATCAATTGCAATTCACTAAGCTCAACATTCTGATATCATCATTATTTAATTTAGTATATTGTACCAAATAAGCTGCCAGGTGCCACCACTCTCTATAGCTTGCTTCTTCATTCGCTCCACCGACCAGACCACTCACATAATATTAATTAATTAAATAATTACAAGCTCTAGGTAATATGTATAAGGTTATATAGTTTGTGTTGTCTAATATATTTATGTGTGTGTTGTGAAAGAGGAAAAAAAATTAAAATTAAGTACTAGAATGGCGGATTGGGGTCCAGTGGTAATAGCAGTGGTGCTGTTTGTGTTGTTAAGTCCAGGGTTGTTGTTTCAACTGCCTGGAAGGAGCAGAGTGGTGGAATTTGGGAACATGCAAACAAGTGGTGTGTCTATTTTGGTTCATACTATCATATTTTTTGGACTAATTACTATATTTCTTATTGCAATTGGTGTGCATATCAACACTGGTTAATTAATCATATCATCCAGCTCACTCATCTTTTACTCCATTGTTTTGGTTTAAGTTTTTTTCTTACCCTGTTTGTGGTTTGAATTTGTGTTGTTCTTATTCTCATCCTTATTATATTTGGATTATTCGCTCTTACTTGTCTTCACATTGTTTAGAAGAGTTTTGATATTCTAAAGGGGGATAATCGTGTGGGTTTGTATTGGATACAAGGAATTAATTTTAAAAATGATCATATTATGTTTACCTAATTTATTTATTGTCTCATAACCCAACCCTATTATTTGAATGAGTTATAAATTTAAGTATGAATGTTTAGACTATATAATGTTTGTTCTGTTGATTATGAATGAGTTAAATGAATAATATAAAAAAAAAGATTCGTATATTTAATATTTTAAAATTTATGAGAGAGGAGAAAAAAAAAAGTTTCAATAGAGATATGTTTCCTAAGTTTCTCAATTTCTCGTGTTTCCATATATTTCGACTTTTTAGATAGTTTCAGTAGACGTGAGTTTGTGACGTAATTTTGCATTTTCCAAACACACATTTAATTAGAAGTCTTGATTGTTTCAATTAGTTTGATTACCATCATAATGGTTTTTAAAACAACAAAGTGGCAAAACATCATTAAAGCAACTTCTAGGAGCTAAAATGGTGCTCGTAGACCATCTAAAACAACCAACACAACAAAATATTCCTCCACTGTGATAAAGATATGAGAATCTACATTCTTTTTTTTTTTATTTTTAATTCAATTAAGAATAACTTTTTCTTTTGTGACTATTTTCAACTATAAGTGGTCTTTGGTGTCAAAATTGATCACTTGATTGAAAGATAAATGAAACACGGAGGAGTTGCAAAAATGATCGTAAATCTCATTTGGACTTGCCTTGACCTTTAGAAACACCGATCTTTGTCATTTCATTTTACAAACATGCAATGTGCCATTTTTCCATTGATGGAAATTAAACTCTTTCTATTCATAAAAAACTAACACAGACACTTGCAACAGCAACAATCTAAGTACAAAGATTAATACAATACCTTTGTTTGGAAGCTTTCGAAGACACGACATTTGAGGCCGAGCTTCGAGGGTGATGTGAAAAATAGAGCATGTTTCGGGTGATCTCCCCAATGCATTTTTCTAATTCTTTTATCTTCAAAATCTTAAACTCCAAAACATATATAGCCTTACAACATGTAAATACTGTAAACTCACGACACATCAAAAAGTTTTTAAAAGTAAAACAGCATTTTTATTAAATGTAAAGAACAGATATATTTCTTCTCGATCTTTATAATTGTTTTCAGTATAAACGAGGTAGATAAAAAATAATCCACATGAACAACCTCCAATAGCAGTAACAATGTGCAAACTGAATATAAATAATTCCGGCTGTTACATACATGTAGCTACATCAGATTCCAAATATTCTTCTCAATCCATTGCAATACAACCCCTGTTATCAGGAGCCAGATCATAATTTCCTTCTCATTTACACACATGTTTAGAACTCAACATGATGAAATTAATTAAAAAGCCTAATATTAAGATTTCAGTTCACCAAAGTGCTACTAAAGTCAAGTAAAACAATTGATAACGGCAACGGAAGTTGGAATAATAACCCCTTCGATATTTGGGCAGTTCTTCAGAATTTTACTTGGCTATTTGTAATGCACAGAGAAAGCCATATCCACAAAGTTCAGTAACTTAATTAAAAAGCCAGATATCCACGATTCATGCTCCATAATCTTGATTTTGTAACCTCAATTTCATTCTCCATTTGTTACCTCACATAAGCTTCCACGCTGCAACAATACAAATTCAAAATTAAGTCACGCAAGCCAACATGAAAATGTGCAACAAAAACCATATATTTGAGCATAAGTCTTTTATTTTCCCCAAACCAAATTGGAAGCTAATTAGAAAAACCATATATTTGAGCATAAGTCTTTTATTAACCAATAGCGCATAACCTCTGTTTTTTCATTAGAGGCTAGGCAGAGGGTAATCTACCCCCATTTCATAAAACTCACTTCACAACAGAATTAGAAATGACAACTATTATGATATTAAGAATTCTACTATTGCAGTGGTGGGGCAAATTGTATGTAGTACAAGCTCGTTTTTAAGAAGGAAAAACACATAGAAACTTAATGCTAGAAAAAGCCAGACATCTATCTATAAACTTGTCTCTTTTGGTCAAACCAGCCAATTTTGTGTAACTCATAAAGGACTAAACTGCACCTTTGATTCAACTCAAGGAAACTGTAGGTCCTATTGGAAGAAAGGAAAATCTGGTCAAGACCCAATCAGCCAAAATCAAATATATTTGGCTTTATCCAAAACATATCACTTTGCAGGCATGTTCCTTCTTGTTATAACCTCTCAAACATTGCCATGATATATATATATATTTGGGAAAAACTAAAGAAAACATGTATTTGTGGTTCAAAAATCAAATATATGTTCTTTAGAATGACGTTTGTCCTCATTAATGTTTTGGACAATTTTTAGGTATTGGTCTAAAGGTGGACCACGGAACTTGGCCACTTTTGCATCCAATTTCTTTGGAAAAAGTGAAAGCTTTTGACAACGTTCCCCTATGTTCCCAAACGCCCAATCCAACACAGACAAGAAAGAAAAAACACGAAAATAGAACAGAAACCCTTTCTTAATTCATTGCACAATAAAAACAAAACCCACAGCGAAACAAAAAAAATAAAAAATAAAATTAAGTTTCCATTTAAAGGAACAAAAACTAGACATAGAAACAGACACAATATTGATATTCCAAAAAATTTCATAACCGTTTTCTCTTACTGGGAATATCCTTACGCGGCTCCGGGGTCGCCAAAACGTAGCAGAGAATAGAACGCCCCAAATCGGAGAGAGTGGAAACGATTCCAGCTACGTAAAGAAGAATAACCAATCCAATAACCCACGGCATCAACACGAACCCTATGAAGAACGTGACGGATCCACAGAGCATCAAAGCCATCGAGATTCCCAAAAGTAAAGAGGCGAAACCCGTGGGAGAGATTTGAGGCGGAGGGGAACGCCGTAACGGTTGGTCCAATGGATGATCGGAGAAATTCAACGGAGTTGGAGGAGAACGGATAAGGTTGAGAACGATGGCGGATAGTTCGTATAAAGCTCGTGATTGTTCATCTTCTTGATGCCGTGTTCTCATCATGTTGTTTAGAAAATTGATTGAAAGAGAGTATATTATGCGTATGTTAAATGATTATATCTACGTACCTTAATGTGAGGAAAAATAATGATTAAAATTGGAATTTGTAGAAACGAGGCGAATGGATAAAGTTGAAAATTGTGATTGGAAAATATTTTGTTTTGTCTTTAAAAGAATTAAATTAACTGAGTTTGGTTGAGGAAATAAAGGGATCGGAAAAATAGTTCGAATCCAATCAAATGAAATTAAAATAAGCGAGGTGTGAATGGTAATTGAATGAAATAGGAGTTGGATAAAAAGAAGAAAAAGTGTTTTGGGTGGGAATGCCAGCAAGGCAACAGGTTGCTTTATCTTAAAGAAAGGACCCGATGAGATTCGTACACGTTTCATAGCGCGTGCATCAAACCCCTCACGCTTTGTGTTAATGGTTAAGGATTTAAAATCAGCGGTATACCAGAGTTGAGCTGGAGTTGAAGTTGTAACTATTTATGATAACTTATTAAATATTTTTATTCTATAAAGTTAATTTTGACATATCTTAATTTTAAATTTATATTAAAATTTATAGAAATATAATCTTTTAATTAATGGTTAAATTTGTGAAATATGTATCAAGTAAAATATTATTGAATAGGATAACAAAATGAGAATTTATATCGAAAAGTTTATCATAGAAATTATTTTGATAATAGACTTTCCTTAAAATAATTATTTTTATTAATGTAAACAATACAAAATAACTTCTATTATTTTAAAAAAATATTTAACAAATAATCTCTATAATATTCAATGTCAAAATAACATTTTTTTTTATAATTCAAAACAAATGGATTTATATAAGCACAATTCTTCTTTACCATTTATTCCTTCATTTTATTTAAAGAAAATTATTTTTTTAAAATGATTTTATTTTTTTATAATTAATTAGATTATCTTTTTTTCCCTTTGTTTATTATTATAATATGATAAATTAAATATTATGAGTGTTTAAGAATAATATTTTAAGTTTAGTATTACATATTATTTTGGATATTATAATTTAAATGACACTAATGTAATAATAAATAAATTGTAAATAAAATAAATTTACAACTTAGATGTGAATATTTGTAAATCAAACATTAATAAATTGTAAACTAAAAATAACTTAACTCTAATCAAATTATGCTTTTTAAAAAATATACATTTATTATTCTATTTTATTATTTTTGCAGTATGTATTTATTATTGTTTTTTTTAAATAGTAAAAAAAATACAGATCTCAAATTTAAACCTAAAACATGTCAACAACGTTAATATCAATATTTTGTTTTTTCCTCAAAATAAAAATGTTTGTGATGCCTCTTAGTACTCTTAGATGTGGGCGTCCAAGTGGTTATATATAGCAAAGACTCCTATGTAACTTTGCCCTCCTCGATGGCCAATACAATAAGTGATGTGAAGTATACCTGTCATGACAGGTTTTTTTGGAAAGGTCGTGATAAGTTGATAACTCTTAGTTTCTCTTTCATTTTTTGATTTTGATTCAGTTAGTTTCTCTATCATTGTCATATTCAAATCATATTAATGTCATTGAAAATAAGTTTGATAAAATTGATTTTTTAATCATTATAATATTTATTTAAGACATGGTTGCAACTTATACAAAAAAGGAATTAACACAAGCAAATAATTTAAGTAAGTTATGCCAATTGATCCTCTCATATAATATATAATATGATGATCTATTCGATACCCATCTTTTATTAAAAAAATAGATCCAAAGAGGAATGATTTACAATAAAGTAATGTAAAAAAGAAATTTAAAGGTGAGATTTGAAAACACAAAGGAATATGAGAAAAAAAAAAAATCATATTTTGAGTTTGACAAAGGTTCTATAGTAGGTATTATCTAATCATGTATTCTTTCTTGAATGAAATGTATAAAAATATAATAATTAGAAACAATTTTTTTTTTACACATTTTTTTTTAATTAAAAATAGTTGATACATGTCTAGTACTGTGGTACATCAATATTTTTAACTAAATTTTACTTATATTTTATTTGATTAATGTCATTATTTTATTTTATAAAGTGATTAATGTCATTAATTGAGCAAACTAACTAAGATGGAGACAAATTAAACTATTCCTACAAATAACTTTAAAGAGAAACATGTGTATCTACAATGTCATAAGTGAACTAACCAGTGTAGAAGTACTGAAAGATTAAAACAGTATAGATCAGGGGGTGTATGCAAACAATTAATGTTTTTATTATTATAGAATGAGATAAAAAGTGATGGAAGAAAGACAGAGGAACATTTTATGAATTGAAAACTCACACAGAACACTGCTTACTATATATACTACATGGTAAGTAGACATTGATACAAGTCCATTACATTACATTACATATATACTACTATTACAAATTTCCCTTTCATTTGAAATAAAATTGAAACCGCAGGATCTTTATGCATGCTTCATACCCTCTCTTTCTATATATAGCTCTATCATGGTAACCATCCACCCATGTAGTTATTCATGCTTGGGCCAGCTGTCACCACTGATCCTGGATCATTCTGATATCTGCGCTCAAACAAAATTTAATGTCAACAAGATATAATAACTAAAATCTTAACATGATTACAAAGTGTAAATTATAATGCACTAATACAATAGTGAAGAGTAAATAAAATACCCAATTTGTAACGTTGGTTCACACTCAAGTTGTTGAAATAGAGCATCACCATGGGTTTGACCTGGATGACGGTCATATCCCATATCTTCAGCACTCAGATTCAATTGGAGGGAACTTATTTGATACCCTTCCATCTGGAAAAACATCACAAATAAATCACTATATCATATCATCCAACAAGATGATTTGGCCATGTGTGTAGTTGTAGATATGTATATATGTAGTCTTTATTTAATTAGGCAATTAACTCTTATTTTTAATTTATAAAATATCATAATTTGAATAAAAATTACTAAGTTTTAACTTTAAAGTAGGTTTAGAGATGCATGTAAAAAATAGGAAAATTAGTAAGTTCAGGTGTTTCATACCCTTTGTCTAAGAGCTCTGTTTGCCTCACATAGCAAGTGTTCCTTCACAAGTGACGCAAACAAGTGAGCATGAAGAAAGAGATAGCAAATATTGATCAAGAAAGATTGTTTCATACCTTACGTTGAAGATCACCAAGCTGATCCAGCATGAATTGGGTCTGTACAAAAAATTAAGTGTCGAAATATTTTTACTCCATACTAAAACTTTCTATAGACAATTGAGAAAAAGAGAAGTTGCTATAGACAATTGATTAACGAATGTAACACTTTCATCTTTCTCCATATTAAAACTTATGGTAATTATTAATTATGTGACCCCAAACAATGGATAGAAGTTATATAAAAAGGACTTAGCAAGGGGGGTCCATTTATGATTAGGAATGTATGGTATTTATTTCTTTCAAATTGAAATAAGAAACGCTGTAAAACTTGAGTACCCTTGTTGATCTGATTTGCTTCAAGGAAGAATCTAGTTGCCTTTCAAGTGTTTCAAGGTCTTTGCTGCTTAAAGGGCCAAGATCTTCTCCCATAAGGTTCCTAATTAATTAGAGAGTACCAGTCAAATATATACATCATTGACTTATACTATTCTACAGTCATGTATGCATTTACAGGTACGTAAAATAATCAAGTATCAGTAAGTACCTCTGAGAGCGTTGTAGAGCTTCATAACGTGTCTTCAGCTTCAAGTATTCCTGTTGACTGCTCAATTCCTATAGTTATAATGGACCAAAAGCATTGCATCTTAAAATATGGTTTATAAGAAGATATTAGGACTTAAAAGTCATACACAGTGATTAGTAAATCTCAGTTTTGGCCACGTGGACAACTCTATGTGCCTCAAGTAGTTGTTGGATGAAGAAGAATGGAAGCAATATAGATAGCACTTAAACTGCTTGGATATTATATGAAAACATGGGGCAGAAAAATATTAGCAACAAACTTTAATTTAATGCATTATGCATTGACGGGACTAACCTAACATTTGTTTCACTTTTTATTTTTATTTTGAATAAATCAATTAACATCACAAATTCTTGCAAAATACAAACATTAATTTAACATTTAATGATTAATTTTTTATGACATTCAATTTTAATGGCAAATATTAGTATTAATTAAATTTAGTGTTATGGTTGGGGTTGAAATTAACCTTTCTTCCTATTTATCACTTCTTCACGCTTAAATTTCTTCACTCCGGCCACCAAGTAAATTATATAAAATTATATATCTCTTTTATTTATTATATTCAAATCAAGGTATATTTGTCTATTATGTAAAAGAAATTCGATAATTGATTCGACATTATTGAAGTGGTGTTCTCTAAAACTAGTCTACTCAAATAATCTCGTCAACCACATTTAGAGGAGTGTAGCTCTCATTCTCAATCTATTTTTTTATCTACAATCCTCAAACTCAAGATATTCCATGAATTTCCCCCTCAATTTAAATATATGGTGTAATTAACATATGTAGTATATGATTATTTGTGGCAAAGCTTGACTCAAGTAAATCAAACTAACTCAATATATTTAAATTTTAAATAATTGCACTAGAATTTCAAATATAAAGTATATATTATTAAAAACTTATTTATAAGTAATATAAATCAAAAGCATAAAAAATGTTTATGGTAAAAATGTACATAACATTTTAATTGTTATTAGTACCAATATCATTTATCAATTCAACAATTACATTGAATGCAAGAGAAAAATTTAGACTCATAACTCACTTACACAAGAATATACAAAATGTTGGCACATTAAAAAGAAGACCAATAATTGGATTCAACTTATTATCCTACTTAAATCTATATGATAAACTAATCACGATACTAATATATTATGTCATATTGTCTTTTTATAATTTTTATTATAAATTTAGGTTGTGTTTGAGAATAATTCAATAAAATTAAAAAAAAAATTCTCATTTTGCTCATCATTTTAAAATATCTCTCCGCATAGAGGGACAGGTTGGAGACAAGTTGGAATACAAGAGGGACATTTCAAAATTATGATGGCAAAACGAGAATAGATTTTTAATCTTATTAGGTTATTTTTTAACCTGTCTATACAAGGTGTGTTTGGTTGGAAGAGTTTGAAGGGGAGGGGAGGAAATATTTAAAAAAAAAGAGTTTGTATCAAATTACGAGAGGTATGCAAAATCTCTCTTAAATGATTTCCACTCTCTCTCTAATTTTGGAGATTTGGAGGGGAGGAGTTTAATATAACTAAATAATCATTTAAAAGCTATGTTATTTTCTTGAACTAAACCCAAAATCATTAAAAATCATTCTCGATCTCATTTAAATCAAATATGTCTCTATTTTCTCTTCCTCCTCTCTATTAAAATCCACCCCCTCGCACAAGTAAAATAACAACTATATCAAAAAATTGTCAATATCAATACTTTTTTATTGATAAATGCATGGTTTTAAATTGCGGTCACAGTATTGCAGATTTTGAAGTTTCTGCAACGGCATCACAGCCACAGTTGCGGCTGCAATTTAACTATAATCTGCATTTTCCCGCAACATAAATATTTGCAACATAAATATAATCGCAACTGCAATTTAAAACTATAGGTAAATGTTAAGTGGTCAATAACTAGTTAGAAGGAAAAGTGAATTTGTCAGCAACAGAAATAGAATCCTAAACTTTCTTCGTAAAACTTCTTCTTCGATCACAATACCACTGTACTACACCTTAGGGACTTGTCAATGCCAGTACTGTTTTATAATTCAACAGGCTAAACCTAAGCTAAGTAATTATGTTGAGCCAAGACATTATATTCTCCATAACCCGTTGTATGTATAAAAGAAGAAAACGTAAACAAAAAGGTAATTGTAGCGACCAAATTAGGCAAGTCAAATTAAATGCACAAGTATGTCTCATCATAAAAAAAAATGTACAATATTTTTTTTTAAATAGAGTGTGTGTTAGATGATTCACCAATACCAAGGCTTCCTTTGTTGCCACATTAGCCTCAGGTGCTCCGTAGTTGCATTTTTGATACCTCTCAAGCGTTTTCAGCATGCTGCATGTTGACATTAAATAATAATATAAATATTCAAAAAATAATATTCATATAAGTACCACAAATGAAATAATAAGTACCACATTCAGAAAATTACTTGGATGATTAGCAGTTAACAGTTTGAGATTTGAATAAAAGACCACATTCATCTATTGCTATCAGTTAATAAGATAAAGAAATCGAATATCCTGTGGATAATAAGTGAGATCGCTCATTTATGAGCTACTTTTCAAACCCAGAAGTAGATCCCTGGAAGATAACTTTGTTGTGTTTAGGCATACTATGAGATCTTAAAGATCTGAGATGTTTTCCAAATGAGAGAGAACACTCTACAGTATAAACCGCAAGAAAGTATCTTTATATATAGAAGAATCTAAATTGATTTGAACTGAGGACATAGATCATGCCAAGTTATCTGCTATATATACTAACCTGTGATAAACATGTCTCCATCATGATGAAAAGAAAAACATCAAACATCTACTCTCAATAACATATAACACAATTCTATTCTCTGGTCATAGTGGGGACTGGGGAATCTGAGAAGATATATCTAATGTTATTGAGCAGACAGAGAGAAGTCCCATTATATAAAGCTTAAAAAAAATAGATGATAAAATAAAAGCTAAGAAAGATTGAAAATGATAAAAGCTTCTAATAAGACAAGAGAAAAAGGAAAAAAGAAATGAAGAGATAGTGAGAAAACAAAGGAGTAATTGTAGAAAGAAAAGAAAAGGAACCCTAGCTAGGCTAGAGATGTAAATGAGAGAGTGGCTCTAGCTTTGAGCTGAAGAAAGAAAAAGGAGACATGGGATTAGGTTGTCTGAGAGAGTGATGATTCTAAAACACTGGAGCCAAAAGCAGACACACTGGTTCCTAAAAATTCACATAAAGAACAAAAAATTTAATGATGTTTTTCTGTTCCCAACACGAAATTGCACTAAAATGAACCCTGACCAAACCCCAAATTGCTTTAGGGAAAAGCTTTTGAACCAGATCTGCTTGAAATTAACACAAATGAAGAAAAACCAGAAATATTTGGATTGATGGGATGATAGCTAAAAGAGGGAAAGAAAGAGAAACCCAAAGGATTGGAGGAAAAATAAACACATAGAATAGTGAATAGTCAATATACAATACAACAGTGTTCTATGTGTTGTTGTTTAATTGTATTTATATATTTTTTTGGTTAATTGTGTTTCCAGTTGCAGATCTAACAGCAATGCCATCACTGAAACACTCAACCTGCTATAAACGCCAAGACATTCACAGAAACGGAAAAAATACTCAAACGGTGGAAAAAGAAATCAACTTTATCAAATTGAAAAATAAAATCAAACAACAAAATAGATAAATAAATGGAGCAGCTAGAAAGCTAGCTGCTACTGTTCAATCACCGAAAACAGAAAGAAAAAATCAAAGCGAGAGATCTTGTAAGAAAAATCAAAAGCATTCTGAAAAGTCCTGCGATTCCTTTTTTATTTAAATTTGCATATATGTTAGGTTATGTCCATGTAGTTAAAAGTAAAAGCTAATTATATACCTTGAAGTGCTGCAAAATTCGTAGAGCTTTCCACGATTGGAGAAGACGATGAGAGCAACCTCAGCATCGCAAAGAACAGAAAGTTCATAAGCTTTCTTCAAAAGACCGTTCCTTCGTTTTGCAAAGGTAACTTGTCTGTTGATCTTGTTCTCAATTCTCTTCAATTCGACTCTTCCTCTTCCCATGATCTCTCTCTAACTGAGTTTGTTCTCCAATTTTGTATTTAATATTTAGATGGTGAGAGGTACGTGTATTAAGAATGTGAGCAAAACCATCTTTATCATGAAGCAAGCCCTAATGAAAGTGCTAATGCTCCAAAAATCAAATAATGTACAAGTATCTTTTTAATTTCTCTCTCTACCTGTCTTTTTCTCTCAGCTATAGTATTCATTATTGATGATTACACATTGTGCTAGTGCTGGTGCTGGTGGTGGCCTGTGTTTTGTTGAGGTGAGCATATAATTAACACAATGATAGAGACATGTTTAAACAAAACTAGTTTCAAATTTAAAACCACTAGTATATATCACTGAGTTAGTGTAGCTAATTAATAACCATAGGATTTAGGGCTGGGATGAACTAATTCGGTTGATGGAAAACTAATATCAGATCGGACGGTGGAGGAGATGGCAGTGGAAAATTCAAAGAAAAACCTTAAACTTATGACTTGACTTGAGTAATGATAGAAAAGGGATATTCATAATCACAACAGTGCCACGTGTCGATAAATTAGTTGAGGATGCCATTATATCCACCTGATCTTTTCGCTTTGGGCAATCATGTGAACTAACCTTAAGAAGGTGAACCCTCGTATTCGTAGCTAGACTACTCCCTAGTCCGTATACGTTTTTCTTTTCCAGATAAATCACCATTATTTAAATATCAAAAAATAATAATATATTTTAAGACCAACAAAAAATTATAAACGAATTATCTCATCTCAGAAGGTAATTATGAAAATTTACTGATTAAAATCTCAATTTTAACAATCAAATTAATTTTTTTTAAATATGACTAATACCTAAGAGTAATGCAAGATCATCTATCTTTAATATCATTTATTTTTAATAATAATATTTTTTTATGTTGGCTCGTCCTCCATAAACTCCTTTCCAAATTTTATTTGAAATTTGAACTTCATGTGTTTATTAAAATGCTTAAAAAGGTCCACTATATATATTTACCTAACTACCGATATTCCATTCTTATGTTTTTTTTACAACAAAAAAACACCCCTTATTTCTTCATATTTGTACATATACATCTATTAGATGTATTCATTTAATAGATGATCTAGGTTGATGACTAGGGGATGTTGAAGAAAGTTTAAGCAGAGGCTTCGTATTCAATATTGAAAACTAATATAATTTAATTTACTAACATTCGCTATAAAAATATTATCTCCTAAATTTAAATGTGTACTTTATTACGGGTGTACACTCTTCAATATATTCTACGTAAAAAGTTCAAGAAAAATTATAATTTACTGCACCAATCTTAGACGAAGTACATCAGCATGCTAGACTTTTCACTCAATTCATTAATCCCAAACACTTAAAACAAACATGTGAAACCTATAAAAGCCAACACTAACTTGTACTTTGACACAAAAGTTAATAAAATCTAATTATAAGCAAAAAAAATTAGACCTAGATCACATGAATCTTTGTAAAGAGGCTAGATAACTTTTATTTATAAGAGTTATCAATTCCAATACTTTTTTCTTTTTGCCAACGTGAATATTTCACATGATCTTAAACAAAAATAAATTTATACAGAAAAAACAAAACTGATTAGAGGTGTGCCTGAATCCATTGATAATTACTTCAAAATGTTGAGACACTTTTAAACATCTATGGTGATGTAAGTTTTTTGAATGAGTCTTTTGACTTAGTGAATCAAAACATGAACATTTCTCCTTACATGTCCATCACAAATCTCATGTGAAATTGATCCTTATTTGAAATCGGGAGTTACTAAAAATTTGAAGGAAATAATGGAAGTAAAAAAATTGCATATTAACTGCATATGAGCCATTTCAAACAGTGGTGAAGCCACTAGGGGGTCAAGGGTGACCATGATGAATTTAGTTTAAAATTTAGAACAAATACATTAATTTTTGTTAACTCACCTTTCTATTATATTTTAAATTAGAGAAAATATACTTGAAAGTTGTTACAATATTGACTTTAGGATAATATGAGATTTTGAAGTGATTGATAACAAGGTAAAGAGTTTAACTCCACCTCTCACAAAATAGTAATAACCACCAACATTTGTGGTTTTAAAAAATTGTAAATTCTTCGATATCTATAAGTTTGGTTGGTATCGGTACCAAATTAACTCAAAATTTAAATTATTTAAAAATTAAATAATATAAAAAATTACGTGAATTTTGTATGATTGATTATTAGTATAATACTCAATCAAACTTTAAAGTACATAAAATCGATCCTAAAAAATTGAGCCATACATAGGAGAGATCCAAAACTATTATGATTTTAACTATCGACCACCATCTAGGCATACACTTTTATTTCAATTGTGTTGTTACCTTTGCAATTGCATAATCAATTGCAGATTTGGATTTTCTGCGGTGAAGAGAATACCGCAATCACATATTCATACATAGGTGTATGTTGGGTTAAGACTGGACAATCTATATTTTAAATTGGATTTTAAATTATAAACTAAAAATTAAAATTGATATTTTTTAGTCGATGTTTGAATGCATGATTTTCTTTTGATTGTTGAAAATCATAGTTGAAGCAAAGAAAGAGATAAATAACTAAAGAAAAATATAAAATTTATAATAATAATATGGAAAATTATAATACAATTAATATAAAATATACCTCCATATAATATCTATAAAATAACTAATATAACTACCTTCTATTTTATCATAACTAATTTTTAATTACTTTAATCTAATTCTAATAGATATATATTCAACTATATCTAACTTTAATAGGGTGGAATCCAAATTCATCAATGATCAATCATGGTGTGGGCCACTTGGTGTGGTTTTAATTAATTAATTAATTTATCAAGCTGCCCAACCCACAAGATTCAATTAATAGCATATACTTTATGCACTACATTGGTATCACTATCCACCTAATTAACTCATGGAATGGAGGGGACAATATTATAAAATCGTTTGGTACATATTCATAAGTCTTTTTAAAATAACGTTGTAGTAACTGTTGAACATACAATAAAATAAATAAAGTATTCAATTATTTTACAATAATAATAGAATAATAGAATGCAATTACAATATGATGTGTTGTACGCAGCTTACGTATCTGTTCTTGATAAATATGCATTTTAGCCTAAGGCATTGTCGCACGAGCCTATGGCCTACACAATCTAACATATATCAATCTAATGACAATCTCCTCTCATAGTGTTTGTTGACAAGGTTCTTCCTCATCATCATGTCAACAAATGTTGAAAGAGTTTTTATACTTATTTGTTTGGAGTTGGTTTTAGGCTTTCATATACGATGAACCAACTTTGCCGCCAAGAATTATTGAACTCCAAATTAAATAATTAAAACTCACTATCTTTATCAAAATCAACTTTTAATTCTCAAATAACGTTTAAAATCATGTTTTCAAACATTTTGGCAAATCACAAAACGCCAAAATCACAAAACTATATATTGAGGCTTAAAAACATTGTCCGACTTTACGATATACTGAGAGAGTAATTCTCATAGATTTGTTTCTACACACAACACTAATGTTTTTACTGCAACTCCACTATTAGATATTAGATATCTAAAACCAGTTATAAGTGGATTATTTTAGTTAAATGATGATTACAAGTTAGTTATTTTTGTTATTTTAATTTAAGTATATAAGTTTCATATTTTACTATTATAATCATCTTTCTAGTTTGATCAATACAAAAATTATCTCTATTTTTCTCTCTTTCATTATTTGATATGAATATTTTGCATATTCTATTATAGTATTAGAGTCTTATTATTCCGTTATTTTCTTTCTAAAAAATTTATTGAATTTTTTTCATAAAAACTTAATTGATTTATCTTTACCTTCTTATTTGATTCTTGAATAATTTGTTTATTTCCATCTTATTTTCTCCATTCAAAATTAATTATTTTTTCTTTCTTCATTTTCTTCTCTTTCCCTCTCTGCTTCCAAGTTAGAATTACTCATAATTATGATTATAAAAAAAAGTATCAAACAATAAGCATTAAGGGCAACATATTTGCCAACAAAACTATTACAAAACTCAAGACTTCTTCAATGCTTTGATATCAATCTTGTTTCAATATCAACAACTTTGGTCAAATATGAAGAAAAAAAGATAGAGTAAGTGCTTTTTGAAGATTTCTCAAGACCACCAACAACATTTAGTGGCAAAATTCTTTCTTTTTAGCTAACTTGTCATTAAAAGAAATGCAAGCAAGATCTTGCATGAAAATATAAACTCTAGATTCAACACTTACCAACAACAAGAAAGTACGAAAAATCCATAATTGGATTCTCATTTAGAAGTCTTAATGATCAAGGAATTGCGCATGAGATTTCATTAAAAAAAAAACGCAAGAGAAGATCTTACACGGAAGTGTAAACTCGATTCAATATCTACTACAACAAAAAATAGAAAAATCAAGATTGTATTATAATCTTTCTTGTTCTTATTTCAAACGAAGAATAAATGTTTCAAAAATTTTTTAGCCGATTTATTCTGGCGTTTCTCATTATATTTCTTTGTTTGTTTTTTACAACATTGTGTTATTCACCCCACATTAGAAGTGCCGCGAACACCTCCTAGCTTGTTGGGATATTAGAGATGTAAAATTAATTACAAGGGTAGTTACTTTAATTAGGTGTTAGTTACAAGTTAGTTATCTTAGTTAGAAATTAATTATTTTAATTTGGATATATACATTTCATAATATATTGTAATTATCTTTCTTATTTAATCAATATAAAAATTATCTTTATTTTGCTCTCTTCCATGACATACAAAAAATTTGCATATTTTATTATCCGCATTACCACTTTTTAAATAAATTGTCCACTTTAGATCTTATATGAATCCTTGACAGAAAAAGAGAAAGAAAAAAAAGGGAGATAGAGGTGTGGAACGAGAGAAAATAATGAATGAAAACGAGGTAAAAAACTAACAAGTAAAAAGGGAGTTGATGAAACTAGACATAGGAATCAACTAGAAAGTGAATGGTTATGGAATAGATGGGGACCATTGTTATGTAGGGGACCAATTTAAATGTTTAATAATTATAATGGTTTGATGGAAGAAATTAAGAAGAGATATGGAAGAGAATAGTGAGAGTTGAATGAGATGCAGAAACAGAGAGATGTGGCATGTGTTGCCATTTGAAGGCGAACACCATCTACATCATCCATAATAACATAGGCTACACTTTATTCCAAAATTGACACTACCCTTTAAAGAAGTCACGTCGCACTGGGCTGTAACCAATAACATATATTATCACATTCACATTCTCATGTACCAAACGCCACCAGGCCACCACCCAAACAAAATTTCTTCTAGGTCACGTTAACAAAATGCCCTTAAAGACATTTATAAGATATTATTATTAAGAATATAAAAATAATAAATTTATATTGAAAATAATAAATTTTAATTTTTTTAAAAGTTGAATACATAATTTGTAATATTTTTTAATATAAATTTTATATTTTTACATAATCTGCGACTCAGATTGTTTAAATGCATTTTATAATTAAAAGTTGTAGTTTATGTAAAATTACAATGAGCCATCGTAACGACAAATTTACTGTAAAACCAAATATAGGTAAATTTTAAACAAGTATACACTTAGTAGTTGACTGTGCTATTCATTTATTATAGACACATGTTAGTATACTTAATATATATATATATATATATATATTAAGGGAGAAGGAAAAATGTTTGTTGCTAGAGATTGAACCAAGACCTTTTACGTAACTCTTTTTATCTTCCTAACCGAATCAATAGACTACTGTTTCAGAGATATCTCACGTATATATATTTAGTTTGAAAACTATCAAAAACGAAACCACTACTCGAAAAAAATTAGGCAAAAATTATCTTGCGAAACTTATTTTATTGTAACACATTACACTTTTATCTTTTATTTTTTAGTTAAATATATTTTTAATTTTTATAAAATTTTAATATTTTAATTTTAATCCTTGTAAAAATAAATTATAATTTTTAGTCCATAAAATTATCATGCATGCAAGTTTAGTCTATGTTATTAAGTCGACATATACTTTTTAATGAATTTTTATAGACATATTTATAACATCGTCAAAAGTTACTTCACAAAAAAAATAAGTTCAAAATTTAAATTATAGGTCAATATTTTAGTTACTTTTATCTTGAGTTTATTGCATTCTAAATATTCATATTTAATTCATCCAAAGTTAATTTTTTTTTTAAAATTTTGTGGAGGCACTTTTTATAATGTTCTAAATATAATTATAAAACAATTATTTAAAAATCTTAAAATTGAAGAACAATTAAACATATTTTATGGAATACAAAAAATTAAACACAGTTTGTTTTAGTAGAGTCTAAAAATGTTTCCTGATTAATTTTTTCGAAAAATTATATTTTTGTTTTACATAAAGCTAAAATTGAATGGTTGAAATCTTTTTGGACCTAATAAAAATTTAGCTCTTTATTTTTTCTATAAATAAGTCTAACTTTTGTAACATGAGTTGAAAAAGCTTTTATACCATTATCAACGATGTTGATCTTTTTAGAATTTATGTTTAAAAATGTCTACCTGACCATGATAATCACATGATGTGGTATTATTAAGTCGATCTAAATTGTTCAACTGTAATTTTCGTGAGAAAAAAAAAAAAAGGAAGAAGGCAATATTTATCTTCAATCTCATAAATAACTCAGATAGTTTTGCAGAACTAGATCGATCAGTTCAACTATTTAATTAGAAATTGAGCGGTCTACCGATTGGTACAACCAAATCGCCTCTCAATATAATTATATTGGTTCACTTTTTTCGTCTTTTTAATTTTTTAATAATTATTTATTTATTTGTTTATTAGTTTATGTATGATTCAGCCGTAAATAAATTAATGACTCGTGACTTAAAGTCTCACCTGTTCAATCTTCAATCTAATTTAGAAAATATTGCTCCAAACACTATGGTCGAGATCAACCTCCATCATATTTGGCCCATTCAATCCCTTTCCCAAGTTATTTCATGTTGTACATAATTTCAGTGAATTTATCTAGAGATTATCTAATGTCTTTTTTGACGATCAAGTTAATTGTGACCATTTTACATGTTGAGAGACAACAATCTCTCAATGCTCAATTTTATTGGTGCTCACCTAGCCTCTAGATGTGAGAAGGAAAACTCATTAACCTTTTCTATCTTATTTATATGTTATTTATAAGGTAATCGAGCTTGGTTTAACCTATTTTATATATTTGAGACGATTCAAAATATAACACAACTAAAAGTAGAATTTTGTAAGTGTTCTTAAGACACTGGTTAAGGAATTAAAAATAATAAAATAAAATTTACATTAAAAATAATAAAATTTAAAATTTTAAGAAATTGAATACACAATTTAAAATACATCTTCAATATAATATGTTTATATTTAGATTTTTAATAATACATTAATAACATTCGTTAGTATTTGTCTAAAATATATTCATCCTGACCAAACTGAATATATGACTTTTATTTCAATTTGTGAAATATTTAATATATTAGTACACGTTTTGACCTTCGCTACTTATTTTCGCTCACAAATATTTTTGATATGTTTTTCTTAATTAGCAATCAATAGGCTGTCGCAGGAAAAAAGAAACATATTTTGGAGCCTATGAAAGTGTCGAAATGCTAAACACATGTAATTGCACAATCTGCAATCTTACCAAGAAAAATAATTCACGTTAGCAAAACTTGCATTCAGCCGCGGCTACTCGTGTTGGAGTTCAATTGACTTGTGAACATTATATTGGAAGATTTAACAATTTTAAAATCAACGTAATACTAATTACAACTTAGTCAAATAATATGACTTGTGATAACACCGGAGATTAGTTTACCGAAGTTACATGCAAACAAAATTCAATGTAGTGTGAAGTTTTATTGAAATAAACAAGAA
The DNA here is from genome assembly GCA_037974755.1 of Cicer yamashitae. Taxonomy (NCBI): domain Eukaryota; kingdom Viridiplantae; phylum Streptophyta; class Magnoliopsida; order Fabales; family Fabaceae; genus Cicer; species Cicer yamashitae. The sequence goes on along the minus strand of JBBPBQ010000001.1, from coordinate 52,588,520 downwards.
TGGATCTTTACCAAATATAAAGAGTATGCCCTCCGGTAACTATTATAAATAAAAATAATTATTTTTACAGTTATTAAAAAAATTAGTTAAGAGTAATTAATTATTTAAATTTTATGTAAAATATAGGCTAAATAGCACCCGTAGTTCCTTAACTTATTTTCGTTTTAGTCTTTTATCTTTTTTTTTTCAGTCCTTTATTTTAATTTTAAGTGACAATTTGATATTTTATGTTTTAAAATGTCAACAATGTTATCCTTTTTTTTTGCAAAAGTTCAAAAATTTTATCAAAAATTTCAAACAAAACCCATAAAATTAATTATCATCCTCAATATAATGCAAATTCCATCAAATTCATAACTTAAATCTTTAAATAAACTCATATTTTCATCTCTAACAACATCAAATAAAGAATGAAAATATGAGTTTATTTGAATATTTGAGTTACGAATTTGATGAAATTTGTATTATATTGAAGAATATAATTAATTTTATGGGTTTTGTTTGAAAATTTTGATAAATTTTTTGAATTTTTGTAAAGAAAAGGATAACATTGTTGACATTTTAAAACATAAAAGATCAAATTGTCACTTAAAATTAAAATAACGGACTAAATCGGGAAAAAAAAGATAAAGGAATAAAACATTAACTGAAATTAAGTTAAGGGACAACGGGTGATATTTAGCCTAAAATATAATTCAAATTTCTTAAATTGTCACTTCGAATGTCAAACGCTCAACTACTGATATTAAATATTTATTTATTAAAGTAAGGATATATTAGAAATATTAGTATTAAATAAGTTAAAAATAATTAATTTTTTGTTTATAATAGTAAGTAAGATTTGATGTAACTTTTTTACTTATAATAATAATTAAATGGAGTACGATATAAAACCATACAATTTTTTTTATATATATAAAATCTATAAGATTGTATATCTGAACACAAATGTCAAAATCTTGAACCACAATTTGTTATATTTAAACATCCACAATTTTTCTACACTCGTTCAACACATTACTTTCTATCTATTTATTTCTATCACATCACCAATATATCATATCATTCTCTTTATTTTTGTATCTCTCGTGATGTCTAATGGATCTCTAGATTGTATGGGTGTACATAAATATTTTTCCCTTGTAATATTTGACAAAGGAAGTATATCTTGCTTGCATAGAAGGTAAAATGATTTCTTTTTCTTTTTTCTTACAAGATTTTTTTCTTGATATATATATGGATTATAATCTTTTTTAACAATCTTAAATAATTATTTAACATAATTATTTCTTTAATACTAGGTAGTTAAGTCTAAAATAAATAGTTATAGCACATACGTATTATTTAGTTGGATTTGTTCGGTAACCTTTTCCCCTACCAATTAATTGGATATACGTCACGTTCCATTTTCAACTAAATCGTTAATAATCTGGTATCTTTACACGACCATAATAAAGTAATATATAAAGAGAGGGGTTAATTGTTTTAAGTCTTGACTCAACTCGCAAATATCGATATTGTTAGAATGAACGTTTGTTTCAGATTCGAACCCAGAATTTTACAATTGTGTCGATTAATTATGGTGAAATTTACATTAAAAAAAAGAAAGGTTAAATTTTTTTTTTGTTTAAAAGAGAGGGGGTTAATTTTGATTAATGGTCAGGTCAGGGTAAAATATTTTATTTTACATGGTCAATAAATCCAAACAATTATATATATTTTACATTATAAAAAAAAGCTATATATTTGATTCAAATCAGATATATTTTTTGGTCAATTGAAATCAAATATTTTAATGATTCAACGTTCATAATTGATTCATAGTATAAAATATGTACACATTAATTAAATTTTTTTATATTGTCAATCAATTACAATAGTTGAATTACTAAATTTTCTTGACTTTAATCATATCTATTTTAAAAATCATAAAAAATAGTGACGTGGTGGTGAAGATGGTGACAACTCTTAGTCAGGATATTTGCATACACTCCGACAATCAAGTCAAATTGTATGTAAGAGTTAAACGTATTTAGAGTATCAATATATTTTTTTCTACACTAAAATGTTATTTTTTATGACGTTCCTTAGGATTTCTATAAAGATTATTGTCAGAGAGAAGGTCTAAGATTCTCAAATTATCCTCTTATTTTGGACGCATGTCCTTGTTGATGTAAGGTGATTGTTGCCATCCAAAAACACTGATTAAGATATGATTGTCATCAACTAAAAACGAAAGTGTAAGTGAGTTATGGTAGTCTTCTACTTCGGATTTCATCTGTTCAATCATGAAATGCCCTCATTCAATAATCTTCCATGTCCTTGATCCAAAGTTCAATATGTTAGAGAGATGAATTAGGCCACTTTAACATCAGTGAGGCCCAGAACACAAATAATGTGATTGATTCACATTATAAAAAGTTTTACACAATCCATATATCAAAATTATATCACATCATGCTTATCAATGGTCCATTTCCCATTAACAAAGTGAAATTCTTTCTCAACTGCAGAAATGGAATATTTTCCCCCAACAAAAGTTGAAGAAAGAATATCAAACGTCATTGGGAATAACTAATAAGAGTGAAATGGAATATTTCCCATTTTATTTCACTACGTAAGAATTTAAAAACATGAAACTTTTCTTTTAATTAGAGTCATTTGTAGTTTTGTACTAATTTTGCCTGATATTATAGTTATGCTGTATCTTATGATGTTTTAACTTTAATGTATTCTTATTCTGATCTTATTCTTATGTCGTAGGATCCATATCCACGCCCCTTATGTCATAGTGGGAGATTAAGTACGTTTAGAATGTGATTCCAAATACAATTGCAACAACAGAATGAGAGAAACTGATCCAAGTTCTGATCATATCAACTTATATAATATATACAAAACATTGGAGGGAGAAGATATATATATATATATATATATATATATATATATATATATATATATATATATATATATATATATATATATATATATATTCACACTTCACAGTATACATATTATTTTTTATACAAAGTGCATTCTGATATGACACAGCAATGATCATTGATCTCACTCTCACTTCTGTCACTATATTAATTTTTCTTGCAAGCTTAAATTAAGTTAGCATCACGTTTTTGAATTTGATTCTTTAACAATCAAATTCAACAACAACAAAATCTGTCCAAATGGACAATGGCTGATGTCATGTTTATCCACATTAGAATCTTTATCCAATTATAAATATGTATGTTTCATGCCATTTGGTAAGCAGGTTTTATTAAGAGACCTTAATTACATCAGTGCCTACTAATTAACTGCTTGTGCTTCTTCATTCTGTTTTCTTCTTCTTCTATTCAGTTTCCTCTTTAAATAAATTAAAAATCCTAAAGTTATTACTATGTGGGGTAAGATGTTGAAATTGAAATTCTTGGGGAACATCTGCTGTATCCAGCAAAGGGATCAAGTTGATAGTACTGTGATGTGGTCAAATTGCAATGTTTGTATAGAGGAAAACAAACAATGCAATTGTGACCACATCATTGTTGAGGATCCAAATAACAGTAATACTATAGAAGACCGCGCCAATGTCGACACCGAGCATGATGCTAATGCTGATTGTTCTTTTGTTCATGCTGTCATCAACATGGTGGGAATGCTCATAGGTAAATTTTGTATAATGCTTTTTCCGTATCTGTGATTCCGTGTGTTGCAAGAAACTAGAAAAGAAAATACTACTAATTTTAAAATTTACATTTATTAACACGAGTGGAAGAAGTTTGGTTTGTTGACAGAGAAAACATGTTTTTTTTTCTTTATTGAGATTTGAATACTTATTTTTAACTCCTTTAATATTTAGGTTAAATCAACTGAGCTATCCGACTCCAAAAATATAGGTGTTGACCGTTGGTAAATATTATTTGTCAGATAAATTTTTAAACAGAGAAAACAGACAAATTAATTTTGTCCCCTTGGTTTAATTTGGATTAAGTAATGATAACCTGTGGCTTGTAAAAAAGATAAATTGTTAATAAATTATTTGAAATTTTAAAATAAATTAGAAATTATTAATTAATCCAAAAATATGTTGAAGGCATGATACAAGATATAATTTCAGGTCTGGGGCAACTATCAACTCCTTATGCCATTGAAAAAGGAGGGTGGTTATCTGTATTATTGCTTATAGGACTTGGCCTAATGTGTACTTACACCTCTCATATACTTGGAAAATGCCTCGAAAAGAATCCAAAGATAACAAGTTATGTGGATATTGGGAATCAAGCATTTGGATCAAAAGGAAGACGCCTAGTTCCAACATTAATCTACATGGACATATTCATGGCACTTGTTTCCTACACAATCTCATTACATGACAACTTGATCACTGTATTTATAGGGACACACTTGAATCTACAACTGGCTAAGTTAACAACATCACAGCTTCTAACAGTGATGGCAGTTTTGATTGCTCTGCCTAGTTTGTGGATCAGAGATATGTCTTCTATATCTTTCCTTTCAAGTGGTGGTATTATTATGTCTCTTCTCACATTTGTGTGTGTAGTGGCCACTGCAATTTTTGGAGGTGTTCAAGCTAGTAATCATAGTATACCTGTCTTCAAGCTACATAATATTCCATCAATATCTGGTCTATTTCTTTTTGGTTATGGAGGACACATTGTTTTCCCTGATTTATATAAAGCAATGAAAGACCCCTCTAAATTCACCAAGGTATATATATATATATATATAATAACTCCATTTTATTAAATATGTAACTTAATTACACTTATAGTCTTTTTAATTAGGATAAATTGTGATTTTGATCTCAGATTTTTTTTAGTGAATCAAATCTTCAATTTTTTTTTTGTTTAAAGTTTTCGGGGCTGGAAGATATATTTGAGATATGAAATAATTTTAAAAGCTGAAAATTTATTAAAGTATTTTTATAAAAATAAATTGCAAATACATATCCCAAACTAGATAGACAAAAGGGTAGTTAAGCCTAAATAAGTAAAAAATAAAATGCTGAAGCTTTTAATTTATTTGTTTATTTACCAAATGAACCTATCTTTAGTTTGTTTAATTCAGGTTTCAATTGTGAGCTTCACAATAGTAACGGCACTTTACACCTCAATGGGGTTCATGGGTGCCAAAATGTTTGGAAATGATGTGAAGTCTCAAATAACTCTGAGCATGCCACCAAAGAAAATCATAACAAAGATTGCAGTTTGGGCAACCGTGTTGACACCCATGACCAAATATGCCCTGGAATTTGCACCCTTCGCAATTCAGCTTGAGCATGCACTTCCAAATTCTTTGAGTGGAAGGACAAAATTGGTAATCAGGGGTTTTGTGGCTTCATTATTGCTCTTGTTCATACTAACCATTGCTCTATCAGTGCCATATTTTGAACATGTACTCAGCCTCACTGGTTCACTAGTTAGTGTAGCCATTTGTTTGATTTTTCCATGTGTTTTCTATATGAAGATTTATTGGGGTAAAATAACAAGGCCTCTCTTAGTTCTTAATATTTCTTTAGTCATATTTGGGTTTCTTCTTGGAGTGATGGGTACCATTTCCTCTACAAAGTTAATATTGGAAAATTTTCTATCACATCATTCAACTTGATGAGCCGTTGGGAATAAATATAGGTCCAACTACAATCTTGTAATATTGCAAGATTAATTAGTCTGTATCTGTATGGTACATCAGTGTAACTCATCCATAACAATGTAACTGATCAACTATAGTATACTGTTTAGTTATAAATCAGCTACAAATTTTAGTTACAAGTTAGCTATGAAGTGCTTCTGTGAACCATAGAACATGGTTTATGCAGCAATACTATAAGTGCACTGTCATTGTCAGTTTTTTGGTTTTTTCTTCCAATTATTTCCATTTTCTTTTCTTTGATCTTTCATCTCTGTCTATTGATGCACACTACAAAACGCGGCATTAGCGTTACGATCCTAAACATTAAATTTTACATGAAAACAAGATGATATTTTTCACCTACCAATGGAGGTTGAAGCTAGCAGCCTGCATAAGTGGGTGTGCAAAGTAAGCTCCAAGTGTTAATGCAGTAATTGTTAAGTATGGTAATCGAATAAACTCCTTGTAGAAATCTTTAGGTAATCTTTGACGGCCATCAAGGATTGCTGCGAAAGGGACAATACTTGTTTGACGCTTAATTATCTCAAAATCTTCTCCATGTCTTATAGCCAATCGCCTGTCTCCATTCCAGGCACCAAATAGATGATGTGCAATTAAGCCAATTGAGGCTGCAACAGCCACAGAATTTCCAATCCAAACCGTATGAGCAAGACACCAGATTACTTGCCCAACCATCTGAAGAGCAAAACAAATCCTTCCCTCAGAACAGTTGAAGAAACCAAGTGCACTTTTTAATTGAACATGTTATTTATCAAGTATTTGAGAATGTTTTAGGAGGATATAATGTTACTTTTAATATATGGGAGGGAAATGTTAACAATGTTAAGAATCTAAACATAGAAATTTTGTATTAAAAATGAATTGGAACATGTGTATTTAAAACTTTGAGAGGTCAAATTTTACTCTTTTCAATGCAAAATTACTATTTTTGATTCCTTAACATATATATAGATAGATATGATGGATTGTTCCAACCATGTCGGTTTGCATTTAGAAAAGCAAGAGTCTTCTACCAAAAATACAAGAGTTGAATTAAAAGCAGATCAATTATTGGTCCAAGCTATGAAGAGCACAAAAATCACGTGGAACCCTGAACTGACTAGAAATTGAGTGTTAAGATTAATACCTGCGGATGCCTGGTTATTCTGATGATACCAGTTTCCCATAGATGTATTTTAGGCTTGTCAACTGCTGCAATCTCTAAAAGATTAAAGGTTGAAGGATATAGGAAAAAGAAAGAGACGAAATTGGAGAGCCACACAAGTTGATGAATCCCAGGAGTACTCTTGAGCTGCCAGAGTTGAAGTCCATCATATCTGTGGTTAATAAAATACACCTGCACCATGATGCCGTAGATAGATGGAATCAACTTCTGTTATTGAAATGCTAAAGGGTTGAAAATAATAAAGCATTTTGCTTATATGTGAAGGACACAAGTTATTGAGAGGGAAATCCAAGTAGTAACTCACAATAGTAGTGACAGCCAAAGGTAGTGAAATCCCTGCAAAAAGAACACGAAAAGCTCTTTCACCAATGAGTTTCTCGCCAGTGTTCCGAAAGCTAGCCATTCCACTGTGGAAAATGGCAAATATGAGTATTAGGATCAACATTACCACCTGCAAAGTAACATGACAAGGGTCAATCGCAAATCAAGGAGGTTAGAGCTACTATTCCATCCACTATAATAACAAAAAAGAACCCTTGTTTATAGAAATAGTAATAACAAATGAGCAGTGAAATGGTGAAAAAAGAGATTAGGTTGAAGTGAACTGACCTCGTGAGAATCGGAAAGCTCTGAAACGGCATGGACGAAAGTTTTGGCAAAGCCAGTTGAATTATTAATCCAAAGCACGTTTAGAAGGAAGAGAACAAGTCCCAAAATAGCAGTGAAATAAATCCATGAAGATATTTTCTGTTCCCCCAAATCAAACGAGGCGGAGTCCTCTCCTACGAAGGAAGAGTCTTTGTCCCTCAGTGAAGAATGGGCAACGAAAGTGAAGTTGAAGGTGTGAGAGAGAGAAAGAGAAGAGAGTGGTTTAATATTGGAAGATGGGAAGTTGGAGGAGGAACATTGCAAAGGGAGTTTTGGTTTGGAGAATGAAAAGGAAGAAGATGGAGAGAAAGAGGTGGAGAGCACAAAAGAGGCAGACATGTTAAAGTACTCACAACCATTCACAAGAGAAGAGGGGGTTTGTTTCTTTGTTTCTTTGGTGTTAACATTTCACACTCAAAGGAGAGCCACACTTTACTGTAATAAGGGCAAATTCATTAACTTTTTTGAGTTCTTTTTAATTAGTTTTAGAAAATTACTCATCTCATGTATATTCACTAAAAACAACTCTCAATTTTTTTTTATCACATTCACACCTATTTATATCATTTATTTTATAATATGACTAGAATTTTTGTTTTAATTTGTGGAAGAACGACTATATATTTAGTATTTACAGTTAGAAATATACGATTATGTTCTTAGTGACACAATTAAAGTGTCTATTTGAATATTTTTTCTATAAACGACACAGAGAAAAATAAGTATGGCAGAAAAAAATATTATTCACCATTTTTTACTAAGTACATGAGAAGTAAATGCATTTTAAAAATTAAAGGGGGAAGTGTTATTTAAAGAGAGTTAAATACAATTTCCCTTATAAAAATAAGGTTTGCAAAAATCTCAGTATATCTAAAAGGAAAATGTTTGTAGACACTCGAACACTTATTTGACGCAATGAGAGATAAAAATAGAAATAATGATGTTATACGTTGATAATGTAATAAAAAGATAGAGATAGAGAAAAAATTAAATGTTAAATAAATGTATAAAAATAAATAATTGTTCAAATAGTTATATCCAAAATTAGCCTTAGGCCAATTTTTTTCAACACAAAAATAAAATTAGAATAAAGGCCCAACTTAGGTGAATTATATTAGTTGTTTTTTTATAGTTTTTTTTACAAAAAGCCAAAGAGATAAATTACGTGCTATGCTAGCACAAGATATGCCAACAAAAGCAAAACAAAATTACAATCATCAAAGTGAGTTCTTCAAACCAGTCAACACAAACTCTAACTCACGAAAGGGAAACAAAACACATAAATGAGTCACAAGACCTCTCCCTTAACTACCACCAACGGCAAAAGCAAAGCGCTCACGCAGGTTATGTCGTCGTTGATTGAACTCCAAAGCAAAACTTGTAGATCTAGTCTTCACTCACGACCAAGAGTGAAGTTTAATTCGATATGTTAAAACATATAATGAATTCTCCTTATGACTAAAAATCATGCTATTAGACTCCTTTTAAATCACTCAAATGTAAGTGAACCACACCACCAATAATTTGTCTCTTACTCCTTTATTAGATAATAGAAGACAACAAAATTGTTTGACGTGATTAAATGCCCTTGTGATAACACACTTAACACTCTTAACCAATCCAACGGAGCACCCCAAACTTTTAAAAAAACACAATCCAAGAAAATATGTTGAAACGTTTCTTCCTCGTCACAACCGGCAACACAATGTACCGAGTCATTATTTACAACTATAGGCTTAGACAAATATATTTTTTTTCCAATTTCCACTTTTTTTTAATAGCTCTTAATTTAAAATATACTTTTTGTTTTTATAACAAACTTTGAGAAAATTATGAATTTGATAAAATTATAGTTAATTAAATCAAGAACCATAAAAAAAAAATACATAAGTAAATGCATATAAGTTTTGTCCTAAGATTAATTCTATAGTGCATAAATGAAGTAATTATTACAACATACTCAAGCTTGTTTTTACAATTTGATTAATAAATATCACAATTAAATCAAATAATAAATGATGAGATTTATTAATATAATGGTAGAAAATAAACTTATGCATAATACAATACTAGTTTATTTTTTCACATTAGACATATCATCAAAATTACCTAATACTCCCTCTTTTGTTTAACAAAAATGTATTAAAACAAATAAGTGGTCAATAAGATTATAGTATCTATGTATTTTATTCATTTTATAATTATATTAAATAGATGATTAATGACGTACATTTTATTAATTAATGGAACACTCTAAATAGTTAATAATATATATTTTAATAGTTAATAAAAAAATTTAATTACTTAATGATACAAAATCATATTTGTGTTTCAAAATATACCTCTATTATGTTTAAAATAAAAATATCATATACAGTTAAATTCATCAACTTGTCAATAATTTGCCTCATATCTTTAAATTTATTTATTTTTAATAAATTCCTAAAATAATTTATAATTAGATTTTAAACTTTTAAGTATCTTATAATTAGGTCCCAAAATTTAGAGACATGATTATAATTGAGTCCTTAAGTTCAAATATATAATTATAAATTATTTAAACATTTAAATAGTCGATTAACAAACTTTTTAGTTGGATTACTTAATTACAAATTATTAACAAGTTTAGACACTTAATTACAAACTTTTATAATTGAGGGACCTATTTATTTACTTTCAGAAAAAATAATAGTAATTGAAGGACCTATTTATTTATTTTAAAATAATTCAAGACCTCCAAATAATGAAATAAAATTAAATTTGTTGAGGCCTTTGAGCAGCCTGTAACAAGAGTCTCTCTCAACTTAAACTTAAACAGTGAATCTTAAAATTCCATTGGCCATTGCCAGGAGAAGAAAAAGATACAGCAAATCAAACTATCTTCCAAGTTTAGCAAACACAATCCCCTAAATTTGGCACCACTTTTCAACCAACTTTGAACACAAAGGTTTTTTTGTTTGTTTTTCCTTTCTTCTTCTTCTTCTTCTTCTTCTTCTTCTTCTTCTTCTTCTTCTGATTTTCCGAGGTTCAAAATGTCTGCCGCCGTGGGAGCTTCTGTCTCCTCCACAACCACAACCAATGATGTTCCTTACAACCCTCATTTAGAGGAACAACAACAACAAGATGATGCTGAACAAACTGAACCTGATGATGATGATGATGATGATGACGACTCTAGGTTGGAATCTGATAGGGAATTGGATCTTGGTCCTCAATTTACCCTCAAGGAACAGCTTGAGAAAGATAAAGTTAGCTTTTTTATTTGTTTTTGAAATTACCCTTTGATTTTAAACTCTCATTTTTATTCAATTATTAAACCTCTTTCTTTTGTATTTCAAAGGATGATGAAAGTTTGAGAAAATGGAAGGAGCAACTTCTGGGAAGTGTTGATATATCTTCTGTTGGAGGTACCTTTTTTCCCTCTTCAATATTCTCATGTTTTCTTATTACCTGTTCTGGATCAATTCTGCAATGATTGTTTCAGATAATTCTGTTTAACATCATAGTTTGATGCTTTTCTTTGTTGTTTGTTCTTTTTAACAAAATAAACCATTTAACTGAAATTAACTTAAAATAGCAAACCATTTTTTTTTGTGTTGAGATTTATAGGAGAAAAACCCTTCTGAATAAAATTACTTTGAAGATGAAAAATGATTGTCTTTGGGAATTAGAAGCTTAGGATGTAGACATTTTGTTAAAATATTATGTATGCTATTAAGTTTCATTTGAGATGCTAATGAAGTTTTGAATACCCCGAAAATCTGAAAGCTTTTTCTTGTGTTGAACATGAAAATCCAGAAAGCAAAGATCCAGAAGTGAAGATACAAAGCCTCACTATAACATGTTCAGACAGGCCTGACCTTGTACTACCAATTCCATTTACTAATGATCCTAAGAAGAGTCTCTTCATTCTTAAGGAAGGAAGCCAATGCCGCATGAAATTCACCTTCACTGTTTCGAACAACATCGTTTCTGGTCTCAAATACACCAATATTGTCTGGAAAACTGGGGTTAGAGGTGAGGAGGACTCCTGTTGTGTTTACTTTTAATAAATTGTCATTCATGATAGTGAATTTGATTTAATTACATATATGCATGATTTGATTGCCTTAGTTTGTTACATGGATTAAGTGAATTTATTTTGTTTTAACAGTGGATAGCAGAAAAAAAATGTTGGGAACTTTTAGTCCTCAGCAGGAACCGTATATATATGAATTGGAAGAAGAAACTACTCCTTCTGGTATATTTGCTAGGGGAACCTATGCAGCGAGAACCAAGGTAAAATTTTCTAACAACTTTAATTAAGAAGTTGTCTTTCTTATTTGTTTTTCTTTTATTATAACTTTTGGGGTGACATAGTACTAGTTTGATAAATAGGAAGAATTAAGTAACTCAATTTTTTGTTGGTTCAGTTTGTAGACGACGATCGGAAATGCTACTTGGATGTGAGTTACTACTTTGAAATTCAGAAGAACTGGTGAACACCTAACTGAGAGATTTAAATTTGAGTAATTTATTGAAGAATTTTGCTCCTATGGCATCTTGTATCTTTCTGGAACAGATTGGAACTCAACTTGTTGTTTATCAATTCCTGTTAAGAGCCATGCATGCTGCTACATGCTAGTGTCAAATCCCTCTCCCTCCCCTTCTCTCTTTTCTATGATTTCTTTTCCTTTTTCTAATGACTAAAACTGACCCAAAAAGAAAAAGAAACAAAAAAACAAAAACTCTCTTTAACCTTTACTGTGTGATTCATCTAAGAAAAGATGCTCATAGTGTTGATTTTTAGTAACCGTTAGAATGTGAAGAGCGAAGGAAAAGACATACAGTAATTTTCCAATCTGTTCCCATATGTAGGGCCACTTACTCTAACAAATGGATACAACAAGCATTGGTGGTCCATAATCTTTTCCCATATGTAGGGCCACTTACTCTTTGCTAACGGCTTGAATCAGAAAAAGGAAATTAAAGAAGGAAAAGACATACAATAATTTTTGTCAATTGCACCAGGAAACCAAACATGCACTAATATTGGATCTCTACCCTCACCTACCAAATACCTACCAAATTATCAGCAACCATTTTTTTTCTTTCTTTTTTTTTTATAAGCATTCGGATATCTTAGTTCAACTATTTGAACTACCAATGAGAACATCAACCAAAATTTCAATCTGTTAAATGTCATTATAGCACTTTAGGAGTGATTGGTGGATTGTTTGAAACTTTCTTTGAATTCCTTGAATAATATATTAGTTTTGGATGTGTACAGATGTGACTGAGATGATATTTCATTTCCAATTAAAGAAAAATCCTTCCACTGAGATGATATTTCATTTTCCTTATTCTTTTTCATAATTATTTTAACTTTCGTAATTGTGAAATCCAATCTAGAGCTATATTTCTAACTCGGATCTGGAATATGTGTGTGTGTGTTATTTTATTTAGAAATAAAACTATAGTTCGAAGTTTACCAAAGAAAACCTTACTGGTTTGCATATCTAATCATTTGCAGCAACTTGTTTAGTTATTTTAGGCTGTTAATCTGTTATTTTTCATTGTGTGCTCGCATAAATATTCTTCCAATTACCATCAAATAATCCTACTTCAGTTAAAACAGGAATGAAGCTGATAATATCAAGTAATTCTGTTAAGGTTCCATTAGTTAAGTTGATGCCATTCATTTTGAATCAATCAGCATGGTAGTTAAGTGCATGATTATGTATTAAATTTGAATTTGAATGCTGCCAAGTCCAATAAAAGAGGACTGATTGATAATTTGACCCATTATACAATCTTATCTGCCATCAAATAATTTGACCCAAGCCAAGTGCTGAACATCCTTTAACATTTTCTTTATTTCCAAGTAAAGTTGGATGATTAGTAACACTAATGATGATTAAGAAAATCAGAAACAAAAAGCCATGCAGGATTGGCGGTTCGTCACCATTAGCAATCAATATATCAGGAGTATTTATTTATTTCCTGGGCAAAAGAAAACAACACTTTGTTTGGGACCAAATTTTATTTATTTATATTTTTTTTAAAAAGACACTTATTTTCAAAAAAGTACATGTTTAAATTAATGAGCCATGCTATATCCAGATTGAATTATGATGAATTGGATTACTTGGGGATTCAAATTCAATTACTTTATTCTTCTCAACTTTTTCACTAGATGGTTGATAATTGTTGTTTGCAAAGTAAAATAAATGAATGCAGAATAGCCACATTTTAATTTTTCTATTGGCAAAAGTCAACTTCCACCACTCATTTTGTGTACTATATTATATACTATACAAAGGAGTCCTATATATGTACACATGATCTTTATGTACTTTCACACAAAAAATTAAGCAAAATAACAAATTACATTTCCCTTTTTTTACAATATTTCTCTGCATATAGTCTATCTATCATTGAATCACTAGTAATCTAACAATGCAAACTTTACCTGTAATCCAATTTTACCACCTTCTGTGACAAGCTTAGCAGCAATAACCAACCAATGTCCAGGAGCATCATGTGGGCCCCTCACAACCTCATTTGTCTCCACATATTTAAGCATTTTAGCTGAACGAACAGGCACTGGTGGCCCGTTTGGATAAACACCAGAGTTAAGTGCTGTTGGAGCCTGCTGCTGAGCCTGCTTCTGTGTAGCAGTAACACTTTGTTGTGTGAATGAAAATGTTGTGCTTAGATTCGTGAAGAAAGTTGATTTCCTTGAAGCCTCTGGCGCAGCAGCCCATTCTGTTCTCCTGATGCTGCAATTGGGTATGTGAGTGAAGAGAAGGCACAAATGAAGCACATTCCTCGGCCAATTCCCTTTGCTAATGAGTTGTGCACCGGTTACAATATAAACGCTGCTTGAATTTGATTCTTGCAACCAGTTGGGGTTATACTTAACCACTGAGGTGCACACGTGTGCGAATCGCTTCCATCTTATTGGCTCCGCGAAGTTGTCACTGGATTCATCATCGTCAGATCCTCGCCACATAGCTGAGGTTGTGGTATCTGAAGAGAGGGTCATTGTATTTGGGAGGCTTGAAAGATGATGTATGTGTACTGCAAGTTTATCACATTTCCTTCCCTCCAAGTATAACCTGAGGCCAACCACAGGTTTTTGTTCACTTACTACCTGATATATTTTTGTATTAAATGATATCATTAGCAATAATCACATAATGTCATATGTAATAATGATATGATTTAATTACTATGCAATGTAAGTGTAAAAGAGTGCTACATGGACATTTAATCATATCTCACTATGTAGATAGTGTGCAGATATTTTATGAAAATAATATTATAACACAGTACAACAGTGAATATGATTTGACATGTGAAACTTTTTTACCTTATCGGCCCATAATTATTAAATTGGTAATAATAAAGCATAAAGGGGTGAGAACTTGAGATCATGAATCATAGTTCATGATGTTAAAGCTAATATCAAACTCAAATATAATAGTAAAGTCAAACACTTGTAATACGCCAACACATGTATTGCTTAATTAGGAAGGGTTTTGGTTAAAATTACCTGTTTAGAGTTGACATGAAGCTTTGGAGACATAAAACTAAATTGCAGGGGAGGAGAATAAGTCTTTTTCCGTTGATGCCTCAGAGGCAGCTCAGAAAACATGGGTGCCCATTCCCTGGGAATTTGGAACTCCAAGAAGTATTGCAAGTCTTCTGGAGAGGGCTTATCTATAATGAACAAGTAAATCAAATGAAGTGCTGTGATTGTGACCTTAAATGTTAAAAAATAGAAAATGGAGATAAATAACAAATAATGGCTTTGAAACTCGTGCATATATAGTCCTTTATTTTGGAGCTTATCAACATTATGGTAAATTGAATCATTGAGACAAAATAAAAAGGATATGTATAAAAATAGTAGAGAGACTGTTGCATTATTGTTCAATCTGAGAAAGAAGAACTTACATCGTAAATACAAATTGATTGCATGACTAAGATAACCACTTCCTGGAATTCCTGTGAGAAGTGATGAAATAGGAACAAACTTGAAGTGGATTGCTTCAGGATTAGAAGCCATTGTTTGGAGCCAACTTGAGTGACTGTGCTTAAACACATCTCCTCCTCTTTTTGAGGAAATAACAGTGAGACCCTATTCCATAACAATAACAGTAAGACTCCAGCAATTATTCATTCAAATTATCAAATGGCAATAATTTTTCTTTTTGTGACTTACATCTTTGGTTGAAGATTCTGCAATACTTGTGAACTGCATTGTGGTTGATTGCATCACACGATTAAAAACTTCAGGAACCTAGACAGAAATTGCATCAACAGATAAGTAACATAATATGAAGTAAGAATTTTATTATATAATAAAGTGCTATACATACTTTTTGTTTGGTTTCTATTGTTGTCTTTCGCTGTAGTAGTGAAGGGCTTCTTAAATCTGAAAATAAAAAATCTCCTAAATCCTCTAAATGTCTTCTGAGATCACCAGGAGGAACCTTTGAAGTATGTTTTTGTTTGACACAAATAACATCTTGACCTCCAACAGCCATACCTACTATTATGTGTGTACCATATGCCACGATAAACCTGCCTAACAAAACGGATCAGCAACGTTATACTTGATTATTAAGCCAAAATCATGCAACACTCATAATCCCAAAATGGTGTCAATATCTCTTAAAATTTGGGATTCAACCCTATAAAAACGGCTTGTAAAGTGACTGATGTCTGCTTCTTATAAAATATAAATATACTTTTATGTCATAACTCATCGAATGTAGAACTGTTAACATCTCTCAAGCCCAAAACTGAACATTTGGACCATGATCGAGTGACCCGATAGAGGGTAATCCAATAGTTCCTGGATAAACTCTGATATGATATTAAAATTTGGGCCGAGTCTAACTCAACACTACAAAATCGGTTTGTAAAGTCAGAGATGTCACCCACTTGTGGGACTCTTCATAACTCTAACATGTTGGATTCTAAAACATTGTTTAATCTAATCTATCTACTCAAATGATTGATTAGTGTGACATTGTGCTTGGTTACCTCGCTAATGAAGCTGGATCCCAGTATGGTGGAACAGACTTTTTAACTTCCTCATGCAGTACAAGGTGTGAAGCAGTTAAGTGCAAATAGTAAAGGGAAATGAAGTAACCATCAAAAGCAAGAGATTTGATGTCTTGAGCATCACGAAACCAATCACCACTTAAATCAAACATAGCATTAAAATAGCCAGATGGAATTTTTCCTTGTATGCCTGATTTCTGATTAAGCAACTCAGACATCTGCAAGTAAAGAAAAAGTCATATAACAATGTTTAATGTCTTGTTAAAATTGCAATTTATTTATAATAACATTCTCAAAATGATGAGTATTCCATGATTTAGAGATTTTTATTTTTATTAAAATAATAAATATATGGTTTTGATGTGAAGTTTTTGTGTCCAAATAACACATCTATTAAACAAATACTTGGAACTTATACATGCTAATTTTCCATCCATGTGATGCCAATAAATAAAAGACAAACCCATCATCATCCTTGCTAAAAAAATAAAAAACTTAGGGAGATTATTTGGAACAAAAACAAGTAAAACAACATGAACGTGTGAGAAGTTTGGAAAGAAAGACGAACCTGATTAAATTGAAGAACATCAGACTTGAAGCGAACACGATCACCTTTGTCACACCGAATATCTTCTGAAACATCAGGAATTGTAGCTCCACCTGGAATCATAATATCCCTTTTGCTAACTTCATCAACGACCACTAATCTCCCACCGTTTGTTATTCCTTTAGCAAATTTCATTCGAAAATCACTTGTTAGATCAAAACCTTTACCCAAACACTCCAACGCACTCTTCTCCATTGGAAACATCAACAAACTACCACCCTCATCTTCCATCATCAATTAACCACAAAAATTAAAAAGTAGGTAAAAATTCAAGTACTAGCTATCGCTATAGCTATCATTGATGACATGTATCTATCTATCTATATATATATATATATATACACACACAGTGGGTTTCTGCCAAACGTGACTTATTGCCAAGCGGTTTGGTTTGACTATGGACCTAGTCTGCGGGTTTATTTGAATGCGGCATTCTTCTCTAATTAATCCATTTCCCAAAGAAACCGATCCTCATAACTCATTTGAAATTCAATAGAGAGAGGTGTTGTTTCGGTAAATATTTTTACTATGATTTTCTTTTCATTAATTAAATTTATAAGGATTTCAATTATATCTATCACGTTAGATTGTTTTTACACGAAGCTCCAATGAAATTTTCACCATTTTTTTTCTACATTATCACATTTTTGTTATTGTATTTTCAAATTACTAAATAATGTCAAAAATATATATATTTTTCTAATCACACTCTTTTTTTTTTTTTATTACACATGAACTTAGTTCACGTTTATATATAATAAATTAAACCTAATTCACATAGTTTATTTAAGTTGTATTTGGTTTAATGAAGAAAAGAAGATGAGGGAAAAAAAAATTTAATGGTTATGTTTGGTTTAGGAGAAGAGTAAAAATTTCAAATGATTTTTTAATTATATCTATAGAGCTTTTTCTCTTCCATCCAAATCTTCTAAATGGAGGGATTATTTTCCTCTCACCCTTTTCTAAAAAACGAATTAAAGTCAATTACTCTAAAATATTATAGTAAATTAAAGTCAATTACTCGAAATGAAAAACGTAGGAATTGACAGCAAAAAGATGTAACAATTAACCAGCAGAATAATTTAAGAAAAATTAATAAATTTTTCTTTGACAGGAAAAATCAATAAATATTTTGAGAGACAGGAATATTATTAGGGTATACTAGTAATGTGTAAATAAACGAGCTTTGAACTTAAGCACAAAGTTTGAACCTATTAAAAGGACGGGAGTGCCACGCCGCAAAAACAAATATTTTAAAAAATAGTTTGGATTATGTGCGCATCAACTGAATTAAAAATAAAAAATTCTCAAATTTTTATATTTTAACATTGACTAAATACTACTACTGCTGACATGTAAATGTACACGTAATTTCTATATCTCTTCTTAAATCATAAACATTAAAGTACACGTAATTATCACTATTTTAGAAATGATTCGATTCACATGTATTTGATTCAATAAAAGAATAAATCCTGGAAAGAGAGTGTTAGGTGTAGGATGAACACCAATTATTTTCCATCTAAAAACTTGTTGAAGTTTTGAGTATACTAGTACTCCATGCACTAAAAAGAAATAACAAATGAGCGTTGTCAACTTTGTGTTCCAGATACGTCACTTGGTGTTCGGTGAATGAGTCTTTTTCATAAGAGTGTTTAATTACCCACGACTTTTCTCATCTTGATCTTCCAGGATTAAACAAGATTAAGATTGCAACATCAGCTGCTTTAAGCGGTGAATATGGAGACAGGAGTTGACCAATTGTTCCGATTCTTACTAAAGTTGTCTAAATTAATATGATTTAAATTAAATTAGTAGTTAATTTAAATTATAATTTGTAATATATTATTTTAATAATATTATAAAATTATATTAATGTAATATAATATAATAAGTATAATATTATATATATATATAATATACTAAAAATTAATATTATAAAATAATATAAATTGATTATGTTTGAATTATATGAAATAATAATAAAAATATATCAACTTAAATAAATAAGTATTATTAAAAATAATTAAAATTTATAAATAATAATTTAATGTAATATCTCATATTAATAAAAAGATAAAATTAAAATTTGTAAATACGATTTGCTTCGATTTTTAAAAATTAATCTGAAATCTGGTCCTAATAGTTTTAACAAAAGTATGTTCAAATTCATTCAATAAAAATTTTAAGCGATCTTTTGATTTTTTTTAGATCAATTTGCAGTTTTGTTTTTGGATTAGTTTGGATGTGAACGTTCCTAGTAACAAGTGTATAAAGTAGAAATTCTATATTGAAAATAATAAATTGAGTATTCAAAAGTTAAATATATAATTTTGAATATTTTTTTTTTTTTGTAAAATTTCTATCTTTATATACTTAACAAATGTCTTTGAGGCACTTGTTACCATTTTCCTTAAAATAAATATCAATATATATAGAGAGTGAAGATATGTTTACTCAAGATATAACTCTTTCATCCTCTCATTATAAAACTCTCTCTCTCTCTCTTTCTCGCTCTCTCTCTCTTATATATATATATATATATATATATATATATATAATAATGATCAAACATACAAACTTGTATATATATATGAAATTTGTAATTATGTAATATAACTGTCGATATTTACTTAGGTTTTTTATATCTCTCCCTCTTCACTTTTATGCATGATAAATGTTGTTGAAATGTAACGATATAAAGTTATTAATGAGATTAATTTAATAAAAGAAATTGAGTGCTGGATTGGAGACATTGAAACTAAATTTACTAAGTATTGTTATTAAAAAAATTATAAAACAAGTAATGTGTACAAGCGAAACCTACTTCATTGTGATACTCTTACTGACTACTAGAGCATCCACAATAGAGCATACATGTTTGGATGTTTAAACAGGTGACACATTACTCATTTTATAATTTTTTAAAGACAATCCTTAATAAACACTCAATCTCTCCGACCTAGTGCCCAAAAAATATACTAAATAAACCATACTATTATCTCTATATCACTAGAACACTCATTTATTTTTAATATAATTTATTGTGTAGAACCCACAAAAAGTTAAGAGAAAGGTTTTGTTAAGAAATATGGCGCTTCCATAGTCACTCTTCTCCATAGACATCCAAAATAAATAAATTATCCACAATAGAGGTAAACTACCATTTTGGTTCCTGACTCAACAAGGCGCTTTCATTTCAGTCCTTGACTCAACATAAAACTCATATCAGTCTTTGACTCGGCCAAACGTCCGTCACTTTAGTCCCAACGTTAACTTTTTTGTTAGCGATGTTAAATGGATGACATGTACATGGATGTGGTTGAGTGATGTGTCACTCTCTTCTACGTGGGTCTAATGAATAGGCAGAGACCAAATTAGCATTAAATTTATAAAAAAAAAATAAAAATGAACATTCAAATGGAAACCATCTTCAACCATCAACATTCATAATCACTCATCGCCATTGAAAACTTCTTCACTATCAGCAAAGAAAATGCAAGTTTCTCTTCTCATCTTTATCTTCTATGTTATGATCATTTCAAAATGTTGATTTTGGTTATCATCTTCCATGTTTAGGGTTTAGGGCTTGTTTTTTTATTTTGGAAATTTGTTCAAATTTGTTTTCATACCATTCTCATTTTTTTCATCTTCCATGACCTAACCCTTAATTTCTTCCCCAAATTCTTCCATGTTTTTTTTGTTAATCACCACATTAAACTCAGTCATCACAACAAAGATTATAATGATGAGAAGTTAATCATCACAACGAACTCAATCTTCTTCATCTCGGTTGGAAAATTCATCAAAAATTAAGCTTTATTGTCGGTGTGGGAGAAGGGTTGTGAGGCTTGTTGCCTATACACCAATTAA
This sequence comes from Cicer yamashitae, assembly GCA_037974755.1. Taxonomy (NCBI): domain Eukaryota; kingdom Viridiplantae; phylum Streptophyta; class Magnoliopsida; order Fabales; family Fabaceae; genus Cicer; species Cicer yamashitae. The sequence continues at coordinate 52,567,503 of JBBPBQ010000001.1, read as the reverse complement.
CAGAGGAATATCATTCTACACTTGCTTAATCAATAAGGTAATATGGTTTGGAGATTTTATATCAAAGACCCATAATGAAATTTGGAAAATTTGGGATTAGGGTTTATAGGAATTATAGTAATATGAGTTGGGTATTAGGATTTATTTTTCACATTTAGTTTGAGATGCATATTTGATTTTCTTTTTTTTTTGTACGATGAATATAGTTATTGTGGATAATTTGTATGGATTGATGAGTTAATTCAAACACTTGCAAATGAATGATGAAGCACTTCCAACACATGTATTAGATCCAGGAAGAAATGGTGAAATTCGCCAAGGAAAAGAGATTCAGAGACACCAGAATTCAAATGAAGTGTTCAAGGCGAGAGTTAATATCAAACTTGGTTCTATGGCTTTTGAAATAAATATGTTTAGAACACTTGTAATTGGTGTATTTGTCATGCAAATATTGCATATGGTTTGGTTTCACAAGCCATAAATTGGATTTAGTAGTTTGGATATTTTTTAATATGGGTATTTTGTATCGTGCTTTGTGTTTGGCAAGTGATTAATGACTTGAACTTAATGTGTTTTGTATTCTTTCAAGTGAAATAAAGTGTTTGAATTGAAGTGTTTTGTGTTCTTTCATATTGTTAATGTGTTTTGTGTTGTGTTATTTCAAGTGATTTTAAGTGTTGTAAAATCTGAATGGACATTATGAGTTGTAAAGTTACGAATATAAACACAATAGTCCCCAAAAATAACAATTATTGTTATTATAGTCCCTGAAAAAAATAAACTATAGTTAGAGTGGTCCATGTATGTTACATCGTATTGTCAAATTGGTCCATGTATGCATAATGATAAATTGGTCCCTTTTTATCCCTAAGTTCACAACCATAAAAAGCATGTACCAATTACAAACTAATTCGTGTACTAATTGCATGACAATGATTCAAATAATAAAATTCAATATATTGTCATAAAGCAAAATTCAAATATTAAACCATAATTTCAGATATTGTCATAAACCATAATTACAACTTTATTTTATCATAAAACAAAAAAATATTCCATAATAATAAAAAGTATTCCATAATTAAAAAAAAATCCATAATAAAAAAAGCCTTCCATCACCTTCAAGGCTTTGGAGTAGCACCTCTTGACTTATAACCAGGAGTTGGCATGAACACCATTCTTGGAGTTGAGTTGAACCCAAATGGAATTGAATTGGGATGAGGCATTGTTTGAGGTGGCTTAACACCAATAGGAATAGGGTTATTCTCATGCCAAATCCAATTGGTTGAGCATGTCCTGTACAATACAATTACAAATATTAATACATGATATTTTACTACTTGAAGTGTTAAAATTGTCAGCCAAACTTTTATGTACATTTTGTGACTGTGGATGAGATTGTGACAACTTTATATCAATTTGACCATCTTGTGCCTCACCCTCAGTTTATGGTGATGATGGTACCCAATATTTTGGTGGAGGACATACACTTTGACTACAACATCCATGTTGTGTCCAGTTAGACCACACCTTGATCAAGTGATTGTTGGCTATGTCCTCCTAATCTTACTTGAATTTTGGGAAGATCCTCAACAACCTCTTTTCTTTTTTTTTGTTTCTTAGGCCTCCCTGGGCACCTCTAAATTGGTGCTGGAACAAGCCTATCATAATATGTTCGATCCCAAAATTCTCGACCTTGTGTTGGTCTGGCGAAATACTCATAAGTTGCATTATATGAGCCTATAGTCAACCACCTATGGCAATAATCTTCTGCCCTTTCATGCTTCCATGCAATGGTAGCAACTCCATGTTCACATGGCATACCTAAATTTAAACAAAAATCATAGTAGAATTTTAATGCCAAAATCAGACCAGAACTTTAATGCCAAAACAAGAACATACCATAATTTAAAAACCAGACCATAATTTTAAAACTAGACCAGAATATTAAATACAGTAATATGTACTAGAACCTGTTAATTGCCACAATATGCATGTACATGTTTAAGCATGCAAATCAACATCGATATGACTTTTCCAATTATTTCCCACCTGAAATCTACCTTCACCAGCCCATGATGGTGCCCAACTATTATTCTTAATCTTCAATTTTTCCAATTTAGACTATTGCATTGGGCAAAGTGGATCATTTCTATTGGCCAACTTCAGCATGTTGCCACTCATGGTCTTTATGATGTAACACCTTATTTGCTCGGCGATTGTTAGAATAGGTTTTGCTATGTATTTTAGAATACTTGCATTAAATCCTTCATAAGTATTGTTGCATATATTGTCTACCTTTGGGTCAGTACTAATAATATGCTTTAGCCTAAGATTCTTTGGGCAATTTATTCAAATATTAGTCCCTGAAAGTAATAATTTAAAATTATATTAATCCCTAGAATTAAAGTACATACCTTTTGCATGGCACTGATAAAATTTCATTCATGTTGTCTATAGTCTCCTAAATTTTCATGCAAAAGTGTGAGGAACCATTTTCAATTGTCCTTGTTCTCGACATCCACAATGGCATAAGCAACTACGGAGTTGTGATTATTTGCATATGTTCCAACAACAGTAAGTAGTTGCCCACCAAAATAACCCTTTAAGAAACAACCATCTAGACCAATAAATGGTCTACAACCAGTCTTGAAACCTCTCTTACATGCATCTAAACACACACAAAATCTTTGAAATAGTGGTGGACCTTGTGGCACGCGAGTCACACTAACTTTACCCGTTGTTTCTAAATTACTCCTTAACAATTCACGAGCATGGTCCTAAATCAGCCCATATTGCTCTTTAAAATTTCCTTCCACAACATGTCTTGTAGATTTAAATGTTCTAAATATTTTGGTGTCATTAATTTGCGCACCAAATTCTTTCTTAAAGTATTCAAACGCCTCTTGGTATGTGATATGTGAATGATCTTCGATATTTTATTCAAGCTTTGTGGCGACCAATTTTGTCTTTGTTTGACTATTTTCAAATACTCTACAACATGAATTTTCACCTTTGAAATTCTTGACTTGATAGCTTTTGTTTCTTCACTCAAAGAAAAATATATGACCCAATCACAATCTATAACCTTGCATTTTGCTCCACACTTAGTCTTGTCATTTCTCACCCATTAAATCTCTCTCCCATGGCATATTGTGTAATCCCTCACAACATTTTTAAAAGCTTCAAAAGAAACAAACTCTATGCCTAACTCCAAATGAACTTGGCCAAATTTAGCATTTTCATTAAATTGTGGGTAAACCTTTTTACCATCTCCAATCAGCCTCTTTTTCTCTATTATCTGTCTCAGTTCTAGCCCTAGTTGCACCCTCTGTTTCTCTATTTTCTACCTCAGTTCCAACCCTAGTTGCAACCTCTTTTGCTGCATTTTCTACCTCAGTTCTAGCCTTAATCCCAACATCATTTACTACTACTTTACTCTCAATATCCACTTCTACAGTTATTATAGTTGCTATCGTTATTGGGTGTTTGAAATAAATGTTAACTTCATTGTTGTTGTGGAGGGCACTGTTAAACATATCTTTGATGTCAAAGTCAATCAGCAACTTTAATAAACCATGTCTTTCATGAACCAACTCATAAATATTCTCAATTCCTATATATCTATTTCATTCCATGACCAAATCTTTAAGTACAAACTTATTAAGGTAGTCAGTTTCAATTTTTTCCCAGACACAAAACTCACCCCAATATACTTCATGTCACCATTACCGTACCTTATGAAATTTCTACCATGGTCCAGAGTAACAATAATCCAAGTCATTCTAAAACACAAAACTAAAAATATACATTACCAACAATTTTTTACCAGACCCAAAACACTTCACATTTACAAACCCTAAACCCCTTAAACATAGAAGATGATGAAAAAAAATCAAAACTTTGACATGATCATATATAATAGAGAAGATGATGACAAGTATAATGCATGATCAAAATAAGAAATATTTGAAGAAATTTTCAGAATAAAAAAACAAACCTTATACATAGAAAAAAATAATCAACATTTTAACATAATTATAACAGAGAAGATGAAGATGAATGTTCTAATGCATGATCAAACTAAGAAAAAAAATCAACATTTTTCAGAGTAAGGGACAAACCTACACTTTCTCTGTTGACACAGTGAAAAAGTTTTCAACACAAGGAGTGACGATGAATGTTGATGGTTGAAGACGGCGACGAAGAAAGGTTGGTGGTGGTGTAGACTATGGTCAAACGACGGTGATTGTGGGTGGGGAGAGGAAACGAGGGAAATAGGTCTACATTGTGTGGTCCCAAAAACACAAGTTTTTCCATTTAAATGTTCATTTTTTAAAATTTAATATAATTTTGTTCACACTTAACAACTGAGCATCTACAGCGGGAGTAAAATTAAGTTCGTCGTCCGTTGGAGTTGTAATCACGGTGTGCCAAGTTGTAATTACGATTCTTCCAAGAAGAAACGGTACTTTCATAATTTAATATAAATTTATGACCGTTAACTTATTAATCGGTGACATTCTTCTTTTTAATTTATTAATAATAATAATTTATGACTGTTAGCTTTTTTTACTATTTATTTGTTACAATTTGCTTATTAATAGGAATAATTTGTTTTTGTTACTCTTATTTTTTCTTTCACAATTTTTGTTACAAAAATTTCTTTAATCTTTTATTAACAATACTTTTTTATTTATGATCATGTATTTACCATTTAATTTTTATTATTGCTATAAAAATTTAAGTTCAATTTTATTTTAAATTAAAATTAAAATAATATATAATAATATTAATTGAAATATTTAAATTAATACTTTAAGTTGAAATAAAATTAAATATAATTAAAATATTAATGTATAAATTAAAGTTGTGGGACCTATGGTTTTGTTAAACCGTAACAAATTAATGAATTGTTATAAAATAATGTGGTACAGTGCCCTATTTAATGAACCATGTTGAATTCACCGTAAAAAATAAATAAATTGTTTTAAGATGATGTGGCACAGTAGACCTCATTTAATGAACCTGTTCACCGCTGTAGATACTCTAATAGAAAACGTCAAAGTGCTAATCACCCACTTAACAATTAATAGAAAAGTTAACTTAAGCTGATATGAATTTTTTTTTAAATCAAGAACTAAAATAAAAGCGTCATATTGAGTCAGAGATTAAAATAGTAATTTATGTCCGATAGGAATATACTAACTAAATAGATAAAACACCCACAATTATGGATGGACTTACTAATCTTCATTTAGTTACACAATAATCGAACTACGGTGGTGCCACTAAATATGTAAATCTTGCCACGTCTAGAAGTTGTTGAACCACGCGTAAAGCTGCATGTCTGCGCTGCGATGCTGTCATCGTATGAGTAAATTCTTCCTAAGATCACACTGCCACGGTGATCATATAGACATAGCAATCATGCATTCATAAATGCCATCCATCTCTAATCTAAACTAAGAAGAGTTAAGCATCCAATCGTATCTATAGCTAGCTTCTCAAGATAAAAAATGTCGACCAACAACGACCAATCTCAAGTACCCGGCGAGCCAACTCAAACCACCACCTCCCTCCTTGAGACCGTCACTTCTACTATCCAAGGTTTCGGTCCCATCAACAAAATCCACCAACACCTTTGCGCGTAAACCCTCTCTCCATTCGATACATAAATAAAACTATTTTTATTTCATGAAAAAAATATATCTTGATGATTCTGTTTGTAGGTTTCATTTTTACTCCCACGACATGACTAGGCAAGTGGAGGCACACCACTATTGCGGGCACCAAAACGAGGAGATGAGGCAGTGTCTTATCTATGACAGCCCCGACAAGAATGCGAGGCTTATAGGTCTTGAATACGTTATCTCTGAGAATCTCTTCTTGACTCTGCCGGACGAGGAGAAGCCTCTCTGGCACTCTCATATGTTTGAGGTAAAGAGTGGTTTCTTCATCATGCCAAATGTCCCTTCTCCCATTGAGCACAAAGACATGGAGAAAATTTGCAAGACTTATGGTAAAGTCTACCATTTCTGGCAAGTTGATAGAGGCGATGCTCTTCCACTTGGGATACCTCAACTCATGATGGCTCTCACTAGAGATGGCCAACTCTATGATCACCTTGTTCAAAGTAACTCCATTACATTACATATTCTATATTTATCTTCTACTTTTGGTTGTATAAAAAGTATTCACTAGTTTTGTTAATGATGATTGGTATTGGTTAGGTTGTGCCGAGCGTATGGGGATAGACTTTGAGAAGGAGAGAAAGAACAGGGAGTATATGACAGGACCAGCACATGGAATTCATCCATTGGCTAATGGAGGAGGTAAAGGACTCGAGACAAGACTCAGGGAGGTTGAACTTAACCATGATGAACCTCTGCCCTCTGCGACCAGGGTCTTTGTTTGAACATGATCATGAACATGTGTAATAATACCTTATAGAGGACACCCTTTTTAAGACTTGCTGCAACAAAGACAATATGGCAATAATAAGCTTTTGGGTCAGACTAATTCCAATTCGATCAATGTTGTTGTACCATTTTCACAGACGCATATATATATATTGATTATATTTGCTGATAATTGATGGTAGAATCTCAAGGTGTCGGCATTTCTGAATGACTAAAATGAATTAAAGAAAATTGTCATTAAATGAAGTGTTTTTACAATTGAAAAACCTTTTGCGAGTTGGTTAAATCACGACTTGGGATTTTACGGGTACACATTGGTTGTACAGATACATTATTACACGATAAAAATAATAATGCAACATCTCAATTATGTCTTTCTGAAACTTTAAAATAAATGTGAAAGCTGTACAAAATGATTGTGATTATTATGGGGAGGAAAATGAATCAGATTTCAGGGAACACGCTCCAATACTCGTTGTATTGCCTTTTTTATACCTTCCTGATCAAGGGATGTTTTCAAATGTATCTCTTGCACCTGCATAATATAATGTTATAACTTGCTCAACATTTTCTATATGATCATGAAGTGGATGTGATACTTGTATAAATCTCAGATTATTAGTATGAGATTAGTAGTATGTGTAAGTAACAATATTTACTATTTAATTAAAGAAATTTACCTGTCTTCCAGCCCGAGCAAGGAGAGTAAACCTTTGGTCCATGGGAGGTGCCTACGATGATGAAAGATTCAGAAATTAGAAGACCATTTTTATTTATTTATATATAAAAAATTAAAAAGTTTGAAAACTCACATTGGAAAGCCAAAGCTGCAAGTCTTGTGAGACCACTCGTTTTTCAAACCCCTGACGGCTGATTCTTGCTTCATATATGCTGTCATCATACCAAACATAAGTCATCACACATCATATAAAATATAATTCATTTTATCATGGATTTCAACAAGTTGAATTAGTTCAACATCTTATGTAACTCATTACATATTACATTCTGTGGCATCAATATTAAATTCTTTCAATATATGTACAGGATTTGTTCAGCATAGAGTATTAATTAATTATTTAAAACTTATTTGAATTAGGTTTCAACCTTCTCTTAGCTTATAGGATAAGGAGAAATCTTCCAGCAGTAACAGCTATTATGTAAAACTCGGAGAGCAAACAATTTTCAGAAAAACAGAAGTCAACAACAACAACCATTTCCCATTAGGTGGGGAATGTGGGAACTTTTACATTAATCAAATGACATCATATATAATGTCTTATTATAATTATAAATCATCTCTAAAGACAAAACCTTTTTAAATCTAATTCTATCTTTAATAATTTGTCTATTATTTTACTCGATCTCCTTTCAACTATCACTTACCTGATTTGTTATCTTTACTGGATTTCATGTTTTCCACACTCAATAAACCTATCGTGAGATTCTACCATCCTTAAAAATACATAAATCCTAATCTTATATTGCCTTGGTTGCCCACTCATCCCCATATCTACATGCCATTGAACTTATCTGTTAACTCTTTCCCGTGCAACCTTCAAGGGCATCTTTTTGTAATGGGATAACGTATGGTTTCTTTTTGGTGCTTAGTAAATTTCAATTTCTGATATAGGTTAATTTAAAGTAGCTATTTACATTTTTTAGCAACTTGGGCATTTGCTTTCGTTTTTCTATATAGGAGGATTTCTTATCCTTAGCCATTATTAATAATATTTTATCTTTTTATCAAAAGAAATAGTGGAACCATATAGGGCAGGGGATGGATGTATCTCCAAGTTCGGGTATTTCGAGAAGCTAAATACTTCAAACAGTGATGGGAACATACCCATATTCCTGCAGTAGCTCTTCAAGAATTGTCTCCAGCCCTGGAAGGGGCTCAATGCCACTGCTATTACTACCGCTGAAAGAATCCAGAGCAGCTGAGCCATCCTGCAAAATAAAACTTGGAGTTACAAAACTGTCTTGAGAGAGACACAAGTGCATGCTCATACACACATTAACATACTCACGTTCCCATTTATTCTCACACACTCACACGCATTTTGATACCCATATCCATGCATCGATATATTATACATGTGTATCTAGATTTTTAGTTTATACAATGTATGCATTTAGTTTATACAAACCTGAGGTATTACTTTGTCCAGAGTTTCTAGAAGTGGATCTTCTTCTAGCTGTTTAATTGACAGTGTAATCCTCGATTTCACACTGCAAGATCAAGCAGCAAAAAAGTCATCATCCAAGTTAGATATAAAATCCATTCGTGTGCCTCCACCTAAGAACTTAAGTTTTTGGGATAGTTTATGACATGGTATTAGAGTCTCCTTAACCATAAAGTTTAGTGTTTGACCTTCATCGCCTCATTATTGTAAAGAATAGTTAACTTTTTCAGAAGAGAAGTAGGAAACTGTAAGCACTCAACAGCTAAGAAACTGATTTGGTTCAAGACAAAGAAAAACACATAGCTTCACTAAAGTTAAAGCCAGCAACATAGTTAATTACTATACAAGGAAATTGGGGAACCAACAAGCCCTGTAACCCAATGACATTAAGACATGTGTTTAGTCTTTCAGCAAAAAAATTAATAGAAAATTCCCTTAAAAGGCATAACTATTGGGAATCTCACCTATCAATACTTATAACTTTGACCCTCACTTCATCACCTTCTGTTAAGAAGTCTCTTACATCTTGAACTAGATCCCATGACACTTCTGAGATATGTATCAGTCCAGTAAGATGATAAAGACCTGCAGCATTCTGTGATGTTACTTGTACTTTTCCAGGATAAATTGAAAAAAGATACCATAAACATACGAACTATGCATAGCAGTTACCGTCAGGGAAGCGCAGATGAACAAAAGCACCATAGTCCTCAACAGAACCAACTATTGCTTCAAAAATGTCCCCTATGTTGACATGTTTTGAATATTTAAACCAGGAAGCTTCCTTTTCAGATAAGACCAGTTTCCTTTTATCTTCATCTACTATTATTACCTAAAGTCAAAAGAAACAGCCATCATTTAAAAAATCAAAACAACCCTTTGTTTAAACCTAGCAAGCAGGTTCAAAATATTATAACCTAATTCAGCATTTTAAAAGGATTACGATACCAAACTGATGCAGGAACCACTAAATACATTCAAATATAAAAGATCCAAGACTTAAGAATTTGCCACATTTTAAGGTTCAGATAGTGCTTGAAATGGCTCAAATAATATGGCTCTTGTACTGCAAGAATATACATTAGTTTTCAAGATTCAGGGAATAATGATTCTTTTATACCGAAGCTTCTGGACTAATAGATAGAGAAGCCTCAGATAGTGTTGGGTTCACGGGAAAAAAAAGGTAGTATTCATTAGCTAAATAATATAAATACCTTCACTGGTAAGATGGAACCGAGCAAGTCTCTTGCAATTTCTTGGATAGTTTTCTCTGGTGCTGCACAAAAAGAATCAAAGTTGCAATAAGTCAATAACAGAAATTGCACATCTAAGTGACTAAACGACATCTGTATAGTATTAAAGGTTATGGATACCAAAGCCATTATTATTATTTTTTATTGAGAATGTTAAAATACAAAGTTTTGACCCTTGTTGACTGATGCCTTTAGGAAAGAGGAAAACAAGAAGCATGCGAGAAACATTAAGGAAGAAATACCTTTACAAGAATGCAATGGGCTCAACTGTGGGTATGGGAGAAAGCCCATGATAGAGTAAAACCGAAGCAGCAAGCCTCCAGCATTAGAACCCTCAACCCTACCATTATAAATGAGTCCGCTATCTTTATATGCGTTTGCAGCCTTCCAATCTGACGATCTCTACTTCATTGCAGAAATGAAGTTTTAGAACAAAACACATACTTCATTGGTAGTACTTTAAATTTAAACTAAGGGAGACAACACAAACCACCATCAACCTTCCAGGATTTACAATAGAATTTACATATAATTTATCAACAGTGAATTTCAGACTTGAGCTCAAGTCACAACAGAAGGTTCAACCATATGTGCCAACCCCCGTTGGCGAACACATCATTCATTATATATAATGTTGTGGTAGAAATTGACACGAATGCAAAACTGATAATCATGTTTAGACTCAATAGCTCGCTAGGTCACAACTTAAATTCCAAAATACTGCAAAATAGTAAATGCAGTAGCATGCAATAATTGAGATTTGAAAGCCAACATGCAGTTAGGGTAAAAGAATATTATCATCAACAAGTCCGTATGGCAGAATACATGCAAAGAATAATTATTACCAGTAGTTCATAATTAAGCTAAACATGTAATTATAAATGAATAATTAGTGATTAAGAAAAAGAGAGTTGAATGAAGAAAGACAGACCCGAGCTTGGCGAAGGGCTTCGTATGTGTCAGGAGCAGAAGGGCGTTGAAGAAGACCACTGTCGAATTCATCAATGTGGGTATCACTGCTACTATTACTACTACCAGAGACGAAGATTTTATGACGATGATGATGATGCCATTGGGAAGGTGCGAACTTGTGGGGGAATTTGGGGAAAGTGAATGGATTGAAGGTAGAAGAAGAAAAAGAGTCGGGTTGTGAATGTGAGAGGAAGGATATGGAAGCGAAGGAACCTAACGTTGTAGAGAAGATGGCCATTCCACTCCAACTTCAAACCAACACTCACTTCTGTTGATATTTTTGATGAACAAATCAATTTGGATTGGATTTTGGATAATAATAATAATAATAAAATAAACGATAGAATTTACATTCCACGTGTCATTTCTTCCACCACCAATATCTTTTCTCCTCCTCCTTCGCATTCACTAAAGCTTTTAAATAAAATAATAATAATTGGCCCAAATTTTTTTTGTTAAATAGTTGGGTTAATTCATATCAAGAACAAGTGTGAACAGTGACTTGCAAATCAATCTCAAGAGTTAATCCAGATAAATTGAATTGATTTTTTTTTTTTTTTTTTATGTTTGAGTCTTAAGCAAATTAAACCAATCAACCCGAATTATATTCTTCCAAAAATCAAACTAAAGTAAATATTTACACCTTAAGAGTGAAAAAAGTTTCACAAAAAAAAGTTAAAATAAGTTTAATCTAACTAGACTTTATATAATGACACAATCTTTTGAAAATATGTGACTGACATGTTTATTCTATTTAAACATCTACTTCTTTTTGTCAATTCAAGGTATCTTCATTGTGCGAGTGTATGGACTAAACTCACGAAATAATTGAAATCTAAATCTATTTAAAAGAGGACATTTCTCAACATGTTAACATTATTAGCGAATTGAATTTTAAAAAGTACTTATATAAATTTTATTTTAAAAAGTACTTATATAAATTTTATTTGAAATCTAATATGACATCGTAGAGAATCCAAATAACTTATCTAATGTCTATTTTACAATTAGACTTCTAAATATGTCAAAATTTATTTAAGTTTATGTATTTATTTACATTATTGAAAACGTAAGAAACTTTAGTTGATTCGTTCTAGATATGTTGAAAACAACTAACTGCTTCGATTAAGAACAATTTTTCAACGAGAATTATTGGAGTTGTTGATTTGATTCGTTCTAGAGATGCCCTTCAGGGAATATTTTGCTGCTCACCCCAAAAGTTTTGAAAAAAGTGGACTTGGCTGATAACTAAATATACATGATAGTACATAAATTTAAAAAACACTGGGGATACAAGATTAAATAATAAATTGTGACATGATATTATTACAAACATGACTACAATGACTAGGAAGAGATCAGATTTCAGGTGTTGGCCACACTGAAAATAAAGAAGTCATGAACTTCTATATGCTCATATTGGCATTTCCCTAGAGTTAACCGCACTGACATATCATCCTCGAAATATTTTCCTGGAATCAATCTTTGTATGAACTGATATGGTAAATCAATCAGCGAATTCACGGTCTCCCCCAATGCCAAAGTTGTTATGATACTCCTGTACTCCTACCAGAATTTATCTTCAAATCTTGTTTATGTTAAACAGTACTTGCTTGAGCTATTCTTTTCTGGCCTCGAGCAGTAAGTAGCTCCGAATCCTGCATATATTTAGCAACAATTCAAAATCGATTTGTAAGATGAGAAACATTCACCGCCAACTCAACCATGTTTTAGGTTTTTTAGGCTATATGACTATCCAATGTGGAACTCTCAAGGATACTATTCTTCGCATCAAATTATAATTTCAAATGTGTTCAAAATTTAGCATTTCTTGCTGATGAATCTTTTATCCTTCTATTGCAAATTATGTAGATGTTTTCGCGACAGATTTTACCTGTACAATAGCCTGTGCACAAAGCTTCCCAGAAAGAACAGCGCCTTCCATGGAAGCTAAATATTTTTGTTTTGTGTAATCTCCAGCTAAATAGAAACCTTCTATAGGAGATCTTTGTATGGGACGACAAGGTTCACAATTCGGAACAGTTTTGTAAACCGACCTGAAACATTGTAGTCAGCTCCATCAGGATTCAGAAGACAAAAGAAAATGTCATAAGTTCAGTATATGTTTAGAAAAAGAAGTTAAAAGAAATAATCCAATTCAGTGGGACTCAAACCTTGGTGTTTTAACAACATGGTACTTAACAATTTTTGCTTTGCTTTGGTCTGCAGAAATTTCATCAGGGAATAGTTTGGCAAGTTCAGACATGGTGGCATCAATAATATCTTCATCGCTGCGTGAAATCCATTCTTCGGCTGGTGCAAAAACCAGCTCCAACATAGACTGGTTTGGGTTATAATATTCCTAAACACAGTTACCAAACAGCATTCTATTGTTCAGCGATAAGCAAACAAATATTTATATGAAGAAGAAATTTGATCACATATAACAAAAAATTGAAATAATTTGTTCAGAGTTTACTGTTAATCTACTATCTTAATTCATGTAGGTGCCTCAATTTAATACAACCATATACAGGTATATGCTAGTCTAGAGCATTGAGCATATACAGGTATATGCTAGTCTAGAGCATTGAGCATATACAGGTATATGATAGTCTAGAGCATTGAGACCACAACTTTGGCATGGATAGAGGAAATACATTTGAGTGGTGGCTTTTACCTTACAAGTTACCGACATGTCGGCGTATACACTCAGAAGGGGACTTCTGCATGACGAAAAATATAAATTGTAGAAATGAGTTGATGAAATGATGTATTTATAATCCAAAAGTGCTATCAGGAATGCAAAGAAAGAAAAACGTCCATTTCACATAACACAAAACAAGTGATCTTCATAGCTAAAAACGTCAGGCACTTGAAACATACACAACACAATTAAAAATTCTCCTGTCCTTTGCAAATAAAAAGGTGATATCACTACACAACACAATTAGAACCAAACTATGTGTCTATGTATCACAAAACCCAAAAGAGAAATTAAGTGAACATTAATTTTTTATTTTATCCCTTCGAGACATCACAGGCATTCAAAGTGAGAGGAAAACCTGCTAAAGAGAAGGTGATCATAGGTGTTCTTCAGTTTTCTGTCAAACCTGCAAATTTAATATGTAAATATAATATGTCAGCACGCTGGTGGAGCTGATAATATAATCCTCACAGACAAATATTACAAACTAATTTTGTTATTATTCTGAATTTTGAGAAAATATGTCAATATAATGAGGAATCTTTTAACTATAACAAAAGTATATTTCTGCATCCGTTAGTGCCAGTGATTATTTTACAGGTTGAAATAGGTTTTTCCACAACTATCTTATTTTGATACTTTTATTACACCAGTCAAAGAAGATATAACTTGCACATTTACCAAAACTATTCATTAATAAAATTTGAGACAAATCCCTCAGCCACAGATTTCTATTCCAAATTTTTCAGTGAACATGAGAGTTTATATATTTGATAATAAAATAAAATAATAATGACCATAATAATTTAACAAAAAATTGGAGCATAACTTTTGCTCGGAATTTAGTTTTTTTAACATCAAAAGCCATTACTTACCATATGTGAACATTTATGACCGGAACTCCAACTAATTTATCCAGTCTTTGGAAATAAGGAACCCCTTTCCAGTTCTCAGGCAGAAGAAGTTTCAGAATATCCACTGTTCCAAAGGGAAAAATCTTCAAAAATGTGAAGAGATGGAGACCAAGAATGCCGATAAAAAATTAATGGTATAAATATATGTTTAGTCCATGCAAATATAGATGTTTAGTTTTAGTCCCTATGATTTTTTTTTTTTTGAATTTAATCCCTGCAAAACTTTCATTTTTGGTCCTGGTGTTAATTACCATTATAAAAACGACGAGGAGGCATACGGTAGTTGATGTGGCGTTGCTGAATCAAACTCTTAAACACACAATTCTTGATGACTCATTATTTCTAATTATTTTTAAAAAAAATCTACCATTCTTCATCTCCATCACCGTCTGCACATAATTTTTCAACATAAAATTCAACTCAGAAAATAAAAAAATAAAAAATTAGCACAATCTTCATCCAAAACCAAACAAATCTCTGGTTGTAATCTTCCCCATAAAGATAAAACAAAAACACCCTAATATTTCTTCTCTTTGTTGCATTTTCGATTTCACACTGACACACCCCAAAACCCCCAATTTATAATCTTTTCTGAAACCCCATTATTTTCTACCAAAGAAAATCCGCTCTCTTTGTTTATTTTTTTAGGGGGTGTTCCATTTCTTGACTTCTTTTGTAGCGTGTGACCGTTTTTTGCTCGATCTCAAACACTGAACTTTTATTTATGGCGACAGAGACAATGGCAACGGAAGTTGGAACTGCAGTGATACAGTACAACGACAGTCGGAAACTTGCGAGGAAGAAGAGGATCACACTGATGAGGATTGGGAGTTAAAGGAGTAGCAGGTTTGGGACATTGGTGGAGTGGTGAATTTGAGATTGGGGTTGTTGAAGGAGGAGGCATTGATATGGGGGGATCTTTTTCTCTTCACCCTCACTGCGACCTTGTTTATAGCTGGGGGGATTTGGAAAAAATGGATGTGGATATCGGGTCTTGGTGGAACATTGGTGTCAAGATGTGTTTGGTTTTAGCTGAAGGGTGTCCAGATTTTTGAGTTTTTGTTTTTTGAGTTTGAGTTTTAGGTTGAAGAAACAGGGGTAGTGTAGATGAGGATGAAGATGAAGAATTTTAGATTTTATTTTTTGAAATAATAAATAGAAATAATGAATCATCAATGATTGCTTATTTATTAATCTGATTCAGCAACGCCACATCAACTTATATTTGCCACCTCATTGATTTTGTAACTGTAATTAACGTTAGGGACTAAAAATGAAAGTTTATGATTTTGCATGGATTAAATCCAAATGAAAAAACTTACAAGGACAGTAAAAAAACCTCTATATTTGCAGGGACTAAACATATATTTAAACCAAAATTAATTTATTAGTGTGGAAGTCTTATAAACATACCTGGTGCTGCAAACACATAAGCATCCCCTTCAATCACCTTCCCATTATTAAGTAAAAAGCTCTTCACTGTGTTATCATCGTTTAATTCAATTGTTTTAATGCGTGAATTAAGATGGACTTCACCGCCCAAGGACTGAATATGTTCAACAATTGGCATACAAAGCCTTTCAGGGGGATTGCCATCCAAAAAGGCCATCTTAGAACCATGCTTCTCCTATTTAAGAATTCGATAATATACAAATTAGTTGAGAAGAAAAAGCACTTGATCCTATGTTTCACAAACCCTATATTTGAAATAGAATGAGTTTATTACTAATCTGATTCCATTCAAATATGATATCAATGAAATGGCCTTGTTAAACGCACACTTATGCAGGCAGAATAATGTTTAAGAAAAGGAAATTATCGTACCTGAAGAAATCGATTTAAAGCAATCAAAATACATTGCATTGAAAGTTCATCAGGGTTGATGAAGTTTAGGGCCTTCGACATTGCTATGAACACTTCATCAGTTACACGATCAGGAATGCCCTAATATGGAGTAAACAATGTGTTATTCTCAAACTATTTGCAATAAGTATAGACCATGAGAAGGTTGCAATCTGTTCAGGTGGAGTTTTCAAGTCACAACAGGCCATGACCTTGACTGGTGATATATAGCTATGTCACATAAATTTATTAAGAATGCGGCAGTTATGGAATCAAGACAACTGCTATACCTGCTTTCTCATCCATTCTTTAACAGAAACACCATCTTGAGCCTCAACATACGCCTGTCCACCAAGCATAGCAGGCAGAAGTCCAATTGCAAATTTAATTTTCTCTGGCCACGTCAGCATCTCATTATTCCTCAAAATTGCCCATATTCCTGTTATCACATTCACAGCATGCAACTAGTAAACACTGGTAAACATGAAGGAAGAAAATAAGTTGGTTCTTTTTAAAAGAGAAAAGTATATTCCAGTCCTGCAAACCAGATTAGTGAAGAAAAAAAAAAGAAGTCAAATAATATAAGAATCACATTTAAACACCAAAACCCTTGATCCCAATTTGTGTTTTCAATGATTATCAAATGTGTTAGAACTAAGAATATATGAAATAGAGATCTTGTAATATCATACCATAGAGCAATTTATCTATGCTAAAAAAATTAAGTGGCATATCATATCATTGTATTCCTTTTCCTTCCGTTATACTAAAAGACTAAACCTATAGCTTCAAAATGCATAAAATATATTCAAAACAAATTCTAACGATTCTTTCTTAATCTGAATTCAGGTTTTGAGGCACACTAGCAATAACATAGGCAGGAAAATTGCCAGATAGTATTAACGTATTTATACATCTTGCAGCAGAAATGTAAATTCCAATATTGTACGTTTTTTAAAATTGAAGGCATTTCATGTGCATTTAAGAGACTTCAACTTCAGGTAGTTATACTTATATGAATATGCAACCATAAATTAAGCATTAGATCTTACCATTTAATGGAGATGGAAGAACTTCTGGAAAATCAAATCTACTATACTCTCCAGGCTTGCTTGGCATAGCAAAGATCATAGAATGCTCCTTCCATTGTAACCGATCATTAATCCCGAGTTCTCCAAATAGGTTCTGCACATTAGGGTAAGCCCCAACTTCCGGAAAAAGAAAAATAAAATGTCAAACAAGGATAACTATAAACAAGGACTCAAATAATTAAAATGACTATATTGATTAAATAATAGACATGAGTTCCAGTAAATTATTCATTTATAATGAAAAACTAAAAAGAAATATCAAAATAGTTCAATACATGTGCCAACGGCTAATTTGAAATTTTAATGAACTTACAGAATATATGTAGGCCGGTCTCATACCAGTCTCCATCTTCATCTTTCCATGCAGCAACCTTAGAAAACGAGACAATAGTATGAACAAATTTAAAATTGAGATAATAAATAACTTGCACATACTGTTGAATCTTCAACAAGCTTGATGGTGAAGTTAAACAATACCACTCTAAAGTCTCAGAAAATCAATTCATAAAACAAGAACTTGTATTATTGATCATACAAAACCAACAATTCCATTATTTTATTAAGGAACAGGCAAATAAGTACAAGTTTCGTATTTAATTAAACAGAAAGCTGAAAAGATGAAAACAAAGGCACAAAACAGAAACTTGTTGACTAATGGGATTAAATTAGCCGGAAAACCTTTCCACCTAGAACGTCTCTTGCCTCCAGCAATATTGGCTTGTGACCAGCATCTGCCAAATATTTTGCAGTTGATAAACCAGCCAGTCCTGAGATAATTTGAAATACAGATTAATCCAAAAGAGAAAGAAGCCAAAACTCGTGCAAATATTACAATCAATTTTCGCTTAGATAACCAACATGACAATATGGTACCTTCCATTTGAAATTTTATGAAAAATTGAAAATGCTACAATTCCAAAACTTTTTTCTTTATTGGCATTGGATCTCATCTCACACAATGTGATAAAAAGTCTGTTTTGATTGGCTTATTTGAGTTTATCTACTAGCATAAGCACGTTTGGGAGAGCTTATGACATGTTTATAAGTTGTTTTGAGCTAATTTTCATAAGCTATCCAAAATAGCTTATAGCTTTATAAAAACATTTTGACTTAATTTTACCTTGTGCTATAAAAATAGCTTTATACATAAGCACTTATGCTATAAAAAATCTTAAAAAAAAGTTGTTTATCCAAACAGACCACAAGTACTAATTTGAAAATACCCAGTATAATAAAAGCAAGAAAAAGAACAAATTTGATAGCAAAGTTACAATTTTGATACATAAAAGGAGATAGGTATTACTATTTGTTACCTGCACCAGCAATAACAACCTTCAAGGGTTTGGTTGGACGAGGTGAAGCACGAAAGGTGGAAGACAAGTAAGAAGCTTCAAGGAAATTAACTGTATTTTCAATCTCAGGACGTGGATAATCGATGCAAACTACCTTCAATGGAGAAACATGGTTCCTAAACCTGTTGGTCTTAGCAGCACGAGTTGAAGCAAGGTTAAACCTCAAGTTAAGACCCATGGAGTCACTCCTAGAAAATGATAACGAAATTGTGGTATCACAATTCATAGAAGAACCCAATTTGAACATGTTTCTTGGGCCAATTTGCCAGTTTAAGTTCGGTGAAGAAATAGAACCACACAGAGCCATTTGAAGTGGGAAAAAAAGTGTAAGGTTGAAAGTTGAGCGTCTACGAATTTGAAGAGAGGGAGAAATGCAAAGTTGGTGATGCTTAATAATAAATTGGCGATGGTGGGAAGTGTGAGCAAGAAAAGCAAACTAGTTAGTTGGTGGAGAAGAAACCACGCCACTCTTGTTTCATATGAGATGTGGATGTGGGTTATAATGTAAATAATATTAATATTTATGATGAATAAATAAATTAAATATTAATGTGTAAGAATATTCTTGAGTGGATGGTGAGGAAGATTAAGACAAAAATCCATTCATTGGACTTCGCCGGTGAGGGTCATATTTTTTACTTGTTTCCTATGGAAGTAGAGACAAGTTAGATACGTCATTCTAAAGTCCATCCAATTTCTAATACAATGGGGTGCTTGCAATGCAATAACAATTGCTCACGTAACATCTTCATTTCCTACCAAAAATTATCGGCTCTATAATTGGTCATTCATGCACCTCGTATGACCATGAGAAGAAAAATCATAAGACTTTCCAGTGTAGATATATAATTTTTTGTTTTATTTTAAATGAGAACATTTGTAATAAAACAAGTCTACTATTTCAAGTATTTTAATTGCAGTAACTTGTTAGTTATGGCGCTCCATCAAAACTTCTATACCCTTATATTACATACATTTTTATAAGTAAAAATAAAGATCGAAAAATAATAATACCGGTCAAAACAACAACAGAAAATATTATTATGCATCAACTTACAAAAATTATTTTAATTATTATGTTAAATATGATACTTGAAAATATTTTAATTCCATACAATATAGTTAAAAAGAAATTTCCAAAAAATTTCAAGAACTATTTTTCATTTACGAGAACAAATTAATAAAAACAATAAGGGAGAACCATTGATCTCATTGAGAATTTCCAATAAATATTATTATACCAATTGTAGAATTTTAACCCATCTATACAAAAAATAACTTTACTTTTAAAAAATTATAAAATCATTGTTTATTAAGTTAAAAAGCCGTAAATTTAAAAACCTTCAAATTTGCTTCATTTGGTATGTGTTCTTGACATAGGCTGGAGCCCTAACAACAGGTGATAATTATGCTAAGAAAAAATTTATAGTAATTGAACAAAAATAATGAATCGAATGATAAGCACAGTAAGCGTGTGATAACTTTTTTTTCAACATAATTGTATGTAGACATAAGCTTTAGAAATCTCGGAAACTCATTTTTGGATCCATCATTTTTACACCCCCACGTCCTCTACCTCGAATTGCGCCTCTTCTTCCTCTACCTCTACCTCTTCCTCGCTTGAAGCTTCTTCCATATTTCATCTCCACGATGGAATGCAGTAATGGATCGCAAAGAATGCAACCACGGTGCAATGTAGACCCGTCTTCTAGAGGAGTTGTTTTCTTGTTGAAGTCAACTTCTAAGATTGAAGAGTCACATTCAGGGCACCGTTCTTTAGTTGTCGAGATTCTATGAGCACCCTGTGCAAGAAAAACTAGGCAATTACACATATTGCAACAAAGTCGCCAGTTGGGAGCACTTATTGGGTCTAAGACAAGTGTACCACTGCACTCTGGGCAAGCACATACACCCTGGGAAACTAAAGAATTTGGGCAAGTGGGATGGGGGCATAGGTTGCATGCCATGCCAGCTCCCTTGCCATTCTTGCCAGCAGTACTAGTTGTAGCTGAATTGATGAGTTCTTCAACACCTTCAAATGGGGGATTGCTGTAGCAGTAAGGGCATAGTGGGAATGATTTACCCTCTGGGCCAGGGATGGAGCAGATCAAAAGCTCAAAATTGTCTAAAGGACAAGACAATTCCTTGTATAGCTGCAGAAACAGATAGTGCAAGTGAATATAACAGATATTGGGCACATCACGCAATATAATAACAGCAATAAAGGCATTCTCAAAACGCTGAATAATGATATCAAATGGGAAGATACCATGATTCCCTCCCAATCACTTTAAACCAAATTACATATGCCCAAAGCATTTTCATTCCATATCTTTGTTCCTTAATATCTGTGGGAGTATTCCAAACAGTAAAGCAATTGATTACGAGTTCAGCCAAAGCTAGTAGTAAGAAATGAATGGTGAAAAGGCATGCTACATGTCCTCTGGGTCATGACCAGATAAACCAGAGAAGTCACTGGTGCATGGTAGTACATGTAATGATGGTCATAACAATCTTCGGTCACTGCATTCAATGCAACTACTCTGAAAGAGAGATTAGAGGTCTTAAGTTCAAAAGCTATAGTAAAGATTCTGATAATGAAATGGCAAACTCTAACAGTCTTCTGAAATGACAACTGACGTGCATAGCAGAGGCCTTGAGTGCTTAAAATAACATGGTTTTGTACAATATCTTTAATGGCATTTTGTACGATATTGTTTTCAAGGCAAAAGGTACAGATGATTGAAAGGAAGTTAGGCCTATACAAAACTAATGTAGTGCAAAATAGACAGTACACTTGTACTGTACAAGGTATAGGGACAGGTTCAATCTGAGAGGAGAGAGAATGAGAGAGACTCAGAAAGAGAGGAAATTGTAACTCTTCGGAATAAGGAGAGAGAAGAAAAAGGAGGACTACTGAAAACAATTAGTCATGACTCATAATGCTATTTTCTTTTGATAGAAACCATTCAAAGTTCACCACAACTGAACTGTTTTACATGGGACTACACAGCAAACTTATTTTTTTGGAACTGGGTGTGAACATAGGGCTTAGTTTTTTATAGTTTAGGTTAAAATATTTGGAAAATATCTCATAATATCTGGGTTGCATTTGAGTTATTTAGAATATCTTAGATTATCTCTTAGGATTAGTTTTCATATGTTCCTTTATATTCCATGATTTGTTTCTTTATTTAATCATACTTAGGAGTCTAGTAATCATTATGATTCGTTTCCTTCTTTAATTAGAATTAGGAATATATTTGCATAAATAAGGGTCAGTGCTTAGTCTTTTGCACAAACCATAATTCAAATCTTTTATACTTTCTCTTCCCTCCTTCCTTATCTAAAAACCCAACAATTTCAACAGTTTACGATATCACTATATCATGTATGATAAGAAGAAACCAAGAGGAAAATACAGGATAAGCTGGAAATCAGATTTTGATACACTATTAAACATGTTATACTTTTTTTTGACAATTAAACAGGTTATATGATACTACCTTTATTGTGCCTTTCTGTGGAAGAGGATAAACTTCCTCACATGTCATACAATACAGACGTGGTGGCTGAGAAGAAATATACTTCATATATCGCAAGCATTTACCACATTTACTCAGAATACGGCCTGAGTCAACAAGTGCAGAAAATTGTGCTTCAAATAATGCATCCATGGCTTCAATCTGAGTCAGATAGAAAACAACACAATTAGTAGATGAAAATTCAAATAATGCATCCAACATGCAGCTGCTCACGGATCCTAAAAATTTTGTCCATGGACTCTCCTGCACCCCAAATAATTCTACAGTAATATTCATTAAAAACTTAGTCCTACAATATAGCAACTATTCTGCTATCCTAATGTAATAATTAAACATGAAACTGTTAGAGAGGGCAGAAATAAATGGTAGTTAGTTATAGGCAGTTATTTATTTTATTAGCAGTTACTATTTTTATAATTAATAACTAGTAGCAGTTATTAAGTTAGTTATTTATTGTATGTGAATAAATAGGGAACTGCAGCCTGTTATTGGGTAGGCAGAAAAACAGAAAAGTAGCTCGAATTCTTGGAAGGGAGAGACCTAAGACTTTCGAATTTCTTGGGAACCCATTGTGTAAACCTATTCTACCATCAATAAAAGTTGTTTATTCCCTTAAAATATTTAATGTTTGGTACCGGTTTCTATCAGAATCTTCAAGTACTATGATGTCGCTACTGATGTCGTACATCAATAATTAGTACTGGTATTCTTAGAAAGTATATTCCTGGTCCTGGAACCCTGTTCGAATAGATTCAGTTTTAGAGTGAAACTTGAAAGGCTATTTTAAAATGGGACATATTTTAGAAAAAAAAAATCCCAGAAAAGGTTCAAAATCATAATGCATTGCCTAACCCAATTAAGGCCTATCTAACTGAAAACAATAATATGAATTTAATTCAAATTTTTAATCAAACAAGTCAAAACCCAAAGGTAAATGATGTTCAGATTGGGGTTGGAAACAAAACTTAGATCGAGAAACATTATTTAGTTGAGATAAAATAAACAAATGAAACCTTGTTATGCTGTGAAAACTAAGAAGAATACATAGTTACAGATGATGACCAAAAACAAGCACTAAAAAAAGTAGATGGCCAACCTTCTTGACAAAATAACAAAACTTCTGCTTGAATTGTTCAATTACATGCTGCACTACACGATGATGATCTACCTGACCCTTAGCAATAAGAGTAATTTGTTGCTCAATGAAGCTACGAATATCGGGCAGGCAGAGGTCTGGATCAATTGATTGATAACCTCTTACTAAAGTTATACCTAATGTGGTTGGGACAAGCTTCCTGCCTGCTTGTACCTGCAATATGATGAAGTGAATATCCAAGCATTGAAGAAATGAAAATGATACACAGACCACAGTTCTATATTTACTACCTGCACATAATTCCGCTCACATATATTGTTAATATGTACGGGAATTGATGCATCTGTTCCTATTCCATGCTTCTCCATTAGGGAGATCAGCTCACTTTCAGTAAGAAAATCTGGAGGTGTAGTACTCCCCTGTAGAATATATGGTGTTAGCTATCAGAAATACATCCAAAATTTTGTGTGACATGAAGTTTATCATTTTCTCTTCCATAAAATGGTTATATATGATCTAACCAACCCAAACGTTTATTAACTTGAATCCAAATAATGATCCGTGAAATGATGCCTTTCATGACTTTACCCAATAACACTGTATACAGAAACTGAATCTGATCTCCACTTACCTCATAGAGCTCCACCTTTGTGACTTTTATTTTCTGCCCTTTCGTAAATGACGGAATACTTTTATCATTTATTGCCAACCAAGGCATAATAGCTGTAAATCCTTTGGTGATAACATGCTGCCCTGTACAATTAAAGGACTCTCCACCAACTGAAAACTCAACCTTTTTCCTGGAAGTAGGACAATAGTGTATAAGAAAACTAATAGATTATCCAAATCATATAACATGACAAAGTATCTGCACGTAAACATTTGCAAAGGTTTAAACAAAAATTAAGCTTAGATGCAAAAGTGCAAATCTCATGCCAATAATATACTGCCAAGAAATCACGTGATTATGAATTTATGGTAATAATTTGGGGGAAGCCACATCCTGCATCTTCTAGCATAGGCACTTTTGCAGCAGTCCTACAAGAGACAACTGGGAGAGAGAAAATTGCAATAGGTTCCAGACCATACATAGCTATGAACTTATGAAGAAAGATATTGCCTTGAGCTATTAAGTTGGTACAGAATGTTCAACATCAGTACTAAGTATTAGTAATTTAGTATTGCTTAATATTATCATAATGGTAAGCAATAAAAACAATGGACATTTGCGGAATAACTGAATGAACCAAAACCATAAAAGGAGAATCAAGAAATGGTGTTCGTACAGTATAGATTTTACCTTACATACTTGCAGTCCGGAGACACTGTCCCTATGAAGTATTGACAGATATATTGGTACAGCTTCCAAGCATCATTACCTAGCATATCCTCTGATGCAGATTTCATTGGAGTAATGGGAGGATGATCGCCCGCATCTGTTCCCAATCGAGGTTTTTGATAACCACTGGTGAGTAGCCCTTTTACATAACTACCCCAAGTTGGATTATTTGTTTGTGCAGAGAGTGCACCATGAAAGTCAAATGACGGAGGGTATGACGTGCTTTCTGTTCGTGGATAGCTTGAGAAGCATCATGCAAAACCAATCAAAGATTATTTTATGCTGAAATTTATGAAACACTTGCATTATTATAATATAATAGACTAACAGATTACGTAAAAACCTGATGAAGCCTTGAGTATACAATCGTTCAGCTAATTGCATAGCCATCTGAGGACCAAACCCTAGAGCACTTGAAGCAACCTGGAAAGAAAAAACATTGTATTCAAATTATACTTTATCAAACATGTGTACTAAAAAGAAACCTAGATATACAATAACTCTATTTCCACTCTCTTAGCGAATGAAGTGAAACTCCTCTGTTCCATTCTCTCAGCAGGAAAAAGAAATATTTTGGGTTAAAAATGTCTGTAGAGAGAAAAAAAAGTTATCAAGTAAAAAGGGATAAGACATTCATTCTGGTGAAGTACCCGTTCCGGTACTCGTGGGTACTCTTTTTCCTCATTATCCCATTGCAAGTGAAATTAGTTATTTTCTTATACATTAATATACTATTATTTGTATATTTGAGTTTATTTGTTGTTGTAATCGAGCACAATTTTTTACTTTTTAAACTTTTATTGTGATTTTTGTATTGTAAATTGAACAATTTAGCTCTTTTAGTTAATTTATATAAAAAAAAAAATCTTGTTTTTTATTGACGTACTTGTACCTTGATTTTTTTTTAAATACCATATCTCGTACCAGTACTCGTACTCAGTCAGGACTACCAGTATTATACCCGTACCTATGCATCATACGTATTCTCAATACCGGTTAGCTTTAAAGGAAATACTCAATATATATAATGATGGAATTTTTGTCTCTAATAGACAGTTTAACTGTTGCTACTTGCTATTACTTGTTAAGGATTCAACAACTATCTTCCCCATTTGGTTACCAACCTTCAGAAGATTCACTGTGTTTAGACCAACAGGGCGACTTTTGGTTTCCTGTTTTTCTGATATTTCAGCCACTTCAAAAATTCCATCTTCCGCAACCAACTTTTGAAACATCATAGCAACCTGCAAAGGCATAGAAGTATAAAATGGAGGTCTTTCGTAAGTTTGAGACAAAGAAACTGATACTTAGAGAGAATAGAAATATTCACATTTATGTCAAACAATTTGCTGCGTTGCCATTCTAGCTGAATTTCATAGCCCCTTTGAATTATGTAAGGGTGCAAACTCCAAAACTTTTCTGGCTTGAAAGTATTTATTTGTAAATACCGCTGCACACAAAATCCTAAAGTTGGAGTTTGACAAGGTCCATAGCTGAAATATACAGCAATTAACACTATTAAAATGCCAGGCCATCTATGCTTAATCAATATGAAACTATTGACACAAGAACGTTGGTTGATTAGAAATTTAGTGAAATGTGATCATTCCTACTGCTGAATAGAGTTGAGAAGCCAGTAAATCTGGTGGAGTAAGATATTGTGTCTTGCATTACCTGTTGGCAACGCATATCCAGCCTAGCAACCTAACCAATCCCAATCTCTAAATGTATAATGGAACATGAACAGAACAAAGCACAACAAGGCCATAGTAAAGACATAATTACTGAATTATTATTACAAAAGGATTACCAGCTACTTAAATTAAAAACTGACAAAAAATCAAATTAGGATACCATGTCATACTACTAATTGCACCAAATGCTCGAGCTAAAGGAAAATGAATTCATGATAATTACCAAGCTAATCTCAAAACCACTTGTATCATAGGGAGAACTGAAAGCTGGTCAGTCCAAATTTTTACTGTGGTTAAGTCATGCTCCACTATCTGAGATTGCTCAAGTTACAAGCCTAAAACCAAGCAAACCCTCATTGAAATCACATCAACTCACTAATATTAATTTCAACATCATTATCGTGTCATGGTATATATTTGAAGCATTAAGCAGTGAATCTTTATTCAACTCATAGTTAATCAGGGATGTACACAGGTTGCATTGTTTTACTTATAATAAATCTAAAAAAACAAGAATGCTGTCCTTTATCGATTTAAAAAATAATAATAATTAGAAAAATGGAAAACAGAAAATACAAGACAGAAGAGAGCAGAAAACCAACGAGATGACTCTGGAATCTAGGTTCCCATATTTTCCCTGGAAAAAACTTGTCTGAAATCGAGTGAAGGCAACTCCAACTTTCAAATCTATCTCTTGCCTGGCATCTACAGCCATTGCTTCATCCCTGTTGGGTCTGACAAGGTTGTCTAGAGCCTTCAGAACATCTTTCTCAGTAACAGCAGAAAATCGTGCACGATAGACATCCTTCGTATTGAAACCTGTTGATTCTATAACTGCAACAAAATTCAATATTTCAAACGGTTTAAAATATTATTTGAAATTTGATATAAATCATTTCACACAAACTAAATGAGAAGCAAGATTTTGGGCAAAACAATGTATCTTAGTTTAAGACAAGGTCAATTGCTTACCATGAATAGGGAAGACAAAATTAATTATGGAGAGGGCAAATTTCTGGCTGTGTAAGCCCATACACAAAAGGTACTGACAATAAGTGGCAAATTTATTCCTTGGCACAAATTCAAATTGACATGTGGCACACAAGGCTACTGTTAGACGAAAATCCTTTATAGTTTATACTACCTAGAGGAGTATCTTAAAAAAAGGACAAAACTTAATAGTGATGTTCTTATACTTTCTTTTTGTGAAGATCCCTTAGACAGGTAGGAGTACATTTGTTTGAAGGGCTAAAGTTAGTTTTCTTAAGAATCAAATCAAAACCCAGATCATCAAAAATAATAATTTTGCATTGCAATAACAAAGAACAGACAGGTTACAATCATTAAAGTATCGAGAAACAATTAAACAAACAACAATGATGGTGACTTGTCAAAAGGAAAAAGAATAAAATTACCCTCAAAACATATATTTTCTCCTTCACGATCACAATCCAACCACAATACCAAATAACGGCATCCACGAGCTTCTTGATTTAAATGTTTACAAATATGTGCCTGGATGAAATAAGTCATGTTAATAACTTGGGGTAATCACCAGAGGAAAAAAAAAATCAAATGTACAAATCTCTACAGACAGTCAATGAAGCACCGTTTCACTTAAAAAAAAATGAAAAAAAAAACACACACACACATAAATTAACAAACACAAGACCCCACCCCCAAATCTTTTTCCTTTTTCCTGCTGCCTTTCTCTCCCTTCCTCATTTTCTTCTCTCGGTACATGTACTCCTCCACCCCATTTCTATTTTGCTTCTTCTTCTTCTCCTCACTTCACATCATAAATTAATACCCACAAACCCTTATTAGAGAAATTTAACATTCCAAAAGCAAAGCTTCTCATACTTCTAACAAGTGTTCTTGTATATGATTTTGGGGTTAGGGTTAGGGTTAGTGATTTAAGAAAAGAGAAGAGTAACAATTCCTTGAAAGTTGCTTATTGAGACTCTTTGAGGTAAATGCACAACTCCAATGCTAAGAATGCATCTCTATAAAAATATAGTTTTGTTTAAAAACTTATTTTGGTGCTTAGATTTTCAGGACTTTTTTATGGATTCCTGTGGTTAGTAAAGCTTTAGAACACTTTTCTAAAGTATTGAAAATATTTTTGATACTCAGATTTGTCAGTTGAGGTCTTGTCTACTTCTCAGGGAGTTGTTGGAAAGCAAACTTAGTTGATTCTTCGTAGTTGTAAGTAGACAACGATCATCGTCACATATTTTTATTATACAAAGATTATTATTTTACTCGTTTTCTATGTTAAAGTAATTATTTAAAAATTGGGTAACACAACCTTTAAATTTTTTTCAGTTTCACACTTTATTTATTTTCATGGTCTTTGGTAAATCATATGTTTCTAATTTGACTTATTTATAGCTATAAAGTATTTGATTATCGAAACGACGGACGTTTGAATATATGTTTTCCATAAATTGTGATGAGGAATATGATTCTGAAATGTGTGTTTTGGAAATTGTTGTTATAATTATGAAATCGTTAATGGTGGTAAGTGCACCTAGTTACATCGTTTTGATTGAGGAGATTTACCCGTTAGATGGAACCACCCCTATGACAGATGTCATCCTTAGGAGGAGAGGGTTATCAACGAGATGTAAACTCCCTAGTTGATGCGACATAATGCATAGCAAGATTAAGAGGAGAGGATTATCCGTTAGATGAAGCCGACACTAAGGGAAATGCAACCCTTAGGGGGAGAGGACTATCAATGAGATGAAGCCACCTCTTGGTTCTTAAAATTTATGTTTTTACATGTTAGATTTTCTATGATCCTTTTAAGATTGCTCATTTTGATTACACCTCTTTAATGAATTGAATTTTAAATATTTCTACTTAAACGGTTAAATTTATAAGTTTGATGATTTTATCATGTGTATGCTTTATGGGAAATTATCTATATTTTAGGTAGTATTGTTTAGTATAATTGCCACAAGATTGTAAAATGATTATTCGTGCCTTTGTGTTTCCCTTGTAGTTGGTAGAGGTTGTTGTCTCTTCACTAAGTCTTTGTGACTTACCTTTTCATATTGTTTATTTTTTTTTTTCAGATTCACAGATAGTTGAGTAGCAAGATGTTAGTAGATTCAAGTATCAGTCACATTCTTTTGATAAGCCTCCTTGATCGGCGGCCCTTTTGTTATGTATCTTTTGAGTCTATATGTATTCTGCAGCTATTTTGAGTCTAAAAAGTCATTGCGGAATGTGTTAACATTTTAGATTTGCTCTTTTGAAATATTGACTAGATGAAATATTTGAACAAGATCTTCTTTATATTTGGAAACATTGAAATTACAGAGGATACTCTGTCGTAATTTAGAGAAATTTTTTTTTTTTTTGAAATTTTGAGAAATATTATTTAATTACTTAATAGTTAAGTTGGTCGATAGGCTTGTCATGCTAGGAGTATTCGTCTGCGCGCCAATCACGGTGTCGGTTATCAGGTCGTGACAGTCAAACTCAACTAAAGTGAAACTTTGAAAAGGAACCTTCTTTGACCAAGTAAACTATGATGTATAGAATAAGTAGATCAGGTAGATTTAAATATAAAGTATGGTTCATTATTAACACAAAATTGTAAAAAGTATATGTGTTATCCGTATTTAAAAGACAAATATGTTCACATACGTTGCAGAATGGTAAGATTGTCAGTTAGGGCATCAGAGCAATGCAGCTCATGTATTGTCTAGCAGATTTCACACAGCACTGTCAATCTGTTCAGCTCTGACAGATTTATGGTAGTCTATGAAATCTCTATTGTACTCATTTCAAGTTATTTTGAATGTAAGTGTTAAATATTGTGTTTATGACTGTTGATCTGTAGTAAAGTTGTATTGGGTGATAGTTATTTTTAATTTAGTAATTATTAAAAGAGGTAGTTTTATGTTTGTGGTAGTTATTAGAAGAGATAGTTTTCATTAATTGAAAAAAAGAAACTGTACAGTTTCGTTGGTTTTTTTTTTAAGAAACAGATGCATATGCATAATTTGTATGAAATCTCTCTCTTATCAATATTAAGAAAATTTGTTCTTTTCCCTTATTGTCTCTTTGTTCTTTGTCTATTTTTCTTGTTCGGTTAACAACAATTCAAAATATCTCCCTGTTCTCTATAAGATTTTCCCTCATTTGTTGTTTTGTTGCATCAAACTTGATAAACTTCTAATAACATAAAGGGACATTCGAGACGTATAGTGATTCTTGGCTTCAATTCAATGATTTTGAAAGCTACCAAGACTCTGCTTCATAAAGCAAAACCTCTAGAGTTTAGGGGACATTTTTTACCTTTATTACCTGTTCATACTTCTTGTAATGATCATATAAAGCATCACAACAAGGGGTCTCAGTTAGAAAAAACACAGACAAATTCAATCTATCTTGCCCCACTAACTCAAAAATGCATAACCGATTATATGAAAAGATATAGAGGAACTATTACTGAAAGGAAATATTTATAAAGAAATACCTTTGGATTTGATTCGGTCTTTAAAACCTGAGCTTGAAAAAGATCTAAGGGATCTGTGGCCGCCCAATCTTGGTATTTACCAGGAAAATCTACACTAGATCATTAACAAAAGATAGAAAAACTGCAGTGAAATAGTGAATACTCAAACCAAACAAGAATGGACATGCTGGTTCAAAAGAGACCAAACAGTTTGCACTATAAATTGCAGTTTGTTTTTAAAAAAAGTGTAAGTACAAAACAAGACAATTGCTGCTTGCTAAAGTTCCAATGACAGTATAATTTTACCATAAACCATACAGCTGTTTGTGTCAAACAACTCCACTCCAGTGATTTAATTATCACTGGTGCACTACTTTTCCTTCCTTGAACAAACAGAACAGTAACACAATATAAGTGATATTTTCTTTGAGAATTAATCAGAAAAGAACCTGAATACATGTCCAATAACTGATGTCACTTTAAAACGTGCAGGCGATCGAAGAAACCTCCCCTCGAATTCGTGAACTTCTGTGCTTCCTTTTCTTGTAAACATCTATTAATACAAAGATGTTTCAAAAAGTCACTGAAACTTTCAAAAATAAAATGAAAACAAAAACCTAACATCAATTGAACAGCTTAATTGCATTTTTCAGCTCAAAATTATGTTTCAATTATTCATCTGAGGAAGATTGTCTAGCAAAGCAATAAATCCGCTAAATCAAAAATATCAAACCAAAATTCCAATCCCCTATTTTTTCCTCAAAGACGAAAGTAAGAGAGTACCTGGCCGTGGGAGAGAACAGAAGCAATGGAGAGAGCGATGCTAGGCTTCTCTGCGACCTGAAATGAAAGGCACAAAAAAATAGTAGTTATTAGTAACAACATGAATGCGTAAATGTTGAGATTGGAGAGTTGATGGTATATTATTTGTTACCATGAGAACTTTGGGAGTGGCCATATTTCTGTTCAACAAGCTAGTATCTGCTTCTGCGATTGCGAATCGGTGCTAGGTGTTTGTGAAAAGTACCCACCCACTACTCGTAAAAATATTATAGAACGGGGGAAGATGCCAGTCTCGCCTCGTTTTTTTTTTTTTTTCAGGGTTTTATTAAGATATAGTATCAAATTTATGGATTTCTAAAGTAAACAATTCCATTATAGAATAAACTTAATAATTTTAATTATTGATAATTAAATAAATAGTTAATATTATATATAGCTGCATGATAATGTTTATGATATCAACTATTAATTTTATCAATGTGTTATTTTAGAAGATTTAAATTTTAAGTTTAGTTATTTACAAAAGAGGATAATTTAAGTTTCAAATATGAACAATTATTAATTTTATCAATTTATTATTTTAGAAAATTTAAATTCTAAGTTTAGTCGCTCATAACACAAGATAACTTGAGTTCCAAATATGAACAATTCACTTTTTTAAATTTTTTATTACTTTTGTTTTGCTTTCTTTGACAAAATAATTTATTAGTAGTTGTGTTTAAATAGGAGTAAACCATCAACTTTCTTTGAAAGACAATGTTAAAATGGTCATTTCAAGATAATTACTTATTTTTAAAGAATAATCACTTCGAAAATTTGTGTTGGTTTGTTATGGTATTTTTTAGAAAATATAAATCTAAAAATAATTTTAAACTAGTTTAAAATAAAAACTTGTTTTTAGTAGCTTCTAAAAAAAATCATTTTTTATAATTGATTTTTACTATAACAGAAAAACACAACAACTTCTTATTTTCTTAAAATTTCTAAAAGCTTATCTCTAAATTATAAAATATCAAAATATATTCTTTTTAGCAATTTTAACAAATAAGCCACTAATGATAAAATGAACTTCATATTCTGTTAATTTCAATAACTCTCTGACTATGAAACATGTTTAAGTAAACTTTGTTTTTTTTATTTGCCAAAACAGTAACTATTGTAGCCAACTTTTGAAATTAGGCCTTATTAATCGTTCAACATTGTATACAAAAAATTTTGGGCAGGAAATTTGTGTAGTTAATTACTGCCATAAGAACTAAATCGATTTTAAGTCCTCAATTGAAAGTATTGACATATTCTTGATTGGATGGCATACATGATATATTAACACTGACTTAGTGGCTACATTATATATTTATTAATAGTATAAGCATATTTTCATATATGGGATATTTCCGATAACTACAAGCCAAAGATGATTTTTAAGAATCGAATAAAATGATAAAGATATTATTTTTATCTTAATGTGTGAAGATTCAAAAAGCATCACTAGAGTTAAAAAATATTTTATTAAAAAAACAAGTTTATGCATATTATCATTACTATATATTATATATGATGATTAAAAAGACCAATGAACCGTTTAAATCAATATATTTATGAGTGAAGAACACTAGAAGCCAACATGAGTTTCTTTATACCCTATCAAACAACTCTGTTGTCATCCAAATACTATAACAGCAAAAAGAATGGCGTGGTTATTGTTATTAATATTTTATGTCAAGTTTGCTTTAGCTGATTTAAACATCGATAATCATTATCTTATCTACCACTTATTATCCATTTCAATTTTATTTGTTAATTATGAATTCTAACAAATTAAATCTATTATATATAATACATGATAGTTTAATTTTTTTTTATTGATTTTCTTTAATTATCGACTAATAGATATTGCCGACGCACATTATACTAGTATATTTAAACATGCATATGCCAAAAGAATACTAAACATTTATTAATAATAGTTGATCAGAATGTAATCAACGATATCAGGAAAAATGGGCCACACAAAGTGAATGCTTCCTCATAGTTCATCAATGTCTATTCAATAGCCATTACACACTTGAGGATCTTGCATCCACTTTATAATCGACGATCTGCCGATTTAGTTTAGTCTTTTGCAGTAAAAGAGATACATATGGAGAGAGACTCATTTATGCTCTCACAAAGAGTAAGAACGAAAGAATACAATATGAACAAATACAGAATAACACAAAGAATGGTGATTTATATATTGCATCTGTCGTAACTAGAGAACCAGGATGGTTCTGCCAATTTTGCGAGCTCACCGTCTTCTGCAATATTATTAAAAGGCTCAAACTGATCATTAACACGGTGTGGATCTTTAGATTCATCGTCATAATTGGGCATGACAGCATCATCATAAATAGGTGGTACTGACTCCTTCTGCAGGTGTGCTTCCGCAACAAGCTCATTAAGTGAGAAAATCTCCTTCTCGTGTTTCTTCTTCAACTTATCAATTTGTTTGTAGGCCTTTGCAGCTTCCTGCTCTGCATCCATAGCCCGTTTCTGCAAAATGACATGTAAAACAAGCTCAAATGACCCAGCTCTTTAATAACCACAACAAGCAATAATGTATCACTTGGAACAAAATAATAAACCCTTGAGATGTTCAAATACAACAAACAAACAGATATCTTTGAAGAAAATAACAATGCTAGAGAAGTAGATAAAATAAAAAGTGTGAAGGTGGAAGGGGCATAATAACAAGTTAACAACAACTAAACATAACATTTATTTGCTCTATGTTTATTTCTTTTTTTGACGAATTCATGCTACTTGGTTGACAACACAAGATGGAAGTCAAATTGATTTGTTACTAACCTGTGCATTAATGACAGATTCTTCAGCTTCTTTAAGCCGGAAAAGCAGTTCACCTGCAGCTTGCACTGCTTCTGCAGTATCCTTCAGTTGGGCCTTGAGCCCTCTATTTTCGTCCCTTAAGATTCGCCTTTCTTTTTCTCTTTCTGCTTTTAATGCTGAAATTTCTGCAGCAAGGGCATTTATAAACTTGGACTCTGCACCTCTTACCCCAGCTCTGGAAGCTGCTTTCTTGACATCCTCAATTCCTTCATGGATTCTTCTATGCCTTGCAAGCAATAGGATGTGGTTCTCTTCCAAATCTGCATACTGTTCTAAAAGTCGTGCATGGCCTTCTATAGCCATGTGCATGGCTTCCTGAAGTTCCTTAGTACACTCCCTCTCAGCATCTAATTCTTGCTTCCTCTTTTCAGCTAGCGACCTGCTAGCTTCAAGATCAGCTCTCAGTTCTTCAGCAAGAGAAATCCACCTGCTTTCTGCCTCAGTCCATTTAATTCTTTCTTGTTCCAGTTTTATTTCAGCACTGTCCTTGATTGATGCTGGATTTTCATTTTTCTCATTCGTCTCCTCTATTGACTCTGGAATGGCAGTGAGAGTTGTTGCTGCCAAACTGGGTTCAGATGAACCAGTCAATTGCAGTAATGGATACTGCTTCCTTACGGCTGTGGATGAAGAATCTATATAAAATTGAAGCTGGCTCCTTAAGCTTTGTATCTCTTCCATCAACACTTCCCTCTCTCCTAATTTGTAGAAACTTTGATACTCTTCTAGTTCATCTCGTAATCTTTTAAACTCTATCTCCATCTTCAAAACTTCGTGATGATTCTCATACTTCTCCTTTAAAAGCTGTTGATAAAAATTATCTGATAAGCATCTGTCAAGACAAAAAATGGGAAACCTTAAAAGAACGTATTTCTACCTTGTGCTCATGGGTAAGGGCTGCCAGCTCTTCATCCATGAACTCCTCGGTGGGTAAGACACCATCCATAAGGCTCTCGAGTCGAAGAATTTTTTCTTCCCTTGTCTGTGCAATTAAGGCATTGCATTCCCTCTCATTCTTGTATTGTTGTACCTACAAATGGCATGGGAAAACAGTCACAAATCACAATGACAGAGAAAGAAAACAGTGAGATGGTTGTTGGTAGACAAAGGGAATCTACCAAGCGATTAAGCTGCATTATCTCAGAAGTCTGCTTTGCACAATACTCCTCCAGTGCCATCTCTCTCCTTATCGATCCTGCCAAGACCTTCTCTACTGCCTATAACAAGAGAACAATGAATTATAGTAGTAATTAATAGTAAGAATAAGTTATACTGAAAAATGCACCTGCATTCTGGCACTTACTTTGAGAACTTGCTTCTTTGGCTTATCAACAGACCCAGAGCAATCAACAGGTACCAACTGAAGGTTTGAGCTATTGTCAGCCTCATTGACATCAAGTTGTGCTTTGTTTTTACAATTACTACATGTGAACAAAATTGAATCTTCTTCAACATTATCATCAAGAAAGGTCTGCACGCCCACATCAACTTTGTCAACCGGAAAAGTTAGTCTGGATTCTCTTGGTCGTAATGAAAACCTATATGATGACTTTCTCAAAGCTGCGCTACGATGATTATCAATAATTTCAAGACCATGGCGAATGCTTGCTGCTAAATTTTCTGTTTTTGTAAGTAAACTTGGACCGGTCTGACTAGAAAAGGCAGTAGATGAGCTTTTCAGATTGCCAGTTTTTATGCCCAATTCACTTGCAACTTGAAGATCATTCTCAGAAGGAGACATCCCCGATGATGTCCTAAGACTTTTCCTGCTAGTGCTTATTCTAGGAGAAACACTAGGAGTTGGGGATTTCAGGATTGGGGATAAATCGCACTTAACAATGCTAAGGCTACCAGGTGAGGCACAAGTCACCGTGGCATTAAGAGAACAGCTGGACGCATCTGGGGCTGCAAAACCAGTGAAATCTCCAATGCCAGATTTACCCACAGGACAAGAGAGACTGCTTCGTACCAAGGCACAGGATGATTCTTCATTCAAAAATTTACTGCCAGAGATACTAGGATTATTTCTCTCCTCATTGGGTTGAGCCAAATCTTGATCATCAGTGTTCATTTTGTTGTCATTTTCTGATACAATATTACTATTGACATTGGCATTGCAGAAAACTTCATCATGGTCGTCAACTTCTTCCTCGTCAATCTCCATCTCCTCATCACCATCTTCATCTACACGTGATAATGGTGGGGGTCTATTAAGGCTAGACTGTAATATATTCAAGCTTTTTCGAACCCAAGCTGCTGAATGACCCCCACTTGGATCCGTTGGATTGTAACCATCTGCTTTAATTCGATGCAGTTCATCCTGTTGAATTATTCAAAATTAATTTCAATTTTCATGGAATGGGTAAAACAAAAGATGGCTGAGAATGGTGGGAGAGAAATATACCCTTAGTTGTCGTATCACTTGTCGCAAGTGGATTACATTATCCTCCATAACTTCATTAACAACTGCTTTGTTCTTGATGGCTTTAGCACGCTGTGCAAATCTCAGTGTACTGAATGTTTCACTCCTACAACTGCAACACCAAGTCATGTAAAGAAATTGTAATACAAAAGGATTATTAGGGAAAACATTTCAAAGGACCATGCTTTACATACTACCTTTGAGCCGGTGAAATAGCACAGACCATTGCTAATTTAGCATTTCCTCCAAGAGACTCCTGCAACAAAAATGTCAGCCTTGAATCTCTGTATGGTATGTGCCGTTGCTTTCCTGTTTGAGAGACTTCCGCAAGAATGTTTATCAAATTCCTACATTCCAATTTAACCTCAATTAGAACTGGATCCAATAGAAATCATTGATTCCAAAAATCACACATCTTTGATCATTTTTCACATTTTCCTCTTAAAAAATAACAATAGTATTTTCTTTAGTTTCAAACTGCAAAAGAAATTAAGAAACTGTTACAACCAGCTTTGAACTGTCCTTAATAACATTTATTCTAGCTCCTGCTACAGGATGGCATGTTGTTTAGCTTATTTCTGGGCCTCGTCTCTCGTGGTAGTTAATAAATTTCTGTTATTCAAAAAAACATGTTTGCAATTCCCACTTATTCTCTGTTTCTGGCTAAAGCTTAATTCAGCTCTCCTTTTCCCTATAAATATATGGTAAGAATTCAAAGAACCAAATCACTTTTTGTAATTATCTTTAAGCGATATACTCTGAAATCTGAATATAATACACATGTATGCTACTAAAACATACCCAAGCTGTGAGAGTGATCTATTAATGTTGCCAGCTTCTTTCAAACGCTCTCCGGCAGCACCTGTTGATTTTTGTCGTTCTGACCCAGCCAGATCAACAAGATTTATTCTACTTGTTTTAAATCTACTCACACCATCTGCCACACTCTGCAAACATGAATTTACCTTAAAACCCCTTCCAGATAGTTAAGACAAAAACAATAATGGAACGCTATCAGTTACCGAGATAAACAAATTTCGGAAGGAACAGATTTTCTTAATAGAATTCCTTTGTAATATGATATCAGGATTTTTCTGATGTAACAAAAATTATATAAATAAATTGACATAATCTGCATGGCATAAGGAAAGAGTTATCACCTTGCATCGAGACTCAACAACACAGGTAAAAACAGTATGTGATCGGGAACTCTCAGAATTTATACTGGTTGCACCTATTCTCCTGTTTGATAGTCCCTGCAAATGAATGATGAATTATAGTAAAACAAGGGAAGGATTGACTCACACAGTGACAATTTAATTTTAAACCAATTGGATTCATATAATTGTATCTGCATAACATGAAACCATTCAACTTTTTGGTAATCAATAAGCATCGTGAATTCTTACCACTGAGCTACTGGGGTTTCAGAGTATTTAAAATAGACATGCTACAGAATAGCAGGCTAAGACTAGTTCAGCAGACGATGCTCAAAGTTATGAACTTATGTCACAAAATATAGTGATAATATTTGTATTAATACAATGCCTGAGAAGATATGCGATAGATAATGAATTGCACCTTCATTAAAAGTTGAGTGACGTCCTTCATGGTGGACACTTGCTCCTCTGTAAGACTTTCAACATAGACACCTGATTTCACATCTTCTCTAATCTGGAAATAAAAGGACAAAAACCAGTTCAAGTATAAAGCAGTGAAACATGAGAATAAATAAATAAAACATGAAATGTTAGATTTTACCTGAAGGTTCCTTTGATTCGGATCCAACAGATCTGTGATTTGCTCATTGTATATCTAGAAAGAAAAAAAAAACAAATTTTGTGTTTATGTGGAATAAAATGACAAAGGTCGGGAACACTGAAAGAAATAATTCAAAGTCAATCAACCAACCTCAAGAAAAGAGCACTGACACTGATAACTGAGCTGTTGGTCAGAATGCTTAGTTTGCTCCTGTGGATCAAATACAACAGTAAACATCATGAAGCACTGCAAACCATGTTCATTCAATTTAATTTAATGTTTAATAGATTGAATATTTACTTCATTTATGCGTGCAAAAAGTCGCTCGAAAACACGAGGTGTAAGTCCTTGCTGCTCTTTTGCTACATTTTCTTCCGTCAAAGAATTGGCAGGACCCCACATTGTATAAGTCTTCCCGCTCCCTGTCTATGATTTCCAAAAAAATAAAATTGTATATATAGCATCAAATCAAACCGGAACAGCACTAGAACAGCAAAGCAGCAAAATAGGAAAGTAAATTATAACAGTGAGAAAGAAGAAACCTGTCCATAAGCAAAGACTGAACTATTGAATCCAGCCAAACAATTCTCAACCAGAGGAACCCCAACATGCTCAAAAATATCAAGCTGAAAAAACAAGATCATAAAATGCATTAATTAAACACAGTGAAAATAACGAATAATTCCAAATCAGCAAAAATTTAAACCATACCTGAGTAGAATCAACATCAGCAACGGAATCGAAGGTGAAAGTGTGGCCATTAATGGATAACGAATCGCTGGAAATCTTCTGAACTATAGGATCTCCGTCGTCCTTATCCTGGGACATAGGCCTCACCCTGACAATAACCTATACAAAATAAGATACAAAATTAGAAACAGGAACAAGAGATTAAGAGATACAAAATTTGAAACCCTAAAAACGGGGATACCTTGACGCCGGAATCGGAGGTTGCAGGGAGTGAATTATCGGTGGCGGCGAGAGTATCAAGGGCGAGCTTGCGTTTGAGAGGGTTGGAAGAGGGAGGTCTAGGGGGTAAGGGAGACTTCAATTTGGTTTGGGAAGGGGAAGAAGGGACGACGAGGTTTGGATCTGAAGGTGGATCATTTTCTTTGGAGGATTTGTGTTTGCGAGAGGGTTTTGGTTTGACGGAGCTGCTAGGGCTTGATGAACACTCTGCTGCGTCTCTTGCGGTTGCGTTTCTTGGAAGCATGAAGTGCTTCATCTTGCAGAGAGAGAGATAGAGATAGAGATAGAGAGAGAGGGAAACACAGAAGAAAAGGAAGGGGAGAGGGGTAAGAAGAGAGCGATAGAGTTTGAAGTAGCCGTTGGAGAGAAAAATGGAATTTGAATTATTAGAGAGGGCACTCTATTCGGACTTGTGACTTGACTTTCTTTTTAAAAAATTTATTGGATCTGAATCTCATTTGGGTTTTCAACCCTTCGGACTCCAAAAACCGTTAGATTCCCTCCGGGAGGGGAGGGGCCTCTCTACCAAACTAGCAATTTCTATTAAAAACAATTGTATTTTTTGTTATGAAATATTAGTAGTAAAAATTCACTATATATTATGTTCTTAATGATTCAATTTATTAGGTATGGACATAATTAAGATAATAGATTTAATTTTTTTTTTTATTGTATAAATTAAATATGATCAATTATATTTTCTCAATAGAGAATATTATTTTTTATATTAATTTATTTTTATTATTATCTAAAAACTAACATTTCAATTATTTTTATCATAAATATGATATTTTTATTTTTTTGTATGTGGGTGAGGATTAGGATGGCGCAAACACAATTTTAAAGATTAGTTGTCATTTTAAAAACCGATCAAACTCTATCAATTTTAAATAGAAGTTTAAATTTTTTTTGTATTTTTATAATGGTGATAATGACATAATTAATATTAATTTTACGAAAACAAAATAAAAATATTAGTTGATTTTGTATGTACTAAAATTAATTTTTCTTTTTTGTTGAACCAACTTCAATAACCTAACTATCAAGATTCCAATCATCCGAAGCATATAGTCCAAGGCGGATAAATTTAGATTATGATAATGCCTTCACTATAAATAACTAAATCATTTTATTTAAAAATAAATAAAAATCAAAACTACAAAATATGAGAGATAATTGGGTGCGTTTGGTTGAACTTAAATAAAAATGATTTTTGTTTTAAATAATTTAAGATTATTTTTTAGAGATTTTTTTTAAAAAATTTTAACTTCCATTTGTTCACTATTATAAAAATGATTTTTTTTAAAAAAATAATTTATAACTTGTTTGTATACAATTTTGTAAAAATGATTTTTTTAAACTACAACGATCATTTCGTAAACACATTTTAAAATTTGATTAATGTAAGTGAGTACTCCTAAAAAACCAATAAATAAACACACAACCAAAAAAAAAATTGAAAAATATAACAAAACTTATCGGATGAAAACCTATATGAGAAAACTAATAACGTCGTGAAAAGAGAAAAAATGGTCACTACGTGAAAGAGAAAAAACGCAATGAACGGAAGGCAATTTGGGATTTTCAAAATAAGGCAGGGTAATTGAATCATTTTCTCTCGTTAATAAGGTAACTTCCGTGTTTTTTTTAATTCTGTTTCGTTTTTCTCTCTCATCTATCGCAAAAGGCAAACGCTATAAGCTACTATTTTTAGCTTTTCATTTTTTATCCAAAAAAATGATTTTTTTAACAAAATCATTTTTAAAAAATTTAAAACAAACGCCCTTCAAACCCTACAAAATGATTTTTGCCTTGAAAAAATCTGAAACAAACGCAACTATGTCGAAGAATTGTTTGGTCACATACATTGAGACAAATATTTTTTATTGTATTTTTTACTGTATAATTTACAAAGACGCATAAAAAACAACTCTAATATATAGATATTAAGGTTACTTCCATTTTTGCTCGGTGATAATGATATTCTCGTTATGTTTCTTAATGTGTTGATGTATTTACTAATAATACAAACAGTTATGGTATATAACTTTAGCCTCAGAAATATTAACATATTTGATTATGTCAAAACATATTTCATTACAGACTTTGTGAATTCTTTACATTGTTTTGTCTCGTAAATAGAGTTCAAAGGGTAAAAAATGTACGTGCATATTTGATATGCTGAAATATGGATTTCATATCGTAATTTCATACTCCTTCCATTTAATTTGAATGAGTTTCAAAGTTAGTTTCTTCAATAATAATAATAGTAGAGGAAAATCTTAGTATACCCGCAATTTAAATTTTTTACCTCATATAACATCTATAGTCATATTTCCACATTTAAAAAAAAAAAAATCTAATTTTATCTCTTTTCAAATTTTTTTTTCAAACTTTATATTTTTGTGTGCATGTTTTAGTTTCAGAAAACTTTAAAAAAAAATTCCACAATACATATGTTTACAGACAATTTAAATAAAAAATTTGAAACAAAAAATTTGTATTTTCTAAAAATATTTGTGTTGTGAAAAAAAAAATTTGTTGGAACACACTTGTATTCCGAAAAAATAAAAATAAAAAAGTTTTTTGCATTATAAATTTCAAAATTTATAAAACACAAATTTACACCAAAAATTTGTATAAAAGATGAGAACATGAGTATAAATATGGAAATAGCTAGAGGTTAAAATTTTCCCGCAATTTTATACTTTTTCACATTTAATTGTGATGAGTTTCAAAGTTAATCTCCTTCAATATTAATAGTAATGTTTAAATATGTTTTTGGTTTTTGCAAATATGTTTCGTTTATACCCTTGCAAATTCTAACAAGTTTTAGTCCCTGTATTTTTTTTATTTATTTATACCCTTGCAAATTCTAACAAGTTTTAAAAAAGTTTTTTATGAATATTTTTTAGTAAAAAGATTGTGACATGGCTAATTTTGGATGAAGTGACACATGTTGACCGTGTAATTGTTGTTGACTAGACAATATTTAATATTTAAAATTAAAATTCATTTTATTAACTCATTTAATTATTTAATGAAAAACTTAAAACTAATTATTTAATTAACAAACCAATTAAATAATAAAAACTCAATAATCTTTATCTTCAACCCCAAATTTTTTAATAAAAACTCAACAACCTTCATCTTCAACCCTAATTTCTTCATCTTCAAATCACAAACTCTCATATCTAAATTCAAACCCTAAAAATAATAATCTTTCATTTTTCATACACCACAATTTAATGATTCATTTGTTGGAATTAGATGGAGAGTGTTGTTTCACCTCAATCTAAACAAGGATTGTTAATGCCACAACAACCCAATCAAAATCGTGAAACTTAAATTTTAAGTATTGTTCTGCTGGAAGGATTAAATATCAAACTTATACCAAGAAACAAACAAAACAATATCAACGGGAATTAAGAAAACGTATAAATACAATATATTGATGTTACCAATAAATTAGTTATGGATGTTCAAAAAAATTTATAAATGTATTTCATGTTCTGAAATATTCTCTGGCAATTAAACAAGTATTTCATAGAATATCACCAACCATACAATAACAAGACTAATGATATAACTCATTTAAGTATTAAATCATTTGTATTCAATTAGTATGCTCAATAACAATATTTGTTGTGTCATTAACGATCCTTGTTTACATTGAGGTGAAACAACAAGTTATGATGTAAAAAAAAAGAGATTTAAATTTTTAAGTTTTAGATTCAGATATCAAAATTTGTTATTTGAAGATGAAGAAATTAAGGTTGAATATGAAGATTGTTGAATTTTTATTATTTAATTGGTTAATTAATTAATTAATTAGTTTTAAGTTTATAATTAAATGAGTTAATAAAATGAATTTTAATTTTAAATATTAAATATTGTCTA
Organism: Cicer yamashitae; assembly: GCA_037974755.1. Taxonomy (NCBI): domain Eukaryota; kingdom Viridiplantae; phylum Streptophyta; class Magnoliopsida; order Fabales; family Fabaceae; genus Cicer; species Cicer yamashitae. The sequence goes on along the minus strand of JBBPBQ010000001.1, from coordinate 52,523,895 downwards.
GTTAACAACAATTACACAGTTATTATATGGTACTTCATCCAAATTAGCCATGTCACCATTTTTTTTACAAAAAAACTTTTTTAAAACTTGTTATAATTTGTAAGAATATAAATCAAACAAAAATATTATAGCACTAAAATCAAAACGAAGCATATTTGCAAGGAATTATTTAAACCTAATAGTAATTAATAATATGCTTAATAGTAGAGGTAAACTTTAAGATGCAGTAGTAGTTATTAATTTAATTTCCTTATGTAAATTAGGTAGATTTCAACACAATACTTCCTTCCTTTTTTTCAAATTCCATTTTCTAAGGGAACTTTTATGAGACACAGTCGAATTCCACTTTATTTTGTAAAAAAAAAAAATTTATGCATATGAATCGACCTTAAGTTCAAAGGCGAATCTTTTACCGTCAAGTTAGAATAATTGGTGTGAATAATGTGCGTAAACCATATATATTATATAACTTCATATTTTCTGAGGCTAATAACTAATGAATGCGTGTGTGATACGTTAATTATTTATGGAAGTAAAAAATAATTGTATCATTTGATTATTAAAATAAGAATTCTTTAATGATAGTTAGTTTAAATTAATTAGGTTAAATATTGGATAATCAAAATTTAAAATTTTATGTCATAGTTTAGTTAAATTAAACCATTGAGTTATAAAAATTCAATATTGTACTAATTATGCTAAATGTGACTTAAAAAAACTAAACTCCACGATCAAATAGTCAAATTTTGACTAATTATATTCAACATGACTAATAAATTTCAATTTTGCCGATCCAATAGTTTAATTTTAGATAATTAGACTAAATATGAACTATAAATTATAATTTCAATAATCAAATGATCCAAATTTAACTAATTGGACTGACAATTATTTGTAAATTTTAATTATGACGATCCAACGGTTCAATTTTAACTAATTAGACTAAATATAACTTATACATTTGAATTTCAATGACTGAATAACTCAATCTAACCTAATTAAACCAGCTATGAATGAGAAATTACAAGTTCGATAATCCGACAATTCAATCTTAACTAATTAGAGTAAATATAACTTATAAATTTTAATTTCAATGATCTAACACTTCAACCTAACCTAATTAGACTAACTATGATTGGAAAATTAAAATTTTGATAATCTGACGATTTCAATATTGACTAATTAAATTGATTATGACATATAAATTTTAATTTCGACGATCCAACGGTTTAATCTTAACTAATTAGACTGACTATGACTTAGAATTTTAAATTTTGATAATCCAACAATTCAATTTTAAATAATTAGACTGAATATGATTAAGAATTTTAAATTTTAATGATCCAACAATTTAATCTTAAATAATTAGACTAACTATGACTTATAAATAATTTTTTTGACAATCAAACGATTTAATTTTGACTAGTTAGACCAAATATAACTTATAAATTATAATTTAAGTGATCTAACGATTCATTATAACTTAATTAAACTAATTATGATTGAAAAATTTTAACTTTGATGATTTGACAATTCAATATTAAGTAATTAGAGTGACTATTGAAGGTGCAAACACGAGAAGGGGGGATTGAATTGTGTTTGACAAAGTTGATAACTTTTTGCTAATTTGATGAAGGTTGGTTGATTTTTATGAATTAGTTAGATAAGATGCAACTGGATTCAGAGGCAGCAAACAATGAAAACATAAATAATTTGACACTTAGATTTATCGTGGTTCACGATTAACTTGGCTACATCCAAACCCCTCATTCAAAAGGCTTTAATCCACTAATTCAAATACCTTGAATTACAAAGCACCTGACCCTCCAAGTCAGTCTTCTCAAACAGCCTAACAACCCCAAACTTTTGAGGAACTAACCACATTGACCCTACAAACAAAGTCTTCTCTTAACAACCTGACAACCCCAGATTGAAGAAGGAACTAAATCACTATCGGGTTGGATACAAAAGATTAGAACTTTAAGTATTTGCTTATAACAGAGCTCATAATAATAATAACTCTCACACTCTAAGAAAAAAACACTCAGAAAATAATTTTCATTCAAACAAGTGTTCCTCTCTTTGAACTATAAGATAAATTTGGAATTTGAGCTTTAGTTCTTCTATTGTTTTCTGATTTTTTGATGATCTTCTTCAACCTTACGTATCTATTTATAGTTAAAATTAAGGCTTCAATTTAGTCTTTGTTTAATTCTGAAGTGTATCTTCATTCCTAGATTGGTTAACAACGATCTTATTCAAAAATAATTATGAACAAGATACTTTTTGATAATAGGTTATTTAGCCAATTTTTTATTTCTAAGTCCAATCTGAGCAGTTCTTCTATATTGATTCTATTCGTATTTTGTTTAGATTGAGTTTGTAAATTATTCAGATTGATACTGTTCATATTTTGTTGTAGAAAAATATTAATCAAATATTCTTGAAATCTTGACCATATCTTATTTTCAACTTGGTCAAAGATTTTCTTCAATTTATAAATCTGAATCAAATCTTATTTTAGATTTTCTTCAAATATAAATTTGAATCAAGTCTTATTTTAGATTTTCTTCAATTTACACAAATCTTCTTTCATACTATGTGAAGTTAAATATATTATTATCATAAAATACTTTTGTTATCATCAAAACTCTAAATATAAAACGAACTTAGTTCCAACAATACTATGACATATAAATTTAAATTATGACGATTCAATTGTTCAATTTAAATTAATTATAGAATGATTCTTGATATAAAAAATTAAAATTTCGACAATCTAATAATTTAACCTTAACGACTGACTTAAAAATTAATATCTTCATATATTATATTATATAAATATTTAAATTATATATATACACACACAATTAT
>JBBPBQ010000001.1:52510019-52520969 GCA_037974755.1 Cicer yamashitae | reverse complement strand
AATTTACCTATATTTGCTGCAAATATCACGTTTTTCTATATTTGCTTATATTTTTCATAAGAAACTCTTAAGATCGGTGGTAAATAATTGGTATTTGAGCTCAAAGTTACATATTATTTTAAGGCATTTATTGACTCCAAAATTTTAAAAAAATATATAAATACAAAAATATTTTTAAAAAATAATTTAATTTTAATTAACTTAAAGACTCAAATGCAATATAAGAGTAAAAATATAAACTAGTTACAACACAGCAAATAATTTAACATGATTTTATTAAATAAAATGACAATCAATTATTTATTTATAGATTTAATTTCACCAAAAAAACTTATTTGTCCAATCCACCTTAAAAACTCTACCTTTCTTAATCCCCATATATACCAAAAATATTTTATTTTATCAATTAAAAGAAATAAAAACCATTCAACTATAATATTTATACAGCAAAATCATTTATATTCATTCAACCCATCAGTTTTTCTCTTCATCTTTTTTCCTTGAGACCAACAACACATTACATCGATCATATCACCAACACATTAAATTAAATGGATCGCATCACTCTCTCAAGTTATTTATCTAAATATTGTGCGAGTGTAGAGTGCTTAATAGCTGCATACATTATTTAGCTCCAAATATATATGTGTGAATCTCAGCCGTACGTTTCTCTTTACATAGTACTACTAGTATGTTGCAGTTGGTGGATGGTGGATAGAGGCCCAAAATGGAGAAGCTTCTTGTAGTGAAGCCACGGCTTGACCACCACAACAGAGGTGAACATTCTATGAATCCCATTCCGATCAGTTGCTGAGATGTTGAGATAGTATTTCATCCCCGAAACCACTTGCTGCTGCGCCTCCACAACCTCAACGAACTTCAACGCCTCTCCGCCGCCGTTGTTTAAACCTTGCTTGTAATTATACTCCTCCACCGCGAACTTCCCAAGCTCCTGTACCTCCCTGTTTGTCCTTGCATCAGAAATCTCTGTTTTCGCCCCAACTATAACGCGTCCGCACGACGCCGTTGAGAGGAAGCAGAGCAAGGTGGTTACAACGATTGTCAAAGTCACTGGCGCCATCATATAAACGATAATTAATGAAAGGATATAGTATATGGGATTAATTTGGTGAATGTTTGTTTAAAATTGCATGATGATGATGATATATATAGTGCACAAATAAAATAAAGCAAACAGCGGATTGCCGCGTATTTGATGAATATATGCTGTGGGTATGGGTTATTTTTGGAGTTTTTGGTGGGAATTATTGAGTTATCACCTCGGGTTATGGTGCTTGGTGATAACAGATCGTTAATTTGGTAATTTTGTCAGAGACTGACGAGTGGCATTCAAAAGCTTCATATATTGCCACGTGTATATGCATGTATAAACGCTAGCTGCAACTAGCACACCACAGCTAGCATATATAAAATACTACAAATTTTATTTCGTCTAAATTTCCAATAGTATGTTTAGTTTAAGAGTATCTGAGAGATTTATACAACAATTTCATTGTCTACAAAAAAGTTGGATAAAATTACTTATGCGAGTATTTGATATTTTATTAATTAAGTTTGATTTAACATATGATATAATTTTTAGAATATAAGTAAAATATTGACTATACAATCGTATAAACTATGTAGATATAATTTTTTCGTATGTATGTGATTATAACAATAATGTGAATATATTGAACGATTGAATAGGTATAATTTAATTATTAAACGGAATACTTCAAATATTAAACGGAATACTTCAAATAAAAATTACTTTTAAAGTCAAGAGATTTTAACTGACTAAAATTGTAATTATATTTTTAGTTTTTTTGCAATTTAACTTTCTTATTTTCTAAACTAGGATCTTATTCTTCGTATTTTAAAAAGTGTACTATTTGTCTATATGTAAAATTGGAATAAAATATGGATGATAAAACAAATAGATTATATAAACTTATAAGAAACGAGACATCACTCCTATAAGTCAACATAATAAGAAGGACAAAAACATTAATTACATTAAAAAAATATAAGGATTGGCGATAACAATACCACACTTGACAAAAGTATCAGCAACCTAGTTAGCTTTGAAATAGATATGAGACAAGGAGTAAGAATTCGATTGATTCAAAAGCCCAATAATCTATCGAACCAATTACCAACAGAGTCTCTAACATTACACAATTCAAGATTCAAGTTCGTTGCAACCTTTGAATCAAACTTGATATCAATAATTCTAAAACTCATTTCAAATGCCAACTTCAATCACTTACGGATGACCCACAACTCTGCCATAGTAATGAAGCACATACCAAGAGATGTTGCATAGAGGAGATGAAATTTTTAATGTGATCACGAACCACACCTCCACAAGCAGTCATGGAAATCCTAATTGATCATGACTCCATTTCATTGAACTTTAAATGATCAACATCATGAGACAATCAACAGATGGGGGTTTAATCCCAACAATACCCAAAAACTCAGTAGAAAGACATTTCTTCAAAGCCACAAAATGAATAGTGATCGTTTCTTAGTAATTGATCTTTGATATCAATGTCTCAACCATCACACTAGTATTGTTGTTGAATATCATTTTATTCATAACCATCCATAAACATTATAGCGTAGTCAATAACATAATAGACCATCCATCATCATCCAAATTTTTGTGGGTATATGAGATCTAAGAACTTGCACAAAACATATGTATTACCCAAGCAATCACCGAATACACGAGATAAGGATTCATTAGTAGAAACACAAATGAGACACACACTTACCTGAGCCATACAATGATGAACACAATTATTTTGAGGAGACAATTACAATAACTCTTCTACAACACACACACATCTTTCTGGACCTGGTCAACGTCATATCAACTAACAAAGTTTATTTGTTGACGTCTTATCCATTTCTCTCATAACAGCATAAGCCGAGCAAAATGAGAAAGCTTCTTCCAACTCATCACACCAAATTAAAGAGTCGAGAATACTTATATCACCCGGGGCAGACAAAACCCTAATATGGTTGATGATAAATGGAGGAACATAACTAAAGATATTGTCCAAATCCCACCCAATATCACCCTACACAAAACTTCTAACATGTTGGCACAACTCGTTCGTTGGAACCTCCATAGACGCTAGATTAACTTAACTTCCAAGATAAGACACACATTGATCAATCCAGAAGTTGGTATGCAAATCCATTATCAAGTCTCCAACCCAAATTATCCTTCAAAATATCCCAAGCTAAAACGATGTATATCCTAAAGTTTGAACATGACTTATCACCATTAACGTTAGGAACCTTAGAAATACCAAAATCTTTACTTTGCACCACCTTAACCCAAAATCTTTAATTTGAGTACACAAGTCCCACGTAGCTTTTAGAATGCTAATATAATTTATATCACGAGCAGAGTGGAGACCCAAGTTCCCCAAATTATTTGGTTAGCATATATTTTCTCAATATTTTAAATGAACCTCCTTGCTATTCTCAGAATTTCCCCACACAAAGTATTGACACTTTTGATCAATAATATCAATCATTGTTATGTGACATGTGATTATGATATATAGTTGTATGTATATTTTGTTTGTGCAACAAAAAATAATTATTTTGTATATATCATATATTTATGTTAATTTCTCCTAAATTAAACAAACTATTTTGTTTTATAGAAAATAAAACTAAACTAAAAGTCATCTAATCTTAAATTATGTTAGTTATTCAAAAAAGTTTAGTATTGAGACTTTTATCCTTTCATCCATATATTCCGAAATGTATAATAGAATCAAGACTTAATTGCAATTTTAATTTCTCTATTTTTACTAATTTACGAAACTGGTTCCCCTATTTTAAAAGTCGAAAGTTTTGGTCACTCTTTCTCTCTCTCTCTCTCTCTCTAATTTTTTAACTAAAAAATGATGACGTGTGATGCTTTAAATAACATGACATATGATACGATGATATAGAATGATTAACACCCATGAAATTGGAATAAAACATTGTAAAAACTTAGCTTTCAACTTCACTTTTTTTTCATATTTTTTTCATACTGTGAGGTTGCTCGTTGAATGAAGGTTGTTAGATGAAGATTGTTGCCGTAGCGGCGGCGAGGTTGCTCGATGAAGATTGCAGCGATGGCGGCAACGAGCTACGGCGGTTGCGAGGTTGCTCGTTGAAGGAAGGTTGCTCCTTGAAATTTCAGCGACGACAGCGAGGTTGTGAAATGAGGGTATTCGAATGGAGGTGTTGGGTTTGAGGGCTTTGCAGCGGGAATGAAAAATGAGGTCTTTGCCGCGGGAATGAAAATGAGGTCTTTGCAGCGGGAATGAAAATGAGGGCTTTGCAACATGAATGAAAAATTTGGGGGGGCGGGGGGCGGGACTATGAAATTGTTTGTTTTGGGGTGGGTCACTAAATAACTATCTCTATATACCTATCTATACCTAGGACTTCTTGTTTAGTGTCAGTTGGTACATTTTATCTATACCTACGGTATTTATATGTGTCACTAAAAACAACCGTTGGTATATGGCAAAATTCTTGTAGTGACATATGAATAATTAATATATCTAGATAGTTCTATATTATAAAATTGTATATCATGTCATTTAAAATATGTTAAATCGTCATTTTTAGTTCAAAAATATGAGAAATAGATCAAAATTGTCGATTTTTTAAATAGGGTGGCCAATTCCTTGAATTGATAATAATACAAAGACAAAAAATGCAATTAAGATATAAAATAAAATAAGAAAATAATTTTTTTCCAAAAAATTGTGGGGTGTGGATACACAGATGTAGGGGTGTGTGTAAAGATTTTGCCCGTTTGGGTAATAAGGACAAAAGAAAAACATTGTAACCGTCTCTCTCCCACCGTGGGAGAAAAAATTTACTCCGCTTCAGCGTGCGCGCTAACCGCAGCAGCCATCGACGGCCATTTTTGATCGGTACCAATTTGTCTCTCTATCTCTCGCTCTCATTCTTTCTCTCTCTTACTCACTCACCCTTCATTCTCAAGCTCTATCCATCCTTGCATCTCTCCCGCAGTCTCTTCGTTCCACTCGTTCTCCTTTTTCCAGAACCACCGTTGCAGGTGAGGTCCCTCCCTTCTCTCTACGTTTTTCTACTTCCTGTGAATCCAAACGTAAAAATAAATCCCTCCCTATAAGTAAGTCTTATTCTTAAGTACTTCTATTACAGTGCTTTAAAACAATGATTATCATAACGTCTGAATTGCAGTTGATAATAACGTTCTATATTCTGCGTAAAGTTCAGTAGTTCAGTTCCTTTAAATCAAATCCAATTTCCAATTTTTTACTTGTTTAGAAAAATTGGTATTCTATATATGAAACTTGATTGGATTCAGTTTTTTTCTTAGGAGATTGTTTGATTTGTGTAGAAGAACATAAAAACCTATTGGTTATGGTTTCAATCCCCAAATTTCATAGAATTTTCTCCACGATAAAAGCCATAAAACGAGAAACATATGGTGCATTGAGAAATTCTCATTCTGGGGGTTGTAGCAGGACTTTGGATAAAAATCCAAACTTGGCACCAGATGAGAAGCTATGTAGGGTAGGGCTTTTTCTGGGACTTGGATAATAAACCACCGAATTCCATCCCACCTTATGAAGTTGCCAATAAGCTGAGAATAGCTGCAGCTTCGTTTGGGATTGTTCGCCATATGGTGGCTTATGCCAATAGCCACACCTTTAGCAATGTCCCCAAAGTTGTTCACAAGAGGAGGAAAGAGCGGCAATTGTTGTTCCGTTTGGAGAATAAGGGTGTCATTAAACCTAATGAGCCTTATCTTTGTCGCGTTTATGGGAGAAAATTTTACACGAATGAAAAGCTTGTTAACCATTTCAAGCAACTACATGAGCGTGAGCACTTGAAAAAGGTGAACCAGATTGAGTCAGCTAAAGGGACTAGGAAGGTGAAATTGGCGGGGAAGTATTATATGAAAATGGAAAAGTATAAGAAGGCTGCAAGTGCTGTTTTGACTGCTAAACTTGGGTATGGTTTGGCTTATGAGCTGAAAAGCGTAGGGTTTTGGGTTCAAACTTTCTTGGATAGGCCACAAGCTGCGGATATTGCGCTGCAAAATCATAAGGTGGATATGATGGATCATAGGAGGGTTGAGTGTGTGGTCCTTGTATCAGATGGTTATGATTTTGTTGATGTGATAAAGGAAGCAAAGTTGCGATGTCTCGAGACAATTGTTATCGGGGATGCTAGTAGTGATGGAGTGTTGAAAAAGATTGCCGATACTACCTTTTCTTGGGAGGAAATTTGATGGGGAAGGCTAAGAAGGAGGCTGTATCGGTTGTGGAAAACTAGAAAGATCGCTATATATTAAAAAGGTTGGAGTAGACATACAACCGAGACGTGGATAAAAAGAAAGTCAACTTGGATGATACAGTTGCTGAAACATCTGAATATGATGATATTGAAGATATTTGTAGTGATATTGATGATGATTACAAGGATGACAGAGGTTCTTGGTGGGAGTTAGACCCCAATGATGATGATGTTGCAAATAGATAATCACAAAAAACATTCCATCTTATACGTAAATCTCCCTTAAGCTTCTACTTCACACAAATTTGTGTGTACATAAATGACATATTTGGCCCTCAAGTTTGCAAGGTAACATTTTAACTTAAGACAATGGCTATTGTAACTTTGAAAATGTGATCAATAATTGGTTGATTATCTTTTTTGCTTCCCAGTCTTGAGTATATTGCATGTTTGTCCTGTTTTGTTTAGTTATGTGCTTTAACATTTCATTCAACTTCAACTATTTTTACTCTTTAGAATCACGAATCAGAGCTTATAGGTAGTAGTGAAATATTGTGCACAATGCTCTTTTTGTTTATACATTGTAATGTAAAAAAACCAAACATTCTCATTTTTAAAATGTAGGATTTGGGATATACCGTTTTCATTGGTGTGCGTGTCTTTCTACTCTACAGCTAAGTTGGCATTGATTTCTGTTAAGGTGATTATGCCTCTATTTTTGTTGTGTCGGGCATCTCCTGAACATTGTTTGAGTGAGAGTACAGGGGAAAGAGAAAGGTGGAAGGAGAGGGAAATGTCTAAATTTCTATATGACCAACTAACATTACTACAGATTCGAGCTATTTTGCAGATTGACTCACCTGTACAGCGAGAAGGTTACAACTGCAAACCATGTATGAAAAGTGAAAACCACACGAGGCATGAAGAAAGCTACCAAGGTCTAAGTAGATCATACGATGCATGAAGACAGGGTTGTCCTTTATATTTTTAGCGTCCTGGAAGAGCTATAAAATGGTTCCTTTATAATCATTGAAATTGTTTTTCTCTCTGTTTTTTTATAATTGTTTTTTGGATTGGATATCCTATGCTCACAATTTCAAAGGCTAATCTCTCGAAGAAGTTTCATGAAGGAGGTCCAAGGTTTGATCCATGATGCCAACTATTTCCTCCTTCTCCTAATTAATTACTAACCACTAACTTTTGCCTATAACCAAAGAGGCTAATTCATCGAACTGGGTAGGACCATAATAAGGCAAAACTCTCCCTCAAGAGAGATTGCTGCACTTCTAGAGATGAATTTGAATCCATAACTTCTGATTAAGCCGGAAGAGACTCTTACTATTTTATCCAAATGCTATTAGGTTGTGTTTTGTTTAGAGAGTTGAAAAGAAAAAAAAATTCACAAAAAATGATTTAAAAAAAATAGATTCTTGATAGAATTTAGTTATATCCTAATTAGTTTATATTTAATTCTTAATTAGTTTTTATATTATGGTATTAGTATTTTAAAAGTTGAAAGTTGAATAAAAAAATAGAGTTTGGTCTTATCTCTCTAATTTTCAAAAGAAATGACTTTGATAATCTGAAATTTAGTTAGGAATCAAAAAATCTTTTATAACATATATTAAATCAAACTTTGGTACTCTAGATCGATAATTTAATTTTCAAGTTTACTTTTTATTTAGAATTAAATCTTTTTGTAAAATTTTACTTTCAATTTATAAATTTAAGTGTTATCATTTTAATTAAAGAAGTGATAAAAATACAATTAAATATGTCATTGTTTAAATTATAAAATAATAACAGTTTTAAATATTAGATAAATCGATTATTATGTTTTATATTAATTTCAATTCAATCCACTGCTTATACATATGTTAAAGATTGCTATTTTATAATTACTTTAATTTTATATGTATCGTGAGAATGCATTTTATCTCATTCGTTGTGTAATAAATAAGATATAGAGTCATGTATGTGAAAATGAATATCATATATGTTAAAAATAAAAAGCGATCGTAAATTATAACTTCTATTATATTTAATTGATATCATGTATCTACTATCTTTTAAATAATTGATTTTTTTATATAATTGCATAAAATTTTGTAAACTTTTGTAATATTTTAGACAAATTATTAATTCACCAACTGCGACTTTATCTTTTGTTTCCTTTTTTCTCCTCTTCTTACACATGGATATAATAATATTAATATACTTCTATATTAATAAAAAAATAAAAATTATACTTCTATAATGTGTGAGTACCTTGCGAGTACTGTAACAATAAAAATTTGTTCACTTTAAATATTTATACATATTTATACATATTGTTGAATAAAGCAATAATTGCAGTTTTGATTTTTTTATTATTGTAAATTTCTTGAATTAGTTTTCTCATTTTAAAATTCAATAATTTTAGTATTTTTTTTAAAGTTTTTCGATTAAAAAATAGTGATGTGATATATTTTAAACGTTATGATATGATATGTTGACTAATTTATATCTATAAAATTGCCCTAGAATATTTCAAAAATTTCGTTTTTCATTTTTGTAATTAAATTAATAACATATAAATAATTAATTGATCTAAATTGTTCTACATAATAAAATCGTGTATCACGTTATTTAAAATATGATAAATTATTTTTTTTACTTAAATTTTTTGACAAAAATACCACAATTGTCGAGTTTTAAAATAGGAAGATGAATATTAAAAATCGGTGAAAATAGAGAAAAAAAATAGTAATTTAAAAATTTCTTATAATTGGATAAGAAAAATATATTAATAGTTATAATTTAAACATTATATCATTATTGTAAAGAATAAAATCTTACTTTGTCTTATACAAGAAAATATCTCTACATTCTACTTATATAACATAAACAAAATAAAACTCTGATAAAAGGAAGCAACGCAACAAAAGAAAGAAGAAACAAATCTCTTTCACTAACTTCACCGACACTCTCATATCAACATCTTAATTGAAAAGGAAGAACAAGAGTGTAAGTGGCATGAGATGTTAAAGGCTTGGCGCTTTTGTTTTAAGTGAGTAAATGGAGAGAAAACGGAAATATAACCAATTGAACTCAGAGGAAGGGTGAATTATGATGAATTAATACAAGTTAATTCAAATTGGCTATGATTGTTTGGTATCGCCAGCAAGGTTAGAAAGGTTAGAGAAAAAAAATGGTTTGAATAATAATGCAAAGAATATGAGAATATTACAAAAATGAGATTCCAATATATAACACATGATCCGAATTGATTGAGTAAGTTTTGAAGCGAGTTGAAGAAGATGAAACCGAAATTTAGGTATTTTAAAGTTTTGTTGATGATTATAACTCGATGGTTGATTGAAATTTTAATTTTGAATAGAAAATAATTTTTAAAAAAATAATTGGAGCATATTTCTAAAGATAAAATGCATATATGAGAAAAAAAAACTTAAATGTTAAATCTAAATAAGATAAAGAATAATAATTGTAATTTTACATTTTTCTTTTATGAGTAAAGATCCGTCTTAAAAAATATTTTGAGAGACAATTTAATCTTTGAGAAAATTAAACCGAATAATTTAGTCTTTATTTTCTTTTACACTTTGTTTGACTGACCAAGGAAAGATGAATCAAAGAAAAGAAAGTGAAAAGAAGAGAAAAATAATACAAAATAACTTGATTATTTAGTAGTTTGGTATAAAAAAAAATGAAAAGAAATCATAATATAAAAAATGTGTATTTTTAAAAGAGTTAATATACAAATTGATTCATAAAATTGTAAATATCGATTAAACTAATTCTGAATTTACATAAAAATTATTTTTATTGATATTTTATAATATCATGAATGTATTTTTCAATTTACAAAATTCAGTAACTAATTTTATATATTTCCAATTTTAGAGAGCAATTTATCTATTTATTCCTTTTTAAAACAACATAAATATACTTAAGAAATTTTCTTTTATATATATATATATACGTACTGCGCTGGTTAAATTCCAAAAATGGAGTTTGAATGGTCGCTTATCGCAACTGTGCTTCAAACTACGCAAAGAAAGCAAAAGAAACATATAACATTCAACCACAAATCCTTTGTTATTCGTTTGATTTTTTTTTAATATACAAACAGGCACTTTCATTTTTTATTCAATAATTTATTAAGGTGTTCAAACGTTATATATAGAAAACAAAACATCCCAAAACAACTAGTCAATAGACATTTAATACTTTTATTATTAAATATGACAATTAAAAATTTAATTAATTATTTTCCTTGAATTCCCAATTGTTGAATATCTAGTTATTTTATGGGTATAAATATTTTGTTAATATTTATTAACCAATATTTTGTTATTGTATACTAATCAATAATTTTACTAAACCTTATTTTTCGTATTAAAAAAATCAACAATCTTAAGTTTAAATTAAAGAATATTTCGTCAGACATTGTCAAGGAATATTATGAAAAATATTTAATGATTTTATTTATTTTGGAAGATTTAATCCGTAAAGACTATTGATGTAAAGTATTTTAACATAAAATATTAGTCAAAACTAAAAATAAAGAATTTTAATTATAATTACTTTTAAAATTATATATATATATATATATATATATATTTATTTTGT
>JBBPBQ010000001.1:52491454-52509924 GCA_037974755.1 Cicer yamashitae | reverse complement strand
TTTATTTTGTGTGATTTACTGGAGCTGTAAATCATTTTACTGTGTATAGTGTTAAAAAAACTATATTTGCAGCTATAAAAGTTATTCTTATTTTAAATGAATTTACACAATTAATATAGATATTTTTTATAATATCAATAAATTATAATTATTAAATAAAAAGAATTTAATTTATATAAACAGTCGTAAATAATTTTTATAATATTAATAAATTATAATTATTAAATTTTTAATAATATTTAATTTTTATTATAAATACATATAAAATCAAGTATGATTAATTATAATTTGTTACTGTATAGAACATTTTATACTTACGTTGCAAATTAGATTAAAAAATGTTTTACAATTTTACATGCATTAATTGACTGTGATTTATGAACGGTGTATTAAAAAATGAAATGTTAATTTTAATTTATAAAATATAGAGAGAAAAAAAGACTGGAATTTATTAGTGAAAAAGAGATTATTAGTGTTGGCGTTGAATGTGTGCGTATGTTAAGATCATTGTGCAGCGTTACGGTTGGGGTGTGCGAGCGAGCAAGGGTGTAAGCAAGAGAGAGAGAGAAAGAGAGAGAGAGAAAGAGAGAGAAAGCCCTTTGCATCTGAATTCCGAAATCTGAAATAAAAAAAAATCAAATCGTCGTTGATCAGTGCGCAAGCAAGGATGTCTGAAATCGCCAGCACAGATCCCGAGGGAGTAGATGGAGTTCGCATGACATGGAACGTTTGGCCACGAAGCAAAGTAGAAGCAAGCAAGTGCGTGATCCCTCTCGCCGTCACTTTATCCGTGATCCGCCCTCATCCCGACATCCCTCGTCTCCCTTACGCTCCTCTCCGTTGCAAAACCTGCACCTCCGTCCTTAACACTTACGGTCGTGTCGATTTCACCGCCAAGATCTGGATCTGTCCTTTCTGTTATCAACGTAACCATTTCCCTCCTCATTATAACGCTATCTCTGAAACAAATCTACCCGGTGAACTTTACCCTCAATACACCACCGTTGAATACGCTATTCCTCATTCCGATCCTAATCCTCCTCCTTCCCCTGTTTTTCTCTTTCTCCTTGATACTTGTATCATCGATGAAGAGATCGAATTTCTCAAATCTGCTCTTAAACGTGCTATCGGCCTTTTACCTGATAATGCCCTTGTTGGTTTTTTATCGTTTGGTACTCAGGTTCAGGTTTATGAATTGGGATTCTCTGATATGTCTAAGGTTTATGTCTTTCGTGGTTCCAAAGAGATTTCTAAAGATCAGATTTTGGAACAGTTAGGTCTTGCTTCTTCTGCTTCTGCTAGGAGACCTATGAAGGGTGCTCCTTTCCCTAATTCTGGTGTGTCGCGGTTTTTGTTGCCTGCATCTGATTGTGAATACACTCTCAATTCGGTAAATTTTCTTCGATTTTGCTCTTTTTTTTTTTTTAAAAAAAATTGATATATGATAATTGTGATGATTTCACTGTTTATAGTGTTGAATAGTGGTTGTGTTTTGTTTTTTCAGCTGTTAGATGAATTAGAGCGCGATCAGTGGCCTGTTCCTCCCGGCAAACGACATGCTCGCTGTACCGGAGTTGCATTGAGTGTTGCAGCTGGATTGCTTAGTGCTTGTAGTCCCGGAACTGGTGCTAGAATCATAGCTTTGGTCGGGGGACCATGCACAGAAGGACCCGGCACGGTATATTAGTTTGTTTTCTCTTCTTTGCTGTATAATTGATTAATTAATTGGTTGTTTCTTCGCCATTGTTTTTGTCAAGGGTAGAAATAATATTAATTAGTTAGTGTTGGGAAAATGGTGTTTGTGGTTAATCAAGCCATTAGGAATGGAATGATTTGTCACATGTTTTGGAATCTAAATTCCATGGTTGTGGTGGTCAGAGATTGGAATTCCAATCAGATTATTGTTGAGAAATTTAAATGTTTATGTTTTGTCACTCATGATAGAATTGGGTTTTGCTTGTTTTGGTATTGAAAATTCAAAATGTTGTGGTAAACATGGAATTACTGGAAGCGAACTATGGTTTGTTTTCTGCTTGTTTTTGTTTATGTTGACTGTCACCGACTAATCTACCCACTGAATGTCTCTGATGCTGAGATTTTGAATTCAAAATTTCTTTGCAGATTGTGTCAAAAGATCTCTCTGATCCGGTGCGTTCTCATAAAGATCTCGATAAAGATGCAGCACCCTACTTTAAGAAAGCAGTCAAATTTTATGAGGGTCTTGCAAAACAGCTGGTTAGCCAGGGTCATGTTTTAGATCTTTTTGCATCAGCACTTGATCAGGTTTGTGCCACTGTACTAATTTTCTCATACTTTTTTAATTATTTCTCTTGATAGTTGGATAAGGAATGCATGTATGTAGATCATACATAGTGCTTAGTAAGTCTTCTGAAACATGTAGTGTTAGTTCTGATCATCAAATATTATAATATTGTCATGCTCAATTTTTCTAAATTCCGCATTAGAAGGCATCTAGTCCAGCATTTCTGCTGTGTGGTTTGACAGTTTCTATACTTCATGTTTTTGAAAACATTCTTTTTAAACAATTTGGTGTGTACATGGATAAGCTTTGAAATGCAACAAATCACTCTTTCTTTTTTCTAATAGATTTTCCAAGGGTGCATTTTTCTTATTTAGTAATAATAAGCCTAAACAAATGGGCCCTTAACATCACCGGTCGAGTACTTTTTTTAGATTTAATTTCCTAAATATGCCTTATAATTTATCCCATTTTTGTGATACACTAACTAGAACAATGTTATCACTAACGTTCCTTATGGAAAAGTTTTTGTGCTTACAAGTATAGATTCTGAACTTACCTTTGTTTCCCTCTAACTCGCAACACATTGCTACAAGACCTGTTTATATTGACAGTATTGGGTTTATCAATTCTTTTATCTTCTTGAGAGAGAAGATGATAATATTTCAAATTTCAATCTCGAATTGCAAATAATTTTTTCTTATGTTATGTGGGGTAGTAATTTCATAAAAATAGTTGGTAAAATATCGTCATAAAAGCATTGAAAAAACAATTAGGAGCTAAGTATGCCCATTCTTTGTTTTGTGCTGATTCATGGTTGTTTTAAATTTAAAGGTTGGAGTTGCAGAAATGAAAGTTGCAGTTGAAAGAACTGGTGGCCTTGTTGTCCTGTCTGAAAGTTTTGGTCATTCAGTCTTCAAGGACTCTTTTAAGCGTGTTTTCGAGGATGGGGAGCAATCTCTTGGTCTTTGTTTCAAGTGAGCATTCTCATTTCAAATGCTTTAATGATATTTTCTAATTATATATACAGTTTCATTTCTCAGCCCCCTTGTTTCTTATTCTCTCTACACGTGTTTCCCATATCCTATATCAGACATGATCGATGCTAATTTTGTTTATGTTTCAGTGGAACCCTTGAGATTAATTGCTCAAAGGAAATCAAAATTCAGGGAATTGTTGGACCTTGCACATCGATGGAGAAGGTTGATTTATTTATGTTTGAAACTCTTAATTTTGTGTTGCTTATTGATTCTGGAATTATATATTGTATTGGGTCAATGGAACTAAGACTTCATCATTGCATGATATTTCTGGATTTTGATGGTTAATATCACATACTGCAGAAAGGGCCTTCTGTTGCTGATACTGTCATAGGAGAGGGGAACACAACAATATGGAAAATGTGTGGCCTTGACAAGAGTACGTGCTTGACTGTGTTGTTTGATCTTTCATCAAGTGATCGTGCAAATACTCCAGGTGCTGTCAACCCACAATTGTACCTGCAGTTTCTTACAAGGTTATGTTGGCGAAATTTCACAAATAGGATCTTAATATATATGATTTTGTGTCTCTTTCCACATTCTCGTTGGGTCTTGAGCATTAATAATGGCCATGGTCTTAATGCAGTTACCAGAGCCCAGATGGTCAATTAGTGCTTCGCGTGACAACAGTAACTAGAAGATGGGTAGATAGTTCTGTTAGCTCTGAGGTAATTCCACTCTTCTCTAAATACCTGTGGCTGTGGGTGGCTGTTTGTCTGTCAATGCCATAGACATGTTTGGAACTCCAAGTTATCATGCTGTAAAGAAAGTTGAAAATTTTACTCATTCTTTATGCTGTCAAGTATGACTTTCAAGTTATGTCATATGCAGATCCTATTCTATTGTGCTGTCAAGTAGCCGCTATAGCGCTATAGTATAGCGGAATTTGAACGAATCGCTATTACTCCGCAATATGCTATTTAGTACAAAATATTGTCAAATAGCCACTATTGCGGCACTATGGTACTAAAGCATAGCGGAATTTGAACAAACCGCTATTTTCCGCAGTCCGCAATTGACAACACTTATGCATTTACGTGTGTCTATTGTGTATATCTATGCTGTAAACTGAATGTTTATTCCCTAATTTTTTGTTTTATATGACAATTTTTTACTGACATTGAGATTCTTAAATTGATAAATAGTGGGGTTTTTAATTACATATAATATTGTGCTATTCAGGAATTGGTTCAAGGATTTGACCAAGAAACTGCTGCAGTGGTAATGGCTAGATTTGCTTCTCTGAAAATGGAGACAGAGGTATGTGATAAGTTGTCTTACTATCTGTTGTTCTCTTAGTATTCCTAAAATATGTCAGATTATATATTAGAATTTATTTGGTCTGCTGCTGCAAAGTATATCTTTGTTCAAGTGGGTGTTTGTTGGGAGTTTCAGTAAAACATAAAATTAGGCAAATAACTTTGATAATGTGGTTTTGATAAAAACTGTACTTGTTTAGTTTTTTTTGCTAATAACATGCTACAAATAACCGTTTTATCAATAGTGAAATTCTAGCTGTTGGACATGTATTAGCTATTGCAGAATTTCAAGTCAACTTTTATAAACAAATGCCACACTGAGCATCAATTTTGTTTGATCAGGAAACATTTGATGCCACACGGTGGTTGGATAGGTTCCTCATTCGCCTCTGTTCTAAATTTGGGGACTACCGCAAAGACGATCCATCATCATTTACGTTAAACCCATCATTTTCTCTTTTCCCCCAGTTTATGTTCAATCTGCGACGCTCACAGTTTGTACAGGTACTTGTTATTGTTGTTTTCTTCCCGTTCTGCAGTCATGCTTTTCAAACTTCTTTATTTAACTTTGTGGCATATGAATGGTGAAATATATTGACAGGTTTTTAACAACAGTCCAGATGAGACTGCATACTTCCGCATGTTGTTAAACCGGGAAAATATTAGTAATGCCGCTGTCATGATTCAGCCATCTCTAATATCATATTCATTTAATTCACTGCCTGCACCAGCATTGTTGGATGTCGCTTCCATTGCTGCAGACCGGATTCTGTTGCTAGATTCATATTTTAGTGTAGTTATTTTTCATGGGATGACAATAGCTCAATGGCGCAACTTGGGATACCAGAACCAACCAGAACACCAGGTTTGTTCGCAGTCATGTCCTGCTAAAAAAATTGTTATTACCTGAAAACTCTGCTCACAGATTATCTTATATTTTACCCTATAATCTGTAAGCATTAGTTGCCTAACTTACTTTCTGTTAGTTTTTTATGGAAGTTGTTTTGCTCCAAGGCATTTTCATAGTTGGTGTGAAGTGTTGCATTTACCATTATTCCTTTTTCTCTCTCTGCTGCTAACTTTAATTTATGGTACAGGCCTTTGCGCAACTATTACGAGCTCCACAAGATGATGCCCAAGCGGTTATTAGAGATCGGTTCCCTGTTCCTAGATTGGTAGTGTGTGATCAACATGGTTCCCAGGTCAGTATTGTTTGGAAAGACCAATGTGAATGCCATTTGTCTGATTTTCTGTAGCGGTTTCTTACCCATATTCATTTGTATCATGAGCAATACTGATGTGAAGTATTTTAATTTTTTTGCAACATATGATCATTCTTTTCCCCCCTTTCATTGATCCTTGAGTTTAGACTTTTCATAATATCATGAGCAATTCTGATGTGAAGTATTTTAAACTTTTTGCTACATATGATCAGTCTTTTTCGCCCTTTCGTTGATCCTCGAGTTTAGACCTTTCATAATAGGAAACTTACCTGGGTTTCATTGTTGTCTTTAACAGGCTAGATTTTTATTAGCAAAGCTGAATCCCTCAGCAACATATAATAATGCGCACGAGATGGCTGCTGGTTCTGATGTAATCTTTACTGATGATGTTAGTCTTCAAGTTTTCTTTGAGCATCTGCAAAGGCTGGCTGTCCAATCTTGAGGGCAGATAATAGGAGAGATTGACAGTTTATGGCTTCTAGACTTTGGTTTGGGAATTCACCAATGATGTGTGTCCTGCATTATGCTGTTGCATTCAGTTATTTTTCCTTTCTTTCTTTTGTTCTTAACCAAAGAGAAGATCCGAGCCTGCGTGAATTGAAGAATAAGGGAAGCAAGACCTGAAACATGATTCTTTAGGTTTCTGGTCGAATTTTGTTTATTGGAGAAAATAAATGATTCAAAAGTACGTTGAGTTTGGGTATTGCGGAAAGAAAGGATAGGAAATCAGAGTTAAGAACTGCCTCTGCGACAGCAGCATAGCAAATGAGGGAGATATTTTGGTTTTATATTTTTCCTATTTGTTTTGGCCCAGATATTTAATTTTTGGGTTCCTCATCTGGATTAGTTAACATAGTGGTTTTACTCTTACATACTCCCTAGGTTTGCTAAAGGCATTTTGTCATGTCGTTGGAGTTTGATATCAGTCATTCTCTCTTTACACTGTCTTGTGCTGTATATTGTGAAGTAAGCATACAGGACTCATCATGGTGAAACAGACACTGTTGTGCGTGGCGATTTTTTTCGCTTGAAAGGTTTAAACTGCAATTTTTGTTTATGAAGTTTTTAAAGATGCATGATTTTATCCTTCCACTTTGAAATGTTCAAATTAAATTCTTAGGGTGCATATCTGGCGGTCTACTTTGATTATAGAGCACCACTAAATTAACCGGCTGTATCCGGTATCAGTAAGAGATGAATAATTGCCAAATTTGCTTGTTGCCATCGCTTGCCTCCTTGTTGCATCATGAGTCACGACGCATTTGAGCAAGATGATTTTAGTCATCTTCTGTTGAATGTTTGATGGTTTACTGCGATTTGGTGGAGCTATCAATGAGCTCGATGGGTTGAATGTTGTGGTGGGAGAGAAGTACATTATGTTCAAAAAGGACTAATCTGCATTTTCCAAATGATTCTACAGTCCATTTAAATGACCACTTATATCCATTCAACTGAACTATATTAATGGCAAAAATATTCGTGCATAAGGAGCGGGTCATGATTTTTCACTTTGATCACAATTATTGATATGTTATATAATTCATGTCATTTGTTAAAACTTGTGCGTTTTATTATAATTTTTTTAAGAATGGACTTAAAAGTCCCAACCCAAATATGAATGACCACAGAGAAAGTCCAATACAGATGGAACAGACATGTCTAATAATGGGGCAAGCTGAGGAAAGATCCAACGTGGATACCTTGGCACTAAGGGATACCACAACATGGAAACTATCCTTGACATCATTTCTAGAGACGCACGTGCTAAAAAAGAAATAAGCTAGAAGTATCATCATACACATAATGTTTTTGGCATCGCGAAGCGCACTTGAACTAGATAAACTTTAGCGCGTATCTTGGTTTGCGGTTGTTTGCTCAAACAACAACAATTCCATTATAATCTTAACTATCATTTCAGCAATAATAGTAAAAGACTGAAACAGATACTTCTAGCTAACTACTCTATAAATTCTCCCATTAGATATTACAAACATTATTTATTATAACCATTCACTATATTTATTATCTACTTGTAACAAAGTGTCTTGATAGAGACTCCTTAGGCAGAACTCTCTTAAATATTTTATAGATCTTATTCTAATTTTAAAAATTAAGTCATAATTAAATGAAAGTACAACTTTAATAATTAAAAAAAATGGATAAAATAAATTTTAGTTTGTATAAAATTTCAATATTTTTTTTCAGTTCCTATAAAAAGATTCTAACTTTTTAGTTTCTAAAATATTTTTTATTCTCCTTTAGTCTCTAATTAATTTTTTTTTCCAAAAAAAAATAATATTTTAAAAAATAAATTTTTTTAAAAAATTAAATTTTAAATATCGTAATTTTATAAAATTTAAAAATATATTAAATCCAACCACAATTTTTCGAGTCACAATTTGTTGTTGAGGAAATACTTATAAATCAAACCGAAAACGCATATGATTATGTATAGACCATCAAATTTTATAAGGCGGTCATATCTATCAACTGTTTTATATTTTATCAACACATACATGATATTTGTCAGTATTTTATTTTCTTTAATTTTTCCATCCCGTGTCTTTTTGCAGATATACTATATCTTTATCATGAACATAAATGAACTCTTTTACATTACTATATGTTCCTTTAAATAACGAAACAAAATAATCCAATAAAATATCAAGTGTACTTATATATACATTTAATTTTCCTTCAAACAAAAGAACACCCAACTTGGTTCAATGACAGCGCTTATTAAACTGATGACAACCTTATCATACTCATCAATATATGCAATGGGTGAAATTAAGTTGAATAACTCAAAGATAAATTTTATGAAAGACAATAAATCCACTAACAATATCTTGAATTTATAAAATATTAAATGGAATAAGATATCACAGCATCTCAAAAAACATAAATATCTAACAAGGCATGGTTTCAACATTAGTACCACACAAACGAAGAATATCTAAGTAGGAAATTAACCGAATACTATATCCACAATTATGGCCGCATATTTCTTCCACCACCATAAATCTTTCGCCGCTCAAACCACAACTATAAACCTTATTTTCTGTAGCAAAAATTAAAAGATCACCATTCATAACCATAAATCCTCTAACGTCAAGGTCTTTCTCTTTTAACCCTAATGCTTTCACTCTCACTTCTAAAACCTTTTGCCATGAACTTGATTCACAATCTTTTAAAAACCATACATTGAAAACACATTCTCTCAATCTCACCAAACAAATAGATCCATTTGAATTTGTAACTTTACCCCATTTAAAGATGCCCATGTCACATGACACATTATTCTCATGACAACCTTTTGTTGCTTCTTCCGGCAACCTAAGGATTGTTGACATTCCATGCTCCAAATTGTAAGATACGATATAAGGCATGTAAAAAGGGCTCGATTTACCAAAGTATGAAGAACAATCTGAGATAAAATAAATAGCTCCGTTGTGAAACACCGGCATGTCAAACTTAATATTTCTACTACCTGGAAAGAAACTATTTTCCATTGTTTTCCACACACCTTCTTTGCCATGGTAAACCTTGCATACATAACAAGTTGGTAACCATTCCATTGTATTTTCAAAAAGGTAGACTTTGTAATCATCTACGCAACCATTAGAGCAATCTAACAATAAATTTATATTGACTTTGCGATAATTTTCTTGAAGTGAGTCGGGTGTAGGAATAAAACACCGTGACTTTGTGATTGGACTGCAAAGGAACAACTCAATGGGGTCATGATCACTTATGGTGCAACAAAGAATTAAACCATTACTAGAAGATAAGACACTAGCTGAACTTGATAAGAATTTTAGAACATTGTTAGGAACACCCGAAGATTATTTTTCTTTAGGTAAAGAATGTAACTCAATTATTTTTTTGCACTTTTGTTCGGGTTGTATGAAGAAGCACGTGTCTTCCATCTTCAACAAATTCAGAGCTTGCTTTATTTTAAAATTGACTTCTTCTGGAAATTTAGAGAACGACATGCAACATGATTTGAATTTGCAAATCGCCTTGGCTGGTAACCAAGAAAATATTTCTGAAACAATATCTTGAGGCAATTCCATGACGATGAGAATGAAAAATAAGAGAGAAAAGAGTGTGATTAATTTTTTGACTCGAGATAGTGTGTGATGAAACTAAGTTTTGTGCTTGGGTATATATAGTAGAAATATATGAAGCTTAAAAAAATATCACATATTATCTTGAAAGATATCACATTATCTCAAAAAATATTTTTCAATGTTGAGAAAATCTTTACTAACTAATTTTGAAATCTTTTCAAATTCAATAACACCCTTTTCGCTACTTAGTTAATGAAATTAAATTACTTTTGCAAATCTCAATGATATCTTGAATGAGTCAATTCAATAGTAACTTGGGGACAAAGATTGCCATTATAATAAATGCTAACAAACATTTCGGTAATTAGTTATTATATAGGAAATTAACAAATATTTTTATATTTTAATGGAACGATATCAAAATTTTTCATAAAAAAATTGGATATAATTTAGATATAAAGATTGGATACTTTTCAACTATATAGTTTTTTTTTAAATTTTAATATACTTTATATCAAAATTCACACACAAAAATGCTCTAATTTTTTTTATCTTCAAACAAAACAGAACAAAAAAAAAAAATACATCATCAAACTTAATGCTATTGGGTAGATGTGGCAAATATAATAATGTGATATAATATTTTAACTACTATTACACAAGTACTTCATCGTATTTTACAACCAACGCCTTCCTGTTTTGCTGTCAATTTTATTTGTAAATAAAATGAGCAACTTCCTATTTTGCATCTAACTACCTCTTATTTTACTATTAATTTTATATATTAAAATATAAATTAATATATATATATATATATATATATATATATATATATATATATATATATTGTTGTTTAAACCATGTAATACGTTCAAAAATGTTAGCATGTTTGTCTATGATATATTCAAATTTTATTTCTTTAAAATGCAAAATTATATCTGTTACTCAATAATAATTCACTAACTGTATATTTGCATTTTATTCTTAACATCTATACTATTTTTAAACAACTAATTTATGTTTTAATAAATAAAGTTTACAGTAAAATAGGAAGCTCTCAAAATAGGAGAGAGTTGCTAATTTTATTTACAAATAAAATTGACAGCAATATATAAGGCAGTTGCTTGCAAAATAAGATAAAATTGTTGATTTGTTTGCAATAGACCACAAAATATGGGAGAAAATAGGAGGGAGTTGGTTGCAAAATGAGATAAAATTGTTGATTTGTTTGCAATAGACCACAAAATATGGAAGAAAATAGGAGGGAGTTGGTTGTAAAATAGGATTGAGTTGCCAATTTATTTGTGCTGGTTAGCAAAATAGGAGAGAGTTATTAAAATATTATAACATGCTATTTTCCTTGGCACATCAACTCAACCTATTAATGTCCATGTAATTTTTTTTTTCATTTAATATATTTTGTTTGATTTTATTAATATAATTTTGTTTTTTTATTATATTTTATTTATTAATTTAATATTTGTTAAAAAAAATGAACATGGTCACACTATCTCTTAAAAAAGAACAAAAAAAAATTCTTTCAAGCAGTTACATTTTCGTCTTACGACATCCAAATAAAACATTTTCGTATATGAATTTTAAAATAGAATATATTAGAATTTTATTTATAAAAAATATATGTAGTTGAAAGATATCCCAAAAGAGTCACCCAAAAAAACATCTAAGATATAATTTAATATAACAAGTATGACAGGAATATTTTGATAGATAACCAATGTGATAAGATGTTAGTATCTTTTTTTGTAAATCTTTTTTTTATGACATAAGATTTTACTACTTTTTATTATAACATAAGATTTTATATCTGCAACACTTAATAGTTAATCCACGATGCGGATAGTTCAACTCCCCTACCCTTAAACGGGCCTAATTTATTTAATATCTTATGTATAATTTATAAAAATTTATTTTTCACAAAAGTCTTTAAATTTTGTTTGGATTAATTAATCTAGATATGTAGTTTATACGTCTGAATTCGTCAATCCATATATTTTTATTTAGTTGAGAATATTGGTTGATGGGAGAAAAAACATCATAATTTGTTGTGCGTGTCTAAATTGTAAATAGAAATGTAACTCTTTTTGTCAAGTACTTAATGATTGGACTCATATACCTTAACCTTAAATATAAATAAATGATAAACTCTAGATTCAAACTTAGGCCTTGATTATCAACATCTTAACAACTGTCAATTGGATTGTAATTAAAGAACAAATAAAAATGTAACTTATCAAAAAAATGTAAAAAAAACGTGTTGTAGATAGAAATAAGGTAAAAAATGAAATAAATATAAAAATTTGAAGTAGACATTTAAATGAAATCTTTTCAAATTCAGTAACACCCTTTTCGCTACTTAGTTAATGAAATTAAATTACTTTTGCAAATCTCAATGATATCTTGAATGGGCTAATTCAATAGTACATTTCTTGAATGGGTTAATTCAATAGTACCTTTCTTGGGGATAAAGATTGCCATTATAATAAATGGTAACAAACATTTCGCTAATTAGTTATTGTATAGGAAATTAACAAATATTTTTATATTTTAATGGAACGATATCAAAAATTTTCATTAAAAAAATTGGATATAATTTAGATATAAAGAGTGGATACTTTTCTAACTATATCGTTTTTTTTTTAATTTTAATATACTTATATTGAAATTCATACAAAAATGTACATTATCAAACTTAATGTTTTTTGGGTAGACGTGGCAAATAAAATAACGTGATATAATATTTTAACTACTCTCACACAAGTACTCCATCATATTTTACAACCAACGCCTCTCTATTTTGTTGTCAATTTTATTTGTAAATAAAATGAGCATATTTGTAAATAAAATGAGCAACTTCCTAATTTGCATCTGACTACCTCTTATTTTATGATATACTCAAATTTTATTTCTTTAAAATGCAAAGACTATATCGGTTACTAGATAATAATTCACTAACTGTATATTTGCATTTTATTCTTAACGTCTATATTATTTTTAAACAACTAATTTATATTTTAATAAATAAAATTGATCGTAAAATAGGAGGCTCTCAAAATAGGAGAGAGTTGCTAATTTTATTTACAAATAAAATTGACAGCAATATATGAGTTGGTTGCAAAATAAGATAAAATTGTTGATTTGTTTGCAATACACCACAAAATATGAGAGAAAATAGGAGGGAGTTGGTTGTAAAATAAGATTGAGTTGTCAATTTATATGTGCTAGTTAGCAAAATAGGAGGGAGTTGTTAAAATATTATAACATGCTATTTTCCTTGGCACATCAACTCAACCCATTAATGTTGATGTAATTTTTTTTCATTTAATGTATTTTGTTTGATTTTATTAATATAATTTAATTTTTTTATTATATTTTATTTATTAATTTAATATATGGTAAAAAAAATGTACCACATGGTCACATCCACATGATACTATCTCTTAAAAGAGAAAAAAAATTCTCTCAGACAGTTGTATTTCTGTCTTACAACATCCAAATATATAAATTTTAAAGTAGAATATATTAGAACTTTATTTATAAAAAAGATATGTAGTTGAAAGATATCCCAAAAGAGTATAAAAAAAAAAAAATCTAAGATATAATTTAATATAACAAGTATGACAGGAATATTTTGATGTGATAAGATGTTAGTATCTTTTTCTGTAAATCTTTTTTTTATGACATAAGATTTTACTACCTTTTATTATAACATAAGATTTTATTATCTGCAACACTTAATAGTTAATCCACGATGCGGATAGTTCAACTCCCCTACCCTTAAACGGGCCTTTATTTAATATTTTATGTACAATTTATGAAAATTTATTATTCACAAAAGTCTTTTTAAAAGTCTTTAAATTTTGTTTGGATTGACTAATCTAGATATGTAGTTTATACGTCAATCTGTATATTTTTATTTAGTTGAGAATATTGGTTGATGGGAGAAAAAACATCATAATTTATTGTGCGTGACTAAATTGTAAATAGAAATATAACTCTTTTTGTCAAGTACTTAATGGTTAGACTCATATACCTTAACCTTCACTGTGTAACGAAGTGATAAATTCTAGATTCAAACTTAGGCCTTGCTTATGAACATCCCCGCAAGTGTCAATTGAATTGTACTTAAAGAACAAATAAAAATGTAACTTACTAAAAAAATGTAACAAAAAACGTATTGTAGATAAAAATAAGGTAAAAAATGAAATAAATATAAAAATTTGAAGTAGACATTTAAAATTTATTTCCCGAAGTAAAACTCAAGTGACAGTTGCAAAAACATTGGATATGCTTGTACGCTATTCGAATTCGGAATACTCATCTTTCTCCATATTAATGTTTGCGAGTTTTGCCGCTAGACTCTTTAGAACAAAATTAAATAAATTCAACAAAATTTATTTTTTAGAGGCTTTAAAATAAAATTATTTATTAAGTAAATGTAAAAAAATTTCAAGTGTTATCAATGTAAAATTATTTATTTGATAAGATGTAATTTATTTTTATTTTGAAAATAATAGAATATGCGGTTTTATGTTAAATAAACAATTTATTTATTTTTGGAGGTCTAAATAGCATTTGCATCCTCAATCAATAAGGGTTTCTTTACTCATTAAGAAGTAGTGTTCATTAGCTACCCCATTGGGGGATTAGAAGCTGAATTTAATTTATATAATTTATTTTAGTTTTGAAAATAATAGAATATGCGGTCTATTGTTAAGTAAACAATTTATTTATTTTTGGAGGTCTAAATAGCATCTGCACCCTCAATCAATGAGGGTTTCTTTACTAATTAAGAAGTAGTGTTCATTAGCTACCCATTGGGAGATTAGATGGTGAATTTAATTTATATACACTGTCAATTTAAAACGTTTTTACACTGTCAATCAATCGCAACCATTAAATTATTAAAAATGTTTGACTTCTACCAAAACTACATCTAAAGTCTTTCCAATGAATGGTTATGATGTGCTGATATTATAAAACTTTTTTATACTGACAGCATATAACAATTAAATTCTTGGAAGATAATGCTTAATAGGAGAGTTGCGAAGAGCTGCGAGAGAGAAGGTTTCTATAATCAAATTTTCATAAAAAAATAAATAAATATATAATATACCTAAAGTTACAGTTAATGGTAGGAGGATTCAAAACATTGATGAAACTTAATGATGCATAGTTATTAGTGGGACATATTCATTTAATAATTTTTTAGAGGTGTTGCATTGGAGGGATGAAGTTCTTATATTAGGTATTAAATAAAAAATTATAAATGAGCGATGAGTTAATATAAGATCAACTTAAAAATTCATTTGAAAAGTCCACCATAGTGGATCATAAGGTCCCTCACTGTCTTTGGTGGTCTTAACTTCGAGCCAGTTTCGACAAAAATTGAATCCGTTTTCAATTTTTTACATTTGAGTTTTCTAATTATAAATAATAAATAATTGTTTTGACTAGTTCTTTTTTTGGTTAAAAAAGGAGAAAAAGGAAGAAAAAAAAAAGAACAAGACTACTAACCCTTAAAAGTACACACCCTTACCATCAATCTAAACTAGGAGGTGATTCATGAACCATAGTCAAAGACTCCGATATTTGTTGGATGGTGTTCTTAATGCGAATAAGTTTGTTGATTTGGTCAAGTGAAAGAATGAACAATGCTTTCTATATATTAAAACTATACTTTGAGAATGAATACGATTCTATGTTTTATGTTGAATGGTATTTAACCAAAAATGGCTAAGTTGGATGCATGCATGTATTTGTTCTAGTTTCCTATGTGTCTTGGTAAATGGTAGCCCTATAAGCGATTTTAATTTGCATAAGGGGTTGAAATAAGTTATATATACATATATATATATATATATATATATATCAGGATTTAATATATTTTTTTTTAAATGGAACAAAATAATCCAATAAATATTATGTGTACAATAGATTTGATTTTCCTTGAAACAAAAGAACATACTTGTTGCATTCTTGACACGTGAAACTAATGGTGACCTAATCATACTCATCAATCACAAAGTTAGGTTAAATTAAATTTAAACAAAATTGGTACTTATTCATGCCAATACCAATAATTAACAAAATTCCATGCAAGTGCAACTTGTGCATGGACATTCTTAATTTCCAACATTGAACTTCAATATGGAAGTTGTACGTTCAAGTTAAAAACCCAAAATGACAAGTATAAGTAAAACTATTTCTTTCTATCGCTCATAATAAACTTCCTGCATCATTCCATATTTTAGGACACATATAAATACAATCAGAGTTATGGAAAGAGAAACACTATATATAAAAATTAAGTTGCACAATGGCAACAACAACATTTTCTAACAAGGCAATGGTGCAGCATTAGTCCCACACAACCGAAGAGTATTTGAGTAAGAAATTAAGCGGGGACTATATCCACAACTATGGTCACCTATTTCTTCTACCACCATAAATCTTTCATTACTCAAACCACAACTATAAACCTTATTTTTTGTAGCAAAAATTAAAAGATCACCATTCATAACCATAAACACTCTAACCTGAGGATCTTTTTCTTTTAATCCGAGTGCTCTCACTTTCACTTCTAAAACATTTTCCCATAAACCTGATTTATAATCTTTTAAATACCAAACATTGAAAACACATTCTCTCAATCTCACCAAACAAATGGATTGATTTGGATTTGTAACTTTACCCCATTTAAAGATACCCATTTCACATGACACGTGATTCTCATTACAACCTTTTGTTGCTTCCTCCGGCAATCTAAGGATTGTTGATATTCCATTCTCTAAATTGTAAGACATGATATAAGGCATGTAAAATGGGCTCGATCTACCAAAGTAAGGAGAACAATCTGAGATAAAATAAATGACTCCGTTGTAAAATACAGACATGTCAAATTTCATATTCCGACCACCAGAAAAGAAAATATTTTTCATTGTTTTCCACACACCTTCTTTTCCATCATAAACCTTGCATATATAACAAGTTGGTGACCAGTGTATTGTGTTTTCAAATAGAAAGATTTTGTAATCATCTGAGGAGCCATTAGAACAATCTAACATGATATTAATATCAACATAAGGATAGTTTCCTTGAAGTGACTTTGGTGTAGGAATGAAAGAACGAGACTTTGTGATTGGATTACAAATGAATAACTCAATCGGGTCTTGTTGATCACTTAGGGTGCAACAAAGAATTAAGCCATTACTAGAAGATAAGACACTAGCCGATTTTGATAGGAATTTTAAAACATTGTTAGGAATACCTGAATATTGTTTTTCTTTAGGTAAAGTATGCAACTCAACTATTTTTTTGTACCTTTGCTCTATTTGTCCAGGTTGAATAAAGAAGCATGTGTCATCCTTCTTCAATAAATTATTAGCCTGCTTTGTTTTAAAATCGCTTTCTTCTAAAAATTTGGAAAATGATTTGCAACATGATTTGAATTTACAAATAGTCTTTGCTTCTAGCCAAGAAAATATCTCATAAGCATTGTCTTCAGACATATTGTTTATGATAATTTAGAATAAAGCCAATAAAAACAAAAAACAAGAGAAAAACAACGGTGTGATGAATAATTTACGTGAAAATCGGGTATTTGCATGTATATATATATATATACTAAGAAATATATGAAACCCTTTTTAGTTATCACAAAGTATTATTTATCAAGAAGAAATGTTCTCTATTAATATTTCAAAAAAGAAGAAAAAAAATCACATAATTTACACCATTTTTATTGATTAATTAATGAGAATACACAATTTTAATAAATAAATTTTAATTAATTAGAATTATAATTAGTAATGAAATAAAATAATTAGTAATGACAAACTTTAACAGTCATTAGAAGTCAATTTTTTTATACTTCATTGAAATCTCAAAGTAACCTACACACTCGATTCGTAGTCAATAGAGCGTGATTCATAGTAAATAGAGCATGGGTCAATCTTGGGGACAGATATATGTGCAATTATGGTCAGCAGTAAATACTTATTATGATCAAATTGTGATAAGACTATTATATATATAAAAAAAAAAGAAATAATAAGGCATGATTTAATATTTTCAATATGGCGCGCGTGACTCATTTTAAACAGAAAAAAATTAGTAAAAAAAAAATAGAAAAAAACAAAACAAAAGAAGATTTAGTTGGATAAAAAACCAGTTGATAAATTTCAAACTAAGATTATTTTTAGATAGTAATAAATGTGATAAGATTTTAGATTGGAGATTCATTTTAGTTCCTTCGTAAAAAAATAAGAAAATTTTTAGTCATTCATAAAATTAAACCGAAAGAATTTAATTTCTACCTTCTTTATATTTTGTTTGGTTAATTAAGAAAATATGGAGAAAAAAGAAGAATGTGAAAAGAAGAAAAAAAATTATAGAAAATAAGATAATTATTTAATACTTTAGTATAAAAGAAATAATTTAATTTATATGTAAGCACGATGTAAAATCATTTTACACTCTCATTGAATGAATATAATTTTTTTAACACATCAGCTTAGAACCCATTTATTACAATTTCTTTGTGAAAAAAATCACTTTTTTAAACCCAAAAAAAAAAATCACTTTTGAGATTTTTC
>JBBPBQ010000001.1:52433952-52491183 GCA_037974755.1 Cicer yamashitae | reverse complement strand
ACTTTTTTTATAATCAATAACAAATTGACCCTAAACATATTTCGATATGATTAAATTTATAAAAACTACAAAAAAAATAATCTTCATTTAATGAAAAAATAACGATAAAAGTTATTGGATTAGTTAGTTATTTATGATTATTTTTAATTTTAATTCAATTAAAATTTGTTAAGTTAATGTAACAAAAATGTCAATTCTTATATAATGATAGTGTAAAACAATTAAGTACTATCAATCTATACAAATTAAACGAAGTTCTAAAGTATATGTGTTAATTTGACATGTATCGCTACATTTTATCTTTAAATCAATGATTAAATAAATTATTTTTTTTAAACAATTTTTTATCATTGAAAAGATTATAGTAACAATATTATTTTCTAAAAGTGTTCACAAAATAAATTTTATTTTTTTCTAACAGGCAATTAATATTTTTGTTGCTTTCACGTCAAGTAAAGTGAATCCGAATATACCAACTACAATTGAAGAGATTTTAAATATGCTGACTAAAAAAAAGTTTCCCCAATAATATTGCAATTGTTTACCAATGTTAATGTTAATAAGAAATTAAACTCACTTTTAAAGAATAGATGTGAAATTTTGTCGTGGTAAGCGAGCTCTAAACCTAAGTACAAATTTCATATTTATGTTTGAAAAGTATCACAATCACTAATAGTATGTGGTGGCGAATCTTGACAAATTTTATTGGAGGCTAACATAAAATAGATTATATATAAAATATTTTAAATAATTTCATATATTTGATTTTGGTGTAGTGAGTGGTAAGTTTAATTTTTAGAGGCATTAAAAGTACTCAGTTCGAATTTAAATATTTACAATTTTGTTATTATTAGCGAAACATTAGTTATATATATCATATATAATAGATAAATATTATTGTAGGTATACGAAAACACAGGCCACAACTTATCCATAAACAATATGAAATTAGATTACATATGAGATAAAATGCAATCCGGTTTCATATTTTTTCCTTAATAATATTATTTTAACAAATAATTTAACACTTTGATTAACTACATCTATTTTTTTTATTACATTAAAATAGATTATGTAAACTTAATTCATATATATTAAATAAATTTAATTTATTATCTACATAATTTAATTTTACGTAAAATTAAATTTACATGTATTATGTGAACTGAATTTACTACATAAAAAATCTAATTTTATGTACACATAATTTAATTTTACGTAAATTAAATTTACATATATTACCTGAACTGAATTTATTAAGTATAGAATCTAATTTTACATAAATATAAATGAAAAAAAGTAACAAAAGTGATAATTTGATTGTTAGAGAATAAGCTGAACAAAAAGAAAAGTGCGGTGTGACTATCCAAAAGCTAGGTGTGAGTGAGTAACAACACCCCAACAGAATGAGCATAAGACTAACTACTTCTCAGTTTGGCGCCATTCTCCCTTGCGGTTAGTTTTGAAAGAAGAGAAAGAGAATGTACACGAGCAACGATTCACAGAACATAGATTTCGAAGACGACGGCGATTCACGGTGGTGTTGCTCTCAAGGCCACCGTTCTTCTCTGAATCTACAAACACACCAAGGCGGCACTATCTGCCTCGTCTGTTTCTCCAATCTCATCTCCAACCCTCTCTCTCCAACTATCCATGTCTCCTACGCTCTCTCTCAACTCTCTCGTTCACTCTCCATACCTAATTTCCTTCATTCCATCATCACTTTTCATCCTCACTTCCTCGTTTCTCCTCTCGTCGCCGCTCTTTCCGCTTTCGACGATGAACCTATCGCCGAACAACTCATTCATCTCATCCTTAACCTTTGTGCTTCATCTGATCCTTCTGTTTGCCGTGAATTCGTCGCTAGGGTTTTAGATCGTATTTCTTCTGGTGCTTTAGGTTGGAGTCCCCGTCAGTTGCACATGGTAATTTCATTTTCACTTTCCGATCTCAACTCCTATGTTGGTTGGCATTGCTAAATCTAGTCGGAGAATAATTGAATTGACTCATTTGAACTTATCTACTAGCATAAGTACCCGTTGACTGTGAGAATGTTTGTGAGCTTATGAAAACAATCATAAGCTATTTTCAGCTTATCTCATAATCTCTCCCCCATAGCTTATGAAAACGATTTGATTTAATCTTTTGTTATAAAAATAGCTTATACATTAACCCTTATATGAAAAGTTTAATTAAGTTGTTTATCCATACAAAACTTTAATGCATTGAACCTATAGTTCTCAAATTGGATAAACAACACCATGAATGACCTGAAATTAGTCAATATTAGTACAAATCATTTGAGGATATATTATGTGCACGCATTGATTAGCCGTTACTCATTAAGCTTTGTACAGAGTCGATGTACTGGAAAATAAAATGTTACTATAAAGTATAAAGTGAACGAAAAGTTTTATGAACTGTTTCTGTTGTTCTGATGCTTCTGTTTGTATGTAAAGCTTCACTGCCTAGGGGTTCTTCTGAATTGTGAGAAGGAGGATGATCTCCATGTACACATCAAAGACGTATATAGCCTCATTTCTGTTCTTGTTACAGGTCTTCAATTGCCAAGGTTAAAGAATGCATTGAATGTTGTGATGTGTTTTTTCACTTTTTAGATTTGTTTTACACTTTGTGAGTCTTTTACTTCCCGGTGCAGTGAGGAGATTCGTGGAGAAGTCCTTTTTGTGCTTTACAAACTATCTGTTCTTCAGAGTACATCGGAAGAGGGTGATGGAAGTGATATGTTGATTCCCTTTTGTCCAAAGCTTTTGTACCTGTTGGGAGATGTTCTCTTGAAGACTCAAAATGATGATGTTCGCTTGAATTGTATCGGTTAGTTATCGATTTTTAATTTCAGTATTTTGGTTCGTTGAAAAGAATGCTTGAAATTTCCTTTTTTGGGTGTCACTTTGTTTTTCGCTTTTGTCATGCCTATTCTAGCTACAAACAAAGATGATATTGATATTAAGAGGCCCATGTGACATGTCATGCATCACTTGTTATGACCAAGTTATATCATAAATGTCAGAAGAAAGGTCGATTTCCTGGTAGTATCTCACAAAAAGTATACATAGCTTAGCACTAAAGCTGTTCACTTAAGGCACAAATACTCAACATTAATAGTTCCAAGGCAAGTTAAAAGTCAGTGTAGCCACATTTTACATAATTATAGGAAGATAAGATAGTTTGTAATACAATTTCCATTCTTGTTTTATTATGACTAACAGTCCTATATTGCTCATCAGCACTTTTGACTATGCTGGCTCGAAGACAGTTGCTCAGGGAAGAATGTGCATATGATATTGGCAACATGTCTTTATCTGGTGAAGTTAATTCTAAAGAAACTGAAGATGGAGCCAAGGGAGCATCCCTGGTTAATCTGTTTGCTGAAGCAATCAAAGGCCCATTACTTTCATCAGACAGTAAAGTCCAAAATGGCACTCTAGATTTTCTCTTTCATTATCTGTCTTCAGTTGGGACTTCTGGCAATCAAATTCAAGTCTTGGTGGAAGAAAATATTGCAGATTATTTATTTGAAATATTAAGATTATCAGGTGAGAACTTTAGGCAGAAATTGCTAAACGCAGGCGTTCTTTGCCTTGACAAAAGAGATATTGCTGTCGGAAAACTGTGCACTTTGTAGCCACATTATCTGAATAAAGTTTACACTACTCTGATTTAGCTTGGCTTATCTGTTCTCATTAAAAGTCTGTGAATGCATAACTTAATTTTGACCTTACTCTTCTAACTAGGTGACTCCTAATTATTTTGTTAATGGACAGAGAATAAGGATCCGGCAGTCAAGATGTGCCTTCAGGTACTAGATCTTTTATCGAATTCAGAGGAAGCCTTTAAACCAAGGCTCATTGTTGGGTTTTCAACTCTGGTTCCAGTTCTGCGTTACGTGACTGAAGTTCCTTTTCATCCAGTTCAATACGAGACACTGAAGCTTATTTATGATTGTATTTCTGAGTGCCCTGGAGCTGTATCAACTTCTCAGCTGGAGGAACTTGTCCTTGTGTTGATAAGAATGCTTAGAAAATATTCTGATGGGGAGATAGGTATGATTCCTGAGACGTTTATAATGGCTTGCTCAGTATTTGTGACTCTTATGAGATCTCCGTCCTGTAATGGAACTTTAGATCTGTCAAAATCAATTGAGGAAGGAGTCAAACATGCCATTTCAGCCTGTCTCTATGTCTCTGAAAGGAATGATAACCAAATTTTACAAAGCTTGTACCTACTTAAAGAGGCATATGCCTACAGTCATGATGGGAATTCCACTCACACTAGCAAACTAGAACTTAGAAGCGGCATTCTAGATATATGCAGAACACATTTACTGCCTTGGCTTGCAACAGGCATCAATGAAATGGAAGAAGAAATTATCCTGGGCTTGCTGGAAATTTTTCATTCGATACTGCTTCTGCACTGTAGTATTAATTATAAGGAATTTGCAGAGACCTTGATGTCATTCTGCTGGTTCAGTTTTTCTTATGGATGTCTGGGATTATTTGCAGGAGATAGGATGAAACATAGAATTTATTTGTTACTCAGTTCAGTCATGGATTCTCTATTAGGAAATGATACTGGACAGCTTGTTAGAGATGCTGCTTTGCACCTGCCTTCTGACCCTGTTGATTTACTCTTTCTGCTGGGGCAAAGGAGTACTAACAGTTTAGATTTTTCTTCTTGTCAATCTGCTGCCTTGCTAATTATGTACACAAGTTCACTATATGAAGAAAGGTAGTGAAGTACCAAATCTATTTGACTCATATTGCCCTCATTGACAAAATTTGACTAACAGTTGTCTGATTTTCATTGCCAGACTTGCAGATGATAAGTTGGTTCTAGCTTCTCTTGAACAGTATATTCTTCTTAACAGCAGTGATTTTCATATTTGGACAACTGATAATTTG
Organism: Cicer yamashitae; assembly: GCA_037974755.1. Lineage (NCBI taxonomy): Eukaryota > Viridiplantae > Streptophyta > Magnoliopsida > Fabales > Fabaceae > Cicer > Cicer yamashitae. The sequence goes on along the minus strand of JBBPBQ010000001.1, from coordinate 52,486,261 downwards.
ACAGTGACTCGACTGGTGAATCTGTACAGTTTTTTGAGGGGTCTTGGCAATATGAGCTACCAAATTCACCATAGTCGAGAAGCTGAGGAGATTATATTCCAGCTCATAAACAATGGTGAATGGGATTTACTTTCTGCAAGAATTCACACAGTATCATTGAAGTGGTTGTTTCAACAAGAGAATATAATCAAATCTCTGTGTGATCAGATTTTGAAATTCTGCAGAAACTATAACTTACAAGGGGATGACATGATTATTGGAAACAGCAACCAAACTGTAAATGTACAGACACTTGCAGAGTTGGTATCCACTGAAGATAATTATGGAGCTAGAATTTTCGTATGCTTATTGGCACAGCTTGCTGAGGAAGATGGCCAGGAACATGACATGATTTCTGTTCTGAATCTAATGGCAACTATGATTCATATATGTCCAGCTGCTTCCGACCAACTGTCTTTGCATGGAATAGGAACAACGATCAGGACTTGGTGCTTCTCAACAACAACTTTCATGTCCATCTTGATTTTAGTTTTTAACACTTTGAGTTCAGTACATCCTAAAATACTATCAACTGATCAGAGTTGGGTGGCAGTAACCATGAAGGTGAGTACCTGAACTTCAATTATGCACATTGCATCCCATTTTGAAAAACTAAAATGTTAATTTACATTAAAAAGTTGTTAAGATTATATAAATTTAATCACTACCATGGTTAAATACTTCTATTTGCGGGCCTCATTTTCCTCTTAGAGTGGCCTACTGGCCTCTATATTTTTTATTTGGCTAGAGTACAGATACTTTTGGTCCTTCCAGTTTACTCTTACTTTCAACTTAGTCCCTGGATTTTCTATTTGTGCCAATTCTCTTGGGTATTTATCAGACTAAATGTGGTTTGTAACCCGTCCATCTCTCTTTGAATAGGGCATTATAGTTTTGTTGATATGGATGTCATTTTCCCAATTTTAGAATTTAAAATCCTGAATGGAATATACTGAAGGATGTTATTTAACATCCATATTTTAGGCAAGGCAAAGCCGTGGTCTATATAGCAAAACATAACAGTGTGTGGAATGCAATGCTCATCATGTATGGGAAAGTGTGAACTGTATGACTTTATAAGAGATCACAATCAGATGGGGATGGTTTACATGAATGATTTCAAAATATTGGAACTAAATTGACAAAATCTAAAATAGGCTATAAACATATAGAAGTAGGCTATAAACATAGGTAGAGATGAGTGGAATGAAAATATTGTTCTCTGATGCTACAATAATTTCACATCCGTAACTTAACAACTATCCCTAAACTTTCTAGAAAACCTGGTGATTTGGTCGATGATTTTTGTAAGTTCTAACAGGAAGTACCACTTCTGCAGATGATGGAGTACTCTATTCAATCAAAAAAGGCTGATATCTTAAGTCAAGAAAGTCTCTTCGTGATTGGCATTCTTTCCTTGATTTTACATCTTTCCACCAATAAAGCACTTGAAGAGACATCAAAGCCCATTCTTTTTAATACTTGTATAATATCTGTTGTCAATACTATAGTCTATGCAGCTTCTTCAAAAGGACCTGCTTTGGTTGACCATGACGAGGAAACAAGCTCCGGAGAAACTTTAATATTCATTCTTTTGCTTCATTACTTCGCTGTTAAAAGGTAAGCCTGCTTGCATCAGTAGTAGTAAAATAGAAGTGTCCTCTTCTTGCAGATCATTTGTTACAGCGGCATTTTCTGCTCGAGGGTTGTAATAATTAATAAAAAAAACTACATACAGTAAAATAATGATTTAAAAATATAATAAATTGTTGTTAAAATTATTTTAACTAGATATAGATCCTCAAATTGTGCAGATGTCTTAAACTTTATTTTAGAAATTTTTTTGATAGTTAGAGATATTGAAAGATAGGTAACATAATAGAAGGCTGAAATATTTTAAGATGAAAATATATAAGAATAGACCCTCTCATTAAAAACTTTGATATTTCCAAGTTACAAACTTTAAAATCTTTCTTTAAATTTATCAAAAGATGAACTCTGAATATACCTCAAGTTGAAAATCAGAATTGAAAGTTACAATTACAAGGGAAAGTGTGAGTGTGTAGTTTACCTTCAACAGATAAAACAAACTAACTGAAAGGGAAAAGATATAATCTATCTCAATAAAATTGTATCCGAAAATAAATTGGCTGTACTTTCAATGGAGTAACTCAGAATGCATTTTTCTTATTTCATTAATGAATAATTTGGATTATGGAAAAACAATTTTAAAAACACACCTTAAACACCCACTTCTTTTAATACATGATATATCAATATTATAACATGATTTATTATTCAAAATTATTTACTTATACTTTATAATTGAACAGATAATTTTTTCTAATAATAACTATTTAGTGTCTAAGAAAACAAATGGGCATGGGAAGGAGCATCGCTCCATGCTGGAGATCCTATACTAAGCCTTTACCCTAATCATTGTCAGAGTAATGTGAAATTAGTTCTTAACCAAATAATCTTAGTATTATATTTGCTGAATAAATATGAATTAGAACCACCTTATAAAGAAGAGAAGTTGGTGGATTTTATATTTCATAATCATTTTTTTTGACAAAAAAGGTGGGAGAGGTGCAACACGGGGACTTTCCAGAAGGTCATTCATCGTAGTACTACTCTTATATTTCGTAATCTTCAAATACTGTTAAACTGTTAAGGATTTCTTTTAGCAGTGACATCAATTCATATAATGATCAATTATAATGAGTATATGGAGTTGAACTTATAACTCTTACCCATAATCATGGTAGGCACTCTAAAATTAAAGTAAACCACAAAAATATACAGACTAAGGCATTGACAACTAAGGTGGGAAACAGAGTTACACTAATAGTAAAGGAGTAGTTGAGAATTGAGATGTTATAACTGCAACTCACACAGTCACACTTCCATTTTTTATATTATTATAAATAGAATATGCTATTTTGAGTTTTTATTTAACATGTTTACAATAAATGTGTGTTATATTACTTCCTTTGTGATTTACTATATAAATGTTGTCAATGATAAATGCTCTGTTCTAGCTTGCATGCTATCCTTCCAGGGTTTGTGGATTGGCAAAACTTCCTTGTTTCAACGAACTCATCAGAACCACAAGCCTTCATAGGCATCCGTTGTCATGACTTGTGCAGACTACTGCATTTTGGTTCTCCTGTGGTCAAGATTATTGCTTCTTATAGCCTGTTAGAATTGTTCAACAGAATATCAGATCAAATAAACAGTAAACATGAAGAGTTGAAATGTACAGTTGGGTATTTGATGTCCATAAGGAGTATATTGGAAGGGCTTGTATTTTATAATGACCCGAGAGTGGCTACAAATTGTGCGTTCTGCCTGTCAGTTATTGTGCAGTGGGAAAATCTGGCAAAGGAAACGGAAATGTTGGGAAAGAGCAGTTGGTTTAGATTGATTATAGAGGAGATGACGGTATCTTTGGCAGCTCCTGCTTTAGCATCACAATCATCCATGAACAGTCAAACGCCTGCAGTCCTTATAGCTATTGCGTTGCTGAAACTGCATAAAATCCCCCAGTGGATGAGATCCGTGTTTAATAATTCATGCATATCTGGCATACTGGAGAACCTTGCTGCTACTAATTTGAGCCCAGAAATTTTGGTTTTGTTTCGACAACTGCTGAAATCTGACTTCTTAAGTACTGAGCAAATTGCAGCTATAAATCATATGCTGCAGGTAACTTGCTTTTTCCATCTTTTTTATTTATGTTTGTAAAGTACAAAAAAAACTTCTTCCACGTGTATCAAATCTATAAGGTTTATTGATACTGATGATTGGTGATTTAGCGAAAGAAAAACATGGGAAACATGTAGTTGTACGAACACATTTAAATAATATAGATTACATATTTGTGTCATTTATGATATTCACAGGAATGCAGAAAACATATGTACACTAACAATGTTCAAGACGGTCTCCCAAGTGAACCGATAAAGAAGGTCCTCGCCACACCATATGATCTTGGAGATGTTTGCCGGTATCTCCTTGACTTGATGTCATCAGAGACGTATGTAGATATGGATTCCTGGGGATGTCAAACGGGAAGTAAGAGGCTCTTGGAAGAAATAGAGTTGTTTTTCAGCACCTTGACTGTAGATGATGATAGCTGTAGATAACTTTAGTGTTGATGAAACTCTAATCCATTGGATGCGTGGATCCGACTTCTGACCACTGATAGAAATGGTGAGCACGCCTGGGAATCACAGTAAACTAACAAAATAATTTCTGACTTTGAAGAGAGAGTGTTCATTAAAACATGCAAATGTATGGTTTCTGCTACTCAAAGGTAAATGTATAAATACTTTCAGTCATTTTAGTCAGAACAATATGCAATTTAGATTACTCACTTTTTTTTATGAAATTGATTACGCACTTTGTATGAGTTAATCAATTTCCTTGATGCATCAAATGAGGGAACTTTTTTTACATGAAAATAATAGAAGCGCGCACACACAGAAAGATTGGATGTGTCATGTAAGAAGATTTTCTATGTGAAACTGAGAAAAGTAGACACAAAGAAATGCAGTATCAAGTATAAAGTAAGTCTTTTATGTGATGTTAAGGGAAATGACAATCAATCATTACATTTTCTTATAAATAAAAGTTTATGTGAGTTGTATTTTTAAATTTACTACCGTGAAAGAATGTCTCAAGACTTAAAGAACACTTATTTAGATATTTATATACCTAGATATTTCAACATAATTTTTTTTAAAACGGCCGTTTTTTAAGTAACAACTAAATACTTTTTAATCTTGATTGTCAATTTACATTTTTGGAAAGAGTGTATAGAATTGAGTTTTTCAAAGACTATTTTTACATAAAGAAGTCTCATGTATTTTAAAAGACAGTGTTAAAGTATAAGAATTTATGATTCTTAGTTATATAATCAAGATTTTGGAGATAGAATTTTAATGGATTTATATGATAAGAAATCATAAAATTTTAAATGATTTCATGGCTTGCTTACTCCTGGTGTTTGTTCTCATTTCCACCGATGAAGTAAACATTAGAGGGCATGGGCGGATCTATGCATATTGGTATGGGGGCTCTTGTCCCGACAGAGAAAAAGAATCACATATAAATGTTTACTAAGCTTTTATTTTACCTCTAAAAAAAATAGTTCTTACCAATCTATAAAATAATATTTTTAAGAAAATAAATGTGGAAAAGTTAAAAGAGAATAGTTGCAATTTTTCTAACGTATCCTTCTCATTGATAGTAACGTTTATTATATATAAATTGGTATGAAGTCTTTAACACTAAACCCTTGCAATGATACAAAATGTGTCATATCTTAAAAAGACTATTTTAGGGTATTTTAGTGTCATAAAATAAAATTTATACTTTAAATATTTTTCTTTTATAACATATAGATTATTTTCTTACCTTCATTATGTAAAGTTTTTGGATCCGCCACTATTAAAGAGGACATTATAGAAGTTTCCGAAAATGTATTTTAAAAATATTTGAATATTTTTTATAATTTTGAAAATTTTCAAAACATTTTTTTCAATGTTTTCGAGAATTTATAAATTTTCATCTTCTCTCTATCATGAATAAAATGATAAATTAATGACTATTATTTCAGCCACTTACTACAAAGCAAAAATTGAAAATGTGGTGAGAAAGTCATTAAGTCCTAACATTTCCTATTATGATGATAGGCCAGAAAAAAATTACTTTTCTTCTGATAAACCAATAACTTTTAAGATCTGTTTAGATCAACAGAGATTAGGAGAAGTTTTTCAACTTTTCTGTAAAGTTTGTTCAATTATTCGGTGTTACTTTTCAAATAAAGTTGGCAATGATGGTAGTCTTTGATTGATACAACCCTCTAGTTCTATATATACGAAAAAATTTGGTCAAGAAAAATTAATATATTTAGTCTCAAAATTAAATCAAATACATCAATATTTATTGATTCAACAAAAAGGAGATTCTACTTTCCCTCGCCTAACTTAAGCCAGAGTTATATAGATTTGTTCCATTTGGACAGTTTTTAAGAACGAAGACCAGGCTATGATAGGGACCAAAAACCTGACTAAAATACTAACTGAAGATTCTCAACATATACAACCAGAACCTTGGGAGACTAGGATTAGCAAAAGACAGAGATAAAACATCTAGATGATCAAAATGTGTACCTAAAATCTATGGCAAACTAACTAAAAACAGATAATAGCGTAAACATCATGTCAAGAACCAAAGTCAGTGTGGGCAACAACGAGGTGTTATCACCATACAGCTAGCAATCTTTTACCTTTGCCGTTGAGTATCTGCACGAGCAACATACAAATTGTATCCAGTATGGTCTACCCTTGACTTTCTTATTTTGTCTGTTGTTGCTTGTAGAAGGGTATCTTGCTAGGGAGTTCGATTCTTCTCCATCCTTTCCTTTCACAGCTTGAGTGGCAGGTAATGCTGGACCTGAAATGGAGTTACCACTTGTCAATCCAGAACCATTATCTTCTTGTACTTCACTATTTTTCTGATGCACTGAACTCACTTCTAATGTTGGAGACTTTGGCTTCTTGTTAAGGGCAGCTTCATCCAATAAAGCCCTTAGAGGTTTTTGCTGCTTACTAGGGCTCCATTTTGTTGTAATCTTAGCTATTTCTTCTTCATTCCTCTTTCTCCCTTGAGACTCATTTGTTATGTTGGTTATCATGGGAAACCAACCGGCCTGAGACGAAATGTGTTGGCTTGGTCTCTTCTCGACTTCAAATGCAACAGCTTTCTTGACTTCAAATCCAGGTTCAACCAATGTCAAGAAAGATGGCAGTTCAGCCATTTCTGGTTTTTCACATTGTTGTCTATCTGATTCAGCCTTCTTGATTTCAAATCCAGGTTCAACCAATGTCATGAAAGATGGCGGTTCAAACATAACTGGTTTTTCACATTGTTGTCTATCTGATTCAGCCTTCGGGTCCTTCAAGTTGAACTTCCCTGCTTCTGTTGATGCTGGCAAATCAATTGATGGTAAACCTGCAAAATTAACAGCTTGTTCAACATCAGATTGCATGGAGACAACTGTTTGATACAACATAAATGGAGTTAATCATATAAATATTCTCTCAAAAAAATGGGTTCAAGTTACTTTAGTTTTAATGATTTATACATATATAGCAAGACAATAGATATTAGATGACTTTTCTATATTTTCTGAAGCATAGGGTTGCATTCTGCTACAAACTTAATGTTTATACCTGAAACTGAAACAGCTTCCCCATTTCCTTCTGAACTGTCAAACTGGACACCAGTGCTAACTGAAGTATAAATTGTAGATGAAGCTATTGTACCCTTGCTATTACCACTTTCATCTTGTACGGGAACAGAAGTACTTCCAAACACTTTCCTGTCCAGATCTACATCGTGTGCATCTTCAACGGCAGAAATACATTGAACAGAAGGCTCGGTATTTAAAGAAGAAAGTGATGAATAATTCTTCTCAAGGACTTCTGTAGTCTTCACTGGTAGTTCTTCATCTACTGATAGGTGTGAATTATCTTTTACAGCGTTCCGTTTCATATAACGAGGATTAGGTATATCACATTTTTCAGTTTTTTCCATTTCGACCACCTCATCACTCTTATATACACCACTTGATGGTTTGTCTTCCAAATACAGGTTGCTGAGTTGATTAGTTTTTATGCTAATGCCAATATCATTTTCAACATTAGCTCCTCTACACTTGCCATTCACGGCCACATCATTTATTTCCTTTAAGTTTCTCTCATGATGACTTATATTGTGTGGGCTGATTATACTGGTTGTTTCAGTCGTTGAACCACCAAAGGATACATCACTAGGATTCTCTTTTGATGAAGCCATGGAACTACCTTCTGGTAAACTTATATGTGGGAAATTTTTATGGTCGTCATCCCATATCTGTTCTTCACAAAAGTGAATCATATCTCTCCCATTCATCTCAGTTTTCATAGTAGGCATAGAGGCTCCAGTTTCAACCAATCTTTTATCACTTTCAACCATGATCTTGACATCACTTAAGGTAGCAGACTGAATCGTATCTGCAGACTCTACCTGAACCCCATTTGCCGAACCCATTGGGCTAACGGTAGAATTTACTTCAATAAAAGGGTCATCTTGGGGTGTCACAGAAAGAAACTCAGCATTGTTATTTTCCTTTAGATTAAATGTTCCACCAGAAACTTGGCAATCCAAGTTAGCCATGTCACCAACCGCAAATTTAGGCACTCCCTCACATGTTCCATCCAGAGTGTTATCAGAGACCACAATCTCAACCATGTCGCTATCTGATTTAATCTCATCCTTTCCTTTCAAATTAATCTCCTTGGCCACAGATGTCAAACTGAAATCTCTCACATTCCCCGCATTCTTACTTACGCTTGAGCCTGCATGTATCATCAGAACACCGTAAAGAACCAGAAAAACCACAATTTTCAGACAGCAACGGATATAAAATACAAACACACTCAAAGACATGTATTAAATAAAATACGAATTAAAAAACTATTTCGAAAAGATAAAATATAATTTTGGATTCGCCTAACATATGATATGTGTACCTGTTTCTTAAAATGAACATTCTCAATCATGTATGAAGTTCTTAAGTATACTAGTAGCAGTCATTCAGTGTCAAAGCGAAAAAAAAGTCACTAACACCAATCAATAGCTTCCTTTTATTAAATTTGCAACTTACCTTGAAAATCATTGTCCCTGGAGCACCTTGAAAATTCTGGATACTTTACATCGACTATTTCCACATCAATAGGTGAGTCCAAAGATTCTTTAACTCCTGGACTTAGTGCACCATCTGAAAAGTTTGCAATTGCATCTAAAAACACCTCATCACCTGATCTAATTAATCTTTCTTCAGTTCTACCACACTGTTTCTCATTTTCAGCAATGTCAAAGGTGTTTGGAACTGAGTCAAGTAACACAGCCAAATCCCAAAAACATTATCAGAATGGAAAACCTATGTCTCAACACTACACCAATACATGGCAAAAGAAGAATAAAATAAAATAATAATGTGAAACATGGTAGAATAAATTAATATTTAATATACAATATTAAAAAGTAGGTAACTTGCCTTGAGTTTTACTATCATCATCAAAGAGGTGTTCATCGTCTGAAACTAACAGTTTATTGTAGCCTTCAATGGTTCCACAGATTTTCTTGTGAGCACGTCTAAGTTTGGCACTAGGGTGTGGGTTGGGAAAAGACCATCCACATTTGTGACATACAATATGAACTCCAAGATCGTCGTGTCCTGTAAGTAAAATCAATAAAGCATCAGAAAATTCTTTTTTGAAAAAAGGAAGATAGAATCCATGACCCTTTTAAAGAAAAATCACCTTGTTGAGTATGAATTCTTCTTTGTTCTAGATTATCCATCACATCACCAAAACAAATGCAACGAACCACAGAAAGAAACCCCAGTAGCAACTAAAACAAATACGAAATTAGAGAAAAAGAACAAGACTTTGTTGGGAGAGGAAAGAATCAAGAAAGGGCAAAGGTTGAAAAGATTCTGAGATTCGAGAGACAGCACTCAAGTCATTATGAGAACTGTGAATCGCCATTGCCCATTGTTCTTGCACTGCACATTCTCCCTCTCTTCTTCTAAGTTCAAACCTACACACCAAGACGAGACAAGTCCCCTATGCTGCACTGATGACTTTTCCTTTTCTTTCTTTTTCTACTGTTTATTTATTTGTTTAGTAGAATTTGTCTTTGAGAAAATTGAGGTGGTTTATTTTAACCATTGAATTAAAGTACAAATAAACAAAAGAAAATTATCGTAAAAAAAAATAGAAATAAATGATTTTATGCATTAAATTAGAATATTAATTGCATTGTTTTTCTTTTATGAAAGTAGTAAACTCATACTTCCATCATTTTTATTTATAAACAAAATTAAATTAATAAAAATTAATGTATTAATCTAAATTTTGATATTTATAAGTATATACGTACAAAATTTTAATTCAAGTTATTTTAAGAAAATCAAAAAATTTAATTGTCACCCTAATCTGATTTGCAAGCTCTATTGTACTCCCTACAATCTTAAATATATTAAAAAAAAAATACATATATTTTGGTATTTTTGCATATATTAACTAACCCTCGTTAATTAGTTATCTATTTAGTTTTAAGTCGACCATTTCAATATCTATTAATTATTCTACTCTCTTTGTCTCTACCTATAAGTTCCCGTTAAAATAATTATTTGTTTTTAAATATAAATTTCTATGCAAATTAATAGAAACATTTATAATTTTTTTAAATTTATTCTTATTAATACTAATTTATTTTAGAATATAAAAATTAACATTAAATAATCTATACACAATGAGCAATTTAGTATAATAGTCACACACGAAATATAGATATTACTTAATACATGTGAAACATCTGATAAATATTTATAAAAAGAGATCGATTGAGTATTTATTTGAATAATGTTATTAGAATATAAAATTTGATACAATATTTTATAAAAACAAAAAAACAAAATATAATCCCACTAAATTTTGTACAGTATTGTATTTATATCTCATTTTATATCAAAATTTGTATTTGTTTTTGTATGTTTCATAGACATTTGAGGCCACTCAAAAGATCAATTTTTCCATTTGATATTTCCATACATCTATTGACTTTGTCTATATACCGAGAGACTCATGATCGGTCTCTACCACCAAAGTTTACTTTTCTATAAAAAAGGAAAGTAATTAAATGTGTTGTTTTCTTAATATCCAATATTGGTATATATTCACATTTTTTTCCAACGCAGTACTTCTATTAGAAGTACTAATGTTCGAATCTTTAGTTTGTCATGTGGTAAGGAGACCAATCTATTTTAAATGTTTGATAGACCAATTCACACTGATAGACTATTCATATTCAAACTAGAAAAAGAATCAAAAACTGAATAACGCATTTAATTTTTAATTAATGTTTTAGATTTTTTTTAATTAATGGATGATAAATATCATCATAAACTCATCTATAATTGTGAGATTTTATATTCGAACTCATAACAAGACGTTTAATTTAATAATATCGATATTTGTCAACTAAATTAAGATTTAAAAATTATTTTAGATCTAACATTATATACAAATTAATAGTTTCTTTTTTTTGTATTTTTAAACTTTTTATTAATTTAATTTAACGTAACCTCTTTATGTTAAACGTTACAAACAAAATCTTTCCTTTACTACTATTAAATTATAGTATATATACATACATTTAATTTTACATTGTATTCGAATTTTCGGAATTTAGTAGTAAAGGAAATAGAAATAGTAATAATAATTCTTTTGGATGCGTTTGATCCGTAAAAGATAACTCATAATAATACAAGACAAATATTTAAGGTACTAAACAACTTTTTATCTTGTATTAGATTTGGTGTATAATAGACATCACAAATAAAATAATATAAAATTTTTAAAGAGAGAGGTGAGAGTGAGAATATTTTTCTGAATAAAAGTAAAATATTATTTTGGTATTTTGATAGTTTGTATTTGGGATAAAAAATTATCTTATTATTTTTGTATTTTGATAGTTTGTATTTGGGATAAAAAATTGTCTTACGGTTTAAAGAGAAAGAAAATTTTCAACTTTTGTTTAAACCCTCATTCCTCATTTTGTCTAGTCCCCTTACAAGTTCTGAATTCAAATGTAGTACAATTGCAATTGTGTTACCTGAGTCCTTTAGTTTTCAACAAATCAACCGCACCATTTATCATTCTAACAAAAGGTAGTAGTCTCACTGAGTTTATAAATAGTCCTTTAATTTTTTGTCCCTATAAATATACTATATTTTTTTTTAGTTTCTTTGAAATTTTTCTTTAAATAATGGTCCCTCAAATATTTTCTATCAACAATTTGTGTCTTTACTTTTAACTCAACTCATGTGTATCATTTGAATTTTGAATTATTTTTTTCCAAACATATTTATAACATTATAAAAATCTTCTATGCAAAAATTTAGACTTATTCATCAAATTATGAATTAAATAAAAAAATTTAAGCGCTAAAAGTTGAAAAAATCATATTTAATTCATTATTTGTTAAAAAAATTAAAAAAATGTGTGAAAGATATTCTTATAATATTCTAAATATGCATAAAAAAACATTCAAAATTTCAGAAAATACACATTAATTGATATAAAAACAGGGATTGATGAAAAATATTTGAGGGACCATTATTTAAAGAATTTTTTTAGAGAGAATAAAAACGAAATATGGTATATTTATAAGGACCAAAGACTTATTTAACCATTCTTTTTAACAATTCATAGATTTTAAATATACATAGTTTTCTTAAAATATATATATACATGGCATGCTTTTTTTTTTTTCTCATAGATTCTTTCTACTTGAGTAATCTCATTCGATGCGTGTCGAATACTAAACGTAGATACCTCTCTCAACGGAGATTCGAATTTGAGATCACCACATTGTGGAGTATTGCTCATTCAACTAGACTCAAACCTATCTATATGGCATGATTCTATTTTTAGTGAATTTAACAAAATCATCATTACAAAAAATATATAGGTACCCTCTCCCATCGCAATTATAAGAAGAAGGATTTAAGTTGTCTAATGTTAAAGTTTATTTTTCATACACTGACAATGTAATCGACAACTCATGACAAATCATGTGGATAACTTTATAAGTATTTATGGGAAAGTCAAACATTATTAACAATATAATAATTGTGATTGATTGACACTGTAATTTTTTTTTATATTAACAGTGTATATAAATTAAAATTTTTATTTAAAATAGGGTTAAATAAGTTTTTAGTCTCTATAAAATATCACTATTTTGTTTTTAGTTCTTATAAAAAAATTTATCAACTTTTAGTTTCTTAAATTATTTTTTATTTGTAGTCCTTAATTTTAATCTAACTATTGTGTATCTTTAGAATTTTTGAATAGTTTTTTTTTAGTAATGCTTAGAACATATTTAACAACTACCTTGCAAAAATTTAGAATTTTTTAACAAATGATGAATTAAATATGAATTTTTAAACTTTTGATGCTTAAAAATTCATATTTAATTTATCACTTATTAAAACATTCTAAATTTTTGTAGGGAAATTTATTATAATATTTTAAACATTAGTGAAAAAAATCTTTTCAAAATTTGAAGTATAGACAATAGTTAAATAAAAATCAGGGATTAAAAACAAAAAGTAAAATTTTTAAGGGATTAAAAGTTGATGAAATTTTTTATAAGGACTAAACACAAAATTATGAGATTTTATAAGGACTAAAAATTTATTTAATCCTTTAAAATATAAATAACTTTTATTTAATTAATTTATTTTAACTTGTTTTTCAATATAAAACAATTCGATTTTCAAAAGAAAGAGACTCGGATAATCTACAATTTAATCAGAAGTAAAATATGACAAATGAATTATCTTAGCTGAGATTTAAAATCTAATTCCCGAAAATAATTTAACTTTGCGGTTCCTGAAGTATGGGGTCTAATAATTTGGAATTCAGTTAAGAAATAAATAAAATTTGATAAAAAATAGTTTCAATCGATCTTTTTTACTTTGAAATGGGGCATCATCCCTTCATCTTAAATTTTTTTTCACAAAAAATAAAATAAGAATAGTTTCAATCAGATCATTAAATTAAAAATCTATTCTCTAATATATTTTTGTAATAAATATTAATAATGATATTTTTAAAAAAAAATATCTATAGACCCAAAAAATACATATTTTCTATACAAAAAAAAAATAGTTTTACAGATGTTTTCTATTGAATTTTTTTATAAAAAAATCTATTGAAAATTAGTTACACTTAATTTAATTCTTTTAATAAGCATAATATTAGTTAATTTTTTTGTGTATAGAAAAGATTTTAAATACCTCCATAAATTAACACACAACTGCGAGGTATCGAGTTCGAACTCAAGACAAAACATCAAACATAACAATATCAGTATTTGTCAGATGAGCTGAAACTTAAAGACTAGTACATTGGTTTGTATTTTATTTTATTTTTTGAATTTTTGTAAATGCTTTTCTGCATGTTTTATTTTATCATTCAAAATTAATCAACATTTATAAAAGAAAAATTAAATTAAGTTGACTCTGGCTGTTGAACCAGCTAGAGACAAAATAAGCAGAAAAATGTATGCGCGTAACGATCCATCGAGATAACCACTTCATGCTATTGTAGTGGTCTCGTGACTCATGTCAGAAACCTCAAATCAGTGTCAATATTGTTAGGGCACCAAATCCAAATTCGATTTAGACCTGAGTTTGATATTGTCACTTACTGCATGTATTCAAGCAATCTATGTCTACGTGACCTTATGATCGAGATTTGATGGTTAGATCTTGAGTTCGAGAAATTTTGTTTTTTCAAAAAATCAAACTATTTGAGATCAAAACTGTCTGATCGAGATCGGACGGTCACACAATCACTTACTGTGTAAATATGTGCGGTCAGTGACTGCACCAAATGTAAATTCAATATAAATATTACTACATTTGCTTTGTGGCATTAATATTTATTCCATCTCACTAACAAGCGTTTAAAAGACATTCGACATTCATTATAGAAATTTAAAATTAGAAGTTTTGTATTAAAAAAGTAAATTTTTAATTTTTAAAAAATTTAACACACAATTTTCAATGTATTTTAAGTTTAATATTTTTATAAAATAATTCTTTAACAAATACTCTAAATATCCTTATTAATATTTGCCTTACTTATTTAAGTTATTTTAGGGGAGTCATAAGACAGTTTGGAGGAATGGAAATGACAAGGAGACTATTATTGGTTCAATTGATCCAATTAAACTTTTTTTTTTACAAACAGTGTTGAGACTTGATCAATTTAATTTTTTAAATTTATGAAATATAAGTGAACTCACCTAAACCCTTGTATCCTTCGAGCAACGTTCCAGAGTGGAGGACTTGAAGTGGCTCTGATGCCAAAATTAGTTGATTATTTTTTGTTATATTTTGTAATATGGAATAGTACATACATTTACCATTTACTTTGATGTCCTTAAGTAGTGGACTACGAGGAACCATTGAGGAGGAGGATTGTTCTCACCACCCAAAATCGTTTCAGATATTTGGTTCGTTTCCTCCCATTGTTCATGTTTGCTCGTGTTCTTCCATTGATTAGTTTATGTTTTAAGTGGTGTTGAAGAATTCACAAACTTTCCACAGCGAGGCCTTGGGGTCGACCCATAACAATAAGCAATATTCTAGGCTTTTAAAGTAAAAAATATCAACCGATTTAGTTTTTTTTTTTTGTCAAAATATTTGTCTAACAAACATCCATCAAAACTAAAAAAAAGTATTGCATCAAAACAAACATAACATCTTTCAACAACAAAAAAAAGACTATATTAATTAATATTTTTTTCAAATTAAAAGATTAAATTACTATTTCGCAAATATATAAAATTAAAATAACTACTTTTACCAGTTTAAAGACACTTATTAAAAATTTAAAGATATAAATATTATATTAAAAAGTAAATTTAAAATTGTATATTTAATTTTTTAAATGTCAAATTTTATATTCTTAAACATGACCCGATATTTATTTATTAATTTATTCTCCTTCAAGATCTTTTTTTTTTTTGGGTGAAGACTTCAAGTTCAATTCAAATAGATCGGTTCCTTCGTATCACCACATTCACATCCACATCCAGTTGGCATGACAACTATCTAATTTTCTTCCCAAATCATTTTAAAATGGACCCTACCGCCTCCCTTACATTAGCGGACAATATTTGGTTTGACACAATCATTTAGACACATATATCATGTACAAATAAAATATTATTTAATCATTTTAAAAATACATTATTTGATTTTGTTATTTCTATGTTTTTTATGTGTAGCACTTAAATAATATATCCAAAAATAATTGTGCTTATGTAACACTTTCTCGATATTAGTATTCACGCTAAGATAATTATTGATTGATTCCTACATATATTTACATCATTTTATATTTGAATATGACAGAGTTATATTCACCATCTTACCATTAAAACGTATTTAAATTTACAAGTTATAAATGAAACTCAATACATTTTAATAGTGAAATGATGAATATGACTTTCTGATATTTAATTTAAACATTAGATGATTTAAATTCTTACTGCATAAACCCACAAAACAAAACATACGTAACCCAAACCATAAGTATAATCATATACTCTAGTAATTGAAAAACCATGATCAAAACAAAAGCCTCCAGCTTTCAAAACATGCAAAGCTGGCACCAGCTTTAAATTTTTGGTATTCCTCACTCCCTTCACGCGTCTCACCACCTTACACATTACAATTCCCCTAACACACACATATATATACCCCCTCTTAAAACACATTCTTCACATCATACCATTTTCCCTCTCCCTCTCTCTCTCACACATATTTCTTTTGTGTCCAAGTATCTAATGGCTTCTTCTATTAAATTATTAAATATTCTGATATTGATTATTAGCAGCACCTTAGTGGCTACATGTTCTGCCAATTTCTACCAAGACTTTGATCTAACATGGGGTGATCAACGTGCTAAGATATTCAACGGTGGTCAACTTCTATCTCTTTCTTTAGATAAAACATCTGGCTCTGGCTTCCAATCCAAGAAAGAATATTTATTTGGTAGAATTGATATGCAACTCAAACTCGTTGCTGGTAACTCTGCTGGAACCGTCACCGCTTACTACGTAAGTTTCTCTATTTACTTTCATTAAATGCATATTTAGTATTATGATACAGTTTTCATAATCACGATGAGTCGCCGTAATTTTTAAAAACTACAACGAAAAGCTTCAAAACCATATACTATATTCCTTTCTTCTCTTCCTCACATTATACTATATTCTTTCTTTTTTTCAAAACCATCTTTAACATAGCTTCTTCATCAAAAAGCTTTAATGAGCATTTTTTTCTTTTCTTTTCTTTTTCTGTGTATGGTGCAGTTGTCATCACAAGGGCCAACTCATGATGAAATTGATTTTGAGTTCTTGGGGAACGTTAGCGGTGACCCTTACATTCTACACACAAACGTATTTTCTCAAGGCAAAGGAAACAGAGAACAACAGTTTTACCTTTGGTTCGACCCCACCAAGAATTTCCACACTTACTCTATCATCTGGAAGCCCCAACACATCATGTAAGTAAACAACATAAAAAAAAACATATTTTTTTTTTCTAATTTGTTTACCTCTATTAAATTTGATACCTAAACAAATTCATATAACTAACTGCAGATTCTTAGTTGACAACATCCCCATAAGGATTTTCAAGAATGCTGAATCAGTTGGTGTTCCATTCCCAAAGAACCAAGCAATGAGAATCTATTCAAGTCTCTGGAGTGCAGATGATTGGGCCACAAGAGGTGGTTTGGTCAAAACTGATTGGTCCAAAGCACCCTTTACAGCTTACTACCGGAATTTCAAAGCCACTGAACTATCCTCTGTATCTTCCAATTCCTTCTCTGATTCTACATTGCAAAGCAACGAGCTTGATGCTTATGGTAGAAGAAGATTGAGATGGGTTCAAAAGTACTTCATGATATATAACTACTGCAATGATCTTAAGCGATTTCCTCAAGGTATTCCTGCTGAGTGTAGGCGTTCAAGGTTCTGAGAGATTATGAAGAACTTATAATAGTCATCTTGTCTTAAAATTGTTATGTTTTAATTTATATTATACTATTCTTTGATTTTATGTATTCCTCTATACTTTTTCTTTTGGTGTTTCATTATCAAAATAAATCAAATTCTTTGTACTCAACAACATTGTGATGTGATGTTGATTATTTTGGAAATAACTTGTATCATAAAAAGTGTTTATAAAGAGGAGATTTGATCTTGGTTATTCTCAGAAAGGTACCTAATTTTGTGAAGAGAGTAAATGCACTCAAACCGACTACCATGCGTTGGGTTTGGGTTAAGTGGTATTTGACACTTTATTTTTGCGTTGACAGAGTCTTTCACCTGTTTCACTCCTCCTAGTCAGTTATTACTTACTTATTACTTGACAAAGTTTTCATCCACTTCTATCTGATTTCGCATGTCGGTTTTTCTATAGAAGGATCTATTTTCAATGAACCGGACAAAAATCGCTCGTGCCGATTATACTCAAATCGGTTGCAGAATTCCTATATAAAGAGAGGATTCCACTCAATTCACAAATCACACAAAAAACTCCAAAAAAAATGGACTTTTTATACTTCTCCCTTGTATGCTTCATCTAAAAATGTCTTCATGTCCCTCTATCAAAATAAATACCATCAATTTAGATTTTGAGTGATCATTGCAATATTTATAAGTGTAATTTTATAACGGTTTTCTATTGTACAGTAGAAATTTGATATAGTGTACTTGAATTATTTTATAATAGGACAATCGTGGCTTTACACAATTTTAGGAAATGCTGTGAACCAAACAATCTAGTCACAACTCAATTAAGTAATCTCTTCGGTGACGACTGAAAACTATTTTTAAAACTCGAAACCCTAAGTAATTTGTGGACTCTGTATACTTGTTCGTATAAAATGTCAATTCCAATTTAGAAAGAGAAATGTATTTTTTCGACAAAAAAAAAAAGTAAGAAATGTAACTTCAAAAGAAAAGAATATGTAGCTAACAAGTTGCCTAAAATAATGTATTTGGCATCGCATATATTAGATGAACATAGATTCCTTAATTTACTTCACCAGTAAACATTTGCATATGAGCTAAGAAGAAAAAAACTCTTTTTTGAAAAAAAAAAACTTCACACACGCACAAAAACAGAAATGGACGACTAATACATCAATTACATAGGTGAGTGATATTGGAAACTTGTCAAGGTAATCCACAAATGTACCAATGGAATTAGAAATGCAGTGATTATTTTTGTTATATTTTTATATTAGGTTTAATTCGTTCTCACTAAATTGATTTATAAGGTGATGAATGTCTTTCGTTATAATTTTTTTTTGGAATTAATATGTCTATTTTTAATATGTATTATAATTCTTGATTTAAATCATTGATAAAAGAAAAATAGATAAAAATAAATTGAATATTATTGAAAAAAATAAGATAATAAATTACATCAATAATTATATAGACTTATATAATCAATTAAATAAACAATTAAATAATGTAAAATAATTAACTAACTTGTGTAACTAACTAAACAATATTAAGATATCTAACAATATGGAATTTATAATGTTACTTTACAAGATGATGATTTTGTGAAAAACTTGTCCCTCTAAAAAATATGGTGACATACTCCCTTTTTTTCAATTGCGTTTTAAGAGATGACAAAAACATATACTATTTTTTCAATACTTTTTAATTTAACTTGTATTTTGTTTGAATATTACTCATTTCGTCTCATAATAAGTGATTTATTTGATCATTTTAAACATATTAAAAAAAATGTGTATAAATGAAATACAAAGAATACTATTTTCACCAAATTATTCTTATTAAATATTGATGCATTATCAATATCATAAATACATAATGAAACATATTTTATTAAAAGTGATGCCAATAGTTTTAGTTAACGGGTATAACCGGAAAAAATATATTTAAAATTGAAAAATCAATTATCTTATATAGTAACAAAGTTAGCTATAAATTTATAATTAAGGAGGCCAAATATAAATAAAATATATTTTTAAAATTAATAAATTAAACTTAACTAATAAGCTAAAGAAATTCATAATATTGTTTACGTTTATTATACAATGTAAATTAAAACAGTACAAAGAAAATAACAACTCATAATAGTTATTATTTAAAAAAGTTTATGTTCTTAAAAATTTGATTTTTTTTTTTAATATACAAAATTTACTTTTTTGAAACTCAAATTAAATTTAATACATTAAAAGTAATTTGTTTTTTGAAAACAAAAAAAAATTAAATAATTTGCATAAAATATGAGAATATGAATATAAATGTGAGATTCAAGATAAAATTTTCCAATGAACGAAATATATAAACTGTAAATTTTACAGCACTGGTTCCGCAGTTTCATTTGTTTAAATTCATCTTGAAATGAAGTAAACTACTATACAACTTGTTCACGTAATCTCATGTCTTCTTGTGTCTGAATCAAACCCCAAGCTAAAATTAATCAAAATAAAAACAAATTAAGCATTATTTTGGCAGTACCAAACAATAATATAATGAGTACATCGCATAGAGATTCGTCACCTCAAACGTCACCGCTACTTATCACAAGAAAACATTATTTTTGTGGCTGTGAAAAACGTCCATAAATAAATCAACGAAACGGACGCAAACAACTCATTCGTAAACTTTTTGCAGTGATGATTGGTGTTTTGACCATTACAAATAGATAATGTTATTAAAAAAAAAGTATATTATATATATATAAATAATATTAATATAATTTAAAAAATAAAAATTTAAATTTAAATAAAATAATATATATAAAAACAAAATATAATTTTAATATTGATTAAATTTTCAATAATAATAAAATAATATTAATATAATTTTAACTAACATAATAAATCATAATAACAAAAATAACTACAATTAAAAAATAACTATATTTTCATTTGAGTAAAAATTTTAGAATTTAAATATATTACTAGCACTTTGTTTAACAAATCTTACTAACATTAAAGTTTAAAAATAATATTATAACCATTTTTGAAAAGAAAATATTCTACATTCTAAAATAAAATATTAATAGTCTAAAAATAATTTATAACCATATAACTTTTTTGTCAATAATAAATATATAAATTACTAATCTATATTTAAATTGCATTACATACTAACTTGATGCATTGTAGTGTCTGACTTGTAGCTTACGAAAAAATAACAATTTTTCGCAATCAACATAATAACACCAATGTTAAAATAAAAATTAAATAATATTTATTACGTAAATAACTTCAAATAAAAAAAATAACATTAGTAAACAAAACATAAAAAAGACTTATGGAAACTCGAGAGAGAAGATAGAGAGAAAAGTTGGAGAAAAATAAAAGTTGAAGAAAAATATTTGTAGAGAGTGTAAAAGTAAAAAATGAGAGAAAAAGTGAAATATATAAGAAAAAAATAGAGTATTTGTGGCTACCAAAACTCTCACACTACAATAAAATCAAAAATATTTTTTTTCACTAATAATTTTATGGTCGTTTTTTGCCGCTACAAAAGTTACAATTAATAAAAAAAAAAATATATATATATATATATATATATATATTTATGTGTGAATAATTTTTCAGCCACAAAATTGATGTTATTTTTATATTGTATAATAAATTAATGTTATTTTTATATTGTATAATTCAACATTTTGTTTTATCACTATTTCTCTTATTATATCATATCAATTTAACACATTTATCACATCAATCTATAAAGTCTCATTTGAATATTTGGGCGTCCATCTATAGTTTTCACTTATATATACATATTTATTATCCATCCACACATGCCACACATTATAACTTCCACTCCATTCACTAGCGCCACTACACTTTCACGCGCCACCACTACCATGTCACACAACCACCACTTCCTCATTGTCACATACCCTTTACAAGGTCATATTAACCCTGCTCTCCAATTCGCCAAGCGACTCGTCACTATGGGCGCACACGTCACCTTCACCACCACTATCTACTTACACCGTCGGCTTATCAACAAACCAACCATTCCCAACCTCTCCTTCGCCACCTTCTCCGACGGCTACGACGACGGTTTCAATTCCGACGCCCTCGTCGACCTCTCTACCTACATGTTGGAGCTAAGTAGCCGCGGCTCAGAATTTCTCAGAAATATCATACTCTCCCCAAAACACGGAAATCACCCATTCACTTGTTTGGCTTACACGCTCCTCCTTCCTTGGGCTGCCAACGTAGCGCGTGAGCTTCAACTCCCATCTGTGCTACTCTGGATTCAAGCCGCAACGGTTTTTGATATTTACTATTACTACTTTCACGAACACGGTGACTACATCAAAAACAAATCAGAAGACGCCACGTGTAACATAGAATTACCGGGATTGTCATTCTCGCTTAAAAGCCGTGACCTTCCCTCTTTTTTACAGGCTTCAAACATTTACACTTTTATCCTTTCATCTATGAAAGAGCAATTTCAAACGCTGGAGGAAGAAACTAACCCGATAGTACTTGTGAACACCGTTGATGAATTTGAACTTGAAGCAGTTAGAGCCGTTGATGATAAGATTAAAATGATACCAATCGGACCGTTGATTCCATCTGCTTATTTGGACGGTAAAGATCTTACTGATACATCGTTTGGTGGTGACGTCATCCGTGTAGACTCAGAGGATTACATTGAATGGTTGGATTCGAAAGATGAATCGTCTGTCGTTTATGTTTCATTTGGTTCTTTTTCTGTTTTGCCTAAGAAACAAATGGAGGAATTCGCGCGTGCGTTGTTGGATTCTGGATTTAATTTCTTATGGGTAATTAGAGAGAAAAAATTACACGAAAAAAAAGAGGATGATGAGTTGAGTTGTAAAGAGGAACTTGAAAAGAATGTTAACGGGAAGCTACTGAAATGGTGTTCGCAAGTGGAGGTTCTGTCGCATTCTTCAGTGGGCTGTTTTGTGACGCACTGCGGATGGAATTCGACGACGGAGAGTTTGGTATCGGGAGTTCCTATGGTGGCGTTTCCTCAGTGGACGGATCAAAGTACAAATGCGAAACTAATTGAAGATGTGTGGAAGAGTGGGGTGAGGATGGATAATAATCGTGACGAGGAAGGGATAGTGAAAGCTGATGAAATTAGGAGGTGTTTGGAAGTGGTGATGGGAGGTGGAGAAAAAGGAGAGGAACTGAGAAGGAATGCTGAGAAATGGAAGAGTTTGGGTAGGGAAGCTGTGAAGGAAGGAGGGTCTTCGGATAAGAATCTTAAGAGTTTTCTTGATCATATTGGACGTATTTAGGTTAAATAATTAGTTAGCTATTATTTCCTCTTATTTTGGCTATAGAGGTAAATAGTTTGTTGGGTAGTTTATTTGGGGAAAATAAATGTTAGAATTAATGTCTCCCAATAAATGCTACACTAGATTCAATTCCAATTAAAAAATGTTGCTATTTAATTCGATGCAAATTCTAATATCGGCTTGCTTGCTACATTGTGTATCACTTATGTGCCTCTCACTCTAATAAAATAACTAATTGAAAAGTTTATATTTCATCGTAAATTAATACAGGATATATCACTTTTTTAATTATCATCTATATTTAATTTTGATGAGAATATACGATTGTATACTGTTGACACAAATACATAATTAGCATTGATTTTACGAGTTACATTTTGAGAAATAAAGTGTTTTTCTATTACTCAATTTTTAAATTATTGATTCACGTTGATTTCTCAAACCTTATTTGTGTTTTTATAATATGTTTCCCTTGACCAAAGTGATACTTAACAAGTGACCCACATTATTAGTTTATGTATAATGTGATTTTGTAATTTATTATTATAATATTATTCTTGTTAAATAATGAAATGCAACAACAAATTAAAAAAGTTTTTAATCTTTATAAACTTTCAACATTTTATTTTTAATCTCTTTATGAAAATTTCTTAAAAAATTTCAGTTTATATATTTCATTCTCAACTTTTAAATCGAACTCAAGTGTATACTTTAAATTTTTAAGTGATTTTTTTATAAACTTACAACATTATAAGATTAGCACCACAAAAATTTAGTTTAATTATTACTTGATAAAGCCCACTTTCAATTATGGCAATACTTCCTCCCTTCTTTTTTAATTATCATTTTATTTTTTATTTTTTATGTATACTAAGACAATCAATACCATGTGTCTTTAGAATACATGTTAGTTTACTAAATATATAAATTTTACATTTGAAATTGTGTATTTTTTCTTTCTTGAAAATTGTGCATTTCATTTTTCAAGATATAATTAGGATTTTCAGAATCCTTAACATGTGTCATAAAGACATATGTTAATATGATCCTTATCTTTTTCTTATAATATATTTGGTCATTTATTATCACATCTCATATATTTATCTGTCTTCAATAAATGATTAACGGTGTTATTGAGGATTTTTGATATATATATATCCTGTTTTTAAAGTTTTATTTTCAAAATGCCACACTTTGAAAAATATATACTAGAATGCCCTCTTTTTTTTTTTTTGAAGTAGGAGGTCGCTTCCCCAGGGAACGACCAGTTGAAGGGAAAAATTTTCAACATGTAATAGGAGGTCGCTTCCCCAGGGAACGACCTGTAACTCACGTGTTTTTTTTTTTTTTTTTAACATTTGTTGTTATTAATTTAATTATTTAAAAAATAAAAATATTAATAATAAATAAAAATAAAATACCTTAATAAATTTTATATTTTAATTATTATTATTATTATAATAAATAATTATTATAATTAAAAATTATTATAATTAAAATAATTAAATTAAAATGATTAAATTATATTATAAATTAAAAAAAATACATTAAAATAAAAAAAATTACATAAAAATTGTTGCAAAAAAATAATAATAACAATTAAATAAAAAGAAATTTATATTAATAACCATGAGATTGAACGAAATACATTAAATTAACGATAAAAAAACATCATATTTGAGAAAAAAAAAACCATCAAATTTATATCAATTATGTCCACCTAAATGACCCCCAGTCCCACATCTAGGATGTCGTCGAACTCGTCTAGCTCTCTGAACGAGTTGCGGTTCTTCCGGTTCATCCTGATTTTGAACATTTTCCTCAATGTAAGTTGTAGGTGGGTTAGAACCACTGCCACCTGCTTCCATCAAATATGGTAATATAGCATCATTTGGTTTTTTTGTTAACATGCCCTTGACATTTTAGTTTATCCGTTAAGGGTGACTGAAATTAATAACATATAACAAAAATAAAATTAATAACGAGAATAAAATAATTATAAATAAAATAATTAATGAGACATTTTTTATAAAAAATAACGAGAATAAAATAATTATAAATAAAATTAAATAGTTAATGAGACTAAAAAAATAAAAAATAACGAGAATAAAATAATTATAAATAAAATTAAATAATTAATGAGACTAAAAAAATAAAAAATAACAAGAATAAAATAATAATATATAAAATAAAATAATTAATGAGACTAAAAAAAATAAAAAATAACAAGAATAAAATAATTATAAATAAAATAAAATAATTAATGAGATTATAAAAAATAAAAAATAACGAGAATAAAATAATTATAAATAAAATAAAATAAAATAATTAATGAGACTAAAAAAATAAAAAATAACGAGAATAAAATAATTATAAATAAAATAAAATATTTAAATACTTACAAATGCTTTAATGTATTTGATTTCAGCTATGTGATTTGTAGATAGTTCAATGATAAAAATTCGAATTTTTGATAACTTTGAATGTATGAAGGAATGATGTAAAGATAAGTGAAGAAGTTGTGAGTAAAAGGTTGGAAGATAAGTGAGGAAGTTGTGAGTGAAAAGGTTGGAGGAAAGATGTATTTATATTAATGGAAGCAGGTGGCAGTGGTTCTAACCCACCTACAACTTACATCGAGGAAAATGTTCAAAATCAGAATGAACCGGAAGAACCGCAACTCGTTCAGAGAGTTAGACGAGTTCGACGACATCCAAGATGTGGGACTGAGAGTCATTTAGGTGGACATAATTGATATAAATTTGATGTTTTTTTTTCTTCTCAAATATGATGTATTTTTATCGTTAATTTAATGTATTTCGTTTCAATCTCATGGTTATTAATATAAATTTCTTTTTATTTAATTGTTATTATTATTTTTTTGCAACAATTTTTATGTAATTTTTTTATTTTAATGTATTTTTTTTAATTTATAATATAATTTAATTATTTTAATTTAATTATTTTAATTATAATAATTTTAATTATAATAATTTTTAATTATACTTATAATTATAATTATTATTTATTATAATAGTAATAATAATTAAAATATAAAATTTATTTATAATTTATTAAGGTATTTTATTTTTATTTATTATTAATATTTTTATTTTTTAAATAATTAAATTAATAACAACAAATGTTAAAAAAAAAAAGAAACACACGTCAGTTACAGGTCGTTCCTTGGGGAAGCGACCTCCTATTACATGTTGAAAAATTTTCTTTCAGCTGGTCGTTCCATGGGGAAGCGACCTCCTACTTAAAAAAAAAAAAAAAAAGGCATTCTGGTATATATTTTTCAAAGTGTGGCATTTTGAAAATAAAAATTTAAAAACAGGATATACATATCAAAAATCCTGTTATTGACAAATCAATAATTAATATTTGATTGAATTTTTAAAATGACAATTAAATAAATACAAAAAAAAATTACGTGACAATTAAATAAGGATGGAGGGAGTATAAAATACATCAATACTTGAATAAATTTGATTTGATAAACTTATTATTATCTCTATCAGTGTGATGTATAAAACAAATGTTATTTGTGAGGCCTAATTTTTCTTAAGACAATACTATATTTTATAGATAAATAATTAGATGTAAAATTATTTCAAATTTTAAATATTGTTTTAAATAAAATAGACAACATAATTAAATAATTGACACATAGTGAACAACTTCAACATAAATATAAAGATACGAAAAATTTACATTTTTGTTTATTCTATTTTTTTTTTCATAACTAGTCTAATTTTTAGTTTCTAAACAAATTAATGCAACTGTCAGATAATGAGAAGCAAAAGAAGTTTTGTAAAAGTGGCTTAAAATATTTAAGATTAATCATTTTTTTACATAAAAATAGACCTATCAATAATAAATCAAAAATAAATTATTTTGAGAGAAGCTTAAAACAAGGGCTTTGGTGGCTTATCCGAATGTATTTTTTTTTTATCAAAATACATATTTGAATTGGTCAATTTAAAAGATAGTAGAAAGTGGAAAAAGAAATTACCTTATTTTATTTGTGTTTAATTTTTTCTTTGCTAAAACTAAGGTGGGCTAACAAATATAGACGTTTCAAAAATTAAAACCAGGTGAACATGGGCAGAAGAGATAATTGTTAGTAGCATTAATCAGCAAATTCTTTACCTTCTTTTTAATACTTTTTTAGTGTCTCAATCTGAGCCATTGAACTAATATTTTAGAAATGGTATTTTGAGAATGCAGAAGCCGTCAAAGCTTTGCAACATAGTACTTCATTCATTTATTATAAGACTCTCTCATAAAGTTTCCAATAAATAATAAATATAGCTGTTGTAATAAATCTCTCACAAATGTGTAATACTTTTACATATTTATTCATATAAATATTAATATTATAAGAGACAAAAATAATTTATGTTTCTCAATAATAAATTAAATAAGGGCAATTTTGTTAAAAAATCATTTGTGCATTTGTAGAATTTTGAAAATGGTCATATTAAAGGACCGAAAAAGTGACAAGAAATCGTATAGTAAAAGAGAGGAAATATTTCACTGAACTTGCTCAATATGCTCCGCAGGTTGTCATCTATGAAAACACCTTTTAACATTTCTAAGAAAAAATCTTTATCAAATTTTATTTAATCTTATACCTTATCAAAATTGTTTTAGAATTTAATAAATATATATTATTGGTGTAAATTAGTTTTACACTTGACCAATAGTAAAATACCACCATTTGTTTATGTCATTTCATCTATTTCAAAATACACTACTAAAATTGGGGTAATGGAGCAAAATAATGAGTTTTCATTGTTTATTAATGTAAAATTGATTTAGAGGTATGACTTTAGATGAACAATTTCAAATTGTTTTTATTATTGACAAATTGTCCTTGTTTGGAAGGATTTCAAAAAATTCTCTCAGACATAAAACAAAATGATTTGTTTCTAGAGAGTCTCATAACTCACCTCCAAAGGTAAGAAAGAATCTTGTTTTTGGTTTTCTTTTGAATAAGGCAAGATTTACTCAGTCTATAGGGGCAAATGTGTACACCATTTCTAAAAATGGTATTTTTGTTGGGAAAAAGTACACCACTGATGGGAATGTTTAAGTTAAATGTTAAAATGTCTCATTCGGCTTACATGTTGTGTGATTTTAATATTTGACATGCTAGACTCTGTCATGCGAAGAAACATGTGATTTCAAACTTAAGTTTAATTCCAAAGTTATCTTTAAATGATATTGAAAAATGTGATTTTTGTAGTCAAACTAAAATAATAAAGAGTTTATATAAATTAGTAATTAGAGAATCTGATTGTTTAGATTTAATACACTCAGGTATATGTGAACTTGATGGGACTTTAACTAGAAATGGAAAATGTTATTTTATCACTTTTATTGACAATTGTTTTGGCTATACTTTCGTATATCTAATGAAAAATAAAAGTGAAGTGATTGACATGTTTAAAATCCTTGTAACTGAAATTGAAAATCAATTTGGTAAAAAGATTAAGAGGTTTTGTAGTGATAGAGGAATCGAGTGTGATTCTTGTTTGTATAATGAGTTTTTGTAAATTGCATGGAATTATACGAGATACAACTGCACTATATTCGCCTAAAATGAGTGGTAAAGCTGAAAGAAAGAATAAAGCTCTTATTAAACTTGTTGTTACTATTATGTTTAATCTGATGCTGCGTCTCATTGGTAAGAGGAATTTCATTGACTGTTTGCTATGTTTGGAATAGAGTTCTTAAATCTAAAAACAAAACATTTCCTTGTGAGATTTTGAAGAAAAGACAACCGAACTTGTCTTATTTTAGAACTTGGGGCTGCTTGGGTTATGTCAGAATTTCTAATCCCAAGCGAGTTAAACTCGCTAATAGAGCATATGAATGTGTATTCATTGGTATAATTCAGTAAACAACAAAGCGTATAGATTTTATGACCTAAATGCTAAAGTGATCATAAAGTCAAATGATGTTGACTTTTATGAAAATAAATTCCTTTTTAAATCGAGAATTAGCGTTCATGTGATCAGGAATACTGAAAGCAACAAACAAGGGGAAACAAAACCTCGAAGAAGTAAGAAAGCCAGAAGATTATGGACTTGATTATACGGCCTATACTTTAGAAGAGGATCCTGAAAATCTTTAAGAAGTTTTGACATCTTTGGATGCAGATCTATGTCAAAAAGCTATAAACGATGAGATGGATTCTCTAGAGTCTAACATGACCTAACATTTAGTAGACTTGCCTCATGGTTGCAAACCGATATGTTGTAAATGGATCTTGAAAAAGAAACTAAAACTCGATGGAACTGTTGAGAAATATAAGGCTCGCCATGTAGCTAAAGGTTATAGAAAAAGAGAAAATATAGATTTCTTCGACACTTTTTCACCGGTCACAAGAATTACATCAATTAGGAAACTCATGTCACTTGTTGCTATTCATAACTTGGGGGTACACCAAATGGATGTCAAAATGGTTTTTTTAAATGGTGACTTGGAAGAAGAAATATATATGGAACACCTGAAGGTTTTGTAATTCATGGACAAGAAAACAAGGTATGTAAGTTAGATAAATCTTTGTATGGTCTTAAACAAACTCCTAAGCAATGACACAAAAAGTTTGATAACTTGATTACATCGAATGCATTTAAAATGAATGAAAGTAATAAATGTATCTATTACAAATCTGAAAATGGATTCTCTAGAGTCTAACATGACCTATCATTTAGTAGACGTGCCTCCTAGTTGCAAAACCGATAGGTTGTAAATGGATCTTAAAAAAATAACTAAAACCCAATGGAACTGTTGATAAATACAAGGTTCGTCATGTAGCTAAAGGTTATAGACAAAGAGAAAATATAGATTTCTTCAAAAAAAAATTCACCTGTCACAAGAATTACATCCATTAGGAAACTCATGTCACTTGTTACTATTCATAATTTGGGGGTACACCAAATGGATGTCAAAATTGTTTTTTTTTTAATGATGACTTGAAAGAAGAAATCTATATGGAATAAACTGAAGGTTTTGTGATTCATGGACAAGAAAACAATGTCTGGAAGTTAAATAAATCTCTGTATGATCTTAAAATAAACTCTTAAGCAATGATTTTAAAATTTTGATAATTTGATTATATCGAATGCGTTTAAAGTGAATGAAAGTAACAAATGTATTTATTACAAATCTAAAAATGGCATTTGCACTATCATATGTATTTATGTAAACGACCTACACATATTTGGTTCAAACATTCATGTTATAAATATTGTGAAATCATTGTTGCGTAACAACTTTGATATGAAAAACCCGGAGAAGCGAGTGTAATCCTTGGAATCACGATTAATAGGTCAAAAAAGTAAATTTTTTTGGATTAGTCTCACTATGTTGAAAAGATATTAAAGAAATACAAATATTTTGAACATAAATATGCGTGCACTTCATATGATCCAAGTGTGAAACTTTTCAAAAACACTGGCGAAGGTGTTAGACAAACTGAATATGCGAGAATCATTATCAGCCTCAAGTATGCCACTGACTGTACTAGACCCGATATTGTTTATGTTGTGGGACTATTATGCAGGTTTAGACCTAGTATGGAGCATTGACACACTATCGAGAGAGTCATGAGATACATTAAAAGGACCATGAGTCTCAAATTACACTATCAAATATTTACTGTCGTCATTGAAGGATACAATGATGCTGATTGGACCATTTTATCAGATGACTCTATAGAAACCAATTGCTATATATTTAGCATAGTAGGTGGAACTATACCTTGGAAATCGAAGAAACAGACGATATTGACTCAGTCTACTACGAAGTCTGAAATGATAACACTAGCAACGCTAGTGAAGAAGCAAGTTGGTTGAAATGCTTGCTAGCTGAGATCCCTTTATGGGAAAAACCAATGTTAATTGTGTTGATCCACATGATAGTACCACGACTATTGCAAAGATTGAGAATCATTAATACAACAGTAAGAGACGACATATACGTCGTAAACACAACACAGTTAGAGAATTACTTTCTAAATGAGCTATTATAGTGGATCATGTACTCATTGATGAAAATTTAGCAGATCCTTTGACGAAAGGATTAGATAGAGAGAAAGTCTTGAATACATCCAAAAAGATGGGACTATTGTCTTTAGATCAATTAGTCACTCATGATGGTAATCTGACTTAAAATACTGAAGATCCCAAGAATTAGGTTATAGGGATAATAACAAGTCGTGAAGTGATATGAGATGAACATGTTATTATAAATAAGAGAAACATGATTCTTGTAGCGATGAAAGGATGATGTAATAGAAACTCTTAATGAGGTATATACTCTATGTGGAGTGGAGTACCTAGATACATGAGTACACTTGATACATGTTGAGACAAAATCTCACTCAATTGATTTTAATGATAACAAAATTACTTAAGAGATTATGATTGTGATTAAGGACTAATCTGTGCTCTTGAGTGGATTTATAGTAGAGAACAGGTTATTAATCATAAAGACAAGAAGGATGAACATATGACTCAAAACCATCATATTTGCAAGCCAGAGGATGGGCTGGACCTACGTGAGGATGGCCTCATAAAAGCTTTATATACATTCAGCAATGTAACCATGATTCTCAATTAGGTTAAGATGTCAAAATTGTAACCAAGAATGACCCAATAAAGCATATTATCTAAAGAGGTCAGAAAGCACATTGGACTAGTACGAGGATAGGCTGTTCTAGGTAGAGGACGGCTAGTACTAGGTAAAAGGTTGAACAATTTGTCACATCATTCTTCAAAAGTTGAATTCAAACCTGGTACCACACAAACTCAGACGGCTGTAGCTCACATAGTCAAAGAAATAGCCTTTTCATGTCTTGAAGAAAGAAAAAAGAAAAAGGCTACAAAGGACCTAGTACCTAGGAGGTTTGAACCTCAAGGCTGAGGATGGACTGGACAGCTGGATGACAGTTTTGTAATTTCAGCTCAAAGACCACTGGACTCTTTGATGCATCCTCCTCAAACGGTCATGAAGTGTTTAACACATGAAAGAGATGTACAAGAACTCTATAAAAGGCAGCAAGCTCTTCTTCAACAGACACAGAACAATATTGTAGAAAAAGATCAAGAATCTTAAGTTTATCAAAAGCAATATTCATCCTCTCTTCAAACTTTCTACATCCAAACACTAGATCTTTGAAATATCCTTTTAGAAAGTGTTTAAGAAAAGAGAGAGCAATCATACACATATCATACTGTAATTTTCAAGTAAGTTGTACTTGAAAATATTTGAAAATTGATTGTAAGCTTGGTGAAGCTTGAAAATACACAAAGTGTAATCATCCTCGGTAAGAGGTTGATCTGTTTGATTGTTAGTGAAATCTCACAAGAGTGTGAGGACTGGACGTAGCCATATTTGGGTGAACCAGTATAAAAGTGGTGTGTCTATCTCGTTATACTCTTCCTGCATTTATTTTGTTATTGTTTAAAGAGTTTGAATTTCCATCCTCCATCGCATCCTCTCAAAGAGGACAGAAATTCATAAGCTCGTTAAAATATTTTTAAAACGCCAAAATCCCTATTCAACCCCCCCTTCTAGTGATATTTAGATCCATCAATTGGCATCAGAGCAAGGTTCTCTAGAAATATTACATCTAATCGTGTAAGAGAAAAAGATCCAAAGAAAAATGTCAAAAGCTAAGTATGTTCCTGAAGGAGGATCCTCCACCAGACCTCCCTACTTTGATGGTACAGATTACTACCACTGGAAAGGTAAGATGAGATTGTTTCTCATATCACAAGATAACAACATGTGGTCTGTTGTTGAGAACGGGGATCATGTCATCAGAATCAACAACACAGATGCAACCTCCGAGGAGAAACCTCAAGCACAATGGACGGCTGATGAAAATGCTAAGGTACTCCTAAACTCTAAAGCTCATTTATTTCTAACGTGTGCTTTGAGCAGGGAAGAATATGATAGAGTTGAAGAATGCAAAAGCGCCAAGGAACTTTGGGACACTCTAAAGATTCATCATGAAGGATCAAGCCACGTAAAGGAAGCAAGGATTGACATGGGAGTTAGAGAATTCGAGTTATTTGAGATGAAGGAGGATGAAACGATTGATGAAATGTTCTCAAGGCTGACAATCATACTTAACAGCTTGAGATCTCTTGGAAAGGTTTATTCTGTTCAAGAGAGGATAAGAAAAATCTTGAGAAGTTTACCAAAAGAATGGAGGCCAATGGTGACTGCCATCACCGAAGCAAGAGACTTGGCAAACATGAAATTAGAGGATCTAGTTGGAACTCTAAGAGCTCATGAACCTCTGTTGCTGGCTGACAAACCAAGCAAAAAAGGAAAAATGATAGCTCTAAAATCAAGCCAAACAGAAAGCTCATCTTCCAAAAGAGCTGAAGAAGCCACAAAGAAAGAAAGTACAGACTATCCTCTATCTGAGGAAGAGGATGAACTTGCTCTAATTTCCAGAAGAATCCAGAGGATGATAAATCGTAGAGGACAGGATAAAAGATCTCCTCAAAAAGAAAAAATTGACAAAAGTCAGATTACTTGCTTTGGATGCAACAAGCTGGGTCACTATAAAACTGAGTGTCCTCTGAACAAAAAGAACTCTAGAAGATTTCCCTACAAAAAAAAATCAATGATGATCACGTGAGATGATAGTGATGACTCATCCTCGGAACAAGAAAAGGAAGAGGAGGCCAACCTCTGTCTTATGACGAACTCAGAAATTGAAAAGGTAATCATTTCTGAACTTTGTCCTAATTGTGAACAATTAGAAATAGAATTTGACAATCTTTTGAATGACTCAAACACTTTGTCTCATAAATGTGGCTTTCTTAAAAACCAACTTTATGAAATAAAGAAGTTAAATGAGGAACTTCAAGCCAAGAATAAAAAATATGAACAAACCATTCTAGACTTGCAGTTATCTCATGAGAAGTTGTCTGAACAACTCTCTATTGCAAACAAAAGAAATGTCAAAACCCATCCTCCAGAAGAGGATGCAGAAAAGGAAATTTTGAAAGTAGAGGTTGAAGAACTCAAAAATGATCTTACCAACTTTGTTAAATCCACTGATACTTTTCAAAAGATTATGGGATCACAATCTGGAATCTTTGACAAAGCTGGTATTGGATTTAAAAGTTCTCAAAAACAAAAACTCTATGAAAATTTTTTCGTTCCAAAGAAACAAGAGGATAGGCCAAGATGCACTTTTTGCAAAAAATTTGGACATACTTTCAAAAGATGTTATGCCAAGAAAAAGGCACATAACATAAAGAAAGGATGTTCATTCTGTGGTAAACATGGACATCATGACTCCATTTGTTATCATAAAAGAAAATTCCTCACAAGAGGACGGACTAACCAACAAGGACCCACTTCTATATGGGTACCTAAGTCACTATTAAACTCAACCTCAGGTACATCCTCTGATCAACAAAAGAAAGCCATGGTTCTTGGACAGTGGCTGCTCAAGGCATATGACAGGGGATAGACATTGCTTTATTTCCTGGAGGATCGGTTACATTCGGAAATAATGATAAAGCTCAAATAAAAGGTACCGGTATCATTGGTAATAAAAATTCTGCCAAAATTGAAAATGTTCAATATGTAGATGGTTTAAAACATAACTTGCTTAGCATTAGCCAACTTTGTGATAGTGGTTTTGAAGTTATTTTTAAACCCAATCTATGCGAGGTTAAACACTCATCCTCGGGTAGAGTTTTCTTCTCCAGTTTTAGAAAAAAGAATTTATATGAGCTATATCTTGATGATTTGCCTACTGAATCTTGTTTTGTATCCATTGAAAAGGATAACTGGGTATGGCATAAACGAGCTGGTCATACAAGTTTAAACACTATTTCTAAATTATCTAAATTAGAATTAGTTAAAGGCCTTCCAAAAATTGATTTTGAAAAGGACAAAATTTGTGAAGCTTGTGCCAAAGGAAAACAAGTAAAAAGTAGCTTTCATTCTAAAAATGTTGTTTCCACAAACCATCCTCTTGAGCTACTTCATATAGATCTTTTTGGTCCTATTAAAACTCCTAGCCTTAGTGGAAAAAGGTACGGATTTGTAATTGTTGATGACTTTTCACGTTTTACTTGGGTCTTGTTTTTAAAACATAAAAATGATGCCTTTGAGGCTTTTCATTACTTTTGTAAAAAGATCCAAAATGAAAAGGGATCAAATATTATCTCCGTAAGAAGTGACCATGGAGGTGAATTTGAAAATGAATCTTTCAAAAACCTTTTTGATGAAAATGGTATTTCACACAATTTTTCTTGCCCAAGAACCCCTCAACAAAATGGAGTTGTTGAGAGGAAAAATAGAACTTTGCAAGAAATGGCTAGAACCATCTTGAATGAAGCCAACATTGAAAAATATTTTTGGGCTGAAGCTATTAATACCGCTTGTTATGTTTTAAATCGTGTATCCATTAGAAAGATTTTAAACAAAACTCCTTATGAACTATGGAAGGGAAGAAAACCAAACATCTCATATTTTCACATATTTGGGTGTTATTGTTACATCCTAAATAATAAAGAAAATTTGGGAAAGTTTGATTCAAAATCTGACAAGGGATTGTTTTTAGGATACTCCACTTCGTCTAAAGGTTATAGAATATATAATCTTAGGACTCAAACTGTGGAGGAATCCATGCATGTTATTTTTGATGAGTTTGATGACTTGTGCTTAGAAAAAAATTGATAAATCTGAGGAAGATGAACCTTCATCCTCTAACGCACCCAGTCCAAACGAAGAGGATGAATCTGATCCATCCTCTCAGCAACCTCCACGAGGATGGAAGACAGTCACTCATCATCCTCCAGATCTGATTATTGGAGACACGACTGATGGAGTAAGAACCAGACAATCTCTACGAGGAAATGCAGCTGCCATGGCCATGATTTCACAAATTGAACCCAAAAATATTGATCAAGCCATTTGTGACAAATCATGGGTTGAAGCCATGATGGAATAACTCTCACAATTTGAAAGAAACAAGGTATGGAACCTTGTACCTCTTCCACTTGAAAAATCCATCATTGGAACAAAATGGATTTTTAGAAACAAACTAAATGAGGATGGAGAGGTAATAAGAAACAAAGCAAGGCTAGTTGCTCAAGGATACAATCAACAAGAGGGAATTGACTACGATGAAACATTTGCACCGGTTGCAAGACTTGAAGCTATACGAATCCTCCTAGCATATGCCACCCATAGAGGTATCAAACTATACCAAATGGATGTCAAAAGTGCTTTTTTAAATGGTTTTCTAAATGAGGAGGTGTATGTCAAACAACCTCCTGGATTTGAGGATGAAAAGAAGCTCAATCATGTTTATAAACTCTCAAAAGCCCTTTACGGTTTAAAGCAAGCTCCTCGAGCTTGGTATGAGAGGTTGAGCTCATTTTTAAAAGACAATGGTTTCTTAAGAGGACAGATAGATACAACACTCTTCAAGAAAACTATTGAAAGGGATTTATTGATTGTGCAAATTTATGTTGATGATATAATCTTTGGCTCTACAAACGAAAAGATGTGTGAAGATTTTGCCAACCTCATGCAAAGTGAATTCGAAATGAGCATGATGGGAGAATTAAAATTCTTTCTTGGATTACAAATCAAGCAATTGAAAAATGGCATCTTCATCTCACAAGAAAAATACACTAAAGATCTGCTTAAGAAATACAACATGAGTTCAGCTAAGAGTATGGGAACTCCTATGCACCCATCCTCCATGCTACACAGAGATGATGAAGGAACTCCAATATCAGAAAAGGAGTACAGAGGAATGATTGGATCATTGTTATACTTAACTGCAAGTCGACCGGATATAATATTTGTCGTGGGTCTATGTGCCAGATTCCAATCCTCACCAAAAGAATCACACCTCACAGCTGTAAACAGAATTTTAAGATATCTTGTTGGATCAACAGATCTGGGTTTATGGTATAAAAAGTGTCAAGACATTAACCTCACAGCATACTGCGATGCTGACTACGCTGGAGACAAAGTGGAAAGAAAAAGTACAAGTGGAGCTTGTCAATTTCTTGGAAGTTCTCTCATCAGTTGGTCATGCAAGAAGCAAAGCACCATTGCCCTTTCAACTACGGAAGCTGAATATGTATCAGCTGCTCAATGCTGCTCTCAAATTCTATGGGTAAGAAATCAACTTGAAGATTATTCACTAAGGTACACTAAAATTCCTATCCTCTGTGACAATACTAGTGCCATTAATCTTTCAAAAAACCCCATACAGCATTCTAGATCTAAGCATATAGAAATTAAACATCATTTCATACGAGATCATGTTCAAAAAGGAGATATAGAATTGATTTTCATTGATACTGAAAATCAACTAGTAGATATTTTCACCAAACCTCTTTAGGAGGATAGGTTCAAAGATATCTTAAAAAAACTCTCCATCATTAATTTTTCAAAAATTAATTGATCAATTGTTTTATCCATTGTATATTCACTGCATGTCTCTTATTTCATTTTGTTTAATTATTTAATTGTCATTCCTGAAAGATCAAATCTGATCTTTGAATATAAGGCTAAAGTTTAGAGGATGGCAAGTAACCAGAGGATACAGTATCCTTTTTGGTGTATCTGCATTTAATAGCCTCAGTCTTTGCGTGCACGCGCCTCTTTTTCCATTGGGCCGTCCATGTGGCGCCGCCCCCTTAATCCACGCAAGCATTTAATGCTTCAAACGGCTGAAACTGCCGTTTCCAACACGCGTGCTGCTCACGCCTGCCTGCACGCCTCCATCTAATCAATCATGAGTGCATCCTCCTAGGCAGAATTCAATCAACGTTTCCTTCCCCAACGGACATCCCCTTCCATCTTCCATCCTCCTTACTTAACTCTGCCTATTTTCATTTGCATTCATCTCACTCTCAACCCAGAATCACCTTTGCAAATCTTCCATTATCAAAAATCATGGCTCGAACTAAGTTTGCTACCAAACGAAAAATCTTCTCTCAAGCCTCTGAAGATGTTGAAGATCATTACTCCAGCACGGAGTCTGATCAAAATGGAGATGAATCACTCAACACTACTCTCAATCAAGAACCTTCATCAGAGACCAGTCTCTTCGAACCATCTGAAAAAACCTCCACTCTTTCTCTTTCACCTAAGACCTCCAAACCTCCATCCTCTTCCACATCCTCGACCCCCACTAGGAGATCCTCCAGAATCCTTTCTGGAATTCTATCATCCAAAACACCCGTATCTCAAGACTCCACTGTTCATCTGGTTGAATCAGATGATTCAGAACAAACATTATCCACTGCTCCAACACCTCAATCACCACCCGTCAAAACTCCTACCAAAACCACCACCTCAAAAAAATCCAAACCCACTCACAAAAAACCACTGTCCTCTCCGTCGCAAAAGTCTACCAAGACTTCTTTGTTTAATTCTGCTGATCAAGAAACTACCTACATATCTAAATGGCTAAATAAATATGTGGTCAACGGGAAAATTATTGATCTTGCTGACTTAAAGGAAGGAGGCTTCAATATTGAAGATATTTTTGACCAACTGGGTTGGACGTCCTTTCTCAAAATCACTGAGCCTCAATACCCTAAAATGGTTAGGGCTTTCTATGCTGCCTTTAACAATTGCAAAGGGCTGTCTGGTTTCAACATTGTGCTCAAAGGTGTTCTAATGGAAATCAATCCAACATCTTTATGCCATATACTTGATGTTCGCAATGAAGGTGCCCATTTCTTTTCAGAAAATTGGTATTCTCAGTGCCAAATCACTCGCTCATCTGTTTTGAAAAACATTCTCATCTCACCATCTAAGCCGCATGTTGCTTCCAACCTGCTCCCTTTATGCCGTATCCTACACAACATTTGCGTTCACTGCATTGTACCACGAGCTGGAAGTTTTGAGAAAGTAACTGAATTGGATGTTCTTCTCATCCATCACTTGATAACTGGAACACCTCTGCATCTGGGCAATATTATCTTCAATTTTATGCTAAATGCAGCTGTACTAGGTCGGTCAGCACCGTACGGTATGATCTTGACTAAGATCTTCAAGTTCTTTAAGGTTCCTTTGGATGATGAACCTTCTTTGCATTTTAATCATACCTTTTCCATGAAAAATGTTAAACAAATGCGTCTTCAGCCATCTACAACACCTGTTGCCTCTACCACATCAAAGAAAAGAAAAACACGAAGCTCCTCATCTGCTGCCTCTCCACCAGAACAACCATCTGAGGATCAACCTCCATCTGAGGATACTCTTATTCCAACTCCATCTGAGGTTACTCCTATTCCAACTCCATCTGAGGATACTCCCACTCCAACCCCTCAAGAGCCCATTGTGGAAGCTGAAACAAATCCATCATCACCTCCTCGTAGCCCTGATGTTTCTTCACCACCACAATCACCGCTGCTGCCATCTGATTTCATCCCATCTGAAGATCCTCCTCATGAGGATGCTGTTCAAGATGCTCCTCCTGCACTCATGGAGGAAGGTGAAGAACTCTACTTTGATCTCAATCTGACTTATCACCATTTCTTGCCTCAAAGTCCTCCTGAGTCAATGTCTGAACTTCCTTCTGAATTGCAAGAATCTGATCCCTTTATCGCTGCTCCTCTTGTACCTATCCCTATTGTTGCTGTTGACGAGCCATCACAACCTCTCCCTGAGGTTACTGGCTTATTTAGCTCTTTGGATTCCTTTTTGGGTACCTCAAATGACAACACATCGAAAGACAAAGCTGGCAGCTCTCAAAATAAAAGCTCCAGCGTCAACGATCAACCCAAAGACTCCAACATAGGAAAGCAACCTAAGGATAAGGATCTCAGTAAGCAGATGAAGCTGTTGAAAACAATAAGGAAGGATCAAAAGAAAATTCTTCGCACCATGACGCAGTTTGGCCTGATTCTCGAATGGGTCACCAAAAATTTGATCAATACCATTGCTCCTGGAGAACATCCTCCTGAGCTTCCAGCTGCTGATGAACCATCCTCCTCCTCTGATGAACCATCCTCTCCTGAGTAGCCTTATCATTCCTATTTTTTGCTGCTGCCAAATTTAGGGGGAGAATGATTATGATATTTTGCTGCTATGATTATGATGCTTTGATGTTTTGATGATTATGATGTTTTGCTGATTAATATTTTGATGATTAATGTTTTGCTGTTCAATGACTATGTTTAAGGTTTATGCCATTACAACATTATTGGTTTGAAATATCATTGTGATCTTTATTTAATTTCTTAAATTCATATTTCTGGCATACATTCACGGGGAGTAATATTTTTTAGAACTTAAATTTTTTAAAAAAATTACTTACTTAATTCGGGGGGAGCATAAACATTAATTCTCATCATGCATTCATATTTAAAAAATCATAATCTAAAGAATTTTGTCATCATCAAAAAGGGGGAGATTGTTGAGACAAAATCTCACTCAATTGATTTTAATGATAACAAAATTACTTAAGAGATTATGATTGTGATTAAGGACTAATCTGTGCTCTTGAGTGGATTTATAGTAGAGAACAGGTTATTAATCATAAAGACAAGAAGGATGAACATATGACTCAAAACCATCATATTTGCAAGCTAGAGGATGGGCTGAACCTACGTGAGGATGGCCTCGTAAAAGCTTTATATACATTCAGCAATGTAACCATGATTCTCAATCAGGTTAAGATGTCAAAATTGTAACCAAGAATGACCCAATAAAGCATATTATCTAAAGAGGTCAGAAAGCACATTGGACTAGTACGAGGATAGGCTGTTCTAGGTAGAGGACGGCTAGTACTAGGTAAAAGGTTGAACAATTTGTCACATCATTCTTCAAAAGTTGAATTCAAACCTGGTACCACACAAACTCAGACGGCTGTAGCTCACATAGTCAAAGAAATAGCCTTTTCATGTCTTGAAGAAAGAAAAAAGAAAAAGGCTACAAAGGACCTAGTACCTAGGAGGTTTGAACCTCAAGGCTGAGGATGGACTGGACAGTTGGATGGCAGTTTTATAATTTCAGCTCAAAGACCATTGGACTCTTTGATGCATCCTCCTCAAGTGGTCATGAAGTGTTTAACACATGAAAGAGATGTACAAGAACTCTATAAAAGGCAGCAAGCTCTTCTTCAACAGACACAGAACAATATTGCAGAAAAAGATCAAGAATCTTAAGTTTATCAAAAGCAATATTCATCCTCTCTTCAAACTTTCTACATCCAAACACTAGATCTTTGAAATATCCTTTTAGAAAGTGTTTAAGAAAAGAGAGAGCAATCATACACATATCATACTGTAATTTTCAAGTAAGTTGTACTTGAAAATATTTGAAAATTGATTGTAAGCTTAGTGAAGCTTGAAAATACACAAAGTGTAATCATCCTCGGTAAGAGGTTGATTTGTTTGATTGTTAGTGAAATCTCACAAGAGTGTGAGGACTGGACGTAGCCATATTTGGGTGAACCAGTATAAAAGTGGTGTGTCTATCTCGTTATACTCTTCCTACATTTATTTTGTTATTGTTTAAAGAGTTTGAATTTCCATCCTCCATCGCATCCTCTCAAAGAGGACAGAAATTCATAAGCTCGTTAAAATATTTTTAAAACGCCAAAATCCCTATTCAACCCCCCCTTCTAGTGATTCTTGTAGCGATGAAAGGATGATGTAATAGAAACTCTTAATGAGGTATA
This sequence comes from Cicer yamashitae, assembly GCA_037974755.1. Lineage (NCBI taxonomy): Eukaryota > Viridiplantae > Streptophyta > Magnoliopsida > Fabales > Fabaceae > Cicer > Cicer yamashitae. The sequence goes on along the minus strand of JBBPBQ010000001.1, from coordinate 52,444,517 downwards.
TACTCTATGTGGAGTGGAGTACCTAGATACATGAGTACACTTGATACACTCATATATGTGAATGTGGAAGTGGAACCGCTTCCTATGGAATTTCAAGGCAGAATTCCTAAAGCGTTAACTATATTGGGATAGAAGTGAAATGTCATTAATGCACGAGCTTTTGATAATACACCATAAAAAAGTTGTGTGTGGGTTTGATGTCAGAGATAGAGTTCAAGGCTACAAGTCACTCTTGTTGAATCTGAATCTCATTACTATGCAAAAGTTCAAGTCATAAGAAACCTCTTTCAGAAACACTTTTTTAAATTCAAGTGAGGGATTGTTGGAACATATAGAGTAGGTTAATGTTTAAAAATTGTTAAAGTTCTACATCGGAAAGCTTTCATACATTGAGTAGCTTTCAACTCTATAAATACTAAAGTTTCACATTGGATAGTTTACATATGTGAGATTACTTACATCACTATATTAAAGAGTGTCTCACTCTTCTGCTCAATGTATTTCCGAGTCATTTCTTCCATTTCTTTATGTCCCTTCGATTTTTTTTAGCGGTCCTAATACCACTGTCTTTTCGGTTTTAGAGCGGTTTTTATGTGGTAGTCCCTTCGATTTATGAGTGATCTTAAGTACCATATTTTTATAGTGGTCATTATAGTCATATTGAGGTTGTAATTCTAAAACGGTTTTCTATGGTGCAGTAGAATACTGATACAATTTTAAAATTGAGTTGTTTTATCTTAGGGATATCGTAAACAACAATAACTAATTTGTAACCATGACATCTCAACTATATCTATGTCCCACGATTATCACCTATGAGCACTCTAATAAACATCTCAAACACATATTATCACCTATCATCACTCTAATTGACATCTCAAACACACCATGAAGAATGATATTCAATAAAATCAAATTAGTAACATTTTCATCTGTAATGCCTAATAATAAGTCTGATGTGTCGAATTTGTACGACGTCTTTTTGTTTTTTATGCAATGTATGCAAAAAGAAGAGAGAAAACAAAATACAAAATAATAAATGAAGAAAAATAAGATACTAACAAAATAATCAATATTGATGATGTTGTTTGTCTAATTTCAAATCGTTAACTAATGAAATTTATAATTTGTAAATTTAAAAATCAAACTTCACAACATTTTATTAAAAAAAATTCAATTATTTAATAATCAAACTTCACAACATGTTGTTTGTCTAATTTCAAAGTCAAAGAAAGTTGATGTATTTAGTCTTAATTTTGAACCAAATACATCAAATTTGACTAATTTTTGATTATATTTGAAAACATATTATTACATAACTGTAATAAAGATTAAAATTTACAACAACTTTATATTTATAACATATATAATATTCATTCTCAATCGAAGCATTACTTCCGAAGTCATTATTTAATACACGAAGAATCCGAGAGAATAAATTATCATGGTGCATATCAAAAGGTTTGAGAAATCTTTGGCTGAGATGTGATTCTATATGCATTTTCTAATTCACCATTAGTTCAGAATGGTAGTTATATTTATTTAATTATCTTGGTTCCATGTAAAAAAGAAATATAATTAATAATTTACCTTTAATTATTATGATCATCTTTCAGCACATGGAAAATTTGTAAAGATATTTTTAGAACATTACCATCAAACATATAGATTAATTGACTTTTACTTATATTTAAGTGTAACCAATACATGTTTCTTTTCTTCCATTAATTCTTAAATATAACCTTGACAAAAAGATTATTCTTAAATATAAACATCTTTCTAAATTACTAGATATATTTATCACTCATTTTCTAAATAAATTCATATTTTACTACTAAATATATTGAAATATGAATAATAAAAATTAACTATATAGAAATACAATATTTTAAATAAATCTATACATAAAATGAATAGATTACCATCACTATCGGTTTTCTTTTTTATACAAGAAAAAAGAAAAGAAATGCGTAGTTAGTGGCATACAGGGCGGAATGCAGAACCTTCCGTGGGAAGAGAACAAGATATTGATAAAAAAGGTTATGATTAATAGTATTCAAACACAAAATTTGATATAAAATTTAATATAAAATAAGACATAGACATTTTATGAAAAATATAATTTATTGTATTTTATATAGTTTTTTATGTTAAGTTTTATGTTATAATAATATTATCCTCTTTATTTTACGATAAATATTATTTTAGTAAAAGAAATTTGAATTTAAATAATATAATTTCTAATTTTAAATATTAATTTTTTATTATAATCTTCAATTATTATTATATATATTATTATATTTTATATTAATAATAATAAAAAACATATCAATGTTTAAGATGAATAATTTAGTAAAATAGTATTTATTTTTTTTAATAACTATATTTTTTAATATGTGTAAAAATTTTAAATGATATTTTTTGTGAGAGATATTATAATTGTGATTAGTGCTTTACTAATCCAATTTAATTTAGTATTATCGCTTTTTCCTATAATAATCACACTGTTTGTTGGCATAATCACACTATTTTGAAAGGCATATAAATAATCATATTGAGACATATGTAATGTGTAGAATGAATTTCAATATAAACTGTGAATTAAAAATTTGAATTGTTGATCACCACCCGCTAAGCAAAGCTGGTCTCTCTGAAGAGTCAAGAGCGAAAGACAGAGACAATGAGACAGACAGTATTATACGCGAAATCTAGTAGGCAACAGTTGGCATTCGCGGGGTCCACATTTGCCTAAACCACGTTGTCATCTTTTCGGTCGTTACCTCAAACAAACCCATTCCAATACAGCGGTTTTTGCATTTGATACTTCACTCTATTTCTCTGGATGTGGGACCTCACTTTCCCTCTCACCGTCATTGTCCCACCCTATTTTTTCTTTCCTATAATCATGCCATAACCAAAACTCACCCAATAAAAGGCTGAAATTAGTAAACTTAAAAGTTTTAGAATTCTAAAAATAATTAATTTTTATATATATTTAACTCTTAAAAAAATAAAAATATTTTAGTAATAAGTAAAATATCTTATAATTATATAAAATATATTCAATTAAAATACTTTTTATTTTATAAAATAAGAAATATATAATTTAAATAAAATTATAATAAAAATATTGTTGTTAGTATTAAAAAGTCTTCTATTTTTTTATTAGTATATTATTTTATAGTTTATTTTATTTCAATAAGTGTTGGTGAGTTCTGTCCAACAATTAACCATCGAACTAACGTGATTCTAATGAAAAATACGAACAAATCTAGTATATATTACATTAGATTAGTTTTTGTAAAGCTAATATATATAATTTCAACTTCTTTTAAGGTTAAAAAATATAATATATATTAAAATTATATAATTTAAACATTTATTTAATTATATATGATATATTAACTATTAATTGAAGTAAAAAGTAGTATGTTGAATTATCGGAATTATAATTTTATAGTCATAGTTTGTTTAATTAGTTAAGATTAATTCATTGAATTATCAAACTTATAATTTCTAAGTCTTAACTAATCTAATTAGGTTAGATTGAACCGTTAGATAATCGAAATTATAATTTCTAAATCGTTTTAGTCTAAATAGTTAAGATTAAACCGATGGATTATCAAAATTTAAATTTTCATATCATAATCAATCTAATTAATTAAGATTTAACCGTTGAATGGTCAAAATATATAAGTCATTGTCATTCTAATTAGTGAAGATTGAACAATCGATTATCAAAATTAACTTCAATATGACTTATAAATTCTAATTGTGATGATTCGACGGTTCAATTTTAATAAAACAAACTAACCATAACTTAAAATTTTAAATTTCAATAATCCAACGGTTCAATCTTAATTAAATAAATCGACTATGACTTAGAAATTATTTTTTGATAATTAGACGGTTCAATCTTAATTAATTAGATTGACTAAAACTTATAAATTTAAATTTTGACTATGACTTATAAATTATATTTTCGATGATCTAACGATTCAATCTTAACAAATTATACTAACTATGCTTTAGAAATTGTAATCTCAACGATCGAACGGTTCAATATTAACTAATTAGACTAACTATTGCTTATAAATTTAAATTTTGACGATAAAACGGTTCAATCTTAACTAATTAGACTAACCAAGACTTAGAAATTTTAATTTCGACGATTCAACGGTTAAATTTTAATTGATTAGACTAAATATGACTTAAATTTTTTAATTTTGATGATCAAATGATTCAATCTTAACTAATTGAACTATCTATGAATTATAAATTATAATTTTCATAATCCATTGGTTCATTCTTTTCTAATTAGCTTAAATATGACTCATAAAAAATTATGACTTGAGAAATTAGACTAATTATGATTGATAAATTATAATTTTGATGATCCAACATTTAAATCTTTACAAATTAGACTAAACATGACTTAAAAATTATAATTCCGATAATCAAATAGATCAATCTTAACTAATTAAACAAATTATGACTTGTAATTATAAATTTGATAATTCATCGGCTCAAACTTAACCATAAGACCAACTATGATTTTGCAATTATTATTTCGATGATTTTATAGCTCAATTGTAACTAATTTAATAAATTATGACTCTAAAATTTTAATTTCAATGATAATGCCGATTTTATTTTATTTTTATTTTAGAAGAAATAATAAATTTCATCATAATTAACTAATACAACTTCGAGGTCTCGAATTCGAATCCAAAATAAAATATCTAATCTAATAATGTCTATATTTGTCAATTGAGTTAGGATTTAAAGAAAACGATTGTTAGATTTTATAATTCAACTAATACTTACTATATAATATATAATTGTATAAATATTTAAGTTATGTATATATTATATGCCTTAAAAAATTGAACTAACATATACTTTAGTTGCTGACATGAATCAAAACAACATATTGTGAGTACCATTTTACCCTCGTTAACATTAAATAAAAGGACAATGAATGATTTGTTATATATTTAACTTCATTATAAAAGTCTATTTACCGACTTCACTGTAGACTTTTCCTAAAAAAAAATTGTATTTATAAACACTTGCCACTTCTTGTCCTGTAAACACCTTTTTTTTTTTGGGTGCAAACACAAAAATCTAATATTACTTGAGTCACTGTAAAAAAAACTATAAATGCATTAATTTCTTTAATTAAACAACCCTAAGTCCTGAAATACCATGTCATCATTAATCAACTAAAGATTAAATAAGGAAAATGAAAAAAATAGAAAGAAGAAAGCAGCAATAACTGCCACATGAGGTTACGTAGTTATCTTCTTTATTTCATCTAAATACTCTCTCACGCAACTCTAACACCATACTCTGGTGTCTTTCTCCTTCTCCCAAAAATCTCAATGGCTCACTCAAAATCAAAACCCAAAAAAACCCTAATTTCTCTCTCTAGACTCTTCCTTTCTTTCTCTCTCATCCTACACACCGCCATTGCCGACGATGGCGTCTTCATGTCAAAGCTATCAAAATCCCTTAACCCAACTCCGTCAGGGTGGTCGTCGAGCACCTTCTGCAACTGGACCGGTGTCAAATGTGACGACTCAAACCGCGTTACATCGATCAACTTAGCTTCCAAGTCACTCAGTGGAACAATACCTTCCGATCTAAACTCGCTCTCTCAACTCACTTCCCTTTCTCTACAATCCAACTCGCTCTCCGGCGCGTTACCTTCACTCGCTGATCTCTCCATGCTTCTAACGGTTTTCCTCGGAAGCAATAACTTCACTTCGATAACCGATGGTTGCTTTAAGGGACTCACGAGTCTCCAGAAACTCTCCATTTCCCAAAATATCAACCTCGCACCGTGGACGATTCCAACTGAGTTGAATCAGTCTTCGAACATTGTTGAACTCGACCTCGGTGAAACGAACCTCGTAGGTTCCTTGCCGGATATATTCGTTCCCTTGGTTAGTTTGCAGAATCTTCGTCTTTCTTACAATAACCTCACCGGTGATTTACCTAAGTCGTTTTCCGGATCCGGGATTCAGAATTTGTGGCTCAACAATCAGCATGATGGGTTTGGTTTTACTGGTTCAATCGACGTGCTTTCTTCGATGACTCATTTGACTCAAGTGTGGTTTCAGAAGAACAAGTTCACTGGTCCAATTCCTGATTTGTCAAATTGTACTAGTTTGTTTGATCTTCAGCTTCGTGATAATCAATTAACTGGTGTTGTTTCACCTTCTCTGATGAGTTTATCTAGTTTGCAGAATGTTTCGTTGGATAACAATAAGTTGCAGGGTCCTTTTCCTTCTTTTGGGAAAGGTGTAAAGGTTACTCTTGATGATGGGATCAATAGCTTTTGTAGAAATACTCCTGGACCTTGTGATCCTAGGGTTACTACTTTGCTTGATATTGCTGCTGATTTTGGGTATCCGATTCAGTTGGCTAGTTCTTGGAAAGGGAATGATCCATGTCAAGATTGGAGCTTCGTTGTTTGTTCAGGAGAGAAGATTATTACAGTTAATTTAGCTAAGCAGAATTTGACTGGAACTATTTCACCTGCATTTGGAAATTTAACTGATTTGAGGAATTTGTATCTGGGTGGTAACAATTTGTCGGGTTCGATACCGGGGAGTTTGACTGGTTTGACACAACTTGAGGTTTTTGATGTGTCTAACAATAATCTATCCGGAGAGGTTCCTAAGTTCTCAGATAAAGTAAAGTTCAATTCTGCCGGTAATGTTTTGCTCGGGCCTTCTGGAGATGGTGGAGGAAGTGGAACTACTCCACCAAAGGATTCTGGTGGTGCGCCGAGTGGAAGTCCTTCGGGAAAGGCAAGTGAATCTTCACTTTCGGCTGCTTGGATTGCAGGTATAGCTGTTATTGCTGTGTTTTTTGTTGCAGTGGTGTTGTTTGTGTTTTGTAAATGTTATGCTAAGAATAGGCGGCATGGGAAATTCGGAAGGGTTAATAATCCCGAAAATGGAAAAGTTGATGTTAAAATTGATGCTATGAGTGTTTCCAATTCTAATGGATATGCTGGAGTTGCGAGCGAGTTACAGAGTCAGGGAAGTGAGCGAAGTGACATTCAGGTTTTTGAGGGTGGAAATGTTACTATTTCAATCCAAGTTCTTAGGCAAGTAACCAATAATTTCAGTGAAGATAACATTTTGGGTAGGGGAGGATTTGGAGTTGTTTATAAAGGGGAATTGCATGATGGAACTAAGATTGCTGTGAAGAGGATGGAATCTGTTGCAGTGGGAACTAAGGGATTGAATGAGTTCCAAGCAGAGATTGCAGTTCTAACTAAAGTTAGGCATAGGCATTTGGTTGCTCTTTTAGGATACTGCATAAATGGAAATGAAAGGCTTTTGGTGTATGAGTATATGCCTCAAGGAACATTGACACAACATCTGTTTGATTGGGGTGAAAATGGATGTGCTCCTTTGACTTGGAAACAAAGGGTAGCAATAGCTTTGGATGTAGCGCGGGGAGTGGAATACTTGCACAGCTTAGCTCAGCAAAGCTTCATTCACAGGGACTTAAAACCCTCTAACATACTATTGGGTGATGACATGAGAGCAAAGGTTGCCGATTTCGGGTTGGTTAAAAATGCACCGGATGGGAAATATTCTGTTGAGACAAGGTTGGCTGGAACATTTGGATATTTGGCACCTGAATATGCAGGTATAGAAAGCCTTTAATTAAGCTTGTCTAAAGTTTTAAAGCTCTTATTTATTTCCATTTTTGGTTGTTAACTATCTATCAGTTATTACACTTCATACCATGCTTTGTTTAAAAGAGTAGCTTACAAAAAGTCAAAAACAATTTGAAGGGAAAGTTATTGATGTTCAATTCCTATATATATTTCTGTACTACTAGCTCTGATGTTTTTCCCTCTTTGTGGCTAGTAATTTGCATTTTTTGTTTCTTCCATTTCATGAGTTTTTTTCCATTTATATTTTGATTTTTCCTATACATCTCCTTGGTGGATGGTTTCTGGGCTCATCATACATGTTTTTCCATTTATAGATATTAGATAGATAGATTGCTACAAGTTGATGACACCCAACTATCCTTTTTGAATCTATATGAATACTCTTGGTTACATCAAATCTTGGATTAACCTGAGTTTTCCTATATCCTCCTAATACTTTATAAAACTTAATAAAAAAAATATATTTAAGGAAAAATTTGATATCTTAGGAAAGATAGTTAGTATTAATTATTTTTTATGAAGTAATTAAGAGGATTGTTTTGGAAGACTGATGATTTTCTTAAGTCAATGCTAAATTGCTAATGAATAACCTAAAGCCACTGGTTAAAGAAACAAAAAGTGGAATGAATTGATTGAAAAGAAATAATATTTATTAATTGCAAATGCCAAAATTTATTAATACATGTTTTCTTAAATAGCTAGAAGCATTTAATAGGGTTTTATTGACTGCTCCTTAACCAGCTTCCTTATTGCACTTGTTAGTTGGACCTTATATTTTGTCATAGCCTCATAGGTTTGGGTTGCATTTGTAGAACTACATAGATTTAGCTGAGCTAAATTTAATCAGATGTGAATTATTGTTGCATTTACTTCATGCTGGCCTATTCCCTGACTTGTAATAACTGTAATCTTATTCCTCTGCAGCCACTGGAAGAGTGACAACCAAAGTAGATGTTTATGCATTCGGAGTAGTTCTGATGGAACTGATTACTGGTAGAAGGGCCTTGGATGATACTATGCCCGACGAAAGATCTCATTTGGTTTCGTGGTTCCGTAGGGTACTAGTCAACAAGGAGAATATCCCTAAGGCAATTGATCAAACACTCAACCCCGACGAAGAAACCATGGAGAGCATATATAAAATTGCTGAGCTGGCAGGCCATTGCACTGCTCGCGAACCATATCAGAGGCCAGATATGGGACATGCAGTGAATGTCCTGGTTCCTCTGGTGGAGCAATGGAAACCTACCAACCATGAAGAAGAAGAAGGTTATGGTATTGACCTTCACATGAGCCTTCCTCAAGCTCTACAAAGATGGCAAGCCAATGAAGGCACTTCAACAATGTTTAATGACGCGTCTTTCTCACAAACCCAATCAAGCATTCCTGCAAAACCTTCAGGATTTGCAGACTCCTTTGATTCAATGGATTGCCGGTAACAAAAATGATAAACAAGACAACTTCTAATTGCTTCTCAACTGGAATTGTGAAGGTTAAGGTGTTTTGATCTAGCAGCATTGCGAAATTGTATCACAAACTTCATTTATTTATTTTTTTGGTGTTTTTGCAATCTCTTCTGATGTATAAGTCTGCTGTTTATTGATTTTTTAAAGCTTAGCGAATTGGTTTTAGTGGATGATTGGGATTCTTAGAGGGAAATATTATAGAAATGTTAATTGTATGATATTATTTAACATCTTTTAATCAGAAGAATATTTGATGTATTTTCTTGTGTTGTTTAGTGAGCAGATAACGATGTTTTGTTCCCTTGCCTTTTAGCATTTGTAAGTTGCAATGTTTCCAATTCATTATTACGAATACCGCGTAAATCAACAGCAATCAACCAACTGGAGATTTCTTATCTAATCCAACGATTCTTTTGTTTACTTTTCTTTTTATTCTTTTCGGTTGTCATCTTTTATTTTATTTGCTTTCATTTTATTCTTTTTCTCCTTTCCTTGACCTTATGCGGCATATTTCTTACCTCAAAATCTCACTTGATGAAGCTAACATGTTTGCGCATGTTACGTTAGGTTTTTTTTTTTTTTTTTTAAGTAGAGAATAGCGTAGAACTTATCAAACAAAGATTTATATTTAGCTAGAATTAAACATTATATAATCTGTTTAGTTAGAGATAGACTTTTTTTTTAATTTTTTATTATAAAAATAAATAAATAAACTACACTAAACTTAACTACGGGTGGGTCACTGGTATGATATAGGTGAGTTTGGCAAGAAAGCACATGCCGTGGGCTCCATTTGCAAACAGCACATGCAATGATGAATGATTTGACTTTTTAGATTCACAAACAAGGTGCCTTCAAATCCGGAATTGCGGGCGTAGTAGCGCTTACACCACTCGCCGGGACGAAATTGTCTTGCTCTTCTATTGGTTGGCAGTAGTAGTTAACACAAAAATAACTAGTCTCAAGACCTAATTTTTTTTAAGGCTAAATATATTTTTATTTGAATATATATTTAGTCTCTTTAAAATATAAAATTTTTTAATTTAAATCACTGTAAAATAAAAATGTTTTTGTTTGAGTCTTTAATGTTTAACACAATTAGTTTTTTTTACGGTTAGTAATTAATCCCTTCAAACTTAGTCCTTGTAAATTAAAAAATTTAGTTTTAGTTTCTTTAAAATAAAAAAGATTGTCTCAATCTTTGTAAAATGCAAAAAAATTAATTTTAGTCTCTACGTAATAACAAAATTTATTTTACTCCTTTGTACAATTTTTATAATAAATTATAATTAGTGTATTCTAATTATTATTATTTTTATTTAGAGGATATAAAAAAAAAACTTTGACTAATTAGTTAATGACAAATATTTATACTATGTATGATTAAATATTTCACC
>JBBPBQ010000001.1:52334562-52433591 GCA_037974755.1 Cicer yamashitae | reverse complement strand
ATATGATTTTTAAAATACATCTTTAATTAGTATACTAAAACTCTCATTTTTATGTAGAAGGCATAAAAAATAAAATTTAATTAATTGGTTAGAGACAAACACTTATTCTATGTATTAATTGTAAGTTCCAACAACTTCTTTAACTACTCTATTTTAGAATAGAAAAAAAGACGTAAAATATTGGAGTGTGAAATAATTATAATTATTATATTATAATTGTTCATATTTTTATGTAGACGATATTAATAAAATACTAATTTTAACTAATTTTTTGTGACAAAGATTTGTCAAGTATACGATTTTTATAATAAAAAAAATTCAGTTTTTGTTTTAATTTTTATGTAGGTACTAAAATCAAATTTTTTGCGTTTCGCTAGGACTAAAATAATTTTTTATTTTACAAGGACTAAAACCATTATTTTTGAATTTTGCAGGGACTAAGTTTAATGTCATTAATTACTCAACAATTAAAAAACTAACGATATTAAGCATTAGAGACTAAAACAAAAATATTTACGTTATGCAGGGACTTAAACTAAAAATTTATTTTATAGAGACTAAAATCAAATTTATGGTATTTTACATAGACTAAATGCATATTTAAATCTATATTTTTAGTTCCTACAAAATTATGTTATTTTATGTTTAGTTTATAAAAGAAGTTTATTCACTTTTAATTTATATATATTTATTTTCTAGTATTTTTGGTTAAATACCATGGTCCCTTAACTTAATTTCAGTTAACGATTTAGTCCTTTATCTTTTTTTTTTTCCGATTTAGTCCTTTATGTTTTTAAATAATTTCAGCATTACCCTTTAAGTGGGGTTCCATTAAGAAAAAGTTAAAAAATCCCTCATCCGTTTTCAGAAAAAGTTACCCTTTTATGTTTTGGAAATATTTCAGAAAAATGTTCAAAATTTGTTCTAAGTTTGGTAGTAGGATTGATTCGTTAAAACTGAAGCTATGTGGTATTTATACTCCATAGATATCACTTCAGACCAGTGACAATCGTTCCTAGAGGTTTGATGAACATATGCAATGATTTAGAGGAAGGATTTTTTAACTTTTTCTTAACGGAACCCCACTTAAAGGGTAACACTAAATTATTTAAAAACATAAAGGAGCAAATCGAGAAGAAAAAAAAAATAAAGGACTAAATCGTTAACTGAAATTAAGTTAAAGGACCACCAGTGGTATTTAACCAGTATTTTTTAAGAGATTAAAATTATTAATTTTTTAAATTTTTTTTCAAAATAAATACAAAAATTAAGTATAAAAAAATTTAAAGATTATAAAATTGAGAATATTTTCATATAATTTTTTTTAATAAAGATTAAAAACTTATTTACCCTTCTTTAATGCACGTAAGAGCTAGACCCAAAACTAAAACATCAACTCTAGGCGCGAAACTAACCTCCAAGACATCATGCAAAGCTAACAAACTGATACTAGTTAACCTCTCTATAAATGTGACAAATATACATCTCTCAAAATTTTAGTCACAAAGATCCTTTCAAGATTGGATCATATAAGAGAAAAGGAGAGAGTCACCACACCTCCGAGTATTCAGTTCCACAACAACTTTAAAATTACATTTCATTATAATTTTATGTAGTTCAATTTTTTTTTTTTAATTATGATTTGAATGAATTTGATGTAGAAGACATTTATTGAGTCTCCATTTATAAAATGTAGAGGAATCCTGCCATGCGTCACCGGATTTGATGGCAGACACAATTTTGGCTAGTTCTCTGCACTACTTTTCTGCAGTTGAAGACTATCATGCCTGTATAATGAAAAACTGGCTGACTGCAGTTAAAAACTATCATGCCTGTTTAATGAAAAACTGGCTGGCTCTGGCTACCTTGCGGAGCAAACAAAATCTCGCCCATAGGGTGCCCCACCTAATAGGGCCCGAATGAAAGACCCAAGCCTACACAAACCATGAAAGAAAGTCTTACCACACTAGATAGCTTAGAAATTTCCCATAGAAAAACCATGTCGTATGTGACTACGTGTGCAGAGTCGAGATTAGCCACAAATTTCATTCCAAAAAACACCGGCACAAAAAGCTTTCAAACCACCACATTGTCATCCACATTACACTTGACCCAATTATTGTCCAAAATTTGGCAACCCACCTTGATGATGCACACGATAAGAGCATTGATTGTTCAACTACATCAATTTATCCACCTTACACTAAATAACTTCTTTGACCTTCCTAATGGCACTTAGGATAACTGTTGCTTATCAAAGTTATAAGCATTAAAAACTTTTTGATTTCTACCATGCCAAATAGAAACCAAAAGAAACTTAAAAAATACAGCCCAATCTCCCAAAGAAGTAACATGATCAGTGCTCTCAATGTTACGTAAAATTTTACTCAGAAGGAAAGTTTGGAAGTGCTGCCAAACCTCTTGAAGACTTGAACCATGGCACGCTCATGAAGTGCATGAATGGTAGTTTCTAGTGCATACTCACATAAAGGGGACACACCTAATGGGACAATCTAATCCTCTTTCACTTTTTAAGAAAAATCTATTTCAACAATTAAAATTTGTAAAAAAAAAAAATAGATCTCTCAAACAGTCAAAATATATAACACACAACACAACATATAATAGGACGACCACACTCCTATTAGATTTATTTTTGACAAAAAAATCTTATTTGTTTTTGAAAAAATAAAATTGGATTATGTTTTTCTTCTAAACAATGGCCATCTCGAAGGCCAGAGGCTGGTCCAACCTAGCCTCCATTTTTATCTTTTTTTTTTTTACTTCATACTATTTTTTGAAATCATTAACATTTCGACAATTTTAATTTTTTCTTAAAATTATAGAAAAATTGTATTTCGAAAATTTTGTGTTCATCCAAATTTTCAAAATGTTATTAAACTTTGAGAAAAATTGTATTTTGAAAGTTTCACTTTTATTCAAGGTTTCGAATCTTTTTTAAACTTTTGGAAATTGTATTTCGGAAGTTTCACATTTATTCATATTTTTTATTTTATTTTTAATTTTTAAAAAAATTGCATTTCAAAAGTTTCACATCCATCCATATTTTCAATTTTATTTTACATTTTCTGAAAATGTTGCATTTCAGAAGCTTTACATTCATCCATATTTTCGATTTTTTTTTAAACTTTTGAAAAAATTGTATTTAAAAAGTTTCACATTCATCCAAAGTCTTAAAATTCTTTTAAACTTTTAAAAAATTGCATTTCGAAAATTTTACGGTAATCAAAAGTTTTTAATTTTTTTTCACACTTTTGGAAAAATTGTATTTTGAAAGTTTCACATTTATCCATATTTTCGAATTTTTTTTAACTTTTGAAAAAATTACATTTTGGAAGTTTAACATTCATCCATGTTTTCGGAATTCTTTTAAACTTTTGAAAAAATTGTATTTCAAATGTTTAGCATTCAACCAAATTTTCAATTTTTTTTAGAAAACTAAGAATTAACATCTCAAAACTTTCAAATTTAACCAAATTTTTGAAGATGGAGAGAAATAATTTACTTGTATTTAAAAAAAAATTCAAATGGTTAAAAGGGACAAAAATGTATTTTCATATACTTTAGGAGGTGAGCGGTATAGGTGAACAGATGTATGATACATTTCTCATTTTACAAGTCAGTCTAATAGAAATGTAGTCCGACTGATTGATCTGTTAAGTTCGACCCATTTTAACAGCTCTATTTAACTTAGATATAGCCGACAATAAACTAGTATATTAAAAACCACAATTTTCTCTTAAAAATAATTAATTTGAGTTTTTATTAGAAAAATTCAAATATTGAAGCAAATTTGATATTTTATTACTGATGATTTATGCTGGACATTTTTTGTTGTTGAAAGAATATCCTGTACAGTACTGATATTCCTAAAAAAAACAAAACAAAAATAACGATGCAATGAATGGGACAATTCAATCTAAGTAAACTACAATACAATTCAATCTTTAAAATAATAAATAAAGACGAAAACTAATCAACAATGAAATAGAAAGAAAGTATTAAGCAAACAACACGCCTCTGAGAAGAAATGCGATTTTGAGCTGTCGTCAAAGACAGGACAAGTCGAGTAGTTGAAAATGATTAGCAGTTGGTGAGTGAGATATGATTATATCAGAGATAAAAGTTTCAATTATTAGAATTTGCTTGTCATTATAGTTTGTTTGTGAAGATAAGATCAGAGGCTATTGGTTTCATTAGAAGTTTAGAACGCACGCTAACTAGAAAATCAAACCTTCTGTTTGCTAATGCTATGTTGCTGTTTTATTTTTTATTGTTACTTTTAAATTATGAGCCGTGTGACTTATTATTAACACAAAGAACAAGTTATTAAGTTACACTGATAAATTTTTTCAACAAATACAAAAAGATGCACTTTTAAATTTGTGAATATGCTCCCAAAAATATATAAAAAATAAAATAAGTAGGAGTATATTAACGTTTTTTTTAACAAGTCAAAAATAAATATGTTAAAAAACATTCCGAGTACAAAAAGTGTTTAGAATAAGAACAAAAGAAATTTTACAATGTTTCTACTGTATGACCAAAATAAATCAGAAATACAAAACTAAGCTAGTTAACAAGAAGCAAAACAATTAACTACAAGCGATGTTAATGCACTCCGAAGGTTGAGAGCACTATTGGTTAAACTCATAACAAAATCCTTTAACATGCAATTTGATGCACCTATACTAAAAGTTTAACCTGCTCAATAATAAGATTGCATTCAAAACATGCGAACGAAAAATCGCCTTATTTCTTGATTTCCAAATTGTCCACGTCACTGCAAACCAAACTAAATTGATTCTTTGACGCATTGTACGACCACATGAAAAAAGACCATCAAATTAGTTAGCGTGATTGATTGCATCCATATGAAATGCACCCGATAGTCCAAACTAATTCAAAACACCATACTACACGGATCCAAAAAGAGGAGACACAAAGAACGAATAACGGACTGTTTCAATTAAAGTTTCCTTTGAGTTTATCTTCAATGGTAATAATGAAATTCTACCTTCTTATTTATTCATACCGCCCGAACTAAAATTACATAAAGAAGGAAAGGGGCGGAACTAGATGCTACATAACTTATGCTACATAACTTATGCTATCAAATGACAACTATGATGGAGCACCAAGATATGAGGCAAGTCGTAAAATGTCACTGAATATTCCACCAGCTGTGACTTGAGCACCAGCTCCTGGTCCACGAATTATCAGAGGGTGGTTTTTATATCTTCTTGTTGTGAATGCAATAATGTTATCTGACCCAGATAATTGTGCAAATGGATGATCCTTCTTGTATCTTCTAAGCTCCACTGTCCCCTTTTGATTAGCCACGTCTACTACTCCCACATATCTCAAGACCTTCAAACATTACATGTGCTCTTAAACACTATGAACTTAGATAGATATAAAGGCTATACTATGAAGACAATGTCAATGTAAGCTTCAATAGTAAATGACACATTTGCAGGAAACTACAAACTTCTATTCATCATGTCTTTTCATGTAATAAATCAAGCACAAGTTTACTAAATATCAGCTCCCCACTTTTCCAAAATACTTCATCTTTTTGAATGGATCCTATAATATGAGACTAAATAGGCACTTTAATTATTGGAATTGTAAGGGTAGCCCAATTTAGTCTCTCAAATTTGTGAAGTAGCAAATTAGTCCCTTGAATTAAAGAATATCAATCAATTCAGTTCCTCCATCAAAATATTTATTTTGTAAACATTCATTAAAACCAATAAAAGACATACATATTGACTTAAATAGTCTTGCTGCATCAAATCAAACATTGAACCTTTAAAATTGTGGTGAAAAATTTGAAAAAATGACTAAATTTTTCAATTTAATGGACTAAATTTCCATTTTATAAATTTGAGGAACTAAATTGACCGATCCTTACAACTTCATGGACTAATGCATATCTACATGAGGTCACACTTCTACCCCTTATGTGGAAATTTTGCATGAGGTGATCTATTTCCCACATCTTTGTTACCTCATCTGAACTTTGAATAGAAAAAGTATTAAGCTTGCAGTTTTAAGTCTGTATATCTAGCCTAAAATTTCTATCAAATTGGAAATTAAGTTTATAGCATTTTTAAATAATTTTGAATATTTCATGTGTGGGCAAAGCAATTAATACGTCTTTTCCTTCTAATAGTTTAATGCCGGTTCCAGAATGAATACTGTCTAGTTATTACTTACTTCCCCTGCAGTGTCAGCATCTTCTTGTTTCTTCGTTAACTCCTGGTCAAATTCTGGTAATTTCTGCATAAACTCTTGAGCTGATGCACAAGCCTGCTCAAAATCATCAAGGCATCCATGTTAAGAACAAGACTGCATACTATTACTCAGAACTGCATAATTAAAGAAATTGGTTCTTACACTTAATGGTCCCGGCACAAGATTTTCAACGGGAATATCAGAAAGCTCTAGCTTTAAGCCAGATTCCCTTGCAAGAATTATCACCTGTAGAGCCACATGAATTTTAAGTCAAATGATAACAGCCAGAAGAGGATTAAAATCAAGCAACAAAAACTATCATGAACCAAAAGAAAACTGCCATTAAGGTACATGTTCCATCTAGTTCTAATGAAATCATGTAATGTGCATATATTAAAGTTAATTACCAACAAGATATTTGAAATTATTTGAAATAGTGTTAGTTGAATCAACTTGTGTATTTTAAATCTTTCAATGGTTTTTTAATATCTCTACATTTTAACCATTCAGATCGACGCTTGAAATCAAATACAAGTTTATACATGTAAATCAATTTGAAATCAAGCTCAAACAAAAATATGAGGTTCAATGTTTTGCGAATCAAAAACAAATCAAGCTCATACATAAATTTGACTTGGTAAATTTCAAAATGTGAGGATAAAATGTGGCAGATATGTTAAATATTGCACATTGCACCTTTCTTGCAACATCAGTTCCAGACAGATCATCCCTTGGATCCGGTTCAGTATAACCTGCTTCCTTTGCTTCAGCAACTACTTCACTAAAAACCCGGCCGTCTTTGAAGTTATTAAAGATGTAACTCAAAGTCCCACTGCAAAATCAGAGGTAATACCTTCAGGTTGAAAGCATAAGATCAAATGAAAAAAAATACATAGAGATTCTTATAATTCTTGAATTGGTACTTGTAATTTATTTTTCCCTTCTAAGACAGAAAAGTGTGCAGTGCTAGATCAGAAATTTCAAAGGCTGAGATGTGAGTCTGATCCACAAAAAATGGACAAGTGGAGGGAGAAAAATGGTTTTGAAGTGAACCTGAAGATGCCTTCAATTTGCAATATTTTGTCACCAGTTTCAAGAAGGCCCCGTAAAGTGCCAATAATTGGAAGACCAGCTCCAACAGTAGCTTCATAGAAGTAATGTGTGTATGATTGCCTCTGAAGAGCTCTTAGCCTCAAATACTACAAGCAAAGAGAGAAGATGGGAAAGTCCCAAAACTAGTAACTTGTGAATAATAGTAACAATGTGGTGGATTAGTTTACCGCATTAAGTGGTCCTGAATTTGCCTTTTTATTGGGGGTGATTACATGTATTCCTTTGCGCAGCCAGTCATCGTAATTGCTTGCTATGACGGAATCAGATGTGCAGTCCACTAAAACTGTGTTTGGTATAAAATGATTTCCATGCACATGTTGGACAAATTTTTCCAAATTAGCCACTTCACCTTTTTCTTCTCGAAGTTCTCTCCACTTTTCTAAGTTGATGCCCCTGCAATAAAAAACTATAGTTCATCATAATCGAAATAGAACAAAATTAATATTACTAACAGAGCATAAATAGAGCCAAGGGCACCGGCTAACAAATTCCAGGATGCACACTGCATATCAAAGAAATTTTCTTATCAATAGATGAATATCGTGAGTAAAGAGAGTCACCTAACCAATAACTTTCCAATTTGATCAAGAAGAACAAATTGAATTGATAACAGAATCATGTGTAATGTTACGTGTCGGTTATTTTTTGTTATACTCAAGTATGCTTAGTTGCTCACAATTGAGCCTTGTTGATTAAGAGATTTCGTTGTTAATTCCTTAGTATTCAAGGGATTCAGCTTAAAACAATTTGACTTACGAATCATCAAGGAGCATCAACTTTGAACCCATGATGCCCATTACACGCAAATCAATGTTTGATTCTTCTTTCAAAGTTGCTGCCTGCAATTACAAATGTTCCATGGATTAATCTATTAATCTGGAAGCAATTATGTTTGCTGAATCCCTACATGAACATAATACTTATGGACCCAACTAATAAAAATATTATAACTGTAATCAATTAATAATACTTATAAATGCTGAAAGAAGCATAGTAAGCATACACAAACCTATATACCGAAATTGTACCTGATCCCTTAGCTGATCAAGTAGAGTACTTCCAATTAATCCAGGTCCAATTATGCCCATTGCTATGGTGGTTTGAGAGTGATAGAATCTGGAATGGACAGCCCGCAGAGCCTTTATAGAATCCTCTCGCTTAAGAACGACAGTGACATTGTACTCCGAACAACCTTGTGCTATAGCAAGGATATTTATGTTGGCCTGTTTCATTTACAAGTTTGACCATAAACAAATTAAACGAATAAATAAGTAAATAAAATACACCAACATATTTCAATAAATAGAGGATAGGCGAAGCACTCCATTGGTGAAAAGTATATGGACCCAAGGTACTTGTAACATGATACATATATGTGGGTATTATATGATCTTTAATTTTCATCTTCTCTAATGCTAAACTTATATTCCATATACTTTGTTTTAGTTCTAAGTAAGTTCACTTACTTAGAAAACCGGTTTCTAACCGGTTTGTAGGGCCACTTATAAACACGTTTTCAAGCCATATCTCATCAAATGTGGGACTCTTAACACACAACCTTCACGCCCAGGACTGGACTTCTGGAGTGTGACTCAAGTGGCCCAATAGGTGACCAAATGGATCTTAGATAGACTTAACCTACAAAACCAGCTAGTAAGGTGAGGGCTTCCCTCACTTATAAACACATTTTTAGCCCATATCTCATCCGATGTGGGACTCTTAAATCTTAACATCCACAAAATGCATGCACCTTGGAATTGTATCTTAGATATGTTCTAGAACTCGGGTGAAGATTCAAAATCCATAACACCATGTGCAGGTTTTTTTAATTCATCTTATGTCTCTCTATCAGTCTTTGCAGCAAGTATTTATCTTTAATGATTTATTTTCTCAGCATAAAACCAATGAGCATATAATGTCTTAATTTCCTCTCAATCACCCTCTCCCAAAAGTTCATTGTATGACTCATAGGTTTAATGCTTATGTAATATGCATAGTTTTATATAATACATCTGTCCTTAGGATTACGGAGTGATGTGCTCCCCAATTCACTTGACATGCCCATAGACCTCATAGTCTTGTTGAACAATTTTGTAAGCCATTTCATACATTTCTCTCTCAGTTCTTCCATACTTCAATAGGAATGTTCTATGGTCCATCTGTTTTTTCATTAATTACTCTCGTCAATACATCTTTTATATCATATCGTCATATTCTTTTGTAGTAGAAATAATTTTGATCTTATTCAGTGTTAAGTCTTTTGAGTTGAAAGAATACACGTCCTTCATTGATAAGTTTATTAAAACAACTCCTTAACCTTTCTTTGATGTCTTTTTTTTTTTTGGCAAAGGGATATCTTGTTTTGTGATCTATACTTTTCCCTCTTCTTCCTTAATGTAATTCACCTGATTTAAGTCTTGTTTTTCTTTCACTACTTTTAGCAAGTATATAGATACCTCATTCCCTTTATTAAGTGTCTAGGGACAGGTATAGCCCATCAAAATGCTCTTACTTTAGCTTTACTTATCGGCTTTTTAGTGTCTTGCTTAACTAAAATAAGAATGCACTGTCATAAATTTCCAACACTAGGTATTCTAACCTAAACAAAAACTGCCATAAAAGTGTGATACCTTAGCCAATGCACTGAAAAGGGTGGCACTAACTCCTGGAGTACTTGCCATTTTCTGCCCAACAGCTGCCAAAATACTGCAGTTTGGAATGACTGCGACCTGAGAAGTAGCCACATACTTTAGATTGTTATAAAGTTGTTTTTTACAACAAGATTGTTATAAAGATGAAAAGATATAATTTTACAAATTGTATGTCAGCAGAATGAACATGTGCATCATTAAGAACCGAAATAAGGCTTCCACTGAGTATAAAATGCCACAACTGCCTAAGCAAAACACAATTTAAGTAGGGAGTCAAAGAGGAAAATAGCTTTGCTGCACATCCTTTTTCTCCATACCAATGTAAAGTGGGGCATGCATCAAGCATTTATTGTATGCTTAGTCTGCCCTTTCTTAAGGAGGTGTAAATAAAGAAACACTTGCACAATAAAGGAAAATCATATTAGTACCAGTCAGTTTTATACCCTTAAACAAGTTCTTAATGTACTTGGAATTAAGTATGTCAGTTCTGAATGTATTTGGAATTAGCATGTAATTTACCATCAGCTTTAGCCACTTGATATCAATTCATGACTGAACATAATAAGAAATAGGTTGCAATCAAATTGAAATAAGCATGTTGTTATGGCAGAATTGGAGTTGGTACCTGAGAAAGACGGCCAGCATACAAAGCATTATGAAATATAGATTCCAACACCTCAGCTACAGCTTTTACTTCCTTCTCAGGCACAGCAAAACATATGGAATGCTCACTACTAGCCTACACAGACGCAGTTAAACATCATGTCAGTTTCATATATGTAACTGTGGAAAAGTAAGGGGAAACAGTGAGAAAAGTCAGTTTCATACCTGAGATATCATAATAACATTAGCTCCAACATCTTTTACTGCACTGAAAATAGTGCTGGCGGTACCTGGAACACCAGCCATTCCAGTTCTACAAAACAAAACAGTGAGAAAGCATCAAACAGCGAGGAAGAAAATCATTCATTATATGAAATGTCTGCAATTTGTGACTCACCCCTCCACATTTATGAGTGCCAAGTTGTCTATCGTTGTAAAGCCTTTGACATAATCTTTTAATATCTTCTTATCTTCATTTTCAATAAGAGAAGGATGGCATATCTTTGTTCCAGAAGCAGAGGTGTTGAAAATATTCCTTATTATAATTGGTATGCCATATTGAATAACTGGAATAATTGTGCGTGGATGTAAGACATTTGCACCAAAGTAAGACTGCACAAGATGCAGTTTGAAAGTTAATCTCCTGAATTTTAAGGGCACAAGAAGCTTTGACGCTTTCCACTTTCCAGTGTGCAACTTACCATCTCCCATGCCTCTTGATAAGAAAGTGTCTTCAAAATCACGGCATCACTAACTGGAGAAGATATGGTTTATGCAGAATCACATACATGTTAAGGCAGTCACACATAAAACAAAACTCAAGAAGCATCATCAATGAATCAAGAGTGAAGAAGTAAACAAAGAAGAAAAGCCATGTGTTAGTGAGGATTATAAGAATTACAATTCAATGGCCATCGTCATATAGGCTCTATTTGGTAAAAAGCAAATAGCAAATAAGCTACTTGATAGCGGATAAGCCAACTAATTGTGGACAAGCTAGCAGATTGAATTTGAACTAACTGTAAATATAAAATGACGTAAAGGATATTTTTAATTAAGATAATGAGGGTACAGATGAAAGAAAATATGATACGCTATAAGCTCAAACGCTACTCGAAATAGCATATAAGCTCGTGAAAAATGCTCTAAACTCGTGAGAGAATGCAATTACCAAACAACTCTAATTTGACTATACGAGCTTATACGCTATAAGTTATCCACTAAGCTAGCGATTTAGCCTGGTCAAACTGAGCCATAACCCACTGATGGTTAAACTAGCACATGAAATAAGGAGTAGAACAAACCTTTTCTAGGATCTGCACTATACACACCATCAACATCTGTCCAAATGGTAACTTGACGAGCCCTGAACAGAGCACCCATAATTGCTGCCGAGAAGTCACTTCCATCTCTCTTGAGAGTAGTGGGAATATTTTGAGGTGTGCTAGCTATAAATCCAGTGGCAATGATTACCTTAGATGAATTAAGAGAGTACCATTTATCAAGTCTTTGTTCAGATTCCAAGTAGTCAGGATCAACTTGATCAGCACCAGTAGGATTTACAATGAGGACTTCCCTTGTGTCCATCCATTTGCATTCAGTCCCTTTCTGCAGAGTAGAATTGAAGCATGATGTAATCAGCACAACTCTGATAAATATAACAACAACTAAGTCTTATCCCACTAAGTAGGGTCGACTATATAGATTAAACGGTGTCATAATATTCTGTAGGATCGGCTACAACTCAGATATATATATATATATATATATATATAGGGAATGGCAACTGGGCGGGGTGGGGCGGGGGCGGATTTTGCTTCCTCCACCTCGCACCCGACTAATCGGAGAAAACCCGCACCCGCCCCCCGTTTCATAGCGGGTGTAGAATTTAGGCCTCATCCCCGCCTGCAACGGGGTTCGGGTTTCCCCGCCCACACCCGCACCCATTCATATATATATATAAAATTATAAATTTAAAAATCATATCTATTATAATTAATATAATAAAATAATTGTTATTAGACTATTATAAAATAAAAAAATATTTTCTATAGAAATAAGATTACAATTTTTAATATTTAAAAAAATATTAAGTATATTCAATATGTATATGTTTATAAAATTTAAAAATTACATTAATATTACTTGCAGGGCGGGTTCGGGTGCGGGGTGGATATCACCACCCCAAACCCGTCCCCGCCCCCGAATTTTAATTTCGGGGAAAATCCGCACCCGCACCCGCACTCAATCAAAGTGGGTTTTCTCGCCCAAATCAAGCGGGTTTGGGTGGGTACCCGCGGGTGCGGATTATATTGCAATCTCTACTATATCAAATGAGAGGAGTTTTATAATGTGAGAGGGTTAAATCTTGACCACACAATTATACATGGTCGTCAAGATTAGAAGAAAAAGTCATGTGACTTTTTTAAGTGATCATGTGCCACTTAAATAATTCTTAATCATGACAATCCATGTATGATTGTGTGGTCAAAATTTAACCTCATTGTATAAATCCTCTCAGTTGATATACTCCCTCTCTCTCTCTATATATATATATATAAATGCAGATATTTCTTCTTAAAACAACAGACCTTCCTAATAACAAAAGACAGCATCTGTGCAGACCACAACTCCCCATGTCCCACAACAAAGTCGGTAAAGGATTCTGTTGCATGACCAGCTGCAAGGTATTAAGTGTGTTAATAGTTGGGATGATAGCTCCAAAATTCCTTTTATGCAACAATACAAATACATTAACTATCATCCGTGATAATTGATAAATGATTCTTTCTTTAATCCTCAGTCAGAAATTTTTAAGTAAAACGATAATTAGGATTTAACAGGATCACAATTAGGAAAACAAAACAAAAAAGGAAGGGCTATTTTAAATTGCATTTTAAAAAGCCTCTTAGGTAAATAAAAAGGGGACAATTTTTAAGCCATATCACAAAGATTTGTCTTTTATTTTTTTCCTTTTGGTAATGCTGTTCCACGTCAAATTCACATGTCTGTTATTTGCTGAACAAAAAACATTGTCGGTACTTCAACTCAACATAATTAATGATTTTGTTTCCACCAATATGATGAGAGAAATCAAATAAAAAAGTTGCATCATTCATGAAACCACAAGTTTCAACAAAATATTGAAATTTTTTATTATCATGATCCAAGAAAGGAAGTACTCCAGACTCTTTGATCACAAAAATCTCCAGGTGACCACATGCCCAGAAATACACCAAAACAGGTAAAAATGAATCAGTGTCAACTATATCAGATAGAACAAAGATGGATGAGTAAATAGTTAATAATTTAATTGATATACACCGACACTTGACAATAAAAAAAAGATTACACTGTCAGTCGATCATAGTAATTAGATCACTAAAATTATTTAACTTTAATCATATCCACCTTAAAGGTCATACAAATGATCATTTATGATTAGTTGACACAGTTAAAAGTTATTCAAAATTAATTAATCTCGTAAATAAAAAGCTTTTTAGTTAAGGGGGAACACAAACAAAAGGGTAGGTGTACCTATGTATATAGCTTGAAGCATTGCCTTTAAATTACTAATATCTTGATGCAAATTTGATAAGAAAGTAGCAAGATCATGTCCATCAAATAAGTCATGTGCAGTCAAGCTATGCTTCTCTGCAACAGCATCCAGTGCTGAAATATAAGACTCATCACGAGATTGAGCCTTGTGAATGAGATCATACATCATATCTGTCACTTTTGACATTGCAGACACCACCACCAATTTCCTCTCAGAATCATCATTAATAATTACTTCTGCAACATTATTTATCCTCGCTGAACTTCCCACACATGTTCCACCAAACTTGTGAACAGACCAAGTTTGTCCTTTGGGAAGCTTTTTTTCCTCTACAGCCACATCTACTGAAACATCTACAAGTGCAGGTGAATATCGAAAAGTATAAGTTAATTAAATTATTATAATTCAGAAAAATTACAATAATGTTTGCTATCTAATATACTTCATTCGATCTTGATTATAACAAAAAATAATCAACTTCCCCTTATTAAGAAAATTAGTAAATGCCATACTCTTTATATAAAATAAAAATAAAAATTATTGATCTCATAAAAACTATGCATAAATGCATTCTAAAAAATGTCTTTCATGAAAAAGTGTTCCATAAAAATAAAAGAGCCATAGAAAATAAAACTTTTATTAATTGGAGGATGTCTTTGCATATACATTCTGAGTAACTTATACTAATTAAGACCAAAAAGTATGAGTATTTAATTTTTGTTTATATTTGAGCCAAAATAAAATAAAATGAATTAACTAAAGTATGAACCTGTAAGTGAAGCGTGTATTCTGGTGGTTGGTGACTCTCTCCCCCATCGTAGATTAACACCGTTCCTGAGACGAACAAAACAAATAATAATAAATATTCTCCAAAGCAACTGAAAATAAAAATAAACAAAAAAAATGCAGGGGAATATAGTGAACGTAACGAGCAACATGAAAGATACTCCTCATTGTTCAGCATTTATGTGAGTTTAAGCTTACCGAATTTATGACGATGTTATGAAATTGTATTACAGTGAAGGAAATGAAATACTGTGAGAATGTAGTATTAGAATATAAAAATAATAATTAAAAAAAAATACCGAAGGAATGAAGAAGGGTGAAGCGAGAATGGGCAATGAGATTGGAGGATGTAGCTGCGGCGTAGAAAATGTGAAGTGTTATTAGAAATGGAGAAGGAGGAGGAGGATTGGGGAGTCACGGGGGAAAACGACAACATTTGGCAATGAGTTTATTGTGGCGCCTCTATTGAGTTGAGTGAGTAATAATATCTCACATTTTATAGTGATTTTGTTATATGCGACAGAGGTTGGTGTTAAGTATCATTCTTCATTAATTATTTATCCAACTATATAATAATCTCAACCCTTCATTTTTGTTTTGAGGTACCTTCTTTCACATAATTTAGACATGTTAAAAAAGGTAATTAATTTTATTATTATTATAATCATTTTCACATTTAAAAAATAATAATAATAAATTATTATTTTCAGTTTTTAATGTAATTATAGTTGACTGGTTTTAATTATATCATCTAATTAATATTTTTTTTGTCCAAAATATAATGACACATAAATTAAAAATAGTAATTAATTTTATGTATAAAAAAAGAAATTATAAATTATTTTCTGTATATAGTATTTAATCTCAGGTGTTAGTTTTTCTAAAGAATAATCCACTAAAATTTTGTGTCAATGTTTCATACATTTATTTATTTAATGATTTTGAATAAATAATTAAAGAATGAAAATAATTCAATATAGAATCAGTTGAAAAATGAAATCTAATATTAAATTCTCAATCAAATCCAACAAATAATTGAGAAATGATTAGTGGATTCAATGAATTAATGTTTTTGAAGAAAAAAAATGATTTAAAACAATTAATAGTATAATATGTAAGGAAATAATTTAAAGTTAAAGGAAAATTTCTTCTGAAGCTTCTTTTCTTTATTTTGTAGTCCCTTTCTCGCGAGGATTTCACATTTCTCTTGAAGATCTCTCATTAGTGCTCTTGATTATATATTTGTGAGCATTCTTTGATATACGATTCACGTATAAGTGAGGTTTTTTTAATAAAACTCTCCATAATACCTATATAGAAATTTATATATAAAATGCTCTATTTTTCTTGATATTTAGGAGTACGATCACATGAAGGGTAATTTTTTGTGTGCAGAAGGTGCATATTCGGGACGGATGTGACCATCTATAACTTTTTAATTTTTTATTTTAACAAAAGAATAATTGTTAATTTAATAAATAAAAAAATTAAAAACAAAATATATTTAATAGAACAAAATACATCAAAGTTAATATGATTAGGTAGATATGTCAAAACAAATAACGTGTTATATTATTTTAATAACCCTCCTATTTTTTCTTTGGATCTAATAAATAATATTTTGTTTGATGTACATTAAAATCAAACAAAATCCAATAAAACTGATTTGATGTTTTTTTTTTTACTTTTTAATTATTATTATTATTTTTTTTTATTATTAGATCCGGAGGAAAAATAGGAAGGAGTTGTTAACAAAATAGAATTAAGTTACTAATTTATCTACATAATAAGATGAAGTTGTTAAAATAATATAGCACATTATTTGTTTTAGTACATTTAGCCAATCGCAATAACTTTGATGTATTTTGTTTTTTTGTTAAATTTATTTTGTTTGATTTTATTAATATAATTTATTTTTAAAAAAATATTTTTTATTTATTAAATTAACAATTATTTCTTTCTTAAAATTAAAAATTAAAAAATTAAAAGGTCATAGATGGTCGCATCCTGGAGATGCGACCTCGTACTATAGAAAAAAATCATCCTTCAAGTTGTCGCAGGGCGAGAATGCGATCTCTTGAAAGTAAAAAAAGTAGGGCATTTTGGTATATAAATTTAAATGTAGGGTATAATGGAGAGTCTTAAATAAATAAATAAATAAAAAGATATAGATGCAAATAAACCTATAAGTGACAAGTTTCTTTTTTAATTGAGAATTTTTGCATGTATATTCCTTTTTTTTAAAAAAAAAACTAACTAATATACCCTACATTTAAATTTATATACAAAAATGCCCTACATTTTTTTTTTAATTTTCAGGAGATCGTATCCTCGCCCTGCGACCTTTGAAGGATGATTTTTAGGATGATTTTTTTCTTCTTTTTTCTATAGGAGGTTGCATCCGTGATATACGACCATCTATAACCTCTTATAACCTCTTGCAGAAAAGAAAAAATAAAAAAAAAATTAAAAGATTATACATGATCACATTTCGGAGATGCGTACTCCTACTGCAAAAAAAAAAAATCTTTCAAGTGATTGCAGGGTAGACATGCGATCTCCTGAAAGACATTTTGATATATAAATTTCAATTTATAATATATTGGTTAGTTTTTTTTATAAAAAAATGAGATATATGTGAAAAAAAACCTTTTAATTGATTAATTTTCAATTATTACAACGGTTTTTGATATATCTCTATTGGACTTTTATGATACAGATACAACTTAAAAAATGCACAATAATTTGGAAGATCACATAACACAATATATTCAAATAAAAAAAAAATTCTCTGAAAAATAATGCTTTATTTGCAATTTAATCGAAAAAGAAACACTAGTGTAGAAAAACTTTTTTACACTATTTTTAAAATTTTTAACACCGATTTTTGTAACATAAAAAATCGGTGTTGTAAATGTATTTATAACATCAATTTAAAAATTCATCTCTTTATAATATTAATTTTTATAATAGGTGTCATTCGTATCTATCATATTTTTATCCTATCTTTTTTGTTGAAAAATAGGTGTGATAAAATACACATACATCGGTTTTTATATGTAATAGATGTTATAAGTGTCACTTCTTATCAAAATATGTAGGAGTATTATGGATCTTACCCTACTTTCATGAAAAATAGGTGTGCTATGCCACATATAAGATCGATTGTTAGATAAAACAGATGTTATAAGTTATTATTTAACATCAATTTTATAGAAAAATTAGTGTAATATTTAAAAAACAAATTAAATATTTAGTTGTATTATTTCTACTCTACAAAAGTTAGATTTTTACATCAATTTATCAAATATATAAATCCAAAAATTTATATTTCATATAACAAAATATGTTACACGTACTAAATAGTAAAATGTACCAACTGTGCTCATAAATTCATATGTTAGATGACAAAATATACGGTATAACTATCTTAAACAATAGAATACCGATTCATTCAAATATCAAGCTGAAAAGTAAAATTAAATATTACAGAAGTTAAAACACCTAACTAACATTCTATTCAAAATAAACACATAACTAACACAAATATCAAGCTGAAAAGTAAAATTAAATATTACTGAAGTTAAAACACCTAACTAACATTCTATTCAAAATAAACACATAACTAACACTAAATGTAGTTGAATTCCTAAAGCAGAAATCTCCAAATACTCTAGCCATTGCTAATCCCAATGGATCATCAAAAGGCAATCACTCCTGATCCTTTATGCTTCTCCTAATAGAATTTCCAACAAAAATAGAATTAAGTTAGTATCAAGAGAAAATCATATACTTATCAAATAAGTATATCAAGACTATATTGTATTGTGATTTGGTTGCTAATGAAGTAACATTGATATCTCTCAACTAAAAATTAATAAAACTTTTTGGAATTAGAGAACACTTAAGTTGTTGGAAAAAGACTGTCAATTCAACAGTAAGATAAAATTTCACATAATAACAAAATCCAACATTTATAAGCAGGGTCATCTAGAGTCGATCAAACCCAAAAAATCTTAAATCTAGAATAAAACATATTCATTTTGATATTCTATTGTCATAAAAAACTAATATTACCTAAAATATTTTAAAGCAATAAAATTATGAATGTTATAAGTCATAATGTTAACCATATAAAATAAGTCAAGATATAAATTCACAACTCTTCCGAACTTTCAATGATTGATGTTGGAACATATTGTGTGAATTTAAAAAAATTGTTGAAGTCCCACATTGGAAAAGAATTTGTTTTTGTAAATTCAAGTGGAAAGAAACATGTCTTTTAAAATTCAAGTCCCACATTGGAAAGAAATTTTTTTGAACTCCCACATTGGAAAACTCTCCTATTTTGAGTATGCTAAAGTCCCACATTGATTAGAAATCAATTGTGAGTTTGCTTCCATCACTATATAATGAGTTTCAATCTATTGTGAAAAGCACACCAAAGTTGGATGTTTTTCCCAACTTTCTCTTTTCTCTCTCCTTTATTCTGCTCGCCTAAGTTTCGAGCCACTTCTCCCCTTTCTTTCTGTCCCTTCGATTTTTAGAGCGGTTATTATGCTGTAGTCCCTTTCGGTTTTTAGAGCGGTCATTATGCCGAGCGGTTATTATGCCGCAGTCCCTTTCGGTTTTCAGAGCGGTTGTTATGCCGCAGTCCCTTCGGTTTTCAGAGCGGTTTTTATGCCGTAGTCCCTTTGTTTTTAGAGCGGTTGTTATGCCGTAGTCGTTTTGATTTATGAATGGTCATAGTACCATATTGCGAATGACTTTAATTGTCATATTGAGTGGCTTTAAAAGCCATATTGAGGGTGTAATTCTAGAACGGTTTTTTGCGGTGCAGTGGAACTCCGATACAGTGAATCTGGGCTGTTTTATCCTGGGGACTTTGTGGTTGATAGTCTGCCTTGCACAATTTGGACAGTGCCGCGAAACGTCTTAAAGAGAGCGACCTAGTCCGCGACTCAACCCAGTAATATCTTCAGTGGCATAAATTGTGATTTTAAATAGTTTTTCGAAACTCAAAAATAACAATTTTAAGACGTTTCGTTCTGCCATGTCAACCGAAGAAATTACTGGATTTGGATTTGGTTCTGTTGCCTCTGATTTCAATAAATTGTTTCAATTTGAAGCAAAAGAAAAGGATAAGAAAGCTAGAGAATTAACCCATGAGAGAAAAATGATAAGAATTATATTCTTAATAGACTTGCTGATGATCTGTATAACTAATACAATTCCAGCAATACTACTAGAGATGCTCTGAATAAGTATGTTTTGAGCTGCTACTCAGAGTACCAGATGACCGGTGACAAATCCGTGGAGACTGAAGATAACTCATGAGATCATCTATTAAGGTACGTCACTCATGGCATATTTAATTTAAATGTTGAAATTTAATATGTCTCTTTTTATTTGAATGTTGAAATCAATAAAATGTCTCCTACTTACATGTTATATGATTTTAATTTTTGACATGTTAGACTATGTGATGTGAACACATTTGTAAAATGTGATTTTTAATTTCAAAGTCATCTATGAATAATTTTGAAAAATGTGATTTTTGTAGTTAAGCTAAAATAAAAAATAAAATAAAATAAAATAAAAAGAGTTCACATAAATTTGTAGTTAGAGAATCTAAGTCTTTAGATTTATTACATTTTGATATAGGTGAACTTGATGGGATGTTAACAAGAAATAAAAAACGTTATTTCATTACTTTTATTGAAAAATGAAAAATAAAAGTGAAACGCTTGATATGTTATGTTAAGGATCTTTGTAACTGAAATTGAAAATCAATTTAGTATAAAGATTAAGAGGTTCTAAGTATGACTCTAGTTTGTTTAATGAATTTTATAAATTGTTTGGAATTATACTTGGAAAAATTGCACCATAATTGCTTGAAGTGAATGGTAATGTTGTAAGAAAGAGTAGAACTCTTATTGAACTGGTTGTTGCTAGTATGCTTAACTCTAGTGCTGCATCTCATTGGTGTGAGAAAAATATATATTGCTTATTTGCTATGTTTTGAATATAAATTCTAAATCTAAAAACAAAACATCTCCTTATGAGATAGTGAAGAAAAGACAATTGAACTTGTCTTATTTTCGAACTTGGGATTGTCTGGCTTATGTGACAATCCCCAATCCCAAGCGAATTAAACTCGCCAGTAGAGCCTATGAATGTGTATTCATTGGGTATGCAGTAAAGAACAAAGCGTATAGGTTTTATGGCCTAAATGCAAAAGTGATCATAGAGTCAAATGATGTTGACTTCTATGAAAATAAATTCCTTGTCAAATCGAGAAATAGTGGGGGCAGCGAACCTAGTCAAGTTCCTGTGACAAGAAGCACAGAAGGCAACAAACAAGGCGAAACAGAAACTCGAAGGAGTAAGAGAGTAAGAGTTGCTAAAGATTATGGATCTAAATATATGGCCTATAATTTAGAAGAGAATCCTGCAAATCTTAAAGAAGCTTTGTCATCATTGGATGCAGATTTATGGCAAGAAGCTATAAACGATGAAATGGATTCTCTAGAGTCTAATAAGACCTGACATCTAGTAGACTTGCTTCATGGTTGCAAATCAACAGGTTGTAAATTGATTTTGGAAAAGAAACTAAAACCCGATGGATCTGTTGATAAATACAAGGCACGCCTTGTAGCCAAAGGTTTTAGACAAAGAGAAAATATAGATTTATTCGATACTTTTTCACCAGTCACTAGAATAACATCCATTAGGGTGCTCATATCACTTGCGGCTATTCATAACCTGATGATACACCAGATGGATGTTAAAACAGTTTTTTTAAATGGTGACCTAGAAGAAGAAATCTATATGGAACAACCTGAAGATTTTGTAATACATGGGCAAGAAGACAAGGTTTGTAAGTTAGACAAGTCTCTGTATGGTCTTAAATAAGCTCCTTAGAAATGACATGAAAAGTTTGATAAGTTGATTATATCGAATGAGTTTTAAGTGAATGAAAGTGACAAATGTATTTACTACAAATTTGAAAATGACATTTGCACTATCATATGTCTCTATGTAGACGACTTACTCATATTTGATTCAAACATTCATGTTGTAAATATTGTGAAATCATTGTTGTGTAACAACTTTGATATGAAAGACCTCGGAGAAACGAATGTAATCCATGAAATCAAGATTACTAGGTCAGAAAATGGAATTTCTTTGGATCAATCTCACTATGTTGAAACAATCCTAAAGAAATATAAGTACTTTGACTGTAAACCTGCTTGCACACCATATGATCCAAGTGTGAAACTTTTCAAGAACACTGGTGAAGGTGTTAGACAAACTGAATATGCGAGCATCATTGGCAGCCTCAGGTATGCCACTGATTGTACTAGACCCGACATTGCCTATGTCGTGGGATTGTTGTGCAGGTTTACTAGTAGACCTAGTATGGAGCATTGGCACACTATGGAAAGAGTCATGAGATACCTAAAAAGGACCATGAGTCTCGGATTACATTATCAAAGATTTCCTGCTGTTCTTGAAGGATACAGTGATGCTGATTGGAACACCTTATCAGATGATTCCAAAGCAACGAGTGGCTATATTTTCAGTATAGCCGGTGGCGCTGTATCTTGGAAATCGAAGAAACAGACGATACTGGCTCAGTCCACTATGGAGTCTGAATTGATAGCACTAGCTACTGCTAGTGAAGAAGCAAGCTGGTTGAGATGTTTGCTAGCTGAGGTCCCCTTATGGGAAAAACCTTTACCAGCTGTGTTGATCCACTGCGATAGTACCGCAGCTATTGCGAAAATTGAGAACCGTTATTACAACGGTAAGAGACGACAAATACGTCGTAAGCACAGCACAATTAGAGAATTACTTTCTAAAGGAGCTGTTATAGTGGATCATGTACGCACTGATGATAATTTAGCAGATCCTTTGACGAAAGGATTAGCTAGAGAGAAAGTCCTGAATACATCCAAAAGGATGGGACTAATGCCTATAGATCAATGAGTCACTTATGATGGTAACCCGACCTAAAAGACTGGAGATCCCAAGAATTAGGTTCAATGGGTAATAACAAGTCATAGTGATATGAGATGAACATGCTATTTTATATATGAGAGAAGCATGATTCCTGAAGCGATATAAGGATGAGATAATTGAACTCTTAATGAGATCTATACTCTATATGGAGTGGAGTACCTAGCTACAGGAGTACTCTTGATAGACTCACCTATGTGAATGTGGAAGTGGAGGCCGCTTCCTGTGGAATTTTGAGGCAGAATTCCTAGAGCGTTCACTATACTGGGATACACGTGCAGGGCCATTAATGCACGAGCTTTTGAGAATACACCCAATGAAAAGGTTGTGTGTGGGTTTGATGTCAGAGATAGAGTTCAAGACTACGAGTCACTCTTGTTGAATCTAAATCTTACTTACTATGCAAAGGTTCAAGTCAAGCAACACCTTTGTTTATGCACGATCTTATAGAAGCGTTTGACGCTATTTCAGAAACATTCTTTTAAATTCAAGTGGGGGATTGTTGGAACATATTGTGTGAATTTAAAAAAATTGTTGAAGTCCCAAATTGGAAAGAATTTGTTTTTGTAAATTCAAGTGGAAATAAACATGTCTTTTAAAATTCAAGTCCCACATTGGAAAGAAATTTTTTTGAACTCCCACATTGGAAAACTCTCCTATTTTGAGTATGCTAAAGTCCCACATTGATTAGAAATCAATTGTGAGTTTGCTTCCATCACTATATAATGAGTTTCAATCTATTGTGAAAAGCACACCAAAGTTGGATGCTTTTCCCAACTTTCTCTTTTCTCTCTCCTTTATTCTGCTCGCCTAAGTTTCGAGCCACTTCTCCCCTTTCTTTCTGTCCCTTCGATTTTTAGAGCGGTTATTATGCTGTAGTCCCTTTCGGTTTTTAGAGCGGTCATTATGCCGAGCGGTTATTATGCCGCAGTCCCTTTCGGTTTTCAGAGCGGCTGTTATGCCGCAGTCCCTTCGGTTTTCAGAGCGGCTGTTATGCCGCAGTCCCTTCGGTTTATAGAGCGGTTTTTATGCCGTAATCCCTTTGTTTTTAGAGCGGTTGTTATGCCGTAGTCGTTTTGATTTATGAATGGTCATAGTACCATATTGCGAATGACTTTAATTGTCATATTGAGTGGCTTTAAAAGCCATATTGAGGGTGTAATTCTAGAACGGTTTTCTGCGGTGCAGTGGAACTCCGATACAGTGAATCTGGGCTGTTTTATCCTGGGGACTTCGTGGTTGATAGTCTGTCTTGCACAATTTGGGCAGTGCCGCGAAACGTCTTAAAGAGAGCGACCTAGTCCGCGACTCAACCCAGTAATATCTTCAGTGGCATAAATTGTGATTTTAAATAGTTTTACGAAACTCAAAAATAACAATTGAACAAGAACATGTCTTACCCATAGTTTTGACACTTGTTAAGATTGTAAATTTCATTTGTTATTTTAGAAATCTGACTGAAATATTTGTGTATTATTTTAATTTTGTCCGTCCAACTAAAAAATACTTCCAAAAATAAATGATAATATATTTAATTCATATATTTTGTAATTATTTTTTAATTGATTGGACAAAATTAAGATATTTCAGTTGCCTCTTTATAATTATTTTTTAGAAAATATGAATGACAACGGTTTTCATATTATTATAAAAGATAAATAAATATAAAAATCTAAATTTTGTTCGTTAAAATAATTGCAAAAACCGGTAAAATAGCAATGCGAAAGCGAGTGAATTGATAATACAAAAGCACATAAATTAAATTGTGAAAGTTACGTGGATATGCAAACTGAACATATGTTGACATCGTTCCTTCACTAATAAAAATCATAAAACCTTGTGGGATTTGAAGGTTCTTCATGCCCGATAAGAGGTTTTTACATGGTGCTATACGTAGGATTTGAGAGTATATATATTCAAAATTGACATACATGAATATATAGGTCTTGATAAATGCTAACTTACCAACAGAATTCAAGACGACGCGGTCATGTATTGTGGTCGAACGACACTGTTGCAATTCAGCGGTGGACCTCGTTGGCCTAAAGTTACACGTCATTTGATGATACAATGATATAATTACTTAGTCATTGAGGTTAATTTAAGCAATACAATTAACATTTTTTTAATTAAAATTATATACATTAAATGTAATCAATAATATTTTTTAGAGCATTATTATTTGATACAAATGATTTACATAAAAAATAAAAGAACACATAAATATAAATATTTTGACCGATTAACAATTGGATGACCATACAATGAAACAATGAGAGCGTGAATATTTACAATTCGTAAATATTAGATATTACCACATATTATTCTTATCTTTCTTATAAATATTTCTCGTATCAATAATCGTTTTACATTTTTTTTTTCTATTCATATTCATTTTCCTATTTTTTAATATCCATAATTTAATTTTTTTTTAACTTATAATTTATTATTTCAGATGGAATACACGTCAAACTGTTATTTAAATTTTAGATGAGATAATCTCGCCTAATCAATCAATGCATATTTGAAAGAAATTAGCGTAAGTAGAAATACGCGTGGATTCCTCTACATGTGGATAATAAACTTAATGAGCCAAGTCTTTGGCTTCACGGTATAAACAAACTTTTACTTTATATTGAATTAGTTTAATTGTACAAAACATACAAAATTATTTTGGCTTCTATGTTATTTTTATTTTTGAAAATTGTGTGAACCCACACACGTCTTTGCATTGGGCAATGATTTGCAAGAGTAATCATGTGAGGTGGGGCTGAGACATATATGCATTATTGGAGCACTGAAAATAGTAAAAGATATTCTGTCAGAAAATGAAAATGTAGTACTATTATACATCAATGAGAAAATTACTATTTTGAGTTATGAAATTTTAATTGCAGTTAATTTAAAAAATTAAATTTACGAAATATTAAATTGTTCTCTTAAAATGTTTAACGTTAGTTAAAATATTTTTTAAACTTTTTAACTTGTAGATAAAAATCTTTTTAAAATAGTTAACGAAATAAACATTTGACTGACTTTAAATAATTTAAAAAAAAGATTTAATATTTCATAAATTTAAAGTCTTAAATTAATCTACGTTTACAATTCCATGACCTAAAATAATAGTTTACTCAACAACAATATGATGAAAACTCAAGGAGAAATGAAACTAATCTAACGGGCTGAGGTCCCAAACTTTTTATCTATTCTTCTCTTTATTATTACTCATCAATTTAAAGAGAAGTGATTTTAAGTCATTTTATACTTAAAATCACCATCGGCATCATTTAAGCTTTCATGTTTTATAAACAAGTGGTTTATAAAAACATAGAATTCCCATTAGAATTCCATGTAAAATCACCAACTTTTCAATAATGTTTTTAATGAGTTAAATTCCCAATGGAATTTTTTTTTCTTTCTTTATGAGTTTTTTTCATTGAGTTTTTCTAGTAAAGTGTTAATCACCTTTTGTGTTTTTCTTTTTTATGTTTTACACTAAAATTTCTCTTAATTTAGAAGACATTTTTCTACTCTATTATAATTTTAAGAAATTATTTAAGAGAATAATAATATATGACTTCACATTAGAGTTCTACTAAATGAGGTGTGGGCTGCCACTGATTCTACTTATATTATGTTAATAACAAGCACCCTGTAAACCTCTGTTCTATCTTGAGCTTGGTATTCATCATTACACAATCTGCATTCTTGAAGTTAGTTTGTAAATTGAGTTTTCAAAGAGTGGTGCCTTTTATCTACTAATTTTGTGGCAAATGCAATCTTTTCAAAGTTGTACATTCTGAAAATTATGAAGTTCTTCCACCTGGCTCAAAGGGAATTGCATGTGAAAGTCAGAGGCCACAATTGATGAAGGGATACTACAAGGTAATCATCTATTTTGTCAAAATGCAACAACAAATGTTGTCTCTTGTCTCTATACAAGTACTCGTATCACGAAATGTCAATAGTAATCATCTATTTTGTGTCGATTTGTTGACTAATTTTAATATTTTTAATCCAATATTTATCTGATAAAATATTATTTCTCCTTTTATTTTGGAGGAGATTTTTAGAAATATAATTAAACTTCTCAGTTTTAGATTCTCAGTGTTTGAGTTTGGCTATTGGACCCTTGTTTCTTTTGTATATACTTCAAGTATATGGTTCGATTTGTTTATGCTCTACTGTTTGTAGCCAAAACTCCACTGTGCATACTATTAGCATGAAGTCAATTTACTTCAAGTATATTGTTCGATTTGTTTATGCTCTAAATGTAATTTTTGTGTTCCAAAAACTAGTTAATGCAATGATTGGAGCAATCCAGACTTTGCAATCCTTGGTCATTGAGTCATTCCTCCAAAAAGGGATAAATGTGTGTATGTAATGTTTATTATTCTCTAAAAAAACACTTTAGAATTTTAGTGAATTAAAAAGTTTTCATACATTAGATGAGTTTTAAAGTTGATAGTTTACGTACGTAGGATAGTTTTTATCATTATATAAAGTGTGTCAAACTCTTTTAAAAAATACATCAAAATTAGATGCAATTCTCAATTTTGTCTCTTCTCCATCTTCTACTCGATGCACTTCCAAGCCACTTCTCCCCTTTCTTTTTGTCCCTTCGCTATTTGTTGAGTGGTCCTAATACAATTGTTCTTTCAATTTTAGAGCAGCTTTTGTGTCGTACTCCCTTTGAGTGGCCATTATAGTCATATTTTAAGAGTGTCCATTATAGTCATATTGATGGTGTCATTCTAGAACGGTTTTCTACGATGCAATGAAATAACGATATAATTTTAACTGAATTGTTTTATCATAAAGACATCGTGGTTGGTAGTCTGTTTTACCTAATTTTGTGCAGTGCTGTGAAACGTCTTAAAGAGAGCGGCCTAGTATGTGACTCAACCCAGTAATATCTTTTAGTGGTTGAAAATTATTTTAAAAATAGTTCTTCGAAACTTAAAAACAACAAAAAACATCTATCATTAATGAAAATAGTTTAGTAGAATAATTGATTCAACTCAAGTGGTTAACGAGCTCTAGCTAAAGATAATCCGTTTATGAAAATTTGAATTCTGATTGAAATAATGTTTTGTCAAACTTTGCATACTTTTTGATCGAATTTCAAATTACTAGAACTCCATTTTTCTAAAAATCATATATTTAAAAAATATAGTTTAATGAGGATCACATATTTTGATCTAGATCGTGATTAGTACAACTATAAACTGAAAAATATGGAGCCACCTACTATGGATTGGATTCTGTGGGAACCAGAAGCATAGACCATCAATTATAATTTTTTTTAGAAGATTTCTCCTTCCACCTCTCTACAGTGCCTCAAAAGTCCCTTCAAATTTATTATTATTATTTTTTTCGATTTTAACTCTCTACAGTGCCTCAAAAGCCTACCAAGAATCCACTTTCAATTTCTCAAAAGAGAATACAATTTTTATAAATTTCAACATAAAAATACATGGAAAAATTCATCTATTTATACTAATTCTAAAGACCAATTTACGGTTGAAACACTAATAGTAATTAATGACATCAATGTAAACATGATCTAGTAAAAGTAAAATTGTCAAATAGAGTGGTTTAAAGTCAATAATGACGATGCAACGGAGAAACTAATAGATATGATATGCAATTGAGTTATGTAATTATATATCATTTTGACTAACTGATTTGGACATATTTTATCTAGATTAACCAATCGGAAGATGATGATAGCAACTTGAAATTTTTCAAATTTTTTTATAACTCCGAAATAGTCTAGAAATGTAAAAAATACTTAAATTTAAATTTTATATTTTCAGATTGATCGATCAAAAAAAATATCTTAAAAAATTACAAATTAATATACACATTTAAATTCATTATAGACAAATTTCATCTGAATTATTAATTTGAAGAGGGTTAAAATTAAAAAAATTAAAAATTAAAATACTTTTAAGAAATTAAGGGATGGGAGGAGGATCTCCCAAATTTTTATACTTTTAAGTTTGATATTTATTGGTGTTTTCTTTTTATTAACATGTCATCCCTTACAATTGACATGTTAAAAATATGCCCAGTTCACATATTCGGTTAAACAATTTTTTTAATAAGCATTTGGTTAAACAATTAAAATCATATGAGCTACCACATTCCAAAAACTACCCCTTGTTTGATTCTCGTCCTATTAATTCTATTTTAGTTTTTTAAAATTTAAAAACTACAAAACTTGTTTAGATAAATTATTTTTAAAAATTATTTTGTAAAATTATTTTTAATATTATATTTTTTAAAACTAAAAAAACAAAACAGATAAATGGTGTTTTACTTCTCATTTTTCAATTTTTTTAATTCTCTAGTCAAAAACTGTTTTAAAAAATTAGATTATCAAATAATTTTTCTATTTTTTTCATCTCTAAATTAATTTTTAGAAACAAGTCTATTAAACAAGTTTTTCCTTTATTCTATTCTCTAAAACAATTTTCTAAATCAAATTTATAAAATAATTTTTAAACACCAAAATATAAAAGTGTTTCAAACATGTAGGGATAAAGATATTTTCCTTTTATTATCTACTCCCGTTCTAAATATATTTTCCTTTTATTTACTCCCGCCCTATATAGCTGAAATAAAAGACCAGAACACAGTCAAATAAATCATCTTCAAGATATTAATGTTATATTTTTTAAAATTGGTCCTACTCTTTAATATTGACTACCGTTTGATCCACTTTGTTTTTTGGTAGAAAGTAATATAAGTTGCAAAATTTTATTTTAAAAAAATCAATTATTATTTGATTGAAGAAATAATGCTAAAATTAAAAATAATATTTTTTTAAAAAAAATGGTCAACTTTGAAGAAAAAAAAAACTCGGTATCCCCTTTATCTATAAGTACAAAATATTTTTAAAAATTAAATTATTCAAGTGGATAAAAGATAAAATTATAAATAAAATAGAAAAAGACTATATATTGTCGTGTAAATCAATTTTACATTTATATAAATAAGAATCTTTAATTTTACCATCTCACTGCATAGTAATAACTTTCATGATTAAATAACTACTCAATCAACGGTTTATGTTAGTGGTTTACATGCCTATTAAACCTTAAATAAAATAGGTTAAATTAAAAGTAAAATTGAAAGAAAAAAGCTACACTAAAATTTATTATTATCTTTATATAGTATAGATTAATATTAAGGTAAGAGCATAAAAAATATTAGTATTATATTTCTTATATTAATTTTTCACATATTAAAGACAAAAAAACTCTTATTTTTTTATTGAAGAGAGTTAAATTTAAATTTGGTGAATCCTAAAGAATCTTTATAGGACTGAACACCATTTTCTCACCTTAACTTTTTTGACTTAATTGCAATTTTGGTAATCTATTTTTTTAATTTATAAAATTGGTCATCTATTTTTGAATTAAAAAAAAATTATAATTTGACATATTTTAAATGATGTGAATACTATTTCATGATATAAAAATCTAGATGCATTAATTATATATATGTCATTCATTAAATTACAAAATTGAATAATTTTTTAAGTTGAAAGTGAAGTTTTTATAAAATTTTATTGCGATTTCATGAGTGTTATATATTCTACATCATCATAACATATGTCACATTATTTAAAACATATCATATGTCGTTTTTTAAATAAAAAATCATAATAATGAATCAAAACTATCAAATTTTTAAATAGGAAAATTAATTTCGTAAATTAGTAAAATAAGAAATTATAACTCCAAGTTTTTTTCATAAAAGGAAAAAAAAAAAACAAGAAGAAGTAACTCTTGATATCTTTTATAAATAGTATGGCTATGAGCCGCATGACCCATCCTAATTAGGCTTTCTACGCCCTTAGTCCGAAATTACTTCCATTAAGCCATGCTCTAAGGATTAAGGCAATTACTAATTAGGATTCTACTTGTCATCTTGTCACCCCCATTTATACTTCTCATCCTTAAGACACGTAAAAGACTATATTATTCTTTTTATTATATA
This sequence comes from Cicer yamashitae, assembly GCA_037974755.1. Taxonomy (NCBI): domain Eukaryota; kingdom Viridiplantae; phylum Streptophyta; class Magnoliopsida; order Fabales; family Fabaceae; genus Cicer; species Cicer yamashitae. The sequence goes on along the minus strand of JBBPBQ010000001.1, from coordinate 52,402,586 downwards.
TAAAAACTTAAAAAAGAAATTTACTCTCACTTTTCACTTACACTTTCGAAATGTTGGTAAAATCTCAATATTTTTTGAAACTTTCAAAATTTCTAAAACTAATTTTTTTTATTTAACTTGAAACTTCCAAAACGTAATTTCTAGTTTTTCAAAAAAAAAATCGAAACTTTTGAAATAAGATGTTTCTTTCGAAAGTTTCGATCAAATTGAAACCTCTGAAATTGAAAGATTCCAGAATTTCAGACTTTTTAAACCTTCGAAAATTAAAAAATTTGAAACTTTCGAAAACCCAATTTTTAATCATTCGAAACTTTCAAAAATTGAAATATTCAAAACTTATATTTTTAAAACATTCGAATATTTTGAAACGTAAAAAGACTATTTTACCCTTTTTACTATATATAAAAACTTTTTTTAAAAAAAATTCACTCTCACTTTTCACTTACACTTTCGAAACGTTGGTAAAATTCCAACATTTTCGAATTCAAAACTACTGAAACTATTTTATTTTTGAATTTATTTATTAACTTGAAACTTCCAAGACGTAATTTCTACTTTTTCAAAAAAAAAAAATCGAAACTTCCGAAATAGGATATTTTCAAAAGTTTCGATCAAATTGAAACCTCTGAAATAGAAAGATTCCAGAATTTCAGACTTTTTAAACCTTCGAAAATTTCAAAAATTTGAAACTCGAAAACCCTATTTTTAAACCTTTGAAACTTTCAAAAATTGAAATATTCGAAACTTATATTTTTAAAAATTCGAATATTTTGAAATTTTCCATTTTTTTTAATTATTGATATCATAAGTAATATGTTAATTTAATTTTATAATGCCTAGAACCAGAGGCGTGAACGGAGAAATTATTCATACTATTGCCATCAACAGAGGCTATAGAGTTCCACTCATTGCATCATATTGATGAATGAATGAAACTAACCGTCCACCTCGTGTGCATCGTCGTAAACGTGGTTTTATGTCTCATGACCTTGGTGAGGATGTTCAGGAGTTTGAACAGTTCCGTAGCCTGAACAAATGGATTATGAGGAAACTGAGGAGCAGAACGTGAAATAGCAGGTTTAGTTGTTCGGATTCCATGGAAGACCATTGGTGACATCGGTATTGACACAATATGAACACCATATGGCTCGGAGTATATGGGAAGGAGAGGTATATTTTAATTAATTTTTTAATTAAGAATAAGTATATATTATATTTAGTACATTTTTGTAATGACATTTTATACATTATTTTACTGTTATATTTTTTAATTACTCGTAGGATCGTAGCCCGTGATCACACATGGCTTGAAACTGAAGAAGTTTGCTGAAGTACATGTACCAGATATTGTACAACATTGGATTCAAGAATTTGGATTGGTACATCAATCTTCAGCTTATTTGACGATGGTTAGCATTGGTCTCATATCTTGCCTTTGTTGAAAGGTGGCATAAAGATACCAACTCATTTCATATGTCATTTGAAGAGATGACGATCACACTAGACGATGTCACGACTCTTCTTCACATTCCTCTATATGGTAAGTTTTTCATTACACCAATAAATATGAACACTAATAATATTGTGTTTGCTGCACATGAGCTGTTGGAAGCAACCTTGGAGGAAGCCGACATCAGCTGCTAAGATAAATTTCAATAAATGTACATAATATAGACTGTAGTGGTTGTGTGATTTATATAAACGTCTCATTCAAACTAACATGTTTGAGTGTGCTGCAAAGCGTACATTTTACCCTTAGTTGGCAGCACTATTGTCGTCGACAAGACTTACACTCGTGCGGATGTGAAATACATTAGTTTGTTCAGTAATTTAGAACGTTGTCAGAACCATGCATGGGGTACCGCTGCATTGATTGTGCTATATGACAATATGGGAGCTGGAGTTGTTCCTGACACTAGGCATTTGGGAGAATATATGACCCTATTACAGGTATATGACTCATATTAGGTTGTGTTATTAATTTATTAAGTTGTATTTTTAATTTACTAAATTGCCTTTTTGTAAGCGGAGTGATAGTGGAATGATTTCTGAGCATATTCCAAGACCCGTAGGTGGACTGCAAAACACGCTGTTGAAGGTGGGTTGCTAACATATCAACGAATACTTGATGTTATTTTGCTTGAGGAATTACTGTTTACACCTTACGAAGATGGCCGAACTAATCATCCTTTTGAAGCAACATCGATGTTCTCCGGCTACATTCGTTGGGGTGGAGTTTCAATCTCATATCTACCGGAGCAATGTCTTCGACAATTTGGTCACATTCAGTGCATTATGCATGACGTTCCTCTAGTGCCCGCTAGTATAGATTGGGAGTGGCACAATACTTTCAGAGCATGTATAACGACCCTTCAGAGTCTATCACATGTTTCCTGGTGTGGTCTCCGAGGACTATTATGCCTGGTACTTAAATGTTTCACATCTTATGATCCTCCCTGATGCTCCACCTCCTAGTCCACCTATTGTTACATATGTTGATCCACACGTTCCATCATCTTTTGCACAAGCTGGTCCATCTTCAGAACAAGACCGTAAAACATCTGAGCTTTTACAGAGGGCCATACATATGGTAAATTCAGAGGGTGAAGTTCATGTGATATTAAGTAAGTTACTTTGCATGTTCCCGGGAGACCATTAGTAGACTGTGTTATGTATGATAAATATATTTTGTATTATCAATATTTTGTATCATGAAATTCTATTCTAATATGAATTTTCAAACATCAATACTTAAATTCTATACTATAAGGAAATGATTAAAGGATCAACTCTAACTTGATCCTAAAAAAGAGATAACAAATCATCACACATACAACTTAATATTCATTTAATGAAATACAATGGTTTGAAAGCTTCACACATATATATTAATCTTCATTTGATGAAATACAAGATGGTTTGATAAATGTTGGATCTATGTGTTCTCAATGCTTTAGACGTCATGCATAAGCTATTTCCAATGCCTTCGCACCATCATTACAAAAGTATTTCCATTTATGTGAGGTATGTGGCAAAAGACAACCAGATTTCAATTTTATCTAAACAAGAAAATATTAAACATTAGTTTACTATTAAACAGTACTATCAATCATAAATTTTACCTGTACCCAATGACTTTCATTGACAAATCCAATTGCTATTAAAGAATTAAGAGAAGAATCATTTAATGGTGGTTTATCTAGAGGAAAGAATATCATATTCAATTTATGAGACAATGACACCAGAACGACATTATATATTGTCGCTATCACGTAACCCAACTCTGGTATAGTCATCCACTTTTCTTTTTCTGAGCACCCAAACTAGAAATCTTCAACGAGTTTCGCATTGTTTCAACGTTGTCATAGAAAAGATTGGAATAAAGATCCCGATGTTGATTCACCTCTTTGTCCAAATGTGTTTGAACTAAAGGTCAAGATTCTTCAGTTCAACCTAATAATGTTGCAACTGTGCGATAACCACAATTTCTATCAGGCACAACATCTATTATGTCATCAATATATTGATGAATAAAAGTAGGAAGATGTTTTTTAGATGATTGCTTTGTAGAACCCTGAGATGGTTGCTTTGGAAATCCCTGAGAGGCATCAACATACTCCCTATATGAAGGATCACAATGAGCATCAAATTCTTTTCCCTTTTTAATAGCTCCCTTGGTTTTCACTTTATTACGTGGTTGACGCATTGTTGCAGTATGTGGAAATACAAGTTCACGCACCTTTTTCATGAATATCCTTTGACCAACAATATCTTGTGTCTTCATGTATACTTTCATTGTCTCCCACTCTTCTAAAAAGTCGTATTGTGATAAAGATTCTTTATGCTCCAATTCATGCTCCATGCTTAATTTTCTCCAAAAAACATGAATGTTATCTAAAGGGATGAGAGTACCAGTTATCTGCAAATTTGTCAACTCACAAGCACAGAGTAACCCACGAGTTGTTCTGATTGAGCAACCACATTTTTTTTTGTCAGTACTTACCATCTTTACCATCTTTAATTGTTTATCAATGTTTTTGAACATTTCCTTGATACAAAGTGATGCAATCATTGATAAAATTGTGATTTATATCTGTGCTCAACATCGATAATAGTTTTCTGAAAAGACGCTTTGATGCTACACATTTGGTTCTTCAACATTATATTCACATCATCCCAACTTTTAAACAAGTCTCAATTACTAGTTTGCAACATATTTTTCAATCTCCGTGAGCAGACTCAACTCTACAAATAAATTAATAACCAAAATTGAAACAAATCATATAAATTACTCAATCATATTTCTAAAACAAATCATAATTTAAAAGTACTCGTTGGTCACTGTATTCCCTTAATGCATCACTTAATTGGTCTAAACCTAGAAAAGTCTTTTTTTTGTAAGGTGTGAACCATAAATCTTTAACATAATCAACAAAAATGATAATATCAGCACACACTAACTCAAAGTGTTGCAATAGATAATCATACTCCTCCCCACTAGTCAAATATACAATTTTTTTTTTTCCGCAAATTCATTACCTCATCTTGTCTATCATTTTTCACATATTGTTTACATTTTGCCCCAACATTTTTTTAATATGAAAACGACATAAAAAATTAATTGAAGTAGGAAATACGACACCAATAACATTCTTCATGGCAAGATCAAATGTCAACCCAGTATCCGACAATTTCAAGCAATGATATCCAATATCTATTTGTTTTGCATGTGCTATCACATATCAAAACAAAATGAAACATGTTCAACAACTTTATCAATCAAGATACGTCCAAAATATATCTCTCAGAACATCTAAATTTTCTCGTCTTCTTGTCCAATGCACATAATTTTCACTTTGTATTAACTTTAATAGATGTTGCATTTATGTGTACAAACCTCTCAAAGGTAATCGATAAATACTCTTTGCTTTATATATTTGAGTGGAAAACGTGATATTCTCTTTATTTTTCTCTTTCAAAGCATTCAAAATGAATTTTGGTGCAAACTTATACTTTGTCATGTCATTAACAATTTTTCTCTCATCTTCATTTAAATGTCCCAAATATGAATGACCATCTAAAGTATCCAATAAATCGTGATTGTGTATTCCACATCGAACACTAATTTTTCATCCTTCACGGATACATCTGAGTTTAAATGAACAGATTTCCTTATGAGAACAAGCTGCCGTTGGTTTTGATTTATATCTTCCATTTCTTTCGCATCTCAAAATTAATTTGTCTTTTCTTCATCTTTTTGCGGTAACTGTATTAAATCTAATGGTAACAATTATTATTCCATTTTATCTTTCAATAGTTTTTGTCTATTCGAATACGGCTTCTTGAGAGAAAAATGTCTACAAAATATATTTTAAAAAAAAACATTCATATATATATATATATATATATATTAAAAACCAAATCTTATAATATCAATTATTATTAAAATTATCTGATCAGTCGGAAACTTATCTGTTGAATCCACGGTCGGTGTAGCATGGACTTCACTCTCGATTCTACTCATATCTAATTTTAAAAAAGATACTAAGTTTAATTAATATTTATATTATAAATAAAATATTTAAAATAAAAAATTAATTATTTTAAAATAAAATTTACATTTCAAAAATTAAAATAAAATTATTATTTAAAAAAAATAAAATAAACTATACAATTAGGTTTCGTAACTTTTGTTTTCGAAACATTCGGTTTCGAAATGTAGATTCCTCTTACTAATTTCTTCATTCATCACCGCAAAAGTGAACTTAGAATTTGATGGCAACTGTTCCCACAATGAAATCGAATGGTTCAATACAACGAACATTTCTTTTCACACAATAAACGTTTCTTTTTCGAAAAAAATTAATGCACACAAAATTTAACGTTTCCTTGAAAGGATTGAAGAATAAATTTTTATAATAAAATTCATTAACAAATTTCAATGGTTACAAGTTGGACCAAAAAACACATTTAAAACTAAAATCACATAAAATCACTTGAACACAAGTTACTACTTGTTCATATATTCATATTAACAAATATCTATTACGTCGACCTCTTCTTCATCCATATCTCTTCTTTGTTTTACTTCAACAGGTTTCAACTAAATTCAATGCAGGGAATTCCTATCACCTCCTCCAACTACAACTATGCTTCTTCCACGTTTCCTTTCTTATTTTCTCATCACAACTTCACCACCACCATCAACGTTTCTCGAACCTCTTCTTTTCGTGTGTTTTGCTGCCAATCTGAATTCAAGGTAATTAACTGCTTCTATCTTTGCACTGTGCTCCAAATATATCAACTACTATGATAAATTAAACATGCCTGCAGTACTATTCGTATACATGTGTAACACTGACGCTTCAGATTGAACCAAAGGTGTGTCCAGTGTGCGACACATGGACAAATGTGAGTGTCTGATGCTGACACACTGACACACGTAATTTCATTCAATTTCTTTCAGTTTTTCAAATTATTGTCAGTATTGACGTGTCCAGTGTTGGTGCTTCATGGCGTGCTTTGAAGCACTATACTGTCGTAATTGTCATTTTGGTTAATTTTATCTTCCAAAGTTCCAACTATATAGTTTTGTATGTAGACAGAGAAAGTTCAAATAAGAAGGTTCTCTCCTTTATTAGAAAGTTCGTTGGTTTCTGGTAATGGTGCTGTGGCTTTAGATGAGTGGAAAGCAGTTCCTGACATTTGGAGAACTTCTGCTGAGAAGTTTGGTGATAATGTAGCATTGGTAGATCAATATCATGATCCTCCTACAACTATGACATACAAACAGGTTTGTTTTTTCTCTTGTTCATGTTCTATCTCTTTCCACCTAAGACGGTTCTGATATGTTAGAAAAAGTCCTAATTTCAAGAGTTGATCACATAATCAAAGGCTTCCTAATGTGGTGATCATATGTTCCAACTATTTGTTTAGGATTTTTTGTTTCAAGGTTGAGAGCATGAAAAATGGATGTATAACTAATTTTATTGTTATTCGGAATGGTTAGGGTAGAGTTTGGTTCAAAGTAGATGGCTTTATGATCGGATTCTTTACACAGAAAGGTAGGGGTACTGGGGTAGGATAAAGTATATATGTTTCTAACTAATTTTAACATTTTATTAGGTAATAAACATTTCATATGATTAAAGTTTTGAAAATTGGCCATTAGTGCCACTTTAATTAATAAAAATTTCCACCTTTCCCAATTTTTTTTAATAAAATTAATGATTAAAGTTTTGAAGAATAACCACTAGATTTAATCATTGATCTTTGTGTGGTTTCTCATGTTTTACTTTAAGATCTTTGTTGGTGGTGGGACATATATAGCTTCCTCAATATTAATAATCAAAATGGTCATGGATGTGTGACACATGATGCAAATGGACACAACAACACATGTTTGGGGGGAGGGGGTCAATTGACTCTTTGTTTAGGCTCTTAAACAATATGAATGTGGTCATTTCAATTTTTCATTGTTGCATAGTATGTTGTAATTGTGTTGATTCAATATGCTGCACATCAGAAGTCTGTGATTTTGTGTGTTAATCTGAAGATTTATTGATGGAGTGCAAATCAATTTCAAATTATTTTAAAGTTTTATCAGCTTGATGACACAATGAATGTTTTTGTTTCAATTTGAGTCATGTGAGAAACATATGTTATGAGATCTCATTCGGTTGTATGCTCCTACCTTATCAAAATATCAGTTGGAGGATGCAATATTGGACTTTGCTGAGGGTTTGAGAGTTATTGGAGTAAAACCTGATGAGAAGATTGCACTTTTTGCTGATAACTCATGTCGTTGGCTTGTGGCAGATCAAGGTGTGCAGAACTTTGAGTATTATTTAGGACTTTACCAAATTGATTAGAGTTTTGTTAATAATTGCACAACTTGTTTGTACACAATCTTTTCGAAAACAAACTACAAAGAAAACTTCTGCAATAGTAGTTGTTATCTTTTTAATCACATCCATTCTATGTTTTTAGTCTAGGCATGATGGCAATTGGAGCAATCAATGTGGTAAGGGGTTCAAGGTCATCAATTGAAGAACTTCTGCAAATATACAACCACTCTGAAAGGTTTAATAAAGACTTTAACTCAAGCAGATTGTATCTAGTGTATACTTAGACACTTCACACTTCCAGCCCTTGAATTTGAGTAGCACTCAACAGTAATAACAATAGTGCCTTTGAATTGCAAATTTGCATTAGAGGCATGAAGATTGATAAATACAGAAGGAATACTTACTGTTTACACATGCATATCTTTGACTAAGATGTGTTTCAATTTCCAAGTTTTCTTGCTTATTTTAAGGTCTAGTCTATATTGATGATTCACTGGAATAGTTGCTAACTTCTGTAATTGTTATTTAGTGTTGCACTAGCTGTGGACAATCCTGAAATGTTTAATCGGATTGCAAAACCATTTTACTTGAAGAGTTCAATCAGATTTATCATTCTTCTTTGGGGAGAAAAATCATGCCTGGTCAGTGAAGGAAACAAGGAGGTGCCAATCTTTACATTCATGGAAGTCATACATTTAGGGCGAGAATGTCGCAAAGCATTGTTTGAGTGCCACGATGCTAGTATGCCACCTGCACCTTCTCTACAACTTCAGATTATATATACAGTACTGCTATGAAACACCAGATATAACCAAAACTGTGTTTATGTGGTAAGATTTTCCAATTTGATTTCAGGACAACCCTATAAGTTTGAAGCAATAAAATCTGATGACATAGCTACTCTTGTGTACACAAGTGGAACTACTGGAAATCCAAAAGGTGTTATGCTAACCCATCACAATCTTTTGCATCAGGTTTGATTGCAAATCTCTAATAAATTTTATTGTGGCAATGGTACTTTACTATTTTCAGACAAGCTGTGGTGACACATTAACCCAAAATTCAATTGTTTAGTAATTGTGGAATGGTTCTTGGCTTTTAACATAGGATCAATTCTTTATATAATGTGTTAATGAATTTCTAGATCAAACACTTATCGGATGTTGCACCTACTGAAGTTGGGGATATATTTCTAAGTATGTTGCCTCCATGGCATGCATATGAAAGAGCTTGCGAGTATTTCATTTTCGCACGTGGCGTTGAACATATATACACTACCGTGAGAAACTTGAAGGTATTATTACTTTTCATCACATGTTTCATGCATGGTATGTCTAAAAAAGAATACACATTGCCACACTGATTAGTATTCTGTACTTTGTTTTGTTCTAGGATGATTTGGGACGTTATCAACCACAGTTGATGGTTTCTGTTCCTTTAGTTTATGAAACTTTGTACAGGTAACTCACTTTCCCATGAATTGTATAAATATGCTTCATTGTATTTAATACCTCTTGTGAATAACATTTACTACTATTTTTTGGTTCCTCTGTAGTGGGATCCAAAAGCAGATATCAACAAGCTCACTTATTAGAAAGCTTGTCGCACTCACATTCATACGGGTCAGCTTAGGGTACATGGAGTGTAAGCGAATTTATGAGGTTTGATCATCGGCTCTTTATATATTAGTGTTAACATTCGTAAAATCACTATTATCTTTCTTCCTTCTATTTTGCATGTGTGCTTAACATAATGTTTGGTTAGGCAAAATGGAGAGAAATTATATTAATATTTTGTTTGGTTTAATTTTTTGGAGGGCAAATGGAGATGAACAAAATGCGTCTTCACTCAATTTCGGTTCCCACTAGTATTGAGAGATTCGGATGGTAGAAGAGATGAGCTAAATGGAATGACTTAAATATTGTTACATAAAATGTAACATGAAATGACTAATTTGTTCCTCACATCCTTATTTCATGAAAGATCATTTGTTGGGAGAGGTTATCTCCTTAAATAGATCTTCGTACCTCGAATAGTCTTTGACTTTCGGGCGGAGGATCCTTTGAGCAACCAAAAAAATGTAACATGAAATAAGGGTGTAAGAAACAAATTAGTCATTTCTCTTAATTAAAATCCATTCATTTCCTTGTGAACCAAATAAGGGGAGATATTTGTCCGTGCTCTTTCCTTCCCTACTCTAATGAAACAAAATATCTAATTTAAACCACTCTCCCCTCCCTTTTCTTCCCATATTTTGAACCAAACAAAATTATCCAACATTTTTTAATTGAAATAAATATTCATATAAGTGTTGTCAATGGCGTGTTACAAGGCATGCAATAGCGGGGCAATTTTGTGTAGCAGCCACAACAGCTGATGTTGTTTTTGCTATAGTGCTGCACCTCATAGTGAGTTCAATTATTTTGAAAAAAAAACATGAAAATTTAAAGGGTAGATATTTTTGCTGGACATATGTGGGAACCTTGCAATTAATAATAAATTTTTTACTATATTTTTGCAGGGTAAATGTTTAACATCGAATCAGAAGTCACCTTCCTTTCTCTATTCAATATTAGACTTAATATGGGCAAGACTTATGGCTGCAATATTATATCCAATTCATATGCTGGCAAATAAACTGGTCTACAGTAAAATCCGTTCAACCATTGGAATATCAAAGGTATTGTATTATGTACTATGCTTTATAATAAAGTATTTTATTTATGCTTTTAAAATTATTCAATCTCATCCACAAAGTGCCATATATTGACCAGCTGAATCTTTGGGAGCCAAAAAGTTGTGAAATTTTTTCCAGTTTATGAATATGTTGAAACTTAATTGGTTAAATATTATTAAAATGTGAATTATGAGTTACTTCTTATTGATTTAATTAGCCTCTTGAATGGATCATTATTCCTAAATCCATAACATTTTGGCCAACGATATTTTCCACCAGACTTATTTTTTACTGAAAGCTTATTCATATATTTCTGAAAATTGTTTGACACTGTAACATTGACAACCATGTTGCTGCTCATAATTCTGTGTAGATTACCTTTGTAAGGACTTGTGAGACTAGGATAGCTAGGGTATATTCTAAGATAAATTTCAAAGGGCTTGTTGAGTAGGGTTCAACTCAAGGTTTTATCCCGTGTCTGTAGTTTGCACTCCAGTTTAACAACGCTAATAACAAAAGGAAAAGGTGGCGTAAACTGTAAACTAATCTGCTTGTTTTAGGTATGTAAAAGGAATAGATAGAGTTCATATTTTTAAATATGCAATATGGACTTGCTATGTAATATGGTACTTCAAATTTCGTATTGTTGTACTTTTGAATTTGGAAAATTCAAACTAAAGGTTTTCTGATGTGATGCTATTATGACAGTCGGTTAATAAACACATTTATTAGCCTTTTTGCTAAGGTAAGCTTCTCTTCCACTGTGTTGGAGATCTGCAATAGCAATAGAAGTAAGAAATGTAGTGTGTGGAAAATGAATGTGACTGTGGTACAGTTTCTTTGGTTAGACACAAACAAATAAATCTTCATGGGAGAAGTTTAAGCAATCGAAGCATAATTGTGAGTTAATTGTAGATTTGCAAAGGAACGAAAAAGTCTTGTTCAGATGTTGGGGTCTAGTTGTCTGTCAGTTTAGTTCCTTCTTCTTTATGGTTGTATTATAGTTGTTATATCCGTTTTTGCTGCTTAGCATCCCCCTTATCTCGTGTTTCTTGCTACATACCATATTGTGTCATTATTAGTGATTTGGAAATGAATCATTTTCTGCTCACAATAAGCAATATCTTCTGCACTATGCAGGTTGCAATAAGTGGTGGTGGTAGCTTACCTTCTCATGTTGATAAATTTTTTGAGGTCTGATACGTCTCATGTTTTTTATTCTCAGGAATTTTCTTTTTGGCCATCTTCTAACATATTTTGAATACTATACAGGCTATTGGTTTCAATTTGCAGAATGGATATGGTTTAACAGAAACTTCACCGGTTATTGCTGCTCGGCGACCTGGTTGTGACGTAAGCCATATCTATAAACTGCATAACATAATGCTAAGTATCATTATTTTAAACATATTTAGTCCTTTCTGTAACTTAAAACATGTTAACTATTCTACTATATGACATTTTCCCCCTACTTATACTGAAGGAATGAAAAGTATCAGAGATTCCACATTGACCAGTAATTAGAAACACACTGTACACCTTTCTTCACGAGTCTCTATCTAGAGTTTGGTATTCATAATAATTACATAATTTACATTCTTTAAATTAGTTTGTAATTTGAGAATGCAAATAGTAATGCTCTTATCTGAAAATGCTTCAAATGCTATCTTTTAAAGGTTATTGGATCTGTGGGGTATCCAATCAAGCATACAGAATTCAAAGTTGTAGATTCTGAAACTGGTGAAATTCTTCCACCTGGTTCAAAGGGAATATTGAAAGTCAGGGGCCCACCATTGATGAAAGGATACTACAAGGTAATCTAATTAGTCAAAATGTAAAGTTTTTGTGTCTTGTCTTGATATGCACAAGTGTGTGTGCGTGCGTGTACGAGAGAGATAGAGATAGAGTGCATGTATATGAAAATTCAATAACAAATTTGTTGGACACACATGACTGAGACAAGGGCTTATAGAGACTCATTATGAGGTTTACTGCAAGTGTTCTTGAGATGAAGCATTCTGCTTGTTATGTAACACATTTTCCTTAACAATAGAGCAACTTGTGTAATGGTCATAGCAGTAAAAAATGTTGCTCACTTACAAGATCCCATCAAATTCATCCACGGTGTCTTATTGACACACACTAGATTAAGTTCTGTCAGTTACATACCTTATTCTTGTATCAGAATCCTTCAGCTACAAATCAGGCCATAGATAGGGATGGCTGGCTGAATACTGGTGACATAGGTTGGATTGTTCCCTACCATTCAGCTGGACGGAGTCGTAATTCTGGTGGTGTGATTGTTGTTGAAGGTCGTGCTAAAGACACCATTGTGCTTTCATCAGGTAGAATAGAAGTTTATGTATGTTGCTCTTTGAATCCTAAAAGTAGTGTCCCTCTCCATATGTTTGTCTTATGTGTTATTTTTGCAACTGAAAATATTCTAGGTATACTTTTCCGTCTATTTGTGCTTATGTTTTTCTACTCAGAAAAATATTATTCATCTATCATACAAGGTTCTTTAGAGACCAACATCCACTCTCATATTAAGAAAAAATATCTCCCTCAAGATTTTTTGTTTGTGTTTAATACAATGTTAGTTGGATTTTAGACATTGGAATAGGAGTCAAGAATACATTTCATACAACATATATTTTATATTGATATGCATGAATGTATATACATATACTTCAAAAAATACACTTCAATGAAGCTCTACATGACTTTCCATTCTTTTGGTCTAAATTTAAAACAAGAAAAGAATTAATCACCATATCATGTTTAAAAGATTACAAATATAATCTTTTTATAACAAAAAGTTATAAATAAATTGAATAACCTTCTCTTTTGCCATTTTTATACTGGACGATTATGCTTAAACTTCAATTATGTTTGTTTTCAAGTAGCAAAATTAGCTGCTTGTTGAATTTCATTTTTTTAATCAATTTTTTGCAATTAACTGATGGCTTTCTTAGTTGTCACTAGTTAAACATGAAGCTTTAATTTAAGGGTTATTTTCCATTTTTTTATTCTTAAATGCAACTATGTTGATGTTGTTTTATCTCTACATAAAAAACCTGTTGATAGTGTGTTCTTTCACCTTATTAAAGTACTAATCATGTGTTTCAATAAGAGAAGGTGAAAATGTTGAACCGGGAGAACTTGAAGAAGCTGCGTTGAGAAGTAATCTCATACAACAAATTGTTGTTATTGGCCAGGTGAATTTAAATCTCGATGTCTTTAAATTTTTTTAGTTCAAGGCCTACATATAAGCTTTATAAAAAATATTACAAATTGCTACGATTTCACCTATTTGGACATTAGGATAAGCGACGTCTGGGAGCTGTAGTTGTTCCTAATAAAGAAGAAGCTTTAAAGGTAGCAAGGGAATTGTCAATTATAGATTCCAAAAGTTCAGATATCAGTCAAGAAAAAGTGACCAGTCTAATATATAATGAATTAAGGACCTGGTAAGACCTTGTCTCACTTCTGTTAGTGTTTTTGTATTTACAAGGAAGGATGGATTTTTATTATAATAGTTAATTAACTTCAGTTGAAGTTCATGAGAATGAATATTTTCTATCTGAAAATTAAATCTCTCTCCATTGTCATGCAGGACGTCAGAGTTTCCATTTCAAATTGGGCCAATCCTTCTCGTGAATGATCCCTTCACGGTTAGATTGAACATCTAAGTAATTTCTGTATTTGTATTATTTGCATAACCGAATTGACATATTTGGTTAATTTTTATATGACAGATTGAAAATGGGCTAATGACACCCACATTGAAAATTCGAAGGGATAGAGTTATGGCTCAACTCAAAGACCAAATAGAGAATCTATACAAGTAAACTTCCCTAGTGCCAATGGTAGGGCATAATATACTCATACAGTCATACTAAGTGATTACAGTTATAGCATAACCACAATAATTAGATTGATAATAACATTTTATGATATTTATAGTGACTCATGTAACTTCTAGCAAATTACTTCTCTTCTTGATTTAAGATTTGTGATTTTGTGTTAATTTTACGGTAAATTACTACACTATTCCTATCAGGAAACATAAATTACATTCAAAAATTTCTTTAAGCGAATTTAAATTTTTAATGGTATTTGTTTAGATATAGCGTACTAGTATTTGATTGAGATATATCCATATGGCTAAGCTCAACAGGCAAATACCGAAATTGTTAGGCTATATATCACGTCTGTCCCACGGCATTCAAACTTGAAACCTCACAATTGTGTGCGTTTCTTTACCATTCCATCTAAAAACCAAAAAAAAAAAAATTTGATTGAGATATTATCTATTTTATTTTCTACTATGTAAATATTCCCTATTTCCATGTATACATCTCTGATTTAATTAGTTACATAAAGGCCAGATTTAATCCCTATAATCATGGGATTTCCTTAGTACAGTTTTACATTATAAATGCAAAATGCTGAGAGCTAATCTCTCAAGCTATTTAACATCAAAACCTTATTCTCAAGAGTATTGAATGACTGTGAACACTCTTCCAGCAATTTTTTTTTCATATTTATATTACTTTCAATTGCATGCGTAACAAATTTTCAAATATTATTTTTTGGCTTTAGAACTACCCTCAATATTTATTTTATCTTTTTAACTTTCCATAGTCGATAGTTGGGGCTTAAACTAGTATTAAAATGAATTCAATTTTAATATATTTACTTCTCAGATAACAAAAATGTAGATTTGAAATTAAGAAAAAATAGTGTAATTTAAGATTCTTTTGAAGGACAAGACTGAAGACATTACCCTATATTGTACAGAAGGTCTATTCAACAAAAGATAAGTCGTAAAATGATAAGAGCAACGATTATACTTAATTACTTACCTCACCAATTCTATTCAAGAAATACTCGGAATATTATGCAGCTGATGGGAGGAAATATAGAATACCAAACAATACTGATAGTGATTCCTTGATTCAGAGTAAAAACTTGTTCCTAAATCTTGATGCTCTTCTCAGTCTTTCTTCCTGCAATGACATATGGAAGCAAAGAACACTAGCCAGCATGAGCTCTTGCGCACACAAATTGTCACAAAATAATGCAAAACAAGAAAGCCCTTAACGTTAACACAATTTTTTATCAACTCTTGAGCACATGTATCATGTCAAATTAATAGTACTAGCCATGCATAAGGTTGCATACCCCATAAGTCCATAACATAATAAGCCTGGTTCCGAGAACATATTAAACACCCAATGTGGCCCTTGATAGCATGTAATGTGGTGTTTGACACCTCACAGCTCAATATAAAATCCATTGTCTCATCCTTGATGAAAGTAGATCACTTGCCAACTGGTGTTGAAAGCCAGCTCAATAGTGGATATCAGAGAGGGAAAAGGAGATTTCTAAAACCAAAAAATTACAAGGGATGACTACGGGTTAAAAAACCACAGGCAACAGGCATCAAAACATGACAGACTAGCATTCTTCATAGTAAGGGCCTTGGATCAAAGTCGAATCTGTGGAAACTTCTCCCAATTCACCAGAAGTCATTGCATGAACAATTCCCATCCTTAAAATGGTGATATCTTTTGGCATCTCGAACATAAATTTCCCTACTTGTTATAGTGCTGATGAGCTTCAGCACAGTGTGACAATCTCCACAAACACGTAGATTTTTCACTATGCGAATAATAGTCCCTGGAACAGCCTTAAGAAGTCCATAGGCCAGAGCCAACCTCTCACTGTGCCAGAAAAGTTGTCTTTCCTTCTCTTGTTGATCCAAGTCGTGTAAAACTGAGCTAGTATCAGGAACATAACCCCTTTTCCTCATCTCTGCATCTAATTTCTTCAATAAACCTAGCATCTCATCCTTCATTGAATGAGATGTCTCTCCGGCGTAAAACACCTGGCTTTCCTTTCCCAAGTCAATGCCGCTATAACCTGGCTCCTTTTTAACTTCCTTGACCGCCATTAACTTCCGCACCTTCGAAACATTCTCCCACATACCAGCTCCGGCATATACATTAGACAACAATATATAGCAGGAAGGGTCTTCTGGCATTAACTCCAACAGATGATCAGCAATCCTAACTGCCATCTGAGTGTTACCATGATGCTTACAAGCACTGAGTAAAGCAGCCCAAGTAGGTTCATCAGGTTTGACTGGCATTGTTCTGACGATCCTCTCTGCCTCGTCAAGGTGCCCCGATCGACTAAAAAGATCCAGCAAACAAGTATAGTGCTGCAAAGATGGCCTAATTCCAAAATCTTCAACCATTGACTTGAACAAAGCACGGCCCTTGCTAACTAAACCAACATGACTGCAGGCATAGATCAAGCCAACAAAAGTCACCTCATTTGGCTTAACACCAGCCAAAACCATGTCATCATACAAAGCCAACGCCTCCTCAGCCAGCCCATGCTGAGCAGTGCCAACAATTATTGAAGTCCAAGAAACAACATCCTTTCTTCTCATCTCATTGAATATACATTTTGCAACAACAAGGTCACTGCATTTGGCATACATATCCACAAGTGCATTGCTTATAAACAAACAAGATTCATATCCAAGTGTTATAACAACACTATGCATCTGTTTTCCAAGCTCCCAAACAGCTGAATTAGCACAAGCACCCACCACACTTGAAAGAACTAAAGGGTCAGTTATACTAATCCCTTCACGCCTCATTTCAACAAACAAGTAAAGTGCATCATTTGCATTCCCACTCTGAACCAACCCAGATATCAAAGCAGTCCAAGCATACAAATTTCTAAACGGAGATTGACGAAACAGTCGAAAAGCCTCAGCCTTTCGTCCACTTCGTGCATACCCAGATATCATTGCAGTCCAACAAATTGAATTCAACGAATAAATTGAATCGAAAACAGCACGCCCATAATCAGGCAACTCAAATTTAGCATACATATCAACAAGAGAAGACTTAACAACGTCATCATCCGAGAAAGGTGAGAGCAAGAAACGAGCATGGAGTTGTTTCCCTTGTTTGATATGAAAAGAACCCAAGTTAGCACATGCTTTGATGAGGGAAGAGAAAACGAAGTGATCTGGTTGAAACCCTTCATGGAGAATGGAGCGTGAGATGGAGATTGCTCGGTGTGGGAGGTTGGAGAGGTTGCAGGCGGAGAGGATTGTGGCCCAAGCAACGTGGTCTCTGTGAGGCAATGCGTCGAACAGTTTGAGTGCATCTTGAAGAAGACCACATTTGCCGTACGTGTCTATGAGAGTTTTGGGGAAGAGGTTGTGTTGGTTGAGACCGGTTTTGATGATTTGTGCGTGGAGTTTCTTGGCGAGGAATGGGTTGTTACGTGCCAAGTAGCATAGTTGAGATTTGATTGCGAGTGCATTGTGAGAGTGAGAGAATGACATTCACCAACTACTTTGTAAAACCGCACGTTAACACTAGGGTGTTCAATGTTCATATATCTAACTTTAAAATTAAATCAATTTAAGAAAATTAAAATTGATTAAAAAAACTGTTTCTATTAGATATTTTTTATGACAATTAATTGGATCAAATTTGGGAACTTTACATATAAGAATACCAACAAAATTTACACCCATCGAAACAAACTAACATTGACTCGTTGTATGGACTTTTTATTCAAAATCCAAACCAATTCACTAATACTCGTGGTAACATACATCTGTTATATAAACAATTAATTAATGTATTTTGTTTAACATAAGACATATAAATAAATGTTCATCTTAAGAGTTATTTTTTTCCAACAATATTTATAACGACTTTAATATTAGTTATTTAAGGTCATATTATGTATATGCATAAGATTGAAATCTCCTTCTATGACACCGATGAGAGAAAGAAGTATCAACAAAGTTATTGCTAACATTTGCACAAACATTACACTACAAGTTATTTTAACATTAATTTTATTTTCTCAAGTCACATATGCATGGAATTTGTTTTGTTTGGGAGCACCAATATATACACTTTCCTTTGAAAATCGTTTGCCTGATGAGACTAAAATTGAATGTGTTGGCAATTTTTTTACCAAAATTATTAGCTACGAGAAAAAGCCAGATTTGAATGTTAAATTTTGTGGTGCATGGGGTCTTTTTGATCCAAGATGGTTATGCAATGTCGTTATGAAAAATCCAAGTTGTGTAAAAAAATTTATAGCCTTCCATCCATCGCTTGTTTGTGCTACTTATAAAGAAAGACATTGTCATTGGCAAATACATAGAGAAGTTGTCTCATTATATAATCCAGAGAATAATAGTCATAAAAACTATAGGTATGAAGACTCGACTTGTTCGAATAATTAGTAGCACCCGCATTGCCATTATTACTATTTTGTTCTATGATAATTGTTGTATCCGATCATTTTACATAGATCAAGAAAATATGGTAAATGAAATATAGAAAATGTTGGTTTTCAATTCATATTTATTACCTATAAATTTTATTTCTATTATTGTAAATACAAAATGAAGAATTAATAATACATTGTTAGCTATGCAAATAATATTAATTAGAAGATGCGATTGAAAAAATTAATTCATATTTTATTGTAAATTGAAAATAACATTATAATAAATGAATTATAATAAATGAATTAATACCATTATTAAATATACAATTGACAATATAAACAATTACATTGTCAATGAATATCCATTAAATTATTAAAAATATTAAATTTTAACTATAGTTATTATTAAAGTTATGTATATAATTGATTGAGGTTTATTATTAAAGTTATGTATATATCAAAATTAAACTTATAAAATCATGTTTAAGGTTTTTTTTGTGCAAAATTAGTGATATGTATGACCACTTTTTATGACCCTGATGAATACATCAAGAGCCAAACCTCTATTAGTTAAGGAAGAATGAATTTATAAGTGATATTTATAGCTTAGAGCATATTATATTATGGTATGTTTTGGATTCTCTTAACCCATATGTTTTAATGTACTCTTTAAAATTAACCTTGATCACTTTAGTTTGAATGCTTAGTCTTTGAACTTGAGAAATGGATAAAATAGAAATGTATGATTAATGTGGATTAAATCAAGATGTATGAAAATATGATTGATGTTAAATGATTAAGAGTAGTCTTTAAGTCTTTAAATATAAAGGGAAATTGAATTGCGAAAATGAAACATGATTAAATTTTTTATATAACCTAGGAATGATATTAGTCCAATGATAATTAATCATGATAACTATTATTGGAATATCCTCCGATTCATCTGATCTAAAATGTTGTAGCATGTCCATAGCATGTTAATACTCATAAACTAAACTTATAAAGGATTTGTTTCCTGAACTATTCCACCTTATTTGTATTTTAGTCAAATTTTCTCTATTTTTAATCACATTTCTAAACCTGAGTCTTGTTTTTAAATTGTCAATAAAGAAATGTTTCACTTTTATTTTTTCCACAAACAAATTAATTGTTTAGAAAAATATTGAAATCTGAAGAGAATCAATCCTCGTAAGAATGATATTTATTTATATTACTTCTTTTAGATTGTATACACGTTCATATTTAAATTTCACAACACTCATTTGTTGATACTTAAAGTACATAAATGCAACAACTTTCAAGTTATTAACTTTAAAATTATAAACAACGCTAAACAACCTATTCTCGTCGATGCTCTCAGTTCTTTGCATCGATCCTTCCACAACAAATGTTTCTTATTTCATGTCTGTTACAACGTGATTGTAATAAAACGATAATTGTCAATTATCTTTCTATTACAAGGTTATCTTTCTATTACAATCACGTTGAACATTATATTTTCTTGCACACTAAACCATGGAATTTTGCAAACGAGTCGTATAAATCAATTGCTTTGTTATCAGATACAAAATTCACCCCCTTTAATATCTTCATCAATTAAAGTTATCTTTCACACAATTAGTCAAGTTCAATTCCACACCATTCAAATCAATATCATTATCTAATTCAACTTTCCTTTTTCTAGACATTTCAAAATAATTAACGAAATAAGACATAACAAATCTCATTATATAGGAAGGGGACTGTTATATGGCATTGTTGGAGGAAGACATTAAAATCAATTTTGAATAGAAAAATTCATATGCAAATAAACAAAGGTTAAAAATATCAATAAACTAGTTTGTAGTTTTTTTTAAATATTATATTTAAGTAATATTTAAATTTATAGTTTTTTACATTTTCTCTCATTTTAATTTTATTATCGTTTCACTTTTTTTTCAAGATCTTTTCACTCTTTTATAAACTATAATAACTACTCACTTTCCATTTTTTTTTTATAAAAACAAACCGTAACTATTCAATAAAGTAAAATATGCATCTGCGTGTAACATTGAGTGAATAAGTAAATTGGTCGCTAAAATTGTAAACGTTGGTCATATATGAATTTTGTAAATTGTCAAATACGTATATATTTAAAATTATAAAATATCAATTAAAATAGTTTATCCACAAATTTTTGACAGTATACTTTTTTATATTATTGCACTTTTTTAAAATATTCTTTTGAAAAAAATCCTTTGTACTAGATACCTTTAGATATTAATTACCTAAATATAAAACTATTTTGAGTCCAAATATTTTTTTAATCTATTGCAAGTATATTTTATATGCAAAATTCTAATATGGACTATGATCTACCATGAATCAATTTTAGAAAATGTTTAAAACAACAATGATCATATATACTCTCTCTTAGAAACAAATTAATGGTCATTTTCATTTGAATGATTGAAATAGTACCTTAAATGATAAAGACATAACTTAGATGCATTTTCTTAGATACTTTTCATATGATTATTTACTTAATCAACTATGACAAAATATGTGTTTTATGTTAAGAATCATACAATTTTTTTTTTAAAGAAATGCATGTAAATTTTTTTTCTGTAAATAAATACTAACAATTCTTTTTATGACCAAAATTGAACGGTATAACCAAAAATAAATAAATCGAGGAGCATTGAGTAATTGATTACCAAAATATGCCGACCAAGTAAAAGTACGGATGTGAAGAAAAAAAAAACAAGAGGATTATACTATGAAGCCCACATCTAAACCTGCCACCCCTTAATCAACGTGAAAATATAATTTTGTCCTTTATAAAATCTTCAACTTTTTTAACTTCTCATTTTTTTCACCCTCTTTCCAAAATATTCGAAAGTTTCTAAAGTTTCGAAATGACAATTTTCAGAATTTTCGAAACTTCCGAAATAGAAAATTTCATAATTTTCGAAACTTTCAAATAATTCAAAACTTTCGAAATAGGAAAATTTCGGAACTTTCCATATTTGGAAAATTTCAAAACTTTCCAAATTTTCGAAATGTAATCCTTATTTCGAAAATTTTCATGTTTGGAAACTTTCGAAATTTTCCAGATTAGAAAATTTTCAAAACTTTCTAGATTTGGAAACTTTTGAAACTTTCCAAATTTTCGAAATGTAATACTTATTTCAAAATTTGAAACTTTCGAAAGTTTCGAAAATTTAAAACTTCCGAAACTATCAATTTTGAAACTTATTATAAATTGTTAAAAGGATAAAATTGTATTTTCATGTGTCTTGAGGGGGTGGCAGGTATAGGTGTAGGGGTGCATGGTATAATCCTCAAAAAAAACAATTGTGTTAGTTTATCATTTTTTTGCACTTGAGGAAGGAACAAAAAATAGTGAGGCCCATTAAATATATTTTCTCGCAATTTTTTTGGAACTCTTATATTTAAATACTTTTAATTTTTAACTAACAACTGATTTTGCGAAATTTTTTAAGGAAATTAAATAAAATAAAATAAAAATATTTAAATATTCAGCTAAATTTGGATTTTTTATATAAATATTTCCTTTTTAAAAAAGTTAACCAAAATGTCTCACTTTGAAAAAAAATATATGCTCTATTTTTTGGCACCAATAGGAGGTTGCATCTCAGATATGCGACCATGTGAAGAATTTTTTTTCTCAGGAGGTCGCATCCCACCAGCTACTTCGTTTATTATTATTTTTTTTTCATTTTAAAATTAGAAAAATTGTTAATTTAATTAATAAAAAGTAATTAAAATATTTAAAAAAACAAAATTATATTAATAAAATCAAAATAAATACATTAAATTGAAAAATAAAATACATCAAATTTAATGCGGTTGACGCCAAAACAAATAACGTCTTCCTAATATTTTGCAGATAAAATAGCAACACAATTTTATTTTTGTTAACAATTTTTTCCTATTTTTATTCGATCTAATAAATAAAAAAATAATATAAATAATAATAATAATAATAAAATACTGTTATTATTAGTATAATTTACTTTTTAATTTATTTTCTTATTAAATAATTTACTTTTTAATGATAAACAAATAATATATTTTTATTCCGTTTTAACGTATTTTTTTGAAATTATTAATATAATTTACTTTATTATTATTATTATTATTATTATTTTTATTTATTATATTGGGAGAAAAAATAAGAAACAGTTGTTAACAAAATAATATTAAATGATAATTTAACGAGAAAATAAAAGTAAGGTGTTAAAATAATATAACACTTTTTACTATATTTTTTAATTTTATTATTATAATTTTAATAGGACATTTTAGTATATTTTTTTAAAAGTGGAACATCTTGGTTAACTTTTTTCAAAAAAAGAGATATTTAGATAAAAAAAAATCCGCTAAATTTGATTGGGTGACGTTAGTATTATTAAATAGTAACCTACAAAACACCTAGGTAAACGAATGTTCACCTCATATTTTTATATTATTTTCTCTTTTCATTGATGTTTTTTATTTATTTAAAAGCAACTAAACAAAATACTATCTCTGTCTTTAAATATATATATATTTTTTAAAAAATTATTCTTTTTTGTAAAATTATTTTTAATTGTTTAAGTACAATAATTATTTTTTACGTAATCGTAATTATATTACATTCTTTTAGTAAATTATAATAAATATTACAATAAAACTATAAATTAATGCTTTTTCTTTAAGATGTATAACTTTCTTAATTCTTATTAAACTAATAAAATACTTTAAATTACTAATAAATTTAATTTTGCAATTTATTTTTTTAATTATCATAATTTAATTAATATAATCATATATATAGAAACGAAAATAGTATTAATATAGAATTTTGTTTCAATAAAAGGAGAGTCTGTTAACTAATATCTTAAGAGCATTATTAAGAACTCCAAATAAATAAATTATTTATTAAAAAATTAAGTATTTAAAATTTTAATTATTGAATATATAATTTTCAATTAAAAAATACTTTTTTAATCTCTAAAATGGTGGCCTTAATATACTTATTAGTATTTTCTTATAACAATGTCTATAAAAGTCTTCGTGATGGCTAAAATAATGTCTATAAAAGTCTTCGTGATCGGTCATTCATATTAGGCATGGCAACGGGGCGGGTCGGGGCGGATTTTGCCTCCTCCACCCCCGCATCCGACTAATCGGGGAAAATCCGCACCCGCCCCTGTTTCATAGCGGGGGTAGAATTTAGACACTCATCCCCGTCCGCAACGGGGTTCGGGTTTCCCCGCCCGCACCCGCACCCATTCATATATATATATATATAAAATTATAAATTTAAAAATCATATCTATTATAATTAATATAATAAAATAATTGTCATTAAACAATTATAAAATAAAAAAATATTTTCTATAGAGATAAGATTATAATTTTTAATATTTAAAAAAATATTAAATATATTCAATATGTATATAAAATTTAAAAATTACATTAATATTACTTGCGGGGCGGGTTCGGGTGCGGGGTGGATATCATCGCCCTGCACCCGTCCCCGCACCCGAATTTTATTTTCGGGGAAAATTCGCATCCGCACCCGCACCCAATCAAAGCGGGTTTTCTCCGCCCAAATCAAGCGGGTTTGGGTGAGTACCCGCGGGTGCAGGTTATATTGTCATCCCTAATCCATATCCACTCAAGATATGAGCAGATTTCGATATCGAATTTTGAAGTAGTTTTTCTGTTCCTTAATTAATGCATGTTGGTTTTGGAGAAAAAATTTGTTCCTTTTTACGTGTTGTTTTAATAGTTTAAGGTTATATTTTGTCCATATTATTTGGGTTGTGTCTGTCATTGATTATAAGTTAAATTGTATATGTAGTTCTTTAACTTAATTTCAGTTAACGTTTTAGTCTTTTATGTTTCAATTTGGTCATTTATTTTAATTTTAAGTGACAATTTGATCTTTTTATGTTTCAAAATATCAACAATGTTATCATTTTATTTTGCAAAAATTCATCAAAAATTTCAAATAAAACACATAAAATTAATTATCATCTTCAATATAATGCAAATTTCATCAAATTCATAACTTAAATAAGCTCATATTTTCATCTCTAACAACATCAAATAAAGAATAAATGACCAAATCGGTAAAAAAAAAAAGATAAAGAACTAAAACGTTATCTGAAATTAAGTTAAGAGACCACGGATGTAATTTAGCCTTGATTATATTACAAATTTTCCATAAAATAATTGTTCTCCAAAGTATTAAATAGTTGAAAAGAATTTATGAAAATATATGCCCAACCAAAAAAATTTATTAAAAATATTTTCAAAAACAATTATTACATTAAAAATGATCATTTTTTGTGAAATTTATAGAGAGTAATAATAAGAAATGTTCAATAAATAAAGTGAAGGAAATTAAAGATAAAGATATAGTAGGAAATTTTTTCTGTCAAACTATTTTATCATTGACAATCAAAACAACTTTAAAGCTATATTCTATAATTATTTTTGATAAAACAATGAATGTTATTTACAGTTTTCAAACAATAAATATCACTTTAATAAAAAAAAATTCAAAGCATTATTTTTTTCAAAGCAAAACAAAAAAAGTTTAAGCAATAAATTTTCAAACAATGAATGTCACTTTAGCAACAAAAAATTGTCTCTTAATATTGTACGTTAAATTAATAATGAAATCTCGTATATAATTTTCACACATTTTTACTTTTTTTAAAGGAAGATGTTAGAAGTACAAGATTCATAGCACGAGACATTTCTCTTAAGAATACTGCTGCATTAGAAAGTGACCAAACAATGGATTTACGTAAATACATAAAAACATACATTTATTCTATTGTATTTTTTTTTCTCTTTGTTTTGCATACATTTGTACAACTAAAATAAAAATTGGTGTTGCTTATGATATATATATATATATATATATATATATATATATATATATATATATATAATTGCATGTAAATTGTGAAGGAATACATAACATTTAGGTTTATGTTTCAAACACTTTTTGTTTCTTCCTGCTCCAATGATTAACTCGACTCAAGTACCTATCTTATTTTCCTTCTACACATTTATCTTCTTCTTAGTTTTATGCATCACTTTCATTGTAGAGATCGAAAATAGTGTGATTATCGTTAATGTCATTGTTTCTCTTGACGAGAGTGGAAGTTATACAACGCTTATGAATGCGATAGTTGCAACACCTAATTTGGGCATGCAACACTATGTGATATCCATAAAAAACGATATTTACATAGAGAGAATTATGATTTATGCTGATAAGTTGAATCTCACGATGACTGGTCAGGGTATCAATGCCACTATCATCTCCAATATCATAAGTATCCGTCGAAATTAGGGGTGTATACAAAGGACGGGTTAAGTCGGATTTGATGTATCCCTTACCAGGTCCCAACATTTTACCGGACCAATTTTTAGACTCTAACATGTCCCTTAAGCCGACCAAATCCGATGACTTACGGGTTTAATAAGGACGAGACAAAGTAAAGACAAGACCTGGTTGGTCATAAGACGATACTTCAAATAGTAATCTTTAAACATTTTAAAAAAACTAAACATAAAGTAATTCATAGCAAGTTATCTATGGTTACCACTTGCTAATTCATTCAAGAGTAGTAACTCATAATATTGTTTTATAAATCCTAAGTTACCAAGTTAGTGATTTGATTTATAATTTTTTTTAGAGAAAGTAAATTAATAATAACATAAATTAATTAAAAAAAATCATTTGTTTTTAAAGTAATTTGAGACGAGAAGTGTAACTCTAGAGGTAACCCGATCCCGGTCCTTTTTCTACCTTGTACTTGTCTTTATTTTTGTGTCCCTATTTTTTTAGGACCGAGTGAGACCCAATCTATTGCTTTTGAGCCAAGACGGATTCGCAGACATTAGAACTTGTACACCCGTAGATGAAATAATTTGAAGTCATTATACACGACTACATTTGTTAAAGATATTACTCATATAACCACTTTCATATTATCTTTTCCCCTTAAAATACGTTACTGAATATAATTTAATTGTTATTTTGTAACTAGGCCTTAAAATTGATGTTGCAACTATCTCATTAATGATAATGGAAAAACAAACGCATATATATGTTATTCTAAAAATTTAATATCTTGTATTGTTAAATTAGTAATAAAATCTCTTACATAATTTTCACACATTTTTACTTTTTCTATAGGAAGTTGTTAGGAGTCTAACGTTCATAGAACGAAACATTTTTACATTTCTTTTAGGAACATTGATGAGCTATAAAATGACCAAGATGTTGCATACATACATACATACATACATACATACATACATACATACATACACACATTCTTTTGTATTTTTCACTTTTCTATTTTCTCTTCGTTTCACATACATACATAAAAAATAAAAGACATCATGTGAATGCAAGTGTGAACCAGTTGTGCACGTACGAACATTTCTATTTCTAATACTAAAATAAAAATTGTTCCTATATTAAAAATTAGTACTATTATAAAAAATTGGTGTTGCTTATTATTATCTATATATACATAAAAAATTGGGGTATTGGGCGATTTCGCCTCCCAACCATGTTCAAGGTCTACTTTATATATATGGACTCTCATTTCTAATTAATTGAACCAATAACAATGTTCTTGCATCATACCCTCTTACTTCCATTTCAAGTTTTCTTTACTACTACGTGTCATTATTAAAAGTCTTGGTGCATATCCAGAAAATGATGAAATATGAATTTTATCTGATATCAGAAGTTTTGCATTAATTTCAAACTCTCAATTTAAAATGTGAACTTTATAATATAAATACATGTAAAAATGAATTATTTCTTTAATAAATATAAATACATGTATATTATGCACAAATCTTTTTTGTATGAATTTTATCCCATTGAAAGTATTGCAATAGTGTACAACTTTAATTTTGAATCTTACATTATTTAAATAATATATATATGAGTGGAAATCGTGAAGAAATACATAATATTTAGCTTCATATTTCAAATATTCTTTATATTTTTCCTACTCTAATGGCTCATTCAAAACAAATACCTCTTTCATTTCCCTTCCATGCTTTCATCTTTTTTCTAGTTTTATGTCTCACTTTCGTTATAAAAATTACAAATTGAGAGGCTATCGCTAATGTCACTGTTTTTCTTGACGGAAATAGAAATTATACAATGGTTATAAGTGCAATAGTTGCAACACCTAATTTGAACATGCAACATTATGTAACATTCATAGAAAAAGGATAGTTACATAGAGAGATTTATAATTTAGGTTGATAAGTGGAATCTCACGATTACTGGTGAAGGTCAATGCCTCTATAATCTCCAATAATGTGAGTGTCGGTCGATAACTATGATAGATGAAGTATTAAAGAAATGAGGAGTACTAATCATCTCTTGTCCTTTGGCTGCATAACATGGTCCACCTCGATTCACACGATCTTCATTAATTGGAGAAGAAATGTTACTTTATTTAATATTAGAAAAGTACTCATTCACGGAAAAAAATATACGTCCTAAATAATAGTTAAAAGATGGACGTATTTTGTTAAAAATTTAATTTAAATACATTAACTTTTTAATTAATATTTTTCTTTATATTTTATTTCCAATGTTTACTAGTAATACTTTTGTTGTAATATCTTTATTAAATATTAATTCATTAACATATCTTTAATTCAAAGTAAAAAATTTTAAATTAAAACTGCTACATATAATATTAAATAAATAAATTTAAAATAATTAATTTTCTATTAATAAATTAAAAATAGTAATTGATTTTAATATATATAATATATTACTTTTTTAGGAAAGACCACCCATGGTAGAATGGAGTGGGTAAATCTTATCTTTGAACATTGTCAAACATCTCTCGGGCAATCCTTATCAGCTTTCAGCAATAGTTTGGGTATATCTTATCTTTCTAACTTTGTCATTTGGCTAGATGCATTTTGATTTGGTCATCTTTATCGAGTAATTTTTTTTTTCAAAATAAAATAAAAGTAATTAGAAAAACAGGACCGAAAACAACTGCAATGATACAAAGAGTGGGTGTAGATAAAGATACTCTATCACAAAGTGTGAGAAAGAAAATGAAAATAAAGTAGACATGTAAAGAGAGAGGGCATATTGAGATTTGGATTAGGAGGCAACGAAAATAAGCGTGTAAAAATTTTTATATTGAAAAATAAAATTTAACAATAAAGATTATTAGAGTATCTATTTTATCATATTTAAATTAAATTATTATATTTTATTATAGGTTAAATATTTATTTTAGTAGTATAAAAAATATGTTATATTTATTTATTTATAATTATTATATATTATTTTTTTATTATAGTTTATGTATTTGTTTTAGTAGTATAAAAAAATGTACATTGTTTAACAAAAATTGTTTCTTTAAGATTATTAAATTTATTAATTTCATTTACAATATGTCAATCTGTTTGACCAAACCAAACCAAACATATTTTTCATAATTTTATTCTAATTTCTAAAAAAAATATTGCAAAAACAAAACTATATCAACCCATTATTTAACTTCATATATTTTTTGCGTAAAAATAAAATCAAACCGAGATATCATAGGAAAAATAAATATTTTTTTTATAATATCTCTAATAAGTAAAAATAAATTAAAACATTTTTTTAATCATAACAAAAAGTCACAAATTTGAACATATATAGTAATTACAAAAATTATTTTAATTTCCTTAAAATCTGAAAATAATTAATGACATAATTAAATTTTAAAATAAAATATGCATTTACTACTTATCTTGTTGGTCTTGATAATTTTGTTTATTTGATAAACTATAGTGTACATCCACCCTAGACATAATCTGATGCAAATCTGTATAAAGACGATATTGCTGACTCAATACATATGTAACAGTAACAAGTTATATACGGTACGACAATGTTTGTTTCTGTTATCATCTTTTGCATGTGAACCGTAGTTCAGAAAAGTTGTAGCTATTTCATATCTCATCTCTCAATCAACATTACATACTTTTCATCCTAAGATTCTCAGGGAGAGAGAGATGGGTACGGTGTTGGAACATGGTGTGGTGGCAGAGAAAGTGAGTAATCCCAAAGGATGCTGCAAATCAGGGCCAGGTTATGCTTCTCCTCTTGAAGCCATGTCTGGTCCCAGAGAGACTCTCATTTATGTCACTGCTGTCTATTCAGGTACCAAATTCATTTATGTGTGTTTTTATTTTATTTTATTTTAATATTGATCTATTGAGTTTTTGTAATGAATCGTTCTGGAGAATCAATTAATTAATGAACTTCAGTTAAAAACGAATTGTTTAGAATCAGAATTTGGATTCTGACTGAAATAATTTTTAGTCAGATTTTATCTTTTATCTGGAAACTGGAGGGTTAAGAAAAAAAAAAGAAAAAACATTTTAGTTGATGTATTTGATGGATGGGTGGGTAGCTCAACTGGTTTGAGGTAAGAGTTAAAAAATTGGTGAACTAAGTTCAAATTCGGGTGAAAGAAAACAATATTAACATAACAGCTAATTACTAATTTTGTGGTTCAAAAAGTTGATGTCTCTGTATTTGAAGAATGTTTAATTTGATTATGGATTGAATTGAATACAGGGACAGGAATAGAGAAGCCTGATTATTTGGCTACAGTGGATTTGGATCCAAACTCTCCAACTTATTCAAAAGTGATCCATAGACTACCGGTTCCTAATATAGGTGATGAATTGCATCATACTGGTTGGAATTCTTGCAGCTCTTGCTATGGAGACCCATCGGCACAGCGAAGATTTCTTATCGTACCCGGTCTTGTGTAAGTTAGACCTGCTACACATCTTGATTTCTTTTCTGTGATGAAAATTGTATATATCATCTTAATTTATTCTAGTTCACTTTGTAGTTTGTATTGGAGATGGTTTAATTTAACTAGTACCTTCTGTTGTAAACTGAAATGAACTTTATAATATTTCAGATCGGGCCGCGTACATGTGATTGACACAAAAACAAATCCAAGGGCTCCTTCTTTGTACAAAGTTGTAGAGCCTGAAGATATCTTACAGAAGACTGGGTTAGCTTATCCTCACACATCTCATTGCCTTGCTTCTGGTGAAATTATGATCTCGTGTCTCGGTGATAAAGAAGGAAATGCTGAAGGAAATGGATTTCTTCTTCTTGATTCAGAGTTCAATGTGAAAGGAAGGTAATCTTTATGTATATTGAAGTTGAACATTATATGATGTTGCATTGCATCTTCAGAAACAGTTCTATTTGAAACTATTTATGTAGTAAGCATTTTAATATCTTATTTTTCTAATTATATTATCTTGCATGTTGCTTCCAATTGATTATTAGGTGGGAGAAACCAGGGCACAGTCCATTATTTGGGTATGATTTTTGGTACCAACCACGACACAATACTATGATTAGCACATCATGGGGTGCTCCTGCTGCTTTTAAACAAGGTTTTAACTTGCAGCATGTCTCTGATGGACTTTATGGGAGGCATCTCCATGTATACAACTGGCCCGGGGGCGAACTGAAACAAACAATTGACCTTGGTGAGAAAGGACTTTTACCCTTGGAGGTATATTGTTTAAAAATCATATGCGAGACGAGATGTTTCAGTTGCATTTTACCTTGTTATTTTTTTATCTGTATTTGAAGTTTGGTTATAGATTTGTGTGATTTAACTATAACTTGTAGTTGTGAAACATTTTTCAAAAGTTTCATACTTCATAACTAATGCTCATTGATTCCAGATAAGGTTCCTGCATGATCCTGCTAAAGATACAGGTTTCGTTGGAAGTGCGTTGACAAGCAACATGATACGATTTTTCAAGACACAAGATGGATCATGGGACCATGAGGTATATCAAAACAATTTCAGTATCTGGTCTCTTTTGGATAGTTTTTTTTATTTGACCGATGAATATTATCAACGGTGCTTATAGACTAAGGTTACTTGCAGATTAACATATCAGTGGAACCATTGAAAG
Organism: Cicer yamashitae; assembly: GCA_037974755.1. Taxonomy (NCBI): domain Eukaryota; kingdom Viridiplantae; phylum Streptophyta; class Magnoliopsida; order Fabales; family Fabaceae; genus Cicer; species Cicer yamashitae. Next base: position 52,370,756 of record JBBPBQ010000001.1, on the reverse strand, counting down.
TGCAGAACTGGTTTCTTCCCGAAATGCCTGGACTTATAACTGATTTCCTGATTTCTCTTGATGATCGGTTTCTGTACTTCGTAAACTGGCTACATGGGGATATAAGACAGTATAACATTGAGGATGTTAAAAATCCTAAACTGACTGGTCAAGTATGGGTTGGTGGCCTTGTCCAGAAAGGAAGCCCTGTCGTAGCTGTTGTGGATGGTGAAACTTGGCAATCTGATGTGCCAGAGATTCAGGTAATTGAAATTTGAATTTGATTATTACTATTTTTTTTAATTTAAACTTAGTAATCCTACTGTCGAACTTATTCCATAAAACAGGAAAATGGAGTGGAATGAAATGTGACTTTTACAATGCTTGGTAACTCAATTGCGTTAGAACTTAATACGCATTCATTAAACTCATTTGTAACTGACAGAACATTCAACTAGGTGCTGAATAAAATCTCAACTACTCAATAACATGTCATTTTCCCTCGTCATATGATGGTACTGTTTCACCTATAAAACCAGAAGAATAAATTTCAAATTTAGCCTTCTAGAGTCGAAATTAATTGCCTTCAAATGAACTAAGAGAACAGATTTCGAAGCAAAAAAACAAAAGAAGTAAAACCTTTTGTATTGCTACTACTTGGCACTAGCAAGAGTACTCCTGCATTGTCATGATCAAATAGTCTAACCGACACTTCAAATTAAAAGCATGTCCGGTGTCTAATACCAACATTTTATGCATAAATTGCTTGCCATTTTATGCATGCAATTTATTCTGTTTTAATGGAACATCAATATAATATATATGATAATGTATGCATTGTTGGTTTTTCAGGGGCACAAGTTGAGAGGGGGTCCTCAGATGATTCAATTGAGCTTAGATGGGAAGCGACTGTATGTTACGAACTCGCTGTATAGTACTTGGGATAAACAGTTTTATCCAAAGCTTATAGAGCAAGGATCTCACATTTTACAGATTGATGTTGATACTGAGAGTGGTGGTCTAAAAATCAACCCCAACTTCTTTGTGGATTTTGGAGCTGAGCCTGATGGTCCTTCCCTTGCTCATGAGATGAGATACCCTGGTGGTGACTGCACTTCTGATATATGGATTTAAGCTGATGTATCATCATTTTGTTGTATTAACGGTATCTTTGGTGTAGTTGAAACTTAAAATAAACACTAGAAATAACGTGCTTGTTCATCTTCAATGAATAGTAATGTATTGGAATTGACTTGAGCTAGATTAATGGGCTATGAAATATTGACACACAAGGGCATTGGAAATCTAACTCTAACACTAACACATCGATATCAGTAATAATTTTAAAAAAAGAAGTTAATAAAGAATAATAAGTGACTCAAGAGCGCTTAAATGAGATGACACGAGTCTCTTTTAACTAAATCAAAGTTGAGTTCGAAAGGAGAGTTTACAGTTCATTTGAGTTTCACAAGACTAGAAAGATTAGTCTCTACAATTGCGTATAAAGTATTACAATTTTTGATTTAAGTCATTTATAAGAGATAAATAAAGAAAAATAAATTAAATAACATTGATAATTGAGAGTTATTCACATCAATTGTTACATAAATTTATGAGTGCTATTTGGATGTATGGTGTTCAAATAACATTTTTCTAAACTATACGGTTAAAAACCGAACCTTAATCGTTAAAATTCAGTTATTTAAAGTCATTGCAGAAACAGTCATGAGTTGGTGAGAATAATAAAAAATTAAAAAGAAGTAAACGATAACTTGTTTTTTTTTTTTAAAGCAAAGTGGTATTTGCAACCCTTTTTATGGAAAAAAGGGAGCAAATGGCGTCTTTCGTGTCGTGAAAATGATCCTTAATCACAGGCGATAATACGGAAAATGGGGTCTACAGCTTCAATAACAATCTTCTATATCCTCTTTCTGCTATGTGACTGTGACAGTGTGTGTGACTATACTAAATGCTACCGAATTTTCATACATTACATTAGATGCTATTCACATACCTCTCATATCTTTTGTCCTTCCGATTTTGTCGGCAAACAGAATGCAGCTAAGCATATAGAGTAAAAAAAATTCTACTGTCGGCAAACAATATATTAGTTTCATAAAAAAAATATCAATACATAATACGACATTTCAAATTGAAAATGTGTCTTATGTCTGACATGTTTGACACCGACACAACATTAACAAATTAATCATTTGTTTTGTATAAGTGTTGTGTCGAAAGATATATATCACGAAGTACATGATAAATGCAGACCAAAAAGGAAGCATAAGCATAATGAACAAATCAGAAAATGAAGAATAGCAAAATGTAATTACTGAGAGTCACTTGATAATTTCCTCTAGTAAATATGTTAAATAGTAACTATGAATTCTGTTGTTCTATTAATATATTATCATCATAAACTAATATTATGAATGGATCTACACTATCTAATATTTCTCATCAGAAAATGTATACTTATAATGATCTTCATCTGCAAAACCAATACTAGGATCTCTTCCTTCCCTCATTGCTTCCCTTACATTCTCTATCCTTTCAAGTATCCCTTTTAGTGCTAAATCAAATGCATCTTCAAATTTATCTAACTTAGAATTAGGATCTGCATAAACTATTTTTGGAACAAGCTTTATAACCTCCTCTCTCATTGCAATCACTTCATTCTCTGGAATTCCCAACAACACTTTCTCAACATCAACATTCCATTTTTTCACATCCTTCACAGGTATATAAACAGAATACTTAGTTCTGTTTTTCAGTAAATGCCATCGATATTGCGAATAAGCCGTACCCGGATGAAAGAAAACAGGAATACAACCAGCCAAAATCGAATCAAAAATCGATCTTCTTGTGTATGAATCACCAGGAGGCTGCAAAGAGAACACAGAATTTTCAAACACTTTCATAACATTAACCGGATCGTCACATTTCTCGACACCATAACTACAATCAATGAATTTGCAAACACTTGAACCTCTACAATGTTCAATGATTTTCCCCCTTAGAGAATCTTCAAGTTCAGGCCTTGGTGCTCCTGTGAAAGTAAACAAAAATTCCCTTTTTTGTTGTCTGATTTTGTTCTGCCATTGATAAACATCATTATCCATTGAAGGATGAAATGAAGTTGGATAAGGTATTGCATAATCATTTTTCCATGAACTACCTTCAACTGCTAACATTGACATGTTCATAGATTCAGGTAAAAACCTAAACTTGCTACCCCAATAAGCCAAATCATCAAATTGTCTTCTAAAATCCCAAGAAATTCTTCCAGAAACAATAAAATGATCTCTACCAAACATTCTCTTCCATTCAGGTTTTTCCACAAGCCAATTCACAAGTTCAAAACCAGATGAATCTCTCACTGTAAGATTAGAAACCCAAAGGAAACGACTAACATCAAGACCAATATAAGAAGGAACAAAAATAGCAGAAGCTAAGGATGAATCATTGGTCAAACATTCATAATTTTTCATCCTATTGTGAAAAATAACCTCCAATAAAAACTGGTTAGTAGCATACCAAGTATTGTTTGGGACAAGAACATTATCATAATCATGATCATTTTTTCCTTCAAAGTTTTGATTTTTAATCTCGGGACCTAAACCCATGTTGTTGATGTACGGACACATGTTGGTTTTGTCGGTTCCTCTAGTGAGAAAGTGACAATTTTGAAGCAAAAAATGGTTGAAACGAGAAGGAAGATTGTGAATGTAAACATAACGGTTAGTGCATGAATCTGTGTTTTGTTGTTTGTTGAGTGAGAAAGTGAGGACATTGTTGTTGGGATTATGAAATGTTTTGGAATAATCAAAGCATAGAAGTAAAGTGCATAAGAGAAAGGAAATTAGAATTGCAAACCAGAGTTGATGATTATTATTGTGACTTCGAATTATCATAGTTGGTTTTTCGTCCATTGATTTTACCATTCACTGATTTCAGTTCAAAGTGTGTGAGATTGTTGTTTGAGTGAAGAGTCAGAGAAACCTGTTGAGATTTGAGAAGCTTGTATTCTGTGAATTGTGATCTTGTGCATTAATATCTTTCGGCATTAATGTCTAATTTATTGCTGTGATCTTTTCTTGGCAAATACAAACTATTCCACCAAGTACACTCGTTAAAAAACTGAAAATAAAAGTTTTTAAAAAGTTATATTTTTAATTTGAGTTATGCTAATCAATGCTCTAACAAAATCGGTTAAACACTCCGTGAAACAAAATTTTCTATTGGAAATATAAGTTAAACATTTATTAAAATAATAAATGCATTAGTTTTTATGCAAATTTTTTTCTCTTTAAACAATGATATAAAGATACATGTTAGTATTTTCTTTTTAATTTTTTGAAAGGTTAAAATTTATTGTTTTAAAAAATAATTGTTGGTTTTTATATAAAATTTTCATTTTTATTTTTTGGTTTAAATATGTTTTTTGTCCTGTAAATATAACATTTTTTTATTTTTGTCCTTAACGTTAAGTGAACTTACGTTACAAAAATATCAGGAAAACAATATTTGGTCCCTGTAAATATAACACTTTTCAGTTTTAGTTTGTGAAAAATATTTTTTTGAATTTCATCCCTGCAATATTCAAAAATCTCTTTAAATATAAAATAACATACAAATTGATCTTTATTAATAATAAACTTATGCCAAGTAATGTTTAAAATATTTTCACTTCAATAATTTAAAATTTATTAATCTTCTGTTTTATTTGTTTATAATTATTAAATTAATTTTCATTTTCTATTTTAAAAAAATCACTAAAATCTTCTGTTTTATTTATTTATTATTATTAAATTAATTATATTATTATAAAATAATGATTAAAATAACTTTAGATTTAAGCTTTATAATTTTAACTAAAATCTCCTTTTACGCTTTAGATTTTTTTCATTATAACTTAAAATAAATAAAATATATATTAGGTGATAGATTTATTTTAATCATTATTTTATACTAATATGATTGTAGTTAATATTATATTAATTTTATTTTAATTATAATATAATATTATATGTTTATTTTAATTATATTATATTAAATTAATTATATTATATTATATGTATCTTATATTGAATAGATATCAATCAGACAATTGTCCTATTGAATTGACTATTGTTAATTTCTTTTATAATTTTAAATATTTATTCACACTAAATCATTTATAAAGGTAGTTTACCAAAAAAAAACTAATTCAAGTATTGTTTGGGATAATAATAATAATAATAATAATAATAATAATAATAATAATAATAATAATAATAATAATAATAATAATAATAATAATAATAATAATAATAATAATAATAATAATAATAATAATAATAATAATAATAATAATAATAATAATAATAATAATAATAGTAAAATTGGTGGATTCCAAGTGAACTCATCCAACACCTATGACAGGTCACGAGTCAGCATTAGGCCTTGAATTTTTTAACATATCATACTCAGGCCTAATAAAGTCTAACTCAATTCAACTTATTCCCACCCCTAATTCTAAACATGGATGTCGCGGATGACAATTATTTATTCGAAGAGAATTCAAATGCACCTATATCTTTTGTTAGCTCATCATATTAATATCGCCACCATGTGCCACTGCAGAGTCCAATCAATTCAACCACATTAAACCCTAAATATAAAATCCAATTTGAGTCCCAATCAAATTTATCTCATTTGAAATTGAATGGTGGATAAGGTATACATCAATGGTTGCAAATAGACCAGGTTTGCAAACTTTGATTTACTTGCATATGTTATCTCATTTTTACTTGTGTAGTATTTTATTTTATTTATTTTAGTTTATTTTTAATTTTAAATTAATAAAAAAAACTATAATTAGCAAACAACATCATGAACAAAGAAAGTCACTATGTGATTAAACACCTTTGTACAATTCGCACATACGATCCTTCGTATCAAATATTGGCACTACGCCAAAAATGACATTTTATAGCGCGTCTTTTACAGCGCTTATTAAATACAAGCGCTGTTGTATAATTTTTTAAAAATAACGGAGGCTACAACAACGCTTTTTTTACAAGCGCTGTAAAAAAAGCGCTGTAGTAGGGTCATATAGGGTCACATACGCTTGCACATAATGTTTACAACTCTTTTACAGCGCTTTTTTAGAAAGCGCTGTAAATGCAAGCGCTCTCACATAGCCTTTTACAGCGCTTTGTGAGCGCTGTAAACACAAGCGCTGTAAAATGTAGCGCTCCCACCTTATGTTACATAGCTTTTACAGCGCTTCTTGTGTAAGCGCTGTAAAAGCCTTGCGTTTTCTCATAATCAAATGACCTATTACAGCGCTTTTGATACAAGCGCTGTAATAGGCTTGCCCTTTCACATTTTTATAGGACCTATTAGAGCGCTTTGTAAACAAGCGCTGTAAAAGCATTCATTTTAAATAAAAAACATTCACTTTAAGTAAATAAAAACAAATTTAAAACAAATTTAATACGTTGTCCAAACCCTACGAACTCTCATCTCCCCACCCCTGCGAACCCTCCTGTGCGCCCATCTACAAATTGATTTACCTTCTTCCTCCTTTAAAACAAATTGATCATCAACGTTCAGGTACTTTATTTTATTTATTTGTTGTTGTCACTAATTCAAACTGATAAATTGTTACATGATATATATGTTCTGTTTTGAAATCAATTAATCTTGGACCAATAGTATAAGATATGTGTATACTGCATTTATATATATAGGTCATATAAATGGATTATCAATATATAGGTCATATATATCAATATGAGTTATGGATTATCAATATATAGGTCATATATATCACACTTGAAATCATGCTTATTGTGTAACTGAATTTATATATATAGGTCATATAAATGGACCAGAAATGGATGTCTGCCAATCCATTGACAAAAGAGTATGAAAATGGAGTGAAGGAGTTTATTGAGTTTGCAGTGATGAATGCAAAAGATCCAAATATAGTCGTTTGTCCTTGTTTAAAATGTTGTTTTGGAAAACGCATTAGAGCAGATGAATTGGAAGGACATTTAGTATGGTATGGAATTGATCAAAGCTATACATGTTGGATAAGACATGGTGAGAAAATCAATGGAAACACTCGCACAGATACATATGTTTCAACTGATTTCAACACAGATACATATGAGCCGGACCGAGTTGAGGAGATTGCAAAAGCAGTTGAACAAGATCTTCGTGATTGTCCTAAAATGTCTGAGAGCTTGTTGAGTGATGCAGAGAAACCATTATATAATGGTTGTACTAAATTCACAAGACTTTCGGCGATACTAAAGTTGTACAACTTAAAAGCGAGTAATGGATGGTCTGATAAAAGCTTCACAGAATTACTAACACTCTTAAAAGATATGTGGCCAGATGATAATGAACTTCCCAGTAGAACCTACGAGGCTAAACGAATTTTGTGCTCTATTAGTATGAGTTATGAAAGGATTCATGCGTGTCCTAATGATTGCATTTTATTTCGAAATGAATATGAATTACTAAAGGCGTGTCCGAAATGCAATGTCTCTCGATATAAGAAGAAAGAATCTACTCCAGCAAAAGTCGTGTGGTATTTTCCAATAATACCAAGATTTAGGCGCATGTATCGCAGTGAAGAAGATTCAAAACACTTGACATGGCATGCAGATGAAAAAATTAGAGATGGAAAGTTTCGACACCCTGCAGATTCTCCGCAATGGGCAAAAATTAATCGCGAGTATCCTGAATTTGGGATAGAGTCGAGAAATCTACGCCTTGCACGTTCTACTGATGGAATGAATCCACATGGCCTTCAAAGCATCTCACACAGCATGTGGCCTGTGATTTTGTTGATTTATAATCTACCTCCATGGTTATGTATGAAGCGTAAGTTTATGATGTTGTCTCTGTTAATTTTTGGACCCAAACAACCAGGAAATGATATCGATGTATACTTGGCTCCTTTAATTGAAGATTTAAAAATTATGTGGGAGACAGGTGTAGAAGTCTATGACGGGTATAAGAAAGAATGTTTCAATTTGAGGGCTATGTTGTTCGGTACAATTAATGATTTTCCAGCATATGGTAATTTATCAGGATATAGCATTAAAGGTCAGTGTGCATGTCCTATATGTGAAGAGAGTACAAATTGGATGCGGTTGAAACATTGTAAGAAGAATGTATTTCTTGGACATCGTAGATTTTTACCTTATAGTCATCAGTATCGTGGGTGGAGAAATGCATTCAATGGAAAATCAGAGGAAGATAGAGCTCCTGTAGCATCGACTGGATATCAAATACTTGAGAAAGTACAAGGTTTGACCAATAAATTTGGCAAACCTTTTGCGGGAGAGCTGGTCAAAACTGGGTGGAAGAAAAAGTCAATTTTCTTTGAATTGCCATATTGGAAGTCATTGTATGTAAGACATTTTCTCGATGTGATGCATATTGAGAAAAATGTATTTGACAATGTTATTGGTACGTTACTCAATGTACCAGGAAAGTCTAAGGATGACATCAATGCAAGATTGGACTTGGTCGATATGGGGATAAGAAATGAATTGGGTCCCGTAAAGAAAGGAAATCGCACATATCTACCTCCCGCCGCTCATACTCTATCTAGAAAGGAAAAAATTGTTTTGTGTAAATTTTTACACGAAGTTAAAGTTCCAGAAGGATACTCTTCAAACATTAAAACTTTAGTTTGTATGAAAGACCTCAAGTTAAAAGGTTTGAAGACCCATGATGCTCACATTCTAATGGAGCATTTGCTACCAATAGGTATACGTTCAATTTTACCTGAAAAAGTTCGCCGAGCCATAACTAAATTATGTTTCTTCATCAGGGAAATTTGTAGTAAAGTGATCGATCCTCAGAAATTACCGAGATTGCAGAGGGAAATTGTTGTTACTTTGTGTGATTAAACACCTTCATGAACAAAGAAAGTCACGTGTGATTAAACACCTTTGTATGATTCGCACATATGCTCATTCGTATCAAATATTGGACACATCATGAATTCATAGACTTGTTTCGTAAACTCATAAGAGTTTATCTAATAATAAAATAACATATATATATATATACATGATATAATATCATTAAAATAATAACAATTCAACATTTCATCTCCAAAATAAATCAAAAATATTTTTAAGTAGATAAATATTTATGATAGAGCAAAACAAAATGGTAGAAAAACAACAAACTCATATTGAGGCATAATAGTTATCCTTGAAAACAACATTAAAAACATAAATTTACTTTTAAAAACCAAAAGATATTGCAACACTTACATAATTAAATCGGATATTGGCTAATATTTATCAAATTTTTACATTTTAAGATAGATTGATTAATGTAGAATTGTAAACTCGTAAAGCACTAGTAAAATTGAGAGTTTACTAATTTTATCAGAATTTTCTTAAACTCGTAAAAATTTATTAAAAATAGAGTTTACACATGAGTTAACTTTTTTTCATGACCAAGAATCGTAAATTTGTAAAAATTTAAGAGTTGACTCGAGAGTTTAACAACCTTATACTGTAGAAATAGATGATCTAAAATAAATCTTATAAGAATTTTTACTACATCAAACCTTGATTTCTTCCTTAATCTCAAAATAACCACAATTGAAAAGAACCACATATCACTTCATTCATATAATAACCTTGGACAACTAGATATCAAGAAATTAATTAATACTATGTAAATCTTACATTATTATTAACTAAAAAATAAACGATACAACAACAAATGTTAGTATCTGGCATTTTGATTGTATGTTTTTGTAGTGCCAATTATATAGCAGTAGAGTTTGAAGAAAGACATGAGGCGGGTGGATAACACGATGAGTAAGTTCCATGAGCATTAGTGCAAGATGCATTTGTTTCGCCTCCATCAACCCTTGTTATGTTTATATTGTTTAATACAATGTTGGTGCACCCAATGTTCGAATCACAATTCAATTGGATTGCATCTCCATTGATTGAGGTTCCTTTAATGTTGTTGTATGAAACATTTTTCACTTCAACTGCTGTATCAGTATCAGTAATATCAAATTCTAAAGGTAAAGGGTCATAATCTTGGTCAATAATCACTGGATTCTTTACTCCAACAAGGTTAATATCTTCGTATGTGATATTCCACGCATGCCCACGACCTCCCTAATTCAAATAACAAAAACAACAAAATATACATTATTTTAAAATATTTTGAATTCATGTATAATATTAGACTATATAAAATAGATTTATAAGATTAGACTATATAATACTCAACTATATAAAATCGATTTATAAGATAAATAACTCTATTCACTATAAATATTTTTCATATCATATCTAATATTAGATTATCAATTAATATTATATACTCTCTCGTGTTTTTATTATAAGAGACGGTTGAATCAATAAAATGAGATGTATTCAGTCTATAAAAATATTATTTTTTATTAATTTAAATGTCTTTTATAAAAAGGACACAAAAGACTATGATTTAATCACTATAATCTCCTAAGTATCAACACACAAAAAATCACTATAATCTTCCATTCGATTAATCATATGTCATTTATCCTTACCTTCCATGTCTTGATTCTAGCTCCATTTGAAGTTCCAGTAAAGGTGCAATTTTTTACGTATACTTCTTCTACTGTATCATAATTTTGACCTTTTCCAAGACTACCAACACTAGATTCACCAATCCCATGCATAGAGATTCAATATTAATCAAACTATAAAATATATAATGTAAAAATTATTATTAAACTTCAAATATTTGTTTAACTTCAACTGATTACCTGATGCCGTGGCCAGGTCCACAAAAAATACCAGTTATGTTGATTTGGCTTGAGCCAGCGTTAATGGCGATGCAATCGTCACCTATAATTAATGGACAAGAGTTTAAAAAAATCAAGATCAAATTCGAATTAACCCAGAGACAATCTAATTCTGGTTCAAAGGTTGAACTTGTTATTTTTAATAAATTTTATAAAATATTATAACATTATAATCAACCTAAACATACCCTTATGTCTCAAAAAATAAGTTAAAAAAAATACGTTACTAATAATTAAGAATGTAATAGAAAAAATAACATTGTGTATTTATACATTGTGAAATTATAATCAAATAAAAATATTATTTTGCCAAAAGCACAATTAAAATTTGACAAAAGAGTAACACATATTAATAGTTTAATAGTGACGATTATCAAAAAATTTAGAATTAGATTATATATGTGTTATAATCACCAGTTTCAATGATTGAATTTATAATGTGAATTTTGGATGATTCTGAGATATCAATTCCATCCGTGTTGGGGCTATCTTCTGGTGCAATTATACGAAGATAAGATATGGTAGCATCTTTGCATGAATTTATGCTTATATGATTTTTGGGGCTATTTAGGTGAGTTGACTTGAAAAGTTTTAGATTTGGACAGTCACCAAAATGAAGAGCCTGCATATGCATATTTTCAAATAGTTATATACTTCAATTATTATTCCAATGTAACTTAAATAATGTAGTATATATATCCAAATATTTAGTAGCTATCATATTTAATTATTTATCAACTTACACAGGGCCTATTATTTTCCTGGTTTTTAGGAAACTTCTCCCACCATGGAGCACCTTGACCATTAATGTGTCCTCCTGAACCATCGAAGACAAGACCACTTATTTTCGAAAATTGGATCCATAATAGATCATTTTTACCATTTTCCAATTTCCAATCCTCAATGGCTTTTGGGGCAGTGATATTTCCTCTAAGCTGTCAATCCAAAAAATATATCCTCAACATTGTTGTACATATCAAACAAAATAATTTTCTTTTTGGCAATATTTTTTACCGTTAAGGTAGTAAATGATGCAATCACATATAATCATCTTAAAAAATGTTTTAACACCATTTTTTTTTTCATATTAAATGATATTTTAATTTTTTAGTAAAATATTAATTTTTTATTTCAATATTGTTAAAAAAAAATAATATTAAATACATTTTTAAAAATTGAATAGTCTAACGATAATTGAATAGAATTGTACTATACCCATTGAAACATTTATTATTTATGTTAATTATTGTAAAAAAACATTGATGTTTATTTTTTACGATAGTTTTGGAAAAAAAGCCTTTGAATTTCATCTTTTTAGATGAGATTCAATACATCACGTGAGAAAATAACTCATATGATTGACTAATAATTACCGTAATATCTTAAAAGCTTTAATTGCAGATACTCTACAACTTATATATTTGTGTTTGGATACATTACATCTACAGAAACACACATGCATGTTTCCGTGAAAAATAATTGGGTTGTTAAGCATGGTACCTCAATTACAACGTTTGAAGATTTGCAAGGACCTTGGAACAACAAAGGTTGCAACAAAAATGTTTTTCCTTCGGGTATAATCATTGTCGGGGTGTCTTTAGTTGTACCACACACGTCTTTCCATGCTTTCAAAAATGCCTTTGTAAGATACCAAATCATTTAAAATACTGTTAGTTAAATTTGACAAATTATAATTACATTAGAAATGTGATATACGTAAAATTAAGTGTAATCATAATAATCTTATGAAAAAATATGAAATTAATAAAAAAATTATACATTTGAATCATCAGTATGGCCATCCCCGATAGCACCATATTCAAGTACATTAAATGTACTACTTGCATTAGGAGTTATTGCAACACACAAGAAAGTAAGTGAAGAAATAACACACGTTAAAATGATACGTAGACCCTTCATATTTTATAAGAAAAGACATATATTGAGTGAATGCGAGGCTAGATTATATAAATCCTTTTTGTCTAAACATTACTTGTGAAGTGAAAATAGAGAAAAACCACAATATATAGTTGTCATGGAGTTCCAAATGGAAAAAACTTATATTTAATTTTTTGACTAAAGAAATAATTAGACCTATTCATATGTTTATGACCGGTAAAAAGTTAAAATATATACAGTCAAACTATAATTAAAAGTAACTATATATTTTGTTGACAGAAAAAGATATGATATTTAATTATTATATTGAGTGCATATGATTAGGAAATAAAATAATTAATTTGGTCTTACATTTTTTATTTAAATTTAGATTAAATATATGATTTTATTTTTTTATATTTGAAACCGAATTGATTATATATGATTGTTTTCTAGCTAAGAGATTTCGAACTATGGACTACACGTTTCAACATTTCATAAAAAAAAAACTAATTTTAAGTATTTGTACAAGTGTTTGATAAATAATTATTTTATTTATCGACAAAAAAACTACATGATTTTTTTTTCTTCTTATTTTTGAAATTGAAATGTGTAAATATGATTGTTTCAGCATCTCAACCAAACCAACAACTTTGATATGATTCAAAGATTAAATGTAACAAAATATATCGAAATTTTATTTCTGTGTTTATGGGTAAGCATGAAAAAGACATCAATGAATTAATGAGGATGGATTTAAAGAGAAAAGTGAGAAGTGGGAGGATTATACCATGTAACAAAAATTTCGAAAGTTTCCAAATCTGTAAATTTTCGAAATAAGGATTACATTTCGAAAATTTGAAAAGTTTCGGAATTTTCCAAATATGGAAAGTTTCGAAATTTTCAAATATGGAAAGTTCTGAAATGTTTCTATTTCGAAAGTTTTGAATTATTTGAAAGTTTCGAAAATTCTGAAATATTCTATTTCGGAAGTTTCGAATTGTTTGAAAGTTTCAAAAATTCTGGAAATTGTCATTCGAAACTTTGGAAACTTTCGAATATTTTGAAAAGAGGGTGACAAAACGAGAAGTTAAAAAAGTTGAAGATTTTATAAAAGGAAAAATTGTATTTTCACGTTAACTGAGGGGGTGGCAGGTTTAGATGTGGGGGTGCATGGTATAATCCTCGAGAAGTGGTTATTGTTAGAGCTCTTAAAACGAGCTACCCGACCCATATAGAGTCAGTCCTAATGGGTTGCAGATTTTTTCGGATCGGGCCAAAAAACCTTATTTTAATATGGAGGATTGTACCGTGCACCCCCCTCCTGTACCTCCCACCCCCTTTCAAAGGAAAAGTCCAAAATACCCCTATGATATATGTATAGATCCTCCCAAAAAAATTACCTTCCCTTTTTTCACCCATTTCATTCGAAACTTTGATTTCTCCGAATCAGGTTTTTGCAATCTTCGAACATTTTACAGGAAATTCAAAGTTCCGAAATACAAAAGTAAGGCCAAACCCTAAACCCTTCGAAGATTTCACTGAAGCACAAATTTTCGAAAGATTACTTTCGAACATTTCCAGAAAGCCCAAACCTTTGAAATGTAACATTCGGAACTTTCATTCCATCTGAAAGTTTCGAAATAAGAAAATCTCTGAAACCCTAAATATGAAGTTTTGAAGGTTTCATATTGCTGGAAAGTTTCGAGGAGAAGACTTCGAAAGTTTGGGTTGCATGGAAAGTTTTGAATGTTTGTGTTAGCTTTAAAGTTTCGAAATGCACTGCGAAAGTTTGGGATTGCATGCAAAGTTTCAAAAATTCAGCATCGTTAAAAATGACATTAAATGACAATAAATGACATTAAATAACAATAAATGACATTAAAAACGTTAAAAAAAATCACATTTCGAAACATTCTCAGAAAGGAAAGTTTCGAAACATTCATGAAACTTTCGAAACATCAATGCATTTCGAATATTTGAGGCTCATCCAAACTTTCGAATGTTTTGAAGAAATCTGGGAAAATGCATTTCGAATGTTTTGAATTCATCAAAAGTTTCGAAATTTTGATTGATTTCTGGAAAACGTGTTTCGAAGGTTTCAAGTTAATCAAAAGTTTCGAAACACAACAGTATTTCCTGGAATATTTCATTTCGAAATTTTCAGGTTGAACCAAAGTTTCGAAGCTTCTATTTCGAAGGATTTGTTTTAAACAAAATTTCGAAAACATCAAAAAAATCTTAATTTTTTATTTCGAATTTATTAAATATTCGAATATTATAAAATATTTGATAATTTTCGAATGGGGGTGGGGAGTGGTAATTTTTTGTTTTGTTTTATACATGGTAAAAAAGGGCATTTTAGATTTTTTCTTTAAAATGGGGGGTGGGAGGTACAGGAGGGGGGGTGCACGGTACAATCCTCAATATGAGTCGATAAAATACTACCTGGGTTCGGCCCTAGACGGGTTGCAAGCTGAGCGCGTAACCCGCACATTTTTTTAATTTTTTTTTTTGACTCATTTATGATTATAATTTTAATTTACTTGCGACACTTTTAACTTGAAATTTTTTTTCGGTGCCCATTTAAAAAAATTATGGTATACAACTTATACATTAAGTATGAATCAATTTGAATGCCCATTTTCATTCATGTTCATTTAAAAAAAATTATAGTTTACTCTTTATACACAAACTAAGCTTGGATTTTCCAATTAACACAAACTCAATTCAAAATTTTCAAAACAACACACAAATTAAAATAAGTTCAAACTGTCTAAAAGTTAGAGATATTATCTAGCATAACACAAATGAATTTAGATTTGTCTAATATAACCAAAAATCAAACCAAATTCAAATAAAATGCTAAATAGTTCTAATGTTACTCTAAGATAAGTGTTTTTAGACTCCTTGAGCAATGTTCACATTTTCCAAAGTGTTGGATGATTGTCCACTTAGGAAAATAAAGAAATTGATTGTTAAAAATATATAACCAACTAAAGATAATATTTTATCACAAAAGATTATATATGTATATATATATATATATATATATATATATATATATATATATATATATTTAACCAACTAAGTGGGTTAAATATCTTTTGGACATTTTTTTTTAGTGGGCCAATTTTACTATTTGTATTTTTTTAAAATTGGTTATGCTAGTAGCGGACTACTCGATACTCATACGGGATAACCCGAATTGGTAATAGGTTTATTCGGACCGGGCTAAAAAGCCCTTAAAAAATTTGGGCTAAAATGATTAGGCCCAAGCCCTGTGCTTTAGCAGGCTGACCATTCAAGTTAACCCATTTTAACAGCTCTAGTTACTGTAAGACCCATCACCAATTATCTAGAACTTAGCAATTAAATCCATATACCTTAATAAAAATAGAGGCAAATAATAACAAATAATAAATTAGAATCATCAACTCAATTAAAAACTACAATAACAATATAGTTTACAATTTACTTAACAGATTCATAAGTTATTACATCTGAAAATGAACTGCAAATGTCAGATTCTAACGTAAATAAAAAAATAAAACATTAAATTCAAATTCCAGTCAGTCTAGAATTATTCCTCTGATGCTAAACCTATCTCAAGTTCTTCCAGCTACTAAGGAAATAAAAAATAAAGGGGTATGATATAAAATCTCAGTGACTTTTAAAAAATAAAAGGAAGGGTAGTTTAAAAATATTTCTTTCATAGATATACATAAGAACATGGAATTATGATCTTTATGATTCTGAAACTATGTATGACCTCAAATATTTTCTTTGTAAACAAAAAAAAGTCGCCCAATATCTTGATGTGGGTCACCAAGTTAATTGAGTCCTGATTGGTAAAGGTGGTCTGGCCAAAACCAAACCATCGTCCTGATTGTTCTCCTCTACCTGTTGTTCCATGCCTGGAACAACCCTGAATGTCTCACCGTGAATAAGGTCATGCATGAACTGATCAATGATAATGTAATGCACTGCCTTGGTACCATGGGTTTGAAATGTATTATCACTCCCTAATACTCATAACAACTCAACAATATATTGAAAAATCAAGTGGAAATAAAATTCTAAGTTCCTAATTAGAGTTGGACCAGAGGCAATTTTGCCAGGGGCATAACTCCTAGTTAGAGGATACGCATCCAGAGGATGTATCAGAGGATACACATCCAAAGGATGTATCAGAGGATACACGTCCAGAAGATGTTGAACAGTGATCATAGCCAGAGGAATGTGAACAAGAATAAGAGGAATGTGAATAGTGATTAGAGTCAAAGGAATGTGAACAGTGATCACAATCAGAGGAAGAAGAGAAGAAACAATGTCAGGGAAGAAGAGAATAAGAATCAACGTCAGAGGAAGAAGAGAAGAATAATCAACATATGAGGAAGAAACAACATTAGAGGAAGAAGCAACATCAGAGAAAGAAGGAACATCATAGGAAGAAGAGAATAAGATATTTTACCAGAGGCACAACCATTTAGAATTTTAATAAAGACCACCACCAGAGGCAACCTGAAGAGAACCACTAGAGGTAGAAACACTTATAATTTTTAGAACGAGAACCACCAAAGGCAACATGAAGAGAACCACTAGAGGCAGAAACAATTAGAATTTTTAGAACGAGAACCACCAGAGGCAACATGAAGAGAACCACCAGAG
Organism: Cicer yamashitae; assembly: GCA_037974755.1. Lineage (NCBI taxonomy): Eukaryota > Viridiplantae > Streptophyta > Magnoliopsida > Fabales > Fabaceae > Cicer > Cicer yamashitae. Next base: position 52,353,391 of record JBBPBQ010000001.1, on the reverse strand, counting down.
GCAACATGAAGAGAACTACCAGATAGAGGTAACCTGAAGAGAACCACCAGAGATAGAAACACTTAGAATTTTTAGAACGAGTACTACTAAAGGCAACATGAAGAGAACCACCAGAGGTACAAACACTTAGAATATTTAGAATGAGCACCACCAGAGGCATAAACACTTAGAATTTTTAGAACGAGCAATTAGAATAGGGAATGGAGGCAACCATCAGAGGCAAAACACATAGGCACGAGTGGAAAACATCCAAACACATGTATTTACCTTAAGGGCAGGATTCACACATTTCACGAGAATTCAAATTCCATAATTTTGGGATTTCTTAAATCACTAACACATAAATCAAGCAACAAACAAACAAACCACATGCATGTCAATTCAAATCGCTGAGTACAAATTCAAAACACCTATATGCTAAAGATTGATTATGACATAGAATTTAAATTTTGATGATCCAACGATTCAATATAACCTATTTAGATTAAATATGATTTAAAAATTCTAATTTCGACGATTGAGCGGATCAATCTTAACTAATTAAACAACCTATGATTCTAAAATTCTAATTTCGATAATTTAACGGTGTAAATTTTTAGTTCAATTAAAATTAATATATCATATATAAACAAATAAATGTTTAAATTATATAATTTTAATATATATGGATATATACTATATTATTTTTTTAGCCTAAAAAAAAAATTAAACTTACGTTGTGGTATATATTAAATTTGTTCACATTTGTCACATTGATCACTTTAGTGTGATGGCAAGGGATTCATGTTTGATGATGGTTTCGATATTAAATAGAAGGCTTGACGGGCCTATAAAAAATAGAAAATGCATACAAGTGTTTATATTCCCCCTTTTACAAATAGGGGTGGGAATAGATTAGGTCGACTGACAAAGGTCTATGGTCTGATGTCATATTAATCTTCTTTAGTTTTTGACATATTTAAATGTATTATTATAAAATAGATTTAAAGTAAGATGTGGATAAAGTCATATTCATCAAAAGATCATATTAAATATCAAATAGATTTTAATTTCATTGACATGTTAATTCGTTAATCTATTTAAAGATATATTTTTGATTACTTTTTCAAAAATGTAAAAATGAAATAGAGTTTTAAGTAGACTAACATGCTATATCAGGCTTCTACCAAAGTCAGACTCAGGTCTAAAAAGTAAGCATATTGTTGAAAACAAACTAGAGATAACTATCTCAAAAATGCAGAATATTTTTCCCCCACCTATGCAGATAAATGGCCAAACAGAAAATACAATTCCACGAAGCAACAATAATTGAAAGAAAATTAAATATGAGACAAACACAATTTTTAACCCTCCACTATAATAATTAATAGATACACCAGAGTCTTCCTAGTAACACTAAGGAACATCAATCAACAATAGTCATCACCAAAGGTGAAAACTAAACAAAATAACAAACAACTTTCACTAAAGTGGGTATTTCAAATTAACTCTCAGGTAAAACTACTAAGATTGTATATTAACAAATAACAAACTCAGTGGTAGAAATAACATATTAAATTTTAGATCAAACGGAGTAAGTTTGCTACACACATGTTGCCACCACCGAAATCAAACTTTTTTCTTCTCTTGTCCTGTTACTGTTGCCGTCACTTCTTCTTCTTCTTTATTTCTTCTCCTATGCACGACACTATTCCTTTTTTTTTTTTTTTTTTATTTGGGATTTCAAAATTCCTTTTTTTTCTTCACATGAGCCAAACCCAATAAATCACTTTGTTTCTTTTTTTTTCTTTAATAATAATAATAATAATAATAGTAAAATTGGTGGATTCTAAGTGAACTCATCCAACACCTATGACAGGTCACGGGTCAGCATTAGGCCTTGAATTTTTTAACATATCATACTCAGGCCTAATAAAGTCTAACTCAATTCAACTTATTCCTACCCCTAATTCCAAACATGGATGTCGCGGATGACAATCATTTATTCGAAGAGAATTCAAATGCACCTATATCTTTTGTCAGCTCATCATATTAATATCGCCACCATGTGCCACTGCAGAGTCCAATCAATTCAACCACATTAAATCCTAAATATAAAATCCAATTTGAGTCCCAATCAAATTTATCTCATTTGAAATTGAATGGTGGATAGGGTATACATCAATGGCTGCAAATAGATCAGGTTTGCAGACTTTGATTTACTTGCATATGTTATCTCATTTTTACTTGTGTGGTATTTTATTTTATTTATTTTAGTTTATCTTTTATTTTAAATTAATAAAAAAAAACTATAATTAGCAAACAACTTCATGAACAAAGAAAGTCACGTGTGATTAAACACCTTTGTATGATTCGCACATATGCTCATTCGTATCAAATATTGGACACATCATGAATTCATAGACTTGTTTCGTAAACTCATAAGAGTTTATCCAATAATAAAATAACATATATACATGATATAATATCATTAAAATAATAACAATTCAACATTTCATCTCCAAAATAAATCAAAAATATTTTTAAATAGATAAATATTTATGATAGAGCAAAACAAAATGGTAGAAAAACAACAAACTCATATTGAGGCATAATAGTTATCCTTGAAAACAACATTAAAAACATAAATTTACTTTTTAAAACCAAAAGATATTACAACACATACATAATTAAATCGGATATTGGCTAATATTTATCAAATTTTTACATTTTAAGATAGACTGATTAATTTAGAATTGTAATCTCGTAAAGCACTAGTAAAATCGAGAATTTACTAATTTTATAAGAATTTTTTTAAACTCGTAAGAATTTATCAAAAATAGAGTTTACACGTGAGTTAACTTTTTTTCATGACCAAAAATCGTAAATTTGTAAAAATTGAAGAGTTGACTAGAGAGTTTAACAACCTTACATTGTGGAAATAGATGATCTAAAATAAATCTTATAAGAATTTTTATTACATCAAACCTTGATTTCTTCCTTAATCTCAAAATAACCACAATTGAAAAGAACCACATATCACTTCATTCATATAATAACCTTGGACAACTAGATATCAAGAAATTAATTAATACTATGTAAATCTTACATTATTATTAACTAAAAAATAAACGATACAACAACAAATGTTAGTATCTGGCATTTTGATTGTATGTTTTTGTAGTGCCAATTATATAGCAGTAGAGTTTGAAGAAAGACATGAGGCGGGTGGATAACACGATGAGTAAGTTCCATGAGCATTAGTGCAAGATGCATTTGTTTCGCCTCCATCAACCCTTGTTATGTTTATATTGTTTAATACAATGTTGGTGCACCCAATGTTCGAATCACAATTCAATTGGATTGCATCTCCATTAATTGAGGTTCCTTTAATGTTGTTGTATGTAACATTTTTCACTTCAACTGCTCTATCAGTAATATCAAATACTGAAGGGTCATAACTTTGGTCAATAATCACTGGGTTCTTTACTCCAACAAGGTTAATATCTTCGTATGTGATATTCCACGCATGCCCACAACCTCCCTAATTCAAATTAAAAAAAAAAAAAAAACAACAACAAAATATGCATATTATTCTTAAAATATTTTGAATTCAAGTCTAAGTACTCATCTATATAAAATTCATTTATAAGATAAATAACTATATCTACTTGTAAATATTTTTCATATATTTAATATTAGACTATCAATTAATATTATATACTCAGACGTATCTTTATTATAAAAGACGGTTGTATCAACAAAATAAGATATATTAGATCTATAAAAAGATTAACTTTTGTTAATTCAAATGTCTTTTATAAAAAAGACACAAAAGACTATGATTTAATCACTATAATCTCTTAAGTATCAACACACAAAAAATCACTATAATCTTCCATACAATTAATCATATGTCATTTATCCTTACCTTCCATGTCTTGATTCTAGCTCCATTTGAAGTTCCAGTAAAGGTGCAATTTTTTACGTATACTGATTCTACTGTATCATAATTGTGACCTTTTCCAAGACTACCAACACTAGATTCACCAATCCCATGCATAGAGATTCAATATTAATCAAACTATAAAATATATAACGTAAAAATTATTATTAAACTTCAAATATTTGTTTAACTTCAACTAATTACCTGATGCCGTGGCCAGGTCCACAAAAAATACCAGTTATGTTGATTTGGCTTGAGCCAGCGTTAATGGCGATGCAATCGTCACCTATAATTAATGGACAAGAGTTATGAAAAATCAAAGATCAAATTCAAAAGAAATTAACCCAAAAATAATATAGCTAATATGATTTTGGTTCAAAGGTTGACCTCGTTATTTTTATTAAATTTTAATAAAATATTATAACACTATAATCAACCTAAACATACCCCTATGTCTCAAAAAATAAGTTAAAAAAATATGTTACTAATAATTAAGAATGTAATGGAAAAAAAATAATATTTTGTATTTGTATATATATTGTAAAATTATAATCAAATAAAAACAATATTATTTTACCAAAAGCACAATTAAAATTTGAAAAAAGAGTAACACATATTAATGGTGACGATCATTGAAAATTCTAAAATTGGATTATATATGTGTTATAATCACCGGTTTCGATGGTTGAATTCATAATTTGAATGTTAGATGATACTGAGATGTCAATTCCATCGGTGTTAGGACTATCTTGTGGTGCAATTATATGAAGATCGGAGATGATAGCGCCTTTGCACGAATGAATACTTATATGATTTTTCGGACTATTCATGTGAGTTGAACTAAAAACCGTTAGATTTTGACACTCGGAAAATTGAAGAGCCTGCATATCCATATTTTCAAATAGTTATATACTTAAATTAATATTCCAATGTAACTTAAATAATGTAGTATATTTAATAGCTATCATGTTAATTAATTGTTTACAACTTACAATGGGTCTATGGCTTTCTCGATTTTTAGGAAACTTCAACCACCATGGGGCACCTTGACCATCAATGTGTCCTCCTGAACCTTTGAAGACAAGGCCATTTACTTTCGAAAATTTGACCCATAATAGTTCCTTTTTACCATATTTCCATTTCCAACCCTCAATGTTTTCTGGGGCAGTAATATTTCCTCTGAGCTGTCAATCCAAAAAATATATCCTTAACATTGTTGTACATATCAAACATAATAATTTTCTTAAAGAAATGTTTTAACACCATTTTTTTCATACTAAATGAAATTTTCATTTTTTAGTAAAATATTAATTGTTATTTCAATATTGCTAAAAAAATATAATATTAAATGCATTTTAAAAAATTGAATAATACTAACGATAATTGAATAGAATTATACCACCCATTGAAACATTTATTATTCATGTTAATTATTGTAAAAAAAAATGTTTATTTTTAAAAATTGTTTTGGAAAAAAAAACCCTTAAATTTCATCTTTTAAGATGGTGGGAATAAATGAGATTCAATACATCAAGTGAGAAAATAACTCATATGATTGACTAATAATTACCGTAATATCTTAAAGCTTTAGTTGCAGATAATCTACAACTTACATATTTTTGTTTGGATATGTTACATCTACACAATCAGACATGCATGCTTCCGTGAAAAATAATTGGGTTGTTAAATATGTTACCTCAATTATAACATTTGAAGATTTGCAAGGACCTTCGAACCACAAAGGTTGCAACATAAATGTTTTTCCTTCGGGTATAATCATTGTCGGGGTGCCTTTAGTTGTACCACACACGTCTTTCCATGCTTTCAAAAATGCCTTTGTAAGATACCAAATCATTTAAAATATTGTTAGTTAAATTTGACAAGTTATAATTACATTAGAAATGTGATATACGTAGAACTACGTGTAATCGTAATAATCTCATGAAAAATATGAAATTAATTAAAAATATATACATTTGAATCATCGGTACAGCCATCCCCGATAGCACCATAGTTAAGTACATCAAATGTACAGCTTGCGTTAGGAGTTATTGCAACACACAAGGAAGTAAGTGAAGAAATAACACACGTTAAAATGATACATAGACCCTTCATATAAAAATTCATTTTATATTGAGTGAATGTGAGGCTAGATTATATAAATTCTTTTTGTCTAAAAATTACTTGTGAAGTGAGAATAGAGAAACACGAAATATATAGGTTGTCTTGGAGTTTCAAATGGAAAAAATTTATATTATAATATTTTTACTAAAGAAATAATTGGACCTATTGCTATGTTTATGACTAATAAAAAGTCAAAATATAGACAGTCAAACTATAATTAAAAATAATTATATATTTTGTTGACAGAAAAAAATATAAATTTATTATACGGAGTGTATATGATTAGAAAATAAAATAACTAATTTGGTCTTAAATTTAAATGATAAAATGTACGTTTTTGGTTTAAATTTAAATTAAATATATGATTTTATTTTCTTATATTTGAAACCGAATTAATTATATATGATTGTTTTCTTGCTAAAAAGTTTCAAACTATGGACTACACCAAACTATGGACTACACCTTTGAACATTTCATAAAAAACTAATTTTAAGTATTTGTACAAGTGTTTGATAAATAATGATTTTATTTTATTGACAAACTAATTTTAACATGTTAAGTATTTGTGCAAGTTTCAAACTAATTTTAAGTTATTTTAAGTATTTGTGCAAGTTTCAACATTTCATCAAAAAACTAATTTTAAAATTGTAAGTATTTGATAATTACATGATATTCTTATTGACAGAAAAGAATACATGATTTTTTTCCTTATATTTGAAATCGAAATGTGTAAATATGATTGTTTCCTAGCAAGGAAATTTCAAAGTATGGGCTAGCTAGTAGCTACACTTTCAACATTTCATAAAAAGAAAGTAATTAAATTTAAAATTTTAGGTATTTGTACAAGTGTTTGATAAAAAAATTAATATATCTCATAGGGTCGAGTAAAGTCAGTTATCCGACCCAATCAAGTCATCCGAAAGGGTCGATTTAATATGCGGGCGAGTTATACCATATCACATATCACACAGGTTTACAAATATGGATATATATATATATATATATAGGTTTGAATGATCGGTGTGGGTGAGAAAAAATAAACTCACAGTTATCATAACACGACCACTACACTTAAAAATCCTTGTATAAATAACTCAAATTTTTTAGTGTGAGTCCTTCAATCTCTCTTAGTCATAATACCACATCACTACAATAAATGAGTTGTATTTGTTAAAAACCTACTCAAGTATTGACAAAAATATTGAAAGTCCAATATAATTTTTTCTTTAAAAGATGCATTTGAAAATAAAATAAACAAAAAATTAAAGAAAATGAACATCTCGGTAAAAAAATAAAAAACTCGTCGGTCCACATGTATAACCTACAAACCTGCTCTAATCGAAACTCGCCTTAACCAATGTAAAAATTGGTCGGAATAGTGGCTATAAATTGTAGGCTCGATTTTGGATGGTTTGACAAAATTGCACCCCAAACCCACCCATATCTGACCAATTTTCAACCCTAATATCTCATATTATTTTTAGAAGCAATAAAAAAAGATTATGAAAAAGTTGCACTTATAATCAATTGTTTAAAACTAAAATTACTTATGTAATTATAACCAAATGAAAAATAACTTATGATTCACATAAAATCTCAAAATAAATAATTTACTTCCAATACATAATATTTTTTTTCAATACAATATTGAAATTACTACTTTTATCAAAATTTGGTGACACGGATGACATCGAATTGGCGAGAACAAATAAATAACATAGAGGAAAACAGTTTTGTGTTGAACAATGGGAGAGTGAGTGGAAGTCAAAAGGTAAAGGTGAAAAGGATAGTGTTAGGATGCTACTTATTTCTTGACTTCAATGTACGTGTAAGATGCATGTCAATTTACCCATGTTTAAAAAAGGTGGTAATGCATAATGTCATTTTACTTCATTCACAAATCTCTTATTTATCAGTTCAAGAAATAAACACATAAGCTTTAGTATTTTTTTTTTTTTTTTGTAATAAAGGGTTAGGATAAGTTATTGTGCTCTAAAAATTGGTCCCATCCAGATTTATAAGAGCTAATTAAGGTTGAGTATAATTTTATATATCAACCTTTCCCCTCACTCATTTTTCCGCCATTTTTTAAACTAAAATTATCTTCTTTTTTTAGGTTTAACATGTCAACCCACTGCTCTTTTGTTCTAAGAGCTACTTTTATAATTCTTATGTTTTAAAAAAAACAACATACATTTATTCAGAAATATCTACGTTTTTGGTTCACCTATCAACCTACTCGGCGTAAGTTAATTTGTGAGGCGCGCATGAGACTCAAGATAGAGGTAATATGGTGGGGGTGTGTGGTAGAAAACTCTACTCCTAAATGAGGTGGTCATATACTTCGGCCCTTTTTTGATGGACGAATTGGAAAATTATTTTGGGTCTCTGTCCATCCTATTTAAAATGTGTCACAATATCTCTTGCGTTTGGTATTCTTTTCATTATTATTATTATTGATATTATTATTATTATTATTATTATTATTATTATTATTATTATTATTATTATTATTATTATTATTATTATTATTATTATTATTATTATTATTATTATTATTATTATTATTATTATTGTTGTTGTTGTTGTTGTTTATGTTAAAAAAATTAAAAAGAGATGGTAAATAACACCATAATTAATTCACATAATTGCGAAGTTCTAGATCCGAATTCGAGATAAGAAATCTGACGTAACAATATCGGTATTTTGTCAGTTGAATTAAGACTTATGTTAATTTTATTTATTTTCTCCACAAACAACCTTTTTAAAATCATACATAATTTATGTGTACCTAACTCAACTTTAAAAACTAGTGTAATTGTGTACTCTACACGGGGTAAACTTACTGAGTAAAAAAATTTCTAATATAAATAATGATACATATTTTTAGATAACATTTTCTATAAATATGGAGACAATGTATTCATTTTTTTCAAAATAAATAAATACAATGTAAGTTTTTATTGAAGAAAAGATAAAATGTAATTTTAAAAGTCTGATCAACTCCTTATATAATTTAATCAAGAAACTCTTTTTATATAACATCCATAAAACAAACCATTATAATTCAAATTGGGAGCCAAGCATGATGTAAATGCACGTTGTACAATAATAAGACATTAGATTGAATTTATTCTCATGCAATACTTTGATAATATGATCCACTATCAAAAGAGAAATATCAATTTGTAGTGTATGTGTGAATTTGTCGAAATAGTAGATCCAATTTTTAAGATTATTAAACTCAGTAGTCCTGATAGTTTATTGATGATAATTTTTTTAAGTAATTATCTTGAGAAATTAATTTTGAAATCAAATTAGATGTCTCTAATCAAAGTATATTTTTATTTGATAGTATGCAATTATCAAATTGTAAAATATGTCATTATCTACCATAAAAGAAATAGGAAAAGATAAATAGAAAGGAAAGATTACAAATGCTTTGATTTAAAACATTTATTTTAACCATCTGATTCCTAGAGGAATTGAAATAATCATTGGTTGATTCTCATTATTAAATGTAAAGTAAAAAATAATAATTTGAAAGTAATACAAATAATATTAATTGAAAGTATAGATGGTAAAAAAAAAGTAATTATTAATATAATATTGAAAATAAAAATATTTGGAGATGATTTTTATTTTCCAATATGACAATTATCACCGGATAGGGAGTATAATTTTACTTTTTGCTTTTCTTTTTTGAGGTAAGATTTTAATTTTTGTTTGTACCTTAATATAATATCATTTTCGAAATTTAAAATATCCATTAACGATTTCTTTTCAAAAATGTTTTTACTTAACTTTTATTGAAAATCATACATTTTTAATTTTTTTATGATATCAATAATTGTTGTCTGTTGAGATAAATATCTAAAAATGATACAATTTTTAGATAAATTTATTACTATAACATGTGTAAATTTTGTTGAGGGGTCTTGTAATACAAGAGAGAGTCAATCTTTTGCACATAAATCATATGACTGAAATATAGAGTTAGAAATTGAATTTTGAACCAACTTTTTGTGGATGAAATTTTTAAATTGTTGTTAACATGACGGCTAAAGAGTCATTCAAAAATATTTGATGACATTTTAATATAGACTAAAACTATTTGCATGATAATTTTATATGAACTAAAAAATACAATTTTTTTTAAAGACTAGAAATGAAAATTTGAAATTATATAGGGATTAAAAAACTTATCTTCCCTTATAATATATAAAATATTTACAAAATAATAAAATATTATGATTATACAATAATTAAATCATAAAAAAAAATCAACCAAAAACAAATAAGATAGAATTATCAAGAACCTATAGCTATTCAAAGAGAAAAACATAAATTTTGTATAATCAACACAATGGCATCTTCTAGTCACTTTTGGTTAGCAATAGTTAACACGATATTTTTCTTCTGATCCTTTAAACTCCCATTGTCATCATTTTATAAAATGGGGAGTAATTTCAAAAATAACTTTCATGATTATAGTCGGTGGTAGGGGTGTACATGGGTGCGGGTCGATCCATTAATCCGATCATCCAATCCAACCTAATTCGATTTTTACTCGTACTCGATCACTTTTGGGTCCGACCCAATCCAACCCGTTGAAACCCGCTTATATTTGGTTCGGGTAATGGGTTTAACAAATTGAACCCGTCGACCCGTAGACCCGACCCTATAACTAGTTATGTATATATTTTTTTAAATTTTGTTTGGCAATTCCAGCAGTCCAATATGGTTTCATTACTCTTTTTCTTTAGATTTTTAGCTTCTTGAAGTGTTTTGAGTAACTTGTTAAGTGTTTGTACTTGAAGTTGACATTGCTTAGAATTGATGGATTTTCATATTTTATTGATTTACTGTTGTTGAATTTATTTATTTATTTGAAGATTGTTGGATTTATTTTTTTTTGTGAGAGGTTGATGATTTTTTAAAGAATTGAATGATGTAATTGAAATTTTTTAGTTTTTGAGAAGTATTAATATATTTTTATTCAATATATTTTTCCGTAAAATAAAAAACAGGATATTATTTATGTATAATCGGTCAACCCAACCCAACCCGTTCTTGATCGGGTCGGTTCGGCTCGGATTAAATGAAAAAAATACAGGTTTGGAACTTAACTCAACTCAAAGATAATCGATTAGGTCGGGTATCGGGTTTTGTCAAAACTGGCCAACCCAACGTACACTCTTAGTTGGTGGTTATATATACCACAATCGATGAATTGCCATTAAGTTCTCCAACATTTCTATTAAAGAATAACTTTCATGATTTTGCAAATTAAAACTGCAATAGAAAAAATGGGCTATAAAATGATAAATATCAACAATAAAATAACTATATAACAAAATGAAACATGAAAAAGTTATCGGGAAATGAGTCTTGTTTGGTTGTTCTTGTAGTACAAAGTTATTTTGATCAACCATTTAAATATTGCAAAATGAATATGAAAAATTAGTGTTTAATGCAGAGTCATATTTTTAGTCATGCAATTTAATGCATGATAAATCACTTAAATGCATTTTAATTGCAGATGTTTAATGTAGGAAGTATTTCTATTTAGTCAAATTGAAGACTATGTAGTAGGTGTGTTGAATATATTTTTGAGCCAATACTTTAGTATATCAAGGGAATACAAAGCAACTTTTTTTTGTTCTAATGCAAAGAAATGTTTTAACATAAAATTATTTAATTTAAGATTGTTTGATTCACATCTCAAAAACTCTATTTTAGTATTTTAAAACTAAAATTTGTTTGGATTTCTTGTTTTTAAAAACTGTTTTGTAAAACTATTTTTAATATTATACTTTTTAAAACTAAAGAAGCAAAACAGATAAATGGTGTTTTACTTTTCATTTTTCAGTTTTTTTTAATTCTCTAGTCAAAAAACTGTTTTAAAAAATTAAAGTTGTCAAACAATCTTTTTTTAAATTTTCTTTTTAAAAACAGTTTTTTAAAATTTATTTATAAAATAATTTTCAAAAACTAAAAGGTAAAATACAATCAAACAAACTCTTAATTTTTCTTTCTAATTTCGCATATCTTACGCTAAAAGAATCAATCATGATATATGCCTTAACCATATATGCCTTAACCATTTCATTGAAGTAACAATTTTAGAAAAAAAAATAGGATGTCAATCACGATATATACTTTAATCATTTAACTGAAGCAACAATTTTTTCGTATGTCTTTCGTATTTCTAAATGTACCATTTCAAGTTTGAAACATCTATAAATGGTATCTATATATGAATTTAAATAAACACATTTAATAGTTTAAACAAATGATATTTTATTAAAAGTTAACATTAAATGATAAAATCATGTTAGATATAGAAAGAATATTTGATGTTGAAATAATTGTATTTATTGTAGAATGACTTAGATAACAGAATCGCTTGTAGAATGTCACATGAACATAATTGTTAGGTTCAATGTGAATGATAAAGTTTCACACACTATATCAAAAAAAACGTATTTTATAGCGCTTATTTTGGTCTTTCATAGCACTATTAAAAGTATGTGGTATTTTATAGCGCTATTATAGGTGAATGTGTTTTATAAAGCTTATTTTAAAATAAGCACTAAAAAAAAAGATTTAATAAGCGTTGTAAGCGCTATAAAACGCGTTCACTTAAAATAGCGCTTAATAAATGTTATTATAATATTATTATTTTAAAAATTGACCAAATAAGTTTCTATAGTCTTTTATAGTCCTCCTACTATAAAAATTCATGATATAAGACAACAAATTTAATCAAATTTCATGATGTAAACATCCCAAACTAAAATCATTGTTTCTTAAAGGTCAAATGCATTAATATTAACCCATCCAAAATGATGAAAATAAAAATAAATAAATAAATAAAAAATAAGGTTGTCAAAGTATACAAATCTTTTCTCCCTAATCCAATTAATATTTGATCAACTCTTTTTTCTTTATCAATTTTCATCATGGTTCTCTTCACTCAGATTTTATCATGTTTTTTTTGCATAAAAGACAAAAAAACTTTATAAATCATAAATAACTCAACAAAATTTAAATCAAAATCTAAGAACTCAAACATTCAAGAAAAAGATAAAATATCACCCAAAAAATTATGGACCATATAATTAGCCAATCCTCCTTCACCTCAGTTAACTTGTCTTTAGAGTAGGTAATACAGTTGTAGTCAAGAAAGTACTTCAAACAAAAAAGAAAACATAAAATTGAGTTAGAACTTAAGAATATTGAATGTCTATGATTACAAATAATAATTATATTAATTTCACGTACATTAACTAGAATCGTGTTTTGAATTTTAATGATGATATCTTTCATAAATCGCATGACATAATATCAATAATCATCATTGTTATCTTGACGGGGACACTGAAAATTAAACGTGCACATCAATAACTTTTACACTACATAATTATTTGAAGATAATATTAAAAATACATTTATTTTATTCCATATGATGTTATTATATTTCGACTTGGTAACCATAGCTCTTCTACAAGCACGATAAATTTTTAAAGCTATATCAAAATGAAATTAACTTCAAATGAGTATGGATTAAAAATTATTGTACACATAAACACTAAGAAAGTTTAAATAAAAATATAAATACTTACGTGTTAAACATATAGACCGTGTTTGGGTCATTTTGAGCTCACAATTCAACGAATCCAAATAATATATTATCTCAGTAATGGGATTGATGATAATCGATATCCAATGTCTTAACCTGCACTCAATGTTTAAATATTGAAGGTTTATCTAAAATTTATTTTCAATATATTGTCATTGTAAATTACATTTTTAAAAGAAATCACACCTTATATTGTAAGGTGCAAGTACCAGCTTATCTTTCTCCTAGATTTTTATGAATATGTGAGATATTTCTTGTTCTTTATCTTCTTCATAGCTTGCAGACGTTAAATGTAGAGATAAGAAGTATAACTTAATGATCGTTCAACTCACTCGCACTAACATCTTTTCGATAACAACAACCTAAGCAAGGGAAAATTATTTTACTAGGGTCTTCTACATGAGCAACAACAAACCTAACAAACTATTTCACTTCATCTTCATATTATAGTTAGATATTAAAAATAGTTCCTTGTAATATTAAAATAATCAAAAGAATCATAGCCGTGATATTTGAATATGGTGGAGGCGATTGAGTTTGAAACGGTGGAGGCAATCAAGTTTGAAAACGGTGGAGACAATCGAGTTTGGGTTGAAACAGAAATCGAGTATGAGTTTGAGTTCACTAGGTTTTTGATTGAGACAGCTGGTATCTTTGTTTTGAGGAAAAACTAGGGTTTAATTGATAAAGTAGGGCTTCAGTTAGCGCAAAGAGAGAAAGAAAAATTGAAACGCATTAGTTTTAATAGCTTTTATAAAAATAAAAATAAAAAACAGTATGAAAAATATAAGTGTCAAATTTAATAGTGCTTGTAATATAAGCGCTATAAATATTGAAAACAACATTTAAGTGTTGATGCGCGTTAATTTTAATAACACTTATACAAATAGCACTATGAAAAATATGTGTGTCACCTTTAATAGCGCTTATATTATAAGCGCTATAATATATTCTCCATGTAATATTTAATATTATAAGCGATATGTTATATTGTCCGTTTAATATTTAATAGTGCTTACAATTAAAACGTTATGTTATGTGTGCTACGAGAAGTTAATTTTGGCGTAGTGACATCAGCTACGAACGTGTTAAATGTTGGATATATAAGAGTGGTGACACATATACCCATAGTCTTAAGATTTTGGTTGAGATGTGGTGACAAAGTCTTTCGTGGATCTTTGAGCATTTAGTATGTTGTTGCTCTTCGCGCTCTCCCGGACACCCCAACAAGTGGTATCAGAGTCATGGTTCAATTTGGTGGGGAAACGGGAGTAGATCCTAGTATTGAATCCTTGTATCGAAAGTCTTCTTGGCGGTGTAGTCGAGATGCATGTTCCGTTGGTAATAGCGGCAATGCAAGTAGCATGTCGGGGACTCACACTTGATGGAAGATTGTTAGGTTCAAGTGTGAGTGGTAAAGTCTTATATCAACTACGAATGTGGTGTTAAATGTTCGATATATAAGAGCGGTGACCCATATATTCATAACCTTAAGGTTTTGGGTGGAGATGTGGTGTCAAAGTCTCTTATGTATCCGGAAGCATTTGGTTTGTTGTTGCTTATGGCCCTCTCCTAAACTATCCAATAAGAATTAGGCTTGAAATCATTTGCAAATAATTTTAGTATAGAGTAGGGGTGTGCAAAATATATGGTTAATTGAACCATATCGATAAATTAGATTGTACTACACCACAAAAAATCAAATCATTTAAATGGTTCATGAATTGAACCACATATTTAAAACAAATTAGTTAACCGAACTTAATTCAAAAACCAGTTTAACAATTTTAAAATTTTTTTAACTTCAATTAAGATTTTTTCTCTTAGAAAATTTTCAAAATTTGTTTTTCTCGAAAACAAATATCGAAACATTTTTTTCGAAAAAATAAAAAAAATTAAATCATTTTTTTCTTGTAAAATTTTTGAGAAAAATATTGAAAACAATTTTTCTTGAAAAACTTGACTTTTTTAAAAAAAGTAATCGAAACCTTTTTTTTTAAACTTTTACCAAAAGAATTTCAAAAAAAAATTTATCGATAAATTTTTTTACATTTATTTTTCTCAAAAAAAATCGATATTATCTTGTCAAAAGAATTTCAAAATTCTTTTTCTTAATATCTAGCTCGAAATCAATTTTAACTAAAAACTTGTTTAAAATATTAAACTGATTTATATTTATAAACCGGTTCAGAACTGCATTGAACATGATTTGATATAAATCATTAATGTGATCCAATGGAGTTCAGTTTTCAAGAACTGAACCAAATCATTAATGTGATCCAATGCAGTTCAGTTTTTACACCATCAACACCTCTAGTATAGATACAAGCACGACTTCATAAAGAAATCTATCAAAATACTAAAAAAAAAATTAAA
Source organism: Cicer yamashitae (assembly GCA_037974755.1). Classification (NCBI taxonomy): domain Eukaryota; kingdom Viridiplantae; phylum Streptophyta; class Magnoliopsida; order Fabales; family Fabaceae; genus Cicer; species Cicer yamashitae. Next base: position 52,337,321 of record JBBPBQ010000001.1, on the reverse strand, counting down.
AAGAAACTAAATTATGGTTAAAGAAAATATTATTATTTAACATATATATATATATATATATATATATATATAACATAAATAAATACTAGAACAAAAGAAACACATTCTAAGGTTAAAACCAAGAGAGAAAGGGGTCACTTTTTGTTATAAAAAAACGCACAAGTTTTTTTTCTAAAAACAGTACATATTTTAATTGGAAATCCGATAACAACCGCTTAGCCTCTAAAAAGAATAAACATAGCAATTTGTTTCATAATAATCTCAAGCATATTAATCTCTAAAATGTATTTTTTTTATTCAAATATGCTTATAACATTTTATTAATAATAATAGTTTGTATATATCCAATTTGGAATATGAATACATATATAAAGACTAGCTAAACTACAAGAGGAAGACACCTAATTAAAAAAGAACTAATTTGTCTTACATTTTAGATTATTATTAATAATAAAATAAATTGTTTTTATATTTTTCATTCTAATAATGAACTAAAAAACAAAATTTGAGAGTATTTGAATTTCAATTAAGACACGAGACTGGTGGGTTACAGGAAGAGCAAGTCCCTTGTACGTTGGTACATGATGCAGATGTTTCTCCATCAACACTGTTTATGTTGATTTGTTCAAGTACAATGTTAGTGCAACCAATTCTCGCACACTTGAGCTTAACTGGTTCGTTATCATTTGATGTTCCCCGAATGTTGCGGAAAGTAACATCACTAACTTTTATGGCACTACCGCTTAAATCATCTATACCCCCGTATGCCTGATCAATTATCACAGGGTTGGTCCCTCCATGAATAATGATATCTTCATATGTTATCTTTTTTGCATACCCCTTTCCTCCCTAAATCATAATATGCAAATAACACTCTATTTATTACATTTTCTTTTTTTTTTAAATAGTTTTTATTTATGATTAAATTTTCCAATTTACTACAATCGATTCTTACCGGAAATGTTTTGATTCTAGCACCATTTTTTGTTCCTTGGAAAGTGCATTGTTTTACATGTACTTCTTCTACCCAACCAAAACCTCCATTTTTTCCAAGGCTTCCGACACTGGATTATATATATTCACCAACTCATCACAAGGAGGTTAGAGTTTCATAGATGTTGATAAAACAATGACTTAATGTGAAAATGTTAGATTGTGTTAATGTGGCTCGTTAATTAAAAGAGATTTACTTTAAATAATAGATTGTGTAATGCGATGTAATTAATATGTTGATTTTCAATTAGAGATTGTTTGATATATAAGTCGTTTGTTTCAGATTTTTTTATGAAAAAATCTATTTTTTTAAACCAAAAATCATTTTGTAGGGTTTGAAGGGTGTTTGTTTCAGATTTTTTTAAAAATCATTTTGTTAAAAAAATCATTTTTTGGCTAAAAATAGTAGCTTCTCAAATTCGCTAAAGGGTGCGTTTGTTTGAGCTTAAATAAAAATGATTTTTAGTTTAAAAAATTTAGAGATTATTTTGTAGAGATTTGTCTAAAAATGATTTTTTTTATTTCCGTTTGTTTACTATCATAAAAATGATTTTTTTTAAAAAATGATTTTTAATCTGTTTGTATACAATTTTATAAAAGTGATTTTTTAAATTATAAAATTACCATAAAGGACATGACTTTTATAATACCCTACAAAATTTATAAGTTTAATCCATTTCTTATACACATTTTAAAATTGATTAATGTTCCTTTAAGTACTGCCTCATGGATAGAGAAAAACTGTCACAATTGAGTGCGTGAAACTGATGCAGTACAGAGAAAATCCAGTAAAAATTGATGGAGGGTAATTTTGGATTTTTCAAAAAGGGTAAGGGTAATTACATCATTTTCTCTTATCAGTGGGTTAAGTTCCGTGTTTTTAAAATTTTTGGCATCTTTCTCTCTCATCTATCGCAGTAGCGAATTTGAGAAGCTACTATTTTTAGCTTTTCATTTTTAGCCAAAAAATGATTTTTTTAACAAAATGATTTTTAAAAAATCTGAAACAAACACCCTTCAAACCCTACAAAATGATTTTTGGTTTAAAATCTGAAACAAACGCACCCAAATGCGATAGATGAGAGAGAAAGATGACAAAAATTTTAAAAACACTGAACTTAACCCATTAATAAGAGAAAATGATGTAATTGAAAAATCTAAAATTACCCTCCATCAATTGTGACAGTTTGTTTTTCTTCTTCCATGAGGCTTTCATATAGGTTTTTCATCAAGTAAGTTTCCTTCTCCTTTTAAATTTTTCCACATCATTTTTTTTTATTGTTTCTACGTCTTTATTTGAATCATTTTATTTTTATATCATTCATACGTTAATACTATTTTTCTTTTTTTGCTTTTGTGTGTTTATTTATTGCTTTTTGATGAGTACTTAAGGTACATTAACCAATTTTAAAATGTATATAAGAAATGGATTAAACTTATAAATTTTGTAGGGTATTATAAAAATCATGTCCTTTATGGTAATTTTGTAGTTTAAAAAATCACTTTTATAAAATTGTATACAAACATATTAAAAATCATTTAAAAAAAATCATTTTTATGATAGTAAACAAACGAAAATAAAAAAATCATTTTTAAACAAATCTCTACAAAATAATCTCTAAATTTTTTAAACTAAAAATCATTTTTATTTAAGCTCAAACAAGCGCACCCATAATGATAATTAAAGTCAAGAAGAGATTTATTTAATTATTATTAGATCATACAACCATCATATATATATATATATATATTAGATTATCTTTTAT
>JBBPBQ010000001.1:52279680-52322552 GCA_037974755.1 Cicer yamashitae | reverse complement strand
TATTTTTTTTTTTTTTTTAATCTTTCTACTACAGTTTCCTTTTAAAATTATTAGACTAGTTTAGTTTATAAAGAATTCTGTAGATTTTCATATGTTAAATACTAAAATAAAATCATGATCAAGATCTATATCAAACTTTTTAGATTTATTTTTAAATGTTTGACGAAATGTAGATAAAACAAGTATGATTAAATTATATTTTGGCCGTCTTTTTTTGTACCATAACAAATTATATTATTTTATCTCTGAAATCATTTTTAGATTTTACTTTAATTTCTTAATTTTTTTACTAAAATAAAATCGTGATTGAGATCTATATTAATTATTTTAGATTCATTATTGAATGTTTGACAAAATGTAGATAAACAAGTTAAATTAAATTACTTTTAATCCCTTTAATTATTTTAGTATTTTACTTTAGTATCTTAAATTTAATATAAATATCAATCAGGATTTTGTTTTAATAAAAAATATTAAAAAAAACAAAAATAAAACCGAAAAATAATTTATCAGAGATAAAATATAATCACTTCCTTACTCTAATATTTGGCGAACAGAATCCTTTGTTTACATATCAATTCCGTCAAAAAAAAGTCTCACAATAGTAATTATTTTTAATCCCAAAACTATTTATTTTAATTATTTTTTAAAATTAGTTATATTTAAAGAAGAAAAAAAACACTAATGAGCTGTCCATTTGTGCGCCTGCTGGATCCATTTAATTTTTTTCTATCAAATGCTGGATCCAATTTGAAACATCGTCATGATGATATTTTATATTCAAATACACTTTTATAACATATGCCATTGCACAGAGGGGTAAGTGGGTACGGGTTAATTCCAACTCAACTCAATTTTTATTTGTATTTGGTCACTTTCGGGTCCAACTTGACCCAATCCTTTGAAATCCGTTTATATTCGATTTGGGTAATGGGTTCAACCATTTGAATCCGTCGACCCGACTCGGTGACTTTTTAAAAAAAAAAATATTTGGCAACTCAATAGTCCAATAGGGTTTCTGTTCCCTAGATCATCTATCTCATTCGAGCAAAATACATTTTTTTTTAAAAAAATTATTAAGTATATTGATTTTTATGATAAATTGAATTTTATGTAATAAAATGTTGGATAAGTTAAAATACGGTTGTGAAGAAACTTTATCAAAAAAATTGTCGCGAAGAAAGCTTCATTTGAGTTAAATACTATTTATTTAAATGTTATATTTTGTTATAGTCTTTTTTTATTTAGATAAAATGATAAATAAATTTACGACATATTCAAATATGAAACATAATATTCAGATTAATCAATAATTGTTATAAATTTTAGAGACATTTCTTCATAGTATTTAATATCAATCTATTAATATTTCTAAAAAATTAATATTAAATATGATGAATCTAGTTTAAATTTGTTTACATTTAAATCTATCAAACACTTTTTTTTAGTATTTTATTTGAAAATAATAAGTACTCTAAAAATAAATAAATAAAGCACTACTATTAAAAAAATTGTGGTAGGCTAGTAGCTTAGTAAACTAAAATGTGGTGAATGGTGTGATTGAAATTTTATGGTTTTTGAGACGTTCAAATATTAAATATATTTTCCTTCAATTAAATTGTTAGTGTTGTTACTTAGAGTATCTCCAACGGTCAATTCAATATGGTTCATTAAATAGAGCCTACTGTCATTTACGGTTTAACTCTTAAGAATTATATTAGATCCCACAACTTTAATTTATACATTAATATTTTATTTATATTTAATTTTATTACAAATTAAAACATTAATTTAAATATTTCAATTAATATTACTATACATTATTTTAATTTAGTTTTAAAATAAAATTGAACTTAAATTTTTATAACAATAATAACAAAAATTGTGAAAGAAAAAGTAAGAGTAAGAAAAACAAATTGTTCCAATTAATAAAAAAATATATTTCATATACAAATTAACGATAAAAAAAAGCTAACAGTCTTAAATTAATAAAAAAGATAACAGTTATAAATTTATTATTATTAAGTTGTGAAAGTACCGTTCCTTCTTGACGTATCCGTAATGACAGTTTGGCACAACTCTAACAGTGAATTTGCTAAAAACTGAATTTTACGTAATTGCACCCTGACGGACGAACATATTTGGCAATCGTTTGATGTTCTTATGTTTCTCTCGTAAAATTAAAAATAGGTTACTATTTATTTTATGTATAACCGTCAACCTAACTCAATTCAACCCGTTCTTGATCGGATCGGTTTGATTCGGGTTAAATGAAAAAATACGAATTTAAAACAACTCAACTTAAAGATAATCAATCAATTCGGGTATCGGATTTTTTCAAAAATTGACTCAATTCAATCCGCGTACACTCATACCCATACCCTTAAAGGCGCTTCTTAACATTTCCCATATTTATTTTTTTTAAAAAAGGTAATTTAGCTGCTCTAGAAGCTTGAATTTTGCTCCGGGAGAAAGAGATAAAATTAGAGGGAACCTTATGGAAAGTGATCCAACCTTTATTTATTGATTTTACGGCTAATATTCAGAATTTATTATTAAGGAAAAAAATAGCTATAAACCTAAAATAATAAGAAAACAAAAAAGTTCAATATTGAACTTTTTTGGTGGGTTTGGTGCACTTACCACAAAGTAGCTCAGGACCGTTCAACAACGTGTAATTGATTATCTTTGTCTTGAAGTAAGGTCCACATTTTACGTAAAACAATGATGTCATGGCCACATCACTTCAAAAGAAATTGTTTTCAAAATTTGTTCGACATGGTATTCTCTCGTGTTATTATTGTTAAAAAAATACAATTATTTAAAAATTTAGTTAAATGTGGTTAATTTTAAAATTTTATATAACTATAGATCAAATTTGTTAAAAAATAAAATTTAGATGCATTTTTTGGATACTTCTTGTATTGGTTATTAATTTAATCAATTATAATTTTATTACAAATTTGTAATTTTTAAAAAGTTTGTTATAACCACAAAATTATATTTCATATTAAGAACTATACAAAAAACACCTCAATAAATATATCTAAATTTTTAATGATATGTATTAAATGTTTTTGGATTATTAAAACTAATAGTATTGAATAGTCTTCTTTCTTTTCTTCATTCATTAAAGATGTGTGATTTAAAATATATTTTTGATGTAAATAATCTCTTTGATTCACTTTTTCTTATTTTATCTAAATAAATTGTTTGATAATCTCTCTAATTTTTATTATAAGCAAACAAATAACCATAAATCTTAGTAATTATTATAAATAAAAGTTAATTATTTTTTACTCTTTTAATGTTAATATTTCTATTATATTTTTATTTTAATAAATAAAATTAATATTAATAGTTAAGTGTTTAACATTTAAAAAAATAATTGATTGTATTTAAATTATATTTTACATGAAATTAAGAAAATTAATTATATTTAATTAATTTTTTTAATAACTGTAAAAATAGTTATTTTTATTTTAATAGAGACCAGAATGAGTATATATTTAATTTGTCTTACTCACGCCGCGAGCTATTGGTCAAATTATTGACGTAACATAATGCGAATGGAACTCTAATTCTTCTGTTCGCCAAACGTTGTTTGAGGGCATCCGCACTCAAAGGACACATGTTTTGAGTGTCATTTTAGCCACTTCTTCAAAAAGAGGGGATTAGCCAACAGAGTAATCCTACATATTTGGATGTAAACATCATGCTTTGTGTCTAAATTGGACTGGTCCCTCACAAGAGTACTTTGTAGTAATTTATTAATGCAGGTGATGTGCATTTTGGTTTTAGAGTACTCCCTCCCATTATTAAAAGACCCTCTAATAAATTTCATAGCTTTTAAAATAAATAGTTATAGTAATAAATCTATCAAAAAGTATGTTTACTTTTATAAATTTATTTTTATAATTATTGATATTATAAGAAAGAAAAAATAAATTACGTTTTTCAACTGAAAATTCATTAAGAGTCCCTTTTTATTAACACACATTAAAAGAATATTAAATTAGGAGGGAGTATTATTACCGCTCAGTAGTTAATTATTAGACGTAAAATAAGACTATTTTTAACAATTTTTTATTCATATGTGAAAAGTATTCCAGTCACTTTTCCTAATTAAGCCCTACTCTAAAACTATTGCATTGCTTTATTTGAACTACTGAACATTAAATTCAACTGTACATGTCAAATTCTTTCCTTCTCTGGAGGTTAATTCTACGCAAAACAACTATTTTATTTTTGTTAATTTTGGTCTTGATTATTTTTGGAGGTAGTATAGAATGCGTTTTGCCAAGTGCTGTTCATAGTGGAAAAAAAATTGGGAAATATAAATTAAAATAAATCGAACGTCATACAATAAGTACATCTTTTTCTAAACTTTTCCTTACTCGTTTCTTTGTCAAAGATGGACGGAAACAAACACGTTATTATATCATACTAATCAAATCATAACCCACACAGCCGCAACCAAAGCTTTATTCATACCCAATTGGTCTCATTTAACAGAGACCAACAGGGTTTTTTTTGCTCATACCCTTCAACCCAATGGAATTGAGATTCTAGGATAATCCAAAAGAATTCTCAATCTGCCATAAATCTATAAAAAAATTGTAATGAAGAAAACAAAAATCCAAAATGGAAAGTGAAACAATACGATAGAATCATTTTATTCTTTCCCTCTACCATGCTGTATCACATGATCATCTCAGTACCTGTAGTGAGCAGGCTTGTATGGACCCTCAACAGGCACACTGATGTAATCTGCTTGATCTTTGGAAAGCTTTGTGAGCCTAGCTCCAAGCTGACCAAGATGAAGTGCAGCCACCTTCTCATCAAGGTGCTTAGGCAAAACATATACCTTCTTTTCATATTTGCCAGAAGCCTTTTCTTTCCATAACTCAATCTGAGCAATGACTTGGTTGGTGAAGGAGCATGACATGACGAAACTAGGGTGTCCTGTGGCGCATCCCAGGTTCATCAAACGACCTTCGGCCAAGACAATGATGCCAGAGTTGGTTTCTGGGAAAACCCATCTGTCAGTTTGAGGCTTAATAGTGATGCGCTTCACGCCAGGGTATGTCTCGAGACCATGCATGTCGATTTCGTTGTCAAAGTGACCAATGTTGCAGACAATGGCATTGTTCTTCATTTTCTTCATGTCGCTGACCATTATAATGTCTTTGTTACCGGTTGTGGTAACGAAGATGTCAGCCTCAGAGATAACATCCGCCAGAGTCAGAACTTGAAGACCTTCCATGAGTGCTTGAAGTGCACAAATTGGATCGATCTCAGTGACGATCACACGAGCACCACCCTGTTTCAAGGCAGCAGCACAGCCCTTGCCAACATCTCCATAACCACATACAACAGCAATCTTACCGGCAATCATCACATCAGTAGCTCTCATCAGTCCATCGGGGAGTGAGTGACGGCAACCATACAAGTTATCAAACTGTTATCACACAACAACAATGTTTGTTAGACCACACTACACACAAACAAACAAACAAAGATTATACAATAAATAATTTAAAATAGATTATACATTTGACTATGAAGCAAAATAGTCTAATGCCCAATATTAATAATATATAGATAATAAATTTAAACAAATCATGTTTGCAACCACAATCTGAACTTTGGATTGCGACATCAATGTTTTTGATATCTCCACTACCACAACTCAACTGCAATTGAGATCGCATTAACTATATTCAATTGCGAATCTCCACATTTTACAACATTAGATCTAACCAACTTTTCTTTTCACTATTCCCAAATCCAATCGACCCAGTTAATTCAATATAAAATTATTATAATAGAACGAATTTTCAAATTGTTATGGACATGTTAAAAAAAAAAGACAATTACATCACACTCAAAGCAGGTTAAGTTTTGTCCATAAAAATATTTTTAATAAAAAAATAAAAGAAAAAGGCGCGAGAGAAAATGATTCTCTCCCATTTATGGGATCTACCAAACAAATCACAATTTAGAGAATCGAAACAACACACAGATCTGAAATTCAATTAAACAAAACACAACAAAGAAATAAGAAAAATAACAGATCTGAATCAAATCAAACACATAAACATAAACACGTTATCAAAAACAGAAAATGGAAATAAAAATTACCTTGCTCTTGGTAACAGAGTCATTGACATTGATAGCAGGGAACAAAAGGGTACCATTAGCCTGCATCTGATAAAGTCTCTTAACACCAGTAGTAGTCTCTTCAGAAACACCAACAATCCTATCCTTCATCTTGTGGTAACGTTTAGGATCAGTTTTCAAACCATCTCTGATAATAGTAAGAATAATCTGAAACTCAGCATTATCAGTTGAAGATGGATCAGGTAACTGACCATTCTTCTCATAAATCTCTTCAGCTTTAACACCTTCATGGATCAAAAGCGTTACGTCACCACCGTCATCAACAATCAGATCTGGTCCACCGGTTGGACCCCAATCGAGTGCGCGTTCGGAGCACCACCAGTATTCCTGGAGAGTCTCTCCTTTCCAAGCGAATACAGCGGCGCTGTCGCGTGCAATGGCAGCGGCAGCGTGATCCTGTGTGGAGAAGATGTTGCAGGAACACCAACGGACTTCGGCACCGAGAGCGGTTAGGGTTTCGATGAGAACGGCGGTTTGGATTGTCATGTGGAGGGAACCGGTGATTCTGGCGCCTTTGAAGGGTTGAGAGGGGCCGAATTCGGTACGGCAGGACATGAGGCCGGGCATTTCGACTTCGGCGAGTTCGATTTCGAGTCTGCCGAAATCGGCTTGGGACATGTCTTTGACTTTGTATTCACGGCCGCTTGTGGTGGTTTCAACCAGCAATGCCATGGTGAATGGATCTGAAAATGAAAAAGAGAGAGAAAGAGAAAGAGAAAGAGAATTGTGTTAAAGGGAAGAGAGTGTGTGTTGTGAGAGTGGGTATGTGTAACTATAAATAGCTTTGAATGGCTCAAATGAACGATGCGGATTTTTCTAGTTGTTATGTTATTGTTATGGTTGGAGATCAAATTAATACCTTTTCTTATCTAAGCTCCTTTCTATTTCTATTTCTTAGCCTAATCATATTCATTTTTCTTCGTTCTAATAAATCTCACACTTTCACCTATTGCCACGAATTTACTTTTCTAATTAGGATTAAATCCTACCTCGTTTAGTTGTTTCTATTTTCATGTTTGTTTTATTATTATTATTGTTGCTGTTTGGTTTTATTACGTTATGTGTCAACATAAAGAGCTTATGTTAATGCTGAGCACGAATTTAAATGCAAATCATCTCAACCTTTGATTTTTTTTCTTTTTATAAAATAAATATTTTTAAAGTGCTGTACCCAAAAAAAAAATAAAACATTTAAAGTTCATAATACTTAACTCAACTATTAAAGGAACAGATCTAGAAATCTGTCGGCTGGCTAAGAAATGTAATTGGGCACAAATCTATGATGCATATTATACTTTAAAAAAATCAAGGTACATAAATATTATTTTTTTATATTTTAATTGAAAAATTAAATTATTTAATTTACAGTAAAGAAAACATAATAAAAATTTAAAAAATTATAAATTGTATTAAATTATAACAATAAATAAATTCTAATACACAAATAATATTATGTTAATATATAAAAAATCACCGGTTTCACTCAGAAATATAATAACAAAGAAAAACATAGTCCTTGCAAGTACTTCGTTATTTTAGAAGTACATGTGTTTTATAGTTAATCCTTCTTATTTTTATTTTTATTTTACTTTTTTTATTTTTATTTTTTGTGTTAAATCGAAAGTTTATATGATATATCATTTATGTAACACAAATTTTAAATCGTTTGATATGTTGTTGAGACTCTTAATGATTAATTGTATTCAATAAAAATATATACGACGTTAATTTTAATGTATTTTAATAACATATCAAATGATTTTATATTTGTATAAAATTTTATATTATCTATTTGGATTAAACTTTCAATAACAACCCAAAAAAAATGAAAAAAAAAAGGTAAAATTAAGATAAATACTAAGGATTAAGAAAGATTGGAAAAAAAAAATAGAGCGAGAGGATCCAAATCCACCTCACTTGTCATTGTTTTTTGTCTCAAATTATTTTTCATTTACAATATCAATATAACACTAATTAATTTTTTTCATTGATATACTGTTATTTATTGTATCTCAACTTATTAAATTTGTCTATTAACTGCAATTAATTAAGATATTCGAGTAAATAAAACTTATTTTATTATTGAAATAAACACAACTAATCATTTTATTAAGAATTATACACAAATTAGACATTTAAAATGAGACGAACGAGTAATAATTTGTAGAGGTTGATAATTTAACTTTTGTCTTTTATTATTACTTCGGTCTTTAACATTTTGACGTTAGCAATCAAATCAAATTTATATTTCTTCTTTTAACTATTATTTCATTTGTTTCTATTTATAAATAAAAGTTGATCAACAAAATTTAATGTATTTAGTCTAAATTTTAAACTAAAACATCAAATTTTATTAACTCATTTTTATTTATAAATAAGAATCAATAAATATATTTTCAAAACAAATAAAAATATAATATCCATCAAATCACAATTACGTAAGATATTCTTAGTAACTATAAATCAGTGTGATTTATATAAAAATTGTTCGTGATTTAGAAGGTCATAAATGTTTACATTAATTTTTATACACATTTCCCTTTTTACAAATTTTTTTCTTTCTTTACATCACTTTTAAATTTACTTATTTAGCTGAATATAGGTATAGATCTAGTGAAATAGAATATAGGTATAGATCTAGTGAAATAAAAGACAGCTTGAAACGCTTACTTTACTATTGGTGGAGTATGAGTATGTGACTAAGCGAATTGCACTCGTTGATTGCAAATTTCAACCATGAAATCAAACAATAGGCGTAAAGTATAGCATATCCATACATCTAGTCGAGTTTCCTAAAATCATGGTCACCGACACACTTCCAATAAAAAATATAAATAAAAGTAGGGTAAAAAGAAACTGATATATCTTATTCGAAATTTATATTAAATAATATTAATTTTTTTTAATATATTTTTTGTTTATTTTTGAAATTATATTTTTTTTAATATTTAATTATTTATTAAGTGAACATTTTAATTTAGTTCATAAGCAATCACTCTTTCTTCACAAATTATTAAAGCCCATGTCCCCATTTTCTCTCATATTTTGAAAGTGATCAAATGACTAACTTAATATAATATTAGTGATCAAATGACTAACTTAATATATTTATATTTAGAATAATTCCATGACTATTTGTTATTGAATCTTAAATATGTGACTCTTCAAATAAGTTTCTTTGTCTTTTTTATAATATGTTTTTTAAATTTTCAACTGCATTCATTATTTTTTATAAACATACTTTATAGTTATTTTACATCATTTTTCGCAATTAACAATAAGTATTATCGTAACAACCTAAAATAATATTTTTCTCTATTAAAAAGTAATTCTAGAAAACAATACAAACACATAAAAATTTAATACAATTTATCAACTTTTTTAATTTACATAATTTAATCAACATAGACATATATTTTAAAGATACAGGTAAAAAATATTTTTAGTCCATATACTAGTAGTAAAAGTCTAGAAACTAAATTAAGGATTTTCACTTATTTGTTTTAAGTTTCTCTTCCAAAAAATTATATTTACTTTGTTTCAAAAATTTGATCTGTTGACAAAAAAATAATCCCAAAATAATTGATAGTGAGTTCTTCGATGCACTATTTTTAATGTGGAATAGCTCGTGATTCACCTTATCTTTATGAATAAAATTATTATTTAATTGATATTAATTCAATACGTGATACATATTTTTTTAATTTAATGAAATTGGTATCGTTAAAGTCATTATCTCAATTATAAAAATAAAAATGACTATTAGCGTCTATTTTTAAGAGACAACGTATTTGATAGTTGAAATTTTAAATATTTTTTAAAATTGGTATGTGATCCATTAGAAGTTGCCTCTAATACTACATACACTATTTTCAATTCAATATGTTTCACTTAATATTTTTGATAATGATACGTGAGAGGATCAACTTGTTATATAACTTGTTAATTAAACAAACTCATCTAAAGTGAAACAATTAATTTTAAAGAGTAAAATGAATAATATCAACCATTGAATAATAAATCAAAGTTAGATATTATAGATATATTATAATCAACCATAATATAACAACCTTTGATTTTCTTACTTTACACTCTATTCACTTTAGATAATTCAATTCCCTTACTAATTTACATCCAACTCATGTTTTAGTGGATGTAAATATACACTTTAAGGTGTATTTGAATTTAAGTTATACAATTTACACCAACTAAAAATTGATTTGAATTAATAAGTCTCAATAGAATTTGTTAGCTTGCACTTACTCATTTCATTGTTTGGGTAAATTAACAATTTATACTAAAAGAATATTTCACAAATTTATCTTTATAATTTTGCTTATTAATTATGTCTACTAAAAAATGAATTGGTATAAATTATAAAAAAAAAAAGACGCATAAATTAATTTATACTAGTACTTATTAAAAATTAACAATACTTGTGCTAATGGTTATCGTAAGAGAATGTCCATAAAACCTTTATATATATATTCACACACACGTTTAAAGTACGTGGTTGTAGTGTGTGCGACCTACTACTATGGTATGTAGTGGTAGCCATTACTTAGTTTGGACTCAACGGTCAACAACTCCCGAACAGCGTGGTTGATGGGTCTTAGATTTACAAATATGATGCAAGCTGCGGTGTCACCACCTACACACCACATTCTATATTTTAATTGTGATGATGATAGCCTTAATTAACCATCTAAAGTTAGGAAATAGTAGTATGAAATAGAGGGTGTGGCCCTTTTCAATAAATAAAAGAAAAGTAACAAGTTTGTGAGATCTCATTCATTTCATGGAGCGAGCTGTCCCATTTTGGGCCATTTAAAGTGTCGGCTCACATGATTTTATGGTGATGCTTGTCTTGTCGGTGATCTACTAAATGAATAAAGGCTAATTCATAAAACTACATACATAAAGGCTAAACTTGTACTAGTATATATCATTAACAAATATTACAGGCCTAGTAGATCTTTGTTTTACAGGGTTGCATGAGAGGAAGCCCCAGAATGATTTAGTTAAACAGCGCCCAGTAAAAATAGTTTAAACCAATATTAATATTATATACTTCCTCGGTTCTACAATTGACTAATTTGTTAAAAAATATATTTGAAATGAATGACTCTTTTAATTTTTAATTTTTTTATTGTATTATAAATTAATACTACTTGTATTACTACTAATGTAATATATTTTACTATACATTTATAATACTGATAATACATTAATACCTAACAAAGATAGTTGGTAGAAGTGACTTATTTTTTCTAATCTATATTTTTTTTAATATGTATAAATGATGAAATGACCTATCAACCATGTTCTTTGCCTTTAACTTTAAATTTTAGAAAAATCTATATCCATATTCAATCAAAGCAGGATTTCTCTATTAAAATTGAGACTAGTTTAGACTAGTGTATACATATGTGAGTTATGTTGTCATGGTGAGCATATCCAACCATCTTAATATTTTTGGAGCGAATCTAAAAATTGAACGACTATTTATTCTAGACATAAGGTGCAAATATAAAATTTTAGTGTGTTGAATTTACAAAATTAAAGATATAAATATAATTTTTTAAATGTTTGGTATATTATAAAAAAATTGAATTCCTCCTTAATTGGAACTATCTGCTAATGTTCTTGTTGTACAGATTGATCGACGACCTTGAACATATTAATATACATGTGGTTAACAACAAAATTTGTTGATCAGTTGATTGTGTATACATGAGTATAAAGAACACTCACTCATTTCACTCTAGATTTGAGTTCCTAACTTGCTTTATAAAGTCCCACAATTGTATTGAAAATAGTTCTACTATAAAAACCGTTCATATTGTGAAAAATTTAGATTTGATCTTAAAAGTTAAGAACACTGGATTGTTGTACTAATTTTGCTTTTGCAAAGGCACGTGGTAGGTGGTATAATTTTTTGTTAGTGACAGCTGCAACGCGTTGATTGAAATGTTAATTAAATTAGTTTTTGACAGTTAATTAAATAAGTTAAACTTTTGTGTCAATTGTTTCAATTATATATAGAATTATTTAATCTCACTAAATCATGAGTCTTAGTAAGAGTCCCAACAATTTGAGTAAAAAAAAAGTAAGAGTCACAATCACAAAATGATTATAGACTTTTTAAAATTATTTTCAAAAAAGAATTTATATAAAAATTATTATTCAATTAAAAAATTAGATATTTTTCCTGGTAATCTTCTAGACCCAAGTTAATCATATTTTTACTATACACACTTCACCCCTCATCTAATCAGTCAACAAAAATCAATGCTAAAATTAACTGTAATTTAATACTACCAAGTTAAAAAAAGAGAAAAATTTATTTTTATTCTAGAAAAACCCACTTAATATTTTTAATAAAAAGTATTATGATAGTAAAACCCAGTTATTAGCAAGTAAATGTGGGCGCAAGATGAGGGTATGATGGCATCATAGAAGTGGGGTTGGTGAACAAAGAATAACATCACCCTCACACCAACCCATGCCACCAACCTACAAGGAGAGAAGTAACTTAACTACTCTTTCACTTACACTTGAGGCAAAGATACAAAAATACATAATTCAAATGAAAGATTACTCCTTAAATATTTTTTAATTTTTTTTTGTCTAAAAAATAGTTTTTTAATTAAACATCAAATTATTTTTTAAAATATTCCAACCTACCTAATAATCCACCAAATCTAAGGAAAGGGTTAGAATTGTACATTCAAAATTTGGATCACCAGAAAAAATGTTTTAAAAGGCACACACAACACAGAAACTGAGATATACAAGAAACACAGCAAGAACAACACTACTTGTGTTTGTTTTTCCTTTGTTTTCACGTTATTGTAAAAATTCGTACTCATTATGGATCCAGTGAGTGAATGGGGAAACACGCCGTTAGTAACGGTAGATCCAGAAATCCACGATCTAATCGAAAAAGAGAAACGCCGTCAATGCCGCGGTATCGAACTGATAGCCTCAGAAAATTTCACCTCCTTCGCAGTAATCGAAGCTCTAGGAAGCGCCCTCACTAACAAATACTCCGAAGGAATGCCCGGTAACCGTTACTACGGCGGTAACGAATTCATCGACCAGATCGAAAACCTCTGCCGCTCACGCGCTCTCGAAGCGTTTCACCTCGACGCAACAAGTTGGGGAGTTAACGTTCAACCTTACTCCGGTTCACCGGCGAATTTCGCCGCTTACACGGCGGTGCTTCAGCCTCATGACCGTATCATGGGACTGGATCTACCTTCCGGTGGACATTTAACACATGGATACTATACTTCCGGTGGGAAGAAAATTTCCGCTACTTCGATTTACTTTGAGAGTTTGCCTTATAAGGTGAATTCGAGTACGGGATTTATTGATTATGATAGGTTGGAGGAGAAAGCTTTGGATTTTAGACCTAAATTGATAATTTGTGGTGGTAGTGCTTACCCTAGGGATTGGGATTATGGAAGGTTTAGACAAGTTGCTGATAAGTGTGGTGCACTTTTGTTATGTGATATGGCTCACATTAGTGGACTTGTTGCTGCTCAGGTATCAATTATTTTTTACCATTTCTTATGGATCTATTTGATGGTGATTGGAATGGGAGGATAAACTAACAAATCTGCATTTGTTTTGTTCATGCTTCATGGAGAGAGAGTTTAGTCTTCATTATTACATTTAGATCTGATTTTCTTATCAACTTAGTAAACACTTGTGAGACTTTGAGAAACCTTAGGGGAAACAATTTTTGACTTGTTCATAGGTTGGTATTAACTTATTTTTATAAGTTCTTTAGGATAGTTTATAAAAATAATTTTTAGTTATATGAAAAGAATTTCATTTTATTTAAAAAATAATTATTATTTTAATTTATTTTTTATTATAAAAATAGATTATACATTATTTAATATGAGCTTGTTTATAACTTTATAAGCGTTTTATTAAGCTTTTTATTCAAACAGATCCAAATATTACAGGACTAAAACAACTTAATAAGGATTATGAGTAATTATTTTAATTTTTCAACAAGGACTAAAATTAATCCTAATTGTTGTGTATGCATTAAAAGTAAAAACTGATATATTTGCGGGACAAAAAAGATAGTTAAAATCAATAACATAGATATTGAAAACTCAGTTATTAAGTTTTTCTCGTTGACCATGCTTGCAGACACGAGCAAGAATTAGTCATGAATTTTAGTGTTTTATTTCATGAGCTTGAGTTATTAATACTTTTTGTGGATACAGGAAGCTAATAATCCCTTTGAGTACTGTGACATTGTCACAACAACAACCCACAAGAGCTTAAGGGGCCCCAGGGCTGGTATGATCTTCTACCGGAAGGGACCTAAGCCACCCAAGAAGGGTCAGCCCGAGAATGCAGTTTATGATTTTGAAGACAAAATCAACTTTGCTGTTTTCCCCTCCCTTCAGGGTGGTCCTCACAACCACCAGATCGGTGCCCTTGCTGTTGCTTTGAAACAGGCCACGACGCCTGGATTCAAGGCATATGCCAAGCAAGTTAAGGCCAATGCAGTTGCACTTGGAAATTACTTGATCAGCAAGGGATACAGCCTTGTCACTGGAGGAACTGAAAACCATCTTGTCTTGTGGGATCTTCGCCCTCTTGGCTTGACCGGTAAACTAATAACTAGGGAAAAGTAGCAAGCTCATTGGTTTAATTGTTTAAAGTTGTGGCACCAATTTGTTGATGCAATTTCCATACTTTTGCAGGCAATAAGGTGGAAAAACTTTGTGATCTCTGTAACATCACTGTGAACAAGAATGCTGTTTTTGGTGATAGCAGTGCCTTGGCTCCTGGAGGAGTAAGGATTGGTAAGAACTCCTGTACATATGAACTTGTATTTTTTCATTATTGTGAATCTAATTATTACATACACAGACAAGAGATAGAGACATTCATAGGTCAGAAAGTTATGCTAGATTGTTATCGAAAGTCATCATTTTGCACGAGTACTTGACAGGAGCTTCTTCTGTTAACAGGTGCCCCAGCTATGACTTCTAGGGGTTTGGTTGAGAAGGACTTTGAGCAGATCGCAGAGTTCCTTCACCGCGCAGTGGTTCTCACTTTAGATATTCAAAAGGAATATGGAAAACTTTTGAAGGACTTCAACAAGGGATTGGTGAACAACAAAGCTCTAGAAGACCTCAAAGCTGATGTTGAGAAGTTTTCGGCCTCATTCGACATGCCTGGATTCCTAGTATCTGAGCTGAAGTACAAGGATTAGGTTGAGCATACAACTGTCTTCCAAAATGACTCGACGTCCTGAATCTTGGGCAAGATATGGAGGTGGAGATAAATGCTTCCATTTTGGGGGTCACATAAATTAGCTCAATTGTTTTTCGGTTCAATTTTAAGTTCCCGAGTTTGTGTTTGTTGTATTGTATGTGTCTGTATCCATGATATCATATTTTCTTTATAACAAATGGAAGAAGAAAGTTATCAAATTGGGACGACTTTATCCGTTTATCTTGTTGAACTGCGCCTAAATTGGACTAATAATCTATTAATTAATTCAATTTGATATGATATTCTGTTGGGAATTTCTTTTCCCTCCCCATTACATTCATAAAAGCTCTCAAATTCTATTTTTTGTTTGTTTTTGTTTTGTTGTTGTGGATTTTAACTCTCTAAATTAATTAATTCGAATGAGATTTGTTTAGATTTACAAATATGGATAAACATATACGAACTTAAATTTTTTCAGATGTTATACATTTTTGAATTGGTTATAATCCAAAGGTATAAAATATTAAAATTCTTTTAAGATATTTTACATTTTTAGATTAATTAATTTAGATGTGTAAAATGCTAATTTCCAATTTTTTTCAAAATATTTTACTCTGGATTTGCCAATCCAAATGTGTAAATTGTTAACTTAAATTTTTTCACTTTTTCTTGCCATATGCATTACCATTGCAGGTATTACAGTCTATGTAAACACGTTGTTGGAGTAGTAAAAGAAATAAAAGATTATTTCCTAAGCTTCTACCACATTTTCATGAACATCATAGCGTATATTGTCATCTTTACTCGTGTCCCATGCATACATAACCAAGTTGGTTTAATTGAATTAGGTAAGTCAGTTTTTTTTCAGTTTGATTAATTTCCTTGTAGTATGCTAGTGATAACAACAATGTAAAAATACTTCTAAACTTGGCCAATACAAAACTCTAAACGGAAGTATAAAAAATCTTTAAAAATTTCAAGTTTATATTTACATAACAAGATTGATCAATCCAGACAAATTCCATCTAAATTGGTTAACAGAGAGGGTCAAAATCAATAAAAAAATAAAATTGGAAGCTTCTAAAAATGTAAGAGCGGGATTCTATTTTCACGTGTGTTGATTTAATTACTTAATTAATTAACGGATTCATTTTCACAATGATTGCGATAATCCAGGCAACAAACCCTATCATTATTCACAATGCCATCGGTAAAAAGGAACTGTTGTTTTTTACACACAGGTCTGATTTTAAAACTTCAATTGGCCACAAAGGATGAAATGCCAAAATATATAAACATGCTTACAAAAATTAGTGTACAAATGGTAGTCTACAACAATTGTCAATCTTTTAATTAATAGGAACATATCATCTTCAGTATCCTATATCTCATGAACAACTTGAGATATGTCTTTTGTCCGGGTTTACAGATCTGTCAATCCTCCAACAAGCCACTTCAAAGTTGTAACTAAATAAAATCCATCCTTCAGTCAAATATCTCCTGGGATTCGATTATACTGTGCTGACTGAAAAGGTGAGACATACAAGTTAAAGAAACACTATACAGAGAATTTTCTCATGCAATGATGATAAAGTGGTGAATACACGATTCAGGAACATGCTGAAAACAAATAAAACATTAATATCGCAGTCCTTACTGGTCATCTTTTGCGACTCGATAATATCTCTCCGCATGCTGGCGCTGACCAATCAGTTGAGCAAAACGCTCATCATGAGTAATTACAATTAGCTGAAAATTTTCCTGGCCTTTCCTATCCTCCATGATCCTGCATGTCAAGGAAGATAACAGTAAATAAGCATAAAAATAAAAAAATCATTGTAGCTATTTGTTTATTCTGAACTAGACCATCCATCCATTCACACCTTAGGATAGCAGCAGCCAGACTTTCAGAATTTGGTCCATCCAAATTTGTGGTTGGTTCATCCAATGCGAGAATTCCACAATTGAGGCAAAACGTTTCCGCTAAAGCCAACCGTATGATAAGAGATGCCAGTACCTGGAACCTCGCAAATAAGTCAAGCTTATTTAAGTTTAACTTGTAAAAATGATTAAAAAAAATAGAATACTAGATATTGCAATTCCCACCGATAACATAGCATACCTTCTGACCTGCACTACATCTTCCTCTCATTTCTAACTCTGCATCACCAGTCTGCATGAGAACCTGTATGGTATACAATAGAAGAATATTTCAAAAATTGTAGGAGAGAAAATTAGAAACCTTTACAAGTAACCAGTGTTTCAATATAAAGATGACAAACCTTGTAACTGTAGGATCGGGTACCACCACCTTCGGAATCAGAATGAATACTAATGCAGTCAATATCTTGTCC
The DNA here is from genome assembly GCA_037974755.1 of Cicer yamashitae. Lineage (NCBI taxonomy): Eukaryota > Viridiplantae > Streptophyta > Magnoliopsida > Fabales > Fabaceae > Cicer > Cicer yamashitae. The sequence goes on along the minus strand of JBBPBQ010000001.1, from coordinate 52,304,763 downwards.
TCTATAAGTCTGCTGCCACAACTCCCTTATAATTTTATTGATTTCTTCCATTTTCATTGTGTGGAAGCGCATCAGTGCTCTGAAAGATGAATGATATGGAAAATAAATAAATGTAGATTTTCACTTAAATTTATCCTTAAGCATCTAATTTTATTTATTAAATACTTGAACACAACAAATGGTCAGCCTAACATGCTTTCATAATTCTGAAATGTATGTCAGGAGTGATAATAAGCTCACAATAAGAACTAAATACAAAGTGAGCCAATTTTATTATACTTTTGATTCTCCTAGCTTTACCATAGTTTGATGTGACCCCTTGGCTTTGATTGCAAAAACTAATGGTAAAACATTATATCACACAAGTCAAATAACTAATGGGATCAAATTCAAAAACTAGTGCTCTAGGGACCAAAAGTTTAGACCAAAAGTGTAATTCAGTATTCTTTTTCCAAGTCGAGAAGAATACAAATGGCAAACAAAAATATAACAATGTAATGTATAAATATAGTCAAAATCCAGCACCACCCAACAGCTTATACCAAAGCTTCCAAGTGACCCCAGCACCTCTCAATGCAAACCACCATGAGAGATTGGCAGTAGGAGCTCAAAAGAGGGGACCTTAATATAATGATTATGCAGAGCAAACCTATGACTAGAACACGGCAAAGAATACAAACTTGACATATGCGATGAAAAACATTACTGAAACTTACTTATCCAGTGCATTGTAGTATCTGTCCAGGTCCTTGTTTGCCATTTCAGTTGTCTGTAAAGAAAAGTTTAGTTGTTAACAATTTAAAATCGACATTGACCCATAAATATTAATGTACAAAACATACACATGCAATATTACATCACATTACACCTTAAGCTGGATAAGCTGGTCAAAATATCGCTTATCTATGTCCTTGTATTGGGCCTGCTTAAGATCAATCTTATTTTTGGAAATATTGCTCTGGTAAACAGACATTGTTCCTTTGCACCTGTTTGACTGTCATGAAGGTAGAGGTACACCAATAAAAACTGAAGCAACAAATTGCAATAATTCTGTACTAGAAGGAAAAGTAAATAACTGTTGATGAACATAGTATGATGCATGGATACGATTTGAGTATCGAAAACGATACGTAGCTGATACGGCGATACGTTATTTATTGAAAATTTTAGGATCCGAAACATTCAGGATACGTTATAGTAGTAAATAAAAAATTGATAAGAATAAAACACTCATTAAACATTTAAGTGATATAATATAATTTTATTAAAATATATTTTGAGTAAATATTTCCCGCTACATGACACGAGTCTCACACTAGTAACTATATTTGTAAATATAAATGCTTATAATAGTCTTATTTATCAATAACTATATAAATAATTATAATGACAAAAAACATGAATGCCAACGAACCTCATCAAGCATGTAAACAAAGAGCTGGAAAATATGATAGTGAACCGTACAAGTTAGGCCTAAAATTTTATTAATTTTCGAAACAAGTAACTCTAATCATATTCAATGCATAATATCATTTACTGAGTGTCGCAATTGTTCTATTGTATCATTTACTAGTGAACATGTTTGCTTCATTTCTTATGCGTTTGCAATTCGCGTATCGACGGCGCGTCGTCCACTTATCAACAACGAATCAGATTTTCTTATTAAAAAATAGGTCCCGGATAAGTCATGGACACATATTGATGACGTATCGAGTACAATACGCGACGAAATTAGGCGTATCCATGCATCATAGAACATACAAATGGTAAAATGTCCACCAATCATGGCTGTTGGCCGGACTATTTACAGACTGCAAGCACAGAATTCTGAATATGCGATATAAAAATACCTCTGAACAAAGCCTCTCCCTCTCCTCGGATAATTTCTGGAGTTCCGTTTCAATTGCAGAAAATACACCAACCTTCAACATATTTTCTTCAAGTATTTCAATTTCACGTAATAGCTCATCTACCTCAGCCTTTGTTTTTCTGTAATTTGAATTGTCCTCAATTTTTCTTCTAAACTGATCTTGATTTCGCATCAAATCTTTCCTTTTTTCTAGTTCATCTATCATTTCCTGCTTCCTGGATTCACAACTTTGCAGTTGAGATTCTGATAGAGATTTCTTTTCCTGCAGCTCCTTCAACCTGTCTCCTCTCTTTAAATCAGAGTACCTATACAAACAAAACTTGTGTTAAGGATAATTGAACTCTTACAAATTAACAATTTTTTAGCTGATAAGCTTACTCTTTGATCTTGGAAGTCATTTTAAAAACTGCTTCGGCTTCCTGCTGATAAATTCTCTTTTTTTCAACCAGATGCTCAAACTCTCGGTCAAGTCTAATTTTCAGTTCATTATAGTCAGCAAATATTTTATCTTTGTGCTTGGATAAAGGTCCAAAGGCTTCTGCCAGGCTCTGTAAATACCAAGATGTTGGATGGAACTAAGCATTATGATTTGGTAGACAGACAGACAAAACTTCAGCGTTTTAAAAAATGCAGCTACAAATGAATCAACTAATGAATTTCGGTTGATGCAATCTTTTTGAAAAACAGGTGTCTGATTCTTTTCCTTTGAATAAATTCAGACAAAACATGCTGAGTTTGAGGATAAACTAAAAACAAGTGTATGCCCCAGTTACTGAGCTAGAGAATTTTGTAAAAGAGATAATTTCTATAGAAAAAAAGCTATTTCTTAATTTTAAATAAACACAGACACAACATATTGAATTCAAATATGAACTAAATACAGTAAGCCAAAAAAGGGTTGGAAGAAATAAATATTAACAGGCATCTGTTTGTTGTGTTGAGAGAGTTAATCACTTTATTGAATTTTCTTTTGAATATGTGGAAAAAGGAGGGGAAATGGCAACAATTGCACATGCCTATTGCAGCATTACTTAAAATCAAGTACCCATCAATGTCACAGATAAGTAGACAACCTTCTCATCAAGATCAACTTGGGTCATTTCTTCTGTCAAGCGCTCTAATTCTTCTTCTAATCTTTGAACATCTTGCAATTTCTTAGCTGCATTTGTTTTCTCATCCCTTGCAATGTACAACCGTTTTTCAATTGTTGATATACGATTCTCCATATCTTTCTGCTCTTCCATCAAATTCTTCAACTCAGTATTCAAATTGTCCCTTGTAACCAACATATGCATGAGGGTAATATTCAGAACAAGCAACATCAAACCAAGTAAGATACAGACGCACTTAGGGAATGATAGATGAAGTTAAGTTGATGAAAATCAATTCTCTAATTAGATCTAGATTAAAAATTTGGTTGTGTTAGTAAATAGTTGAAATTAACTCAATCTATTTACTTTGTGCCTTGCAATGCAGTGAGCTCTGATTGAGTTTCTTCCATACTTCTCACTCCTGGTCCTCGAAAATCAAGACTACATTCTAATTCCTCAATCTTCTTTTGCAAATCTTGAATATCTTGGAAAAGTTGATCAGCTTTTTCAACAGGTTTTATCACTGTGTCAACCAAATCCTTGTCAGTCTTCACTTGAGCTAAAACACCCAAAATCTGAAACAAAATCAGAGGAGTTGTATAAGCCAAAGCCAGTTAACACCAAGAAAGAATGACAAATACATTGGTGGGAACTGATCTGAATGTATACAATTACTGAATAATACTACTGATTTATTGATTAAATTGCTCCAGCAGAGAAGTTACAAGGGAGTGGCGAAATACAGAGGGAGAGATGGAGAGAGAGAGAGAGAGAGAGATGGTAACTACCAACAACCACCTAGAAGTTAGAGCGCTTAGTCTCTCCAAACCAACCAAGACATTAATTAACTGAATAATTCTATCCTCCCTTCTTCTCTAGTTTATAATTAGATTAGATAATTAAACAAGTGCTGCCCATGCCCATTTAAGTTTGTGGGCTTCCTCCAAAAATAAGTCTTCACAATAGGAGGCCTATTACAAACATACATATTACTCAACAAAGCTAATAATTATCTTCCGGAAAGAATAGTCTACTTAAAAGAAAGTGACATGCATAAAGGGATAGTCTACTTAAAAAGAATTTAAGGAAATGTTGGAAGGAAAGTATAATGATTACATCATCCAGTGCCTGGGATTTGTGATCCAGCTCTTCCTTGACTTGCTGGAGTTCCTTTTCAGCATTAGGGATTGTCTCCTTCTTAAGTTTAACATATTCTTCGTAAACCATACGAAGCTTGTCCAACTGCTGATAATAAGAGTCTGCACTTGAGGACTCCACAGCAAGAACTTTCATATGTTCAGCTGAACTAGCAGCCTTCACTCTTTGCTGTTATTAAAAGAAAAAAAGCCAGTTCAAAACCAAATAAAGTTCTTGGTCAGTATAGTAGGAAAGGATGTAAAATGTGACAACCTTCTTGACAAAATTGTCTTCTTCTTCTGCCGAGAAAGAACGCTCACAGCAAGGGCAAAAATGATGAGCTCTGGCAACCCTTTCAAATGGATCAAACATTTGTCGCATGCCATCGGCAATGTTATATTTGCTGCAGCCAATTGACAGAAGAAATATCAGTACATTTGAGACAAACATTCAGGACAACACAAAAAGCAATCTGAAGTGGTCACACAGAAGACTTCATGGATGTGGTCTGGCATAAGTTGACCTTTTCTGTACATCTCTTTTCTCCTTTGCAGACTCTAAAACTTTGAGAAAAGAATCAATTCCAGAATATTGCTGATCCAAAGACTGAAACTTGGAGTCAATAAATCTTTTTCTTGCTGCAAAACAATTATGTGTAAAAATGGTGTGATTCTATATGGCTGAAGAAAGAAAGTACAGTATACTACTGGACGAAGGAGAAGTGGAATATATAATGAAAGTACCATTTGGGCACTGTTAAGATATGTATATGATTTGAATTATTTTTTATGTAAATGTCTATAAATTAGGTTTGTTGGTTCTTATCCCCTATAATCACGAGATTTTATTGTAATCCCTAAGATATTACAAATAAAAAGGCAGATAGTAACTTGGAATCAATGGACCTAACAGAAATTTTCAAAAACCTTAGCCGTCGCATCTCCAATCTAGCCAGCAATCCAGCACCAACGGCCTTAGGTATCACGGTGACCCTTCCATTAGAACCTCTGTAGTCAGTTCGGCCATTCCCCAAAGCACCACCATCATACTCCCTGCCACGTGCCACCATTTACGGCTCTGCTTGCTGAGCAACTTGTTCTGTTCAGCTCATGGGCATCCTCCTTGATCCCTGAAACAGTGGTTTCTTGTTGGTTGCCAAACATTTGTGTTCGTGTGATGTGACTCTTTTTTGCACTTCTATGGCTCTTTTTTACATGTACTTTTGATTGTTCCATAATCACTACCAATTCGTTTTTTATACATGACCGAAGTACGGGCAGACAATTAGCACAGGATATGAATTGCATGGTCTGTACTACTTTCAGCTTTTATCCTTTATTGCTTGCATTACGACTGAATCACCAAATTTCATTCATTGTCTTCTTGGTCATCCAAAATTGAATAAAATGAAGAAAATGGGGTTTGAGTTGTGTCAGTTCTATCTTAGGTTTTAGGTATTTGTTACTTTTATTGATGATTTTTCTAGATGTACTTGGACTTCCTTCATGAAAGATCGTTGAGTTATTTACAATATTCCAAATTTTTTGAAATGAAATTCGAAATCAGTTTGGACATTCTATTTGTGTCTTGTGCAGTGACAATGCAAAAGAATATTTTTCTCTGTCTATCAATAATTTTATGGCATCTCATGGTAAGGTTCATCAATCCACTCGCCTCCACACCCCTCAAGAAAATAGTATTGCTGAAAGAAAACACCGTCATATTATTGAAATTGCACGTACTTTATTATTACATGTCAATGCACCTACAAAATTTTGGGTGATATTGTCCTTACAGCTAGTTATTATTTGATTAATAGAATGCTTTCTTCATCTTTAAACAACAAAGTGCCACATTCTCAAGTCCTTGGATACTTTAACTATTGCTAGTGACGAGCCTCTCCTATTATCTAATTATCCTTGTGAATCATGTCAACTAAAGGAACACACTTGTAGTGAGTTCCCCAATTAAGTCAATATACAAGTTTTGTCCCTTTTTGCTTTACTTCATTACGATGTTTGAGGTTTTTGTCGTACTACTTCTACTCTTTGGTCTAAATACATTCTTACTTTTATTGATGACTTTTCACATGCATATTTATTGTCAAAATCCTGTTTCTGTTTAATATCCCTTTAGTATAGGGATTCAGTTGAATAGGAGTACTAGTAGGGATTTAGTTATATATGAGTACTAATAGGGATTTAGTTATATATGAGTACTAATAGGATTTGGTTGTTTAGTAATCTAGTATATATATATATATCTAATGTATTGCCAATATATTTAATTATTCAATTCCAATAAATATAATTTTATTCTAATCCTTGAGATGGTATATTTCAATAAATATATTTTTATTCTAATTTTCAACATTTATTTTTTATGAAAAACATGTTTGAATTATTCTCCATCTTTGATCATTTTTATCGAAAAATTAAAACTCAATTTGGTGTTATCATATTGTTAGAATGTTAAAAAATATTTTGTAATATCTTTTATATTATATTAGAGTATCTTGAGTTATTTCTTAGGATCAATTTATAAGTATAGAGATATCTTAGAATATCTCTCATTATTATTATGAAATTTATAAGTATAGAGATATCTTAGAATATCTCTCATTATTATTATGATTTGTTCTTGATTTAGGATTGAGTCTTTTTTTCTCTATAAATAGAGATTAGTATTAAGTCTTTTGTAATCAAGATGACATAAAGCTATTATCAATAATATTCAAACCCTTATTATTTTCTCTCCTCCTTTTCTCTAAAATCTCACAACTTCAACATGCTATCTATAGCCTATTTCGATCCTCCTTGAACAATCTTGCCGTTGTTCCGCTTCCAAGTTCCCAACAGTTAAAGAAATAATCATGGTTTCTCTTTTCCAACGTGATCATTCTTTTTTTCAAACCACTATCGTGACACATTCCGACACGCGCCCACACGCGTCTTACCGTCCACCGCACGTCAGATCCAAGCATTGCCGCTCTTCACCACGCGTGACAGCGCGTCTGGCAGCCATTTATGATGCGGCCTTTCTTGTTGCTCTTGCCTCGGCCTTTTGATCCCAGCCCTTATTTTTCAGTTTCGAGTTACGGTCACAAGTGGTAAAGTACAAACAGCATTTTCTCTCTCCTTGACGCACACCCTCTTCACTGCTATTTTTTTATTCCTCTCACTTTCTTCTTGCACTTTAAGGGAAGGAAAGAAGAGAGAAACAAAAGGAGGCAATAGTAATTTTGCCTTGAAAAGTGATGGCAAAGGAGCAAATTCAGGTGCCTGATGCACTTGACGTGGCAAAAACACAATGGTACCATTTCATAGCAATCATAATAGTTGGATGGAATGGGCTTCTTCACAGATGCATATAATCTCTTCTGCATATCCCTTGTCACCAAGTTGCTCAGCCGCATATACTACCATGTTGTCGGTGCAGCGAATCCCGGAACATTGCCTCCCAATGTAACAACTGCTGTAAATGGTGTTGCTTTCTGTGGAACACTTTCAGGGCAAATTTTCTATGGCTGGCTTGGTGACAAGTTGGGTATGAAAAAAGTCTATTGAATGACCCTCATGATGATGATAATTTGATCCATTGGTTCTGGCCTTTCTTTTGGACACAGTCCAAAATCTGTCGTGACAACTCTTTGCTTCTTCTGCTTCTAGCTTGGTTTTGGTATTGGTGGAGACTACCCGTTTTCGGCTACCATAATGTCAGAGTATTCTAATAAGAAGACTCGAGGTGCCTTCATTGCTGCTGTCTTCATGCAGGTTTTTGGAATCTTGGGAGGTGGTGTATATGCATCATAGTTTCAGCTGCATTCAAAGCCAGGTTTGAGTCTCCACCTTACTCAATTGATCCAATTGGCTCAACTGTTCCACAAGCATATTACATTTGGAGGATATTCGTGATGGTAGGAGCACTCCCAACTGCATTGACTTACTAATGGCGGATGAAGATGCGCGAAATTGCTCGTTACACCATTTTAGTAGCTAAGAACACGGCGAAGGCTGCAGCAGATATGTCTTAGGTTTTGCAGGTTGAGATCCAAGTTGAACCAAAGACAGATGAGCAGAAAAAATCATATGGTTTATTCTCAAAGGAATTCCTCAGTCGCCATGGACTACATTTACTTGTTACAGAAAGTACTTGGTTCTTGCTTGATATTGCATTTTATAGCCAAAATCTATTCCAGAAGGATATTTTCAGCGCAATTGATTGGATACCTCCTGCACAAATAACGAATGCACTTGAGGAGGTTTACAGAATCGCAAGAGCTCAAACGCTTATTGCTCTATGCAGTATTGTTCCAGGCTACTAGTTTATAGTGGCACTCATTGACAGGATAGGAAGATTTGCAATTCAATTGATGGGATTCTTCTTTACAATTGTCTTCATGTTTGCTCTTGCCATTCCTTATGAACATCGAACTCATAAGGATCACAATATAGGATTTGTCGCATTGTATTCATTGACCTTCTTCTTTGCAAATTTTGGACTAAATGCTACCACATTTGTTGCCATGGAATATCATCAGCAACGGGGAAACTCGAGGCTATAGTTGGGGCATTCGGGTTCTTGTATTTGGCACAAAACAAGGCCAAGAGTAAAGCAGATGCAGGGTACCCAGCAGGTGTTGGGGTGAAAAATTATTTGCTTCTGTTGGGTGTAGTTAACATTTTGGGCTTCCTTTTTACTTTCTTGGTGCACAATTATTCTCTCTCTGAAGGTTCCAAAATTGCCCTTACTTTTCAATTTTGATCAACAAAAATATGCATCCTTGTTCAAACAGTCGTTATCTCTCCTGTTTTGGACACATTTTCTAACTCCGTTGATCGATCATGGCTTCGTTTCATTAGAGTTGCACTGCTTCTTCTTCGGTGTTTGGCATGCAATTTAGTTCTTACTAATAGATTATAACAGTGGCTTTTATTTCCACCGACAATCACTCTGGTGGTGTCCCTTTTTCCACATATGAATTATATTAGTGATGACTTCTTCTTTCATTGATGGTTATTTTGACGGTGTCTTTTATTTTCAACCTCACTTTATTTTGGCAATTTGATGAATATACTATGGATAATCTTCAAGAGACAAGATTATTGAATGCCAAATAGTTGACAATCATGCGCGTCCAAACATAAAACTTCTACTAAATAAGATGGAGTCATTATCAAGTTCAAAGAGATATAGGAGATTAGTTGGAAAATTGGACTATCACAAAGTCACTCGTCAAGACGTGTCTTTTGCAATCACTGAGGTAAGTCATTTCTTAGATTCTCGTAGCCATGGTCATTGGGATGTTGTAATACATAAAAGGTCTCATTAATGAAGACAAAAGACATGTTCAGATAATTGGTTGTCTCATGTCAACAAGAGAGCTCACTCATTGACATATGATCCACTTATGGGTATTGTTTGCTTAATGGATTAGAGACAACTTCATATCATGGAAAAGCAAAGGACAAAATGTAGTTGCAAGATCCAGTCATAAGCATTACTGACTTGTGAACTTATTTGGTTGAAACGGATAATCAAAGAGCTTTAGTATGGAGAGACTATGCAAATGATGCTAATATGTGATAATCAAACACCATTGCATATTTCCTCTAATCTTGTTTTCCATGAGAGGACCAAACATACTTATAGATTGTCATTTAATCGGGGAGAAGATCACGCCAGGAGGCATCATTACGAGCTTTGTCAACTCTAATGATCAGTTGGCAAATGCCTTTCTCTAATACCTAAGACGTCCTCAAATAAGTTATATGTGTAACAAGCTCGATGAATATGATTTATATGCTCAAGCTTGACGGGAGTGTTTAAAATATATTATGATTTTGTATTTATTGTTTAGAATTATTGTATAGCTATATCATGTTATAGCATATCATGAATATTCATATCTCTTATATTTATTTTGTATTTATTATCTTGGGGTTATATAAAATCGACCATGTTGTGTAGTTGAAATACATGATAATTAACACATGTCTATCTCTTTTCTCTCTCTCAACACTATGCAAGTTTATTTGTATTCTATTGTGCATTATTACTGTATTGTTGTTATACAAATTCATGTGGCTATTGAAGGCCACACATTTTTTATTAAAAAAATGGCCTTCAATAGCACAGTATAATCTATACAGAAATTCTAACAAAGAAACCCAAACTTCTACTCTCATAGTGGTTCGTCAAATAAAGAATGCAAGGAAGATGATTTATATAGAACTACTTTGAATGGTAGATAAAACTAACATTCCATATCCTTGTGGTGTTTAGATAGATTATTGCCAACTTCTTGTATCTTCATCTGCAAAATATTTACTTCCTTGTCAGCTTCCCGATACTTTGCATTCAGCTCATCATATTCAGCTTCAACAGTACTGCACAATTAATAGCATTAATACAACAGAATTTGTGACGATCACACAAAGAAATCTTTTTCCCTAAACTGATACATGATAGCCATAGGCATGCAAAAGAAAAAAATGTAACGGCAAAAGGACCTAAGGCATTGGGAATAATAATACTATTTTCAAATGTCATGCTCAAGGCCTCTTAGATTCTTGATTTAAAAAAGAAGTATCTGATTCATTTTGATACAGAAATCAATATATCTCAACAAGAAATCATGAATTTCCAATTTACACGAATGTTAGAACCAGTCATGCAACAGACAACAAGAGAAATAAACATAGAATATACTGCTAATTATCATAGGGACTAAAAACATATTTAACCCAATTCAAAATAACTTGGAAAAGGAATAGTATAATCGAGAAGGCAGTGCATGCATTCAAATAACAGGATAGACCAAATCCAAAAGTTATACTGCCAGAAAGAAAAAGAAATTCCAGCACATTTCTTGTGATTGAATTGTTAATAGAAAAGACTAGGTACAGAAACACTAAGAGTGAAATTCCTTAAAGAAAAAACAAGAAGTTAGACATACACAATCAAAGAGAAGGTTTTCCAACCTTAATGCTTGTGTGATTTCCTTCTTCACGTCTTTATCACAAGGAATTCTCCCTTTTAGCACCCTTCTTATTTTCTCTTTTTGGTCATCAATTCTGTAAAGCATTCAAAAGATATAACTCTAAAATAATAAGTTAATAAAAGAGGGAAAAAGAAAATTGATCTACATCTTTTTATGTTTCTTCTTCTGAATCTCCAAGTCTCCCTTCAGAATAGAAAATCTCTCTCTCTCCTTTGAATCAGTAGCCATGGTAACCAACTCTCGATTGACAACCTTAATCTTTTGCTCTACATTAAGGAGTTCACTTTCCATTTGATGTTTCTTTAGTTCAAATTCTCTTTCAGCAAGTTGCATGTTCTTCCTATCCAGTTCAATTTTCTGCAAGGATTACTTGAAATTATGTTATCAGATTTGCCAGATGTCTAAAATTGAGGCAGTAAACTACCAAAGAACACCAAAGAGTAACCCGACTCACCAAATCTCTTTCTCTCTCATCTATATGAGAAAAATTAATATTAGATAATTGAAGTTCATGTGAATCAAGCTCCTTTTTCTTCTCTTCAATGCGCTTTATAATGTCAGTCTGCATGCACAAAAAACCATTAACACTGTACAAGTAACATATAGGCATTTGATAAGAAATGGACTGATTCAAACACTAAACCTTGATCTCTCTCTTAGTTTGTATTTTAGCCTCAGTATTTTGCCAACTTTTATTTGCTTTCAAGTAGCAATCCCATGCCATCTTGAGTTGAGTGTCATTTGCTTTCTGTAGAAAAGATGCAAAAAACAAAAAGTCAGTCCTCCCATGGTTCAGACTTCAGAGTCTCAAGGATATTTTAGATATCTAATAACAACACTGAACAAATTCAAGAATCATGTTCTTTTCTTCCTTCACACATGGTGAAAACAATGAGAACATAAGGTCTATTTAGAGAACCAGAATATCCAAACAAGAAAACAAATTCAGCTTGAGAATATAACAAAAGAAGGATAGGAGCATAGAGTATGATATCCTTCTAAAGAAAACACCTAGTAAAAGATCCACATCAATTGAGCAAAGAATAGAAATCTCGGCATATCCAGCAGTGGAACCTTATACTAGTTGAGTACCATAAAGAAGATACGAAAGACGCTTTATCCCAAATTTCTGCCACTTTAGATACTGTAATAGGAAGAAATCATCCTTGAAATTCTGTCATTTCCCAACTTCTCTCCAATCAAAGGTACTTAAGAGTGAATATATATATATATATATATATATATAACCAAAAAGGAAGAAAAGAAGAGCACCTTTTGATCTTCTACATCCTTCTCAAGATCTCCAAACCTTGATTGTAAACGATTAGTGAGGTTCAAAGCATCCTCATCACTGAAGGGTGGCTTTGAGAGATACCCTAAGTTATACCTAGCAAAAAGACTTTGAATGGAAGTATCTCGTTCATTCTTCAAAGACATGTGAGCCTGCAGTTTGAATCAGAGAAAAAGTTACAACAACATTCCACACAACAAGATGTCAGTATTGGCAATGTATAAATTCATTTACTTCTGCTTCAGTTTGTAGCTTGCTGATCTCCCAGATAGACTCATTGATGGTCTTCTTAAGGACAGGAATTTTTGTGTCATTGTCAGTCTTCTCTCTTTCCAACTTATTTATTTGTGTTTGTGAATTTGCAATCCTTTCATCAAACTTGGACTTCAATTCCATCAACTCTTCATCAGTTTCTAGTAAATATACAAAGCAGAAAAAAGAATGAGAAACTTACAAAATATTATGATGGCCATTTATGAGCAAATCTAATAAGTATAAAAAAATTAACAAGATAGAAAAACTAAGAATTTAATTCCACACCTTCATACTCCTCAGCAAGAGCAGCATATTGCTTCTGTTGTTCCTTAAATAGAGTGCTTCGTTGTGTAGTTTTAGTTGATATTTGATCCTTTAGCTTTGTCAAATGTTTCAATGTTTTTTCAGCATGATCAATTTTAGTATCTAAATCTGTAATGCTTCCATCCAACTGCTGTATCTGACCTTTTACAGATTCTGTTTTCTCTTGATCCTGTGCAATGCTTTCCCGAAGCTATAAGAAAATAAAATTAGGTAATTAGATTCTCTTTTCCTTCTATTTTAGGACATCGTGGTAATTGGAAAGCATCTCCTATTTAGGGAGTGTATAATTTATTTAATACTTGTGTATATTTTGTTTCAATTTTTTTTAGAAAAAGAAAACTCTATTAATGATGTAAGACAATTGTCAACCCGGATGTAATTGGGATTGTTGAGGGCTAGTCATCTAGCAAACCCATGAGCAGCCCAATTTCCACTAAGATCAACAAAAATAACATAATAGTTTTCTAAATCTCTAAGGGCTATTTGATGAACAGGATAAGAGGCATATAGGAATAAGTTATTATATTTTGTCTCAATCCAATGTTTAATGAACCAACTCATGTCTATCTAGTTGAAATTTTTATCTTAAATATGAGTTAGGTTAGAAACTAACAGGAAATAATAAGAACAGAAACTAACAGGAAATGATAAGAACAGAAACTAACAGGAAATGATAAGAACAGTAATTTACTAGTTACCCTTATAAAATATAATTTAAAATATAAAAATTGAAATATAATCAAATAAGAAAACAATAGAATTTGATGTTAAACTTCAAAATAAAATATTAGTAATTAATTTAAAAATTTCATGATTTTATCATGGGCGTAATTTTGTCTTTTTATATAATTTAATAAATTATTATTCATAATTATAAAAATATGAAAATTTAATAAAATTTTAAAATAAATACAATTTGTTTACAAGATTAGTTTTGTCATTTAGATTTACATATAATATATATCATATCTTTATTTAGATTATCTAACAAATAAAATAAAATTATTTGATTACTCAGTTTTAAAAAAAAATTGAAATATTTTATTTAGTATCAATGGATATTTTTATATGTAAAATTATTTAATTACTTTTTTGACTTTTTAGTATTGTGTTAATTTATAATATTTGAAAGTCTTATAAGTTAATTTGAATAAAAACATTATGTAATTTTGTCATTTAAATATGATACTACCTCCGTCTCTATATGTAAGAAGACCCTTTGATCAATGCACAAGAATTAAGAAAAATAGTTTTTGCATTAAAATGGTCAATAATGTACATTCTCTTTCCAAAATTATCCTTCAATTATTAAGGGAGGGAATGAGTTGGTTTTTTAATTCTTTACAATTAATTAGGGGTATTTTTATGAAAAACTAATTAATGTTTCTAATAATTTGAAGAGGGTCTTATATAAAGGGACACAATTTTTTTACAAGATGATCTTACATATAAAGATAGAGGTAATATATATTATATCATGTCATAATTAGATATGTACCAAATACATGATAGGATAAAATAATGTTATCATGTGTACATAAAACACACGATATGATAATGATTATCTTGTCACTATCATATCATATCTTTATTCAGCTTTATATCTTATCATCTCTCTATCCTATCCTACACATGACCCTAATAGCATTCTAACACCATTATGTGATGGTCCTACAATAAGACTTAAAGGAACATTATGTGATTCGATCAACACACGATGGAGACCAAATTCACAAACAAGCTAAATTGTCTTGCGGATTTCCACAGCCTAAGAAGTGATGATGTCGTTGAAGCCCTCCATGAGCCAAGTCACTACAACAATGTTTCTACCAAAATAGCCATGGAGATGCTGAAAGAGATCCTCACATGTATATTTCTTTTATCGAAAATGCTTTTGTTTCTAAAAAACCACATACCATAAGGACATGAAGAATCCAATCCTTGACCGTAATAACCCTCCCGTTGTTGAAATGAATAACCAAAGGGACCCAAACCAGATTTGGGTTGCCCACATACCTTAAAACACATGACCGAGGATTTCAATAAAGGTTTCACATGTAGGGTAGATTAAAGAGCATGAAACCCTTATCTTACTTAACGGGTCTCTCATAGGCACAAAGTCGTTAAGAATCCTCCATAGGAGGTGAGCCTGTTTCAGATGAATAATAAGCTTCCAATGCTTATGCCAAGCGGAATTATCCACACAACGACTAGATAGGTTTTGGGCCTCCATCTGTTCCTACTTCTTGATAGCCAGACTTAATAAACAATCTCCCTCTTTGTTGCCACTCCATTTCAGAGAGTCTTGAACCAAAGGGTTAACGAGTGGTATTGGACAAATCTAATATGCTACGAAAGGTCTTGCACCATACAAATATTGTCATCTCATAACTTAGGACTCCAAATTTTGAAACAATTGTTTTGTTATGGAAGCAAGTTAACCTCCTAGATTCTAATGTTGCCTCCATTTCCAACCCTTCAAAAGCATCCTCTTTTGAGAACCCAAGAGTGTTGACAAATACTCTTACAAGCATAGATGGGTAATGACCAATTACAGCTTTTAACAAATGTATAGAAGGGTAATATTTGGTCCTAAGGCATTGAGCAACCAAAGAATCAAGGTAGGCCATCAGTCTCCAAATTGGTTTAGCTAGTAACTAGTAAAGCCTCATTAAAGGCTATGAAAGTTGCTAATCCAATCCCTTCTTTAGATTTCCTTTTACGTAGGCCAGTTTTTCCAGTGGATTTTCCTCTAAGTAGATTTGTTTCCCACCAAAAGTTGTAGATTATTCTCTATAAGTCTTCACACATACCTTTAAGAATCAAGATAGGTTGACCATTGGGACACAACAATTCAAATTTTACGATATAGGTGAGTCAATTCATGCAATCAATTACGCATTGCATAGGAGGTGGCCACTGCACTGTTTTTCGCAATTGCCTGCTATAGCAGCGCAATCGACATCATAGATTTCTAAATTACGAAGAATATAATAGTGCTCTACATATTGTGTTTATTTGAATAGTTGTCATACAATTAATTTCTAGTTTCTTTATTTGTGTAGTTTCTGTCTGAAGAGTGGTTTTCTTCATGCTTAGCCCATCTCGAAGCCAGCAAAACTTTACCGGTTTTACCCCACCTTGGCCCCACAAAGACACGGTGTCACGGAAAGGGTACAGTAAAGCAGAAAGAAAAAAAATTCAAACAATTCACCTGATTACATATACTTTTGATACATAAAAAAAGGCAAGAGAATTAGAGGTATCCGTCCGGCATTTTGTATAGTTTAAGTTCAAGGTTATTAGTTATTACAATATAGAATAGCAAGGAAATCAAATTTCATCAGTAGAGTTCATAATTTTGGAAAAAGAAAGTGACCGTGTAAGCCGCATCTTTCAGAGTTTGAAGATTTTCCAGTTTCAGCTTGTAAGTCTTTATCTCTTGAGCTTGATCTTTGTGAAGTTTCTTTATAACCTCCAGTGCCTTTGTGTATCTGCTCAGTACAAAATCATACAATGACTACCAACTCTAACAAAAAATCAACAGCACTTCCAGTGTAATCCAGTATGTTAAATGGCAAAGAATTGAAAGGCGAAAGCAGCAACTGATGATAGTCATGTTCTGATTGCTACAAACACAGGAAGCATCTAATTAATTTCTTATCAAATTTCCTAGCCACTTGAATTGCATCCGTCACACCAATCCAAAGTAAATCCCCCATTATTTTGTGCAGTATCAACCTTATATGACTCCTACTAGTTCTTTTGGAGTAAAGCACAGATTTGGTACATGCCATGGAGGATGACAACTAAGACTACTGAATTAACAGAGCTGTCTGGTGTTGACAGTTTGTTACAAAGCTTATCTGATGTACTGTCAGTGTGAGCTTGATGAGAAAATTTGGTGAACTGAGTGGAAAAATATAAAAGCCAAATAATAATTTATAACATAAAATAAAAAAGACATGAAATAATACGATGCTATCACAGCAAAGTTGAAAGTGTGACAAAACTAGATGTGTAAATTGTGATAGGTGACACAGAGTTACACAATAAACGAGAATAATTAAAGAGGAATTACCGAGTTGCCGAAAAGATATCATCAAACTTCTTCTTTAACGTGGAAGGATCCTGAAGTGGCCAATTGGCTTCATCTTGATGAACGAAAATGACATTTTCCAAAATGGCCTTTGAAACACCCATGAGTGCAGGAATCTCTCGATCCATGTCAGCACATCTATAGCTAAGGCAAACTTTCTAACAGATCAGAGAAACAAGTCAAGTTAAAAGATGAAAAAAATAGTTATATTTTCATTTAGTACATGTTTGGTTTCAGTTTTAAAAGAGTCAACAGTGATTACGAAGATTTAAAATTGATTTTGGTATGTTTGGAGGTTCTCAATCAGAATTGATTCTAACTTGAGATTTGTAGTTTTTGCCTCCAAATGTGAATTTTAAACAACTTTATTGTTCAACTCACTTTACCTTAATACAAACATAAAATATTTTAACTTAAACTTCCTTTTGACTAAAATCAATTATCATTTTACCAAAAACTCACTTTTAAATAAAACCAATTCAATCAAAATCACAAACACACACTTATTTAAGTTCTGAGAGTAAAACCTCGCCGGAATGAGGATTAATAGTTTGAAGCACACTCTCAATTGCCTTGTATTCCATCTTGGAGGCCTTTTGCGTGAGCTGAAAGGATCTTATGCAAACCACGTCTCTACCGGCGGCAGTTTTAAACCTGAGTTTAATTTGTCCCTTGGTTTCCGTTTCTCCGGCAACCTTCCCAATCCAAAAACAAATGCCAAACGGTGAGGAGACAACACAGTTTCGTGTAAATTAAAAAGTTAATGATTAAAAACAATGGGTGAATGAAGAAAATAGTAAGGGAGATAAACCTTGGGGTCGTGAATGAAGCTGTGACCAGACCTAGCATTTGGTGGCAACTCACCGGTGCAGGAAAGCTTCAAGCATTCTATGATTGTCTGCATAAAATGCATGTGTTAGATTAATTGGTTAATAGAGAGTGATGGTGTTAGTGTTGAAGTTTGAAATGAAGGAAGAAATGAAGCATACGGTTTTGCCGGCACCGTTGGGACCGACGATTAGGGTTAAGGGTTTGAAGAAGGTGATGACGTTCTTATTCTCCGGGTCGAAACTTCGGATGCCCTTGATCAGCATCTTATCAACCGTACTCATCGTTCCTTCCCTCCTTTGTTTCGCTCCCTCTCAAACACTACTCATTCGTATTTCACACTGCTTCGCACTCGTACTCACTACTCGTGCTAGACTACCCGCTTTTCTTCATAATTAATTAAATAATTTTATGTTGGGCCTCGTAAGATGGCCCAATACCACCGTAAAAAATATTATAAAGTTATATATTGTACTCTTCAATTAGACTTTTACTCTTAAATAAATAGCGAAAATTTAAATAAATTCAGATAGTTAACTATATTTCAACATTCTAAAATTTTCAAAAAACTATTTTTTTTTTTGAATATCTCATATCGAAAATTTCGAAAATAAAATTTTCGGCTCACAATATAACTACCGAAAATTTAAGAAAAATGAAATCTCTGGTCAAGTGTTTTTTTTGTTTTTTCTTACATTTTTTTCATTTTTCATTCAACTTTTTTTAGTGAGGAGCGAAAAACATTGTGGAACATTCTCGAGTTCGACCTCCTACACAATCTAATACGAGATCAGTTGTTGAAAAAAGAAGAAAGAGGAACAAAGAGATGCAAGAAGAAGAGGATTATGTTCAGCTTGAGTTTGAGCAGGAGGAGCAGCAAGATCCTGCGCTTGAGGATCATACACAGCAGGAGTAACAGGATCACATGCATCAGCAACCCGACCAACCTCTGTTTTCTGGAGGACCTTTCGATCTTTCTGTCCTTAAGAACTATGAACACCACATTGCAACTAGAGTGTGAAATGAACAAGTTGGTAAATAATTTATTTTATTACATAATATGTGTATAGTTTAATATATTTATAGTATAGTTTAGTATATGTATAATATAGTATAGTTTAATATATGTATAATATAGTATAGTTTAGTATATATATATATATATATATATATATATATATATATATATATAGTAAACTAACTAATAGTATAATTTATTGTGTTATTTTAATTAAACAAGATAGATGTATCTTGAAAGTTGTTTCAAATGACAAAAAACAAGACAAATTTATTGATATTGTATATGTATTACTTACTGAGATAGATCAATGGATTACTAGATCATAATTACATCCTCTACGAAAACGTAGTTTACATACGACCGATGGTAATTTTATATTTGCTTTTGCTGAGAGATGACACAAAGAGGCTGATTCATTTCACCTGTTATTTGGTGAAATGACTATTACTCTGTATATTGGACATACCATGTTATGGAAAGTTATTCACACCTCCCATTAATATGAATAAAGATTTGGCAATTGTTGTTGTTGTTGAGTTATTGGGAGTCGATGAGGCAGAAGCTCTGAATGAGACTAGGGTCAATATAGGTGCTTCATATAGCTTTGAATGGTTGAAAGTTGTATTTTTAAGAAACTTCATGAAGATTGATTTGACTGTGCAACGAGGGTATACCTACTTCATTTGGTAAGGTATATCATATTAGTTGACAAAAGTTTTACCTTTGTATGTGCAAAATACCTCATTCTTTTTTAAGACTTTGATACTTGTGGTAAATGGGCACGAGATCAGTTGCTCTTGTTTTATATGACTATCTTAGAGATGGTACCATGCCTGCAACGAAACAGATCGGAGGATATTCATTTATATTCCAGGTACTTTTTATATTATTTTTATACTTATTACATTGTTATTTGATAACATGCTTATTTAATTATTTATACTTTTTAATTATTTTCCATACATGGATTTATGAACATTTCTCTAACATATGTAAGCGTGTGGAGTGCTAAATAAACATCTTGAAATGTTGCATATTATAGAGCGAAGCTGAATGCTCTGGGCCTACCAATGTTATGTAGACACCAAATTACAATGAGAACATTGCAACACGATTTCAATTTGTGTCAATGTTTACGGGGTACATTCATTGGTGCTCCACGATTGTATCATATTTTCCCGATGTGTCTACAGCAGTTTGGGTATACTCAGTACATCTCTCCTACATCGTCAGTGCTCGTTGCTCGTGATGTTGATGTTGAACAGAGTATGTACGGGAACTCTGTTCAATCCCTCCGTACTAGATTGCATTCGGTCACATATCCACACGATTGCATTGACGGATACTTACAATGGTACAATAGGATATCTTATCATCGGATGCTACATTATGTTGTTGCAACACCTCCCTGTTTTGACGTTCCTAATGGTGTTGTTGATGTTGGTCTTGGTCATAATGATGGCGTTAGTGCCCCTGCAGATGATGTTGGTCCTGGTTTTAGTCATGGGTCCTTGATGTGAGACTTGAGTAGTTGCATTATCAGAATAAAATGTATCCACATGCTCAACAAATGAAGGATCGTGATATACGTCAAATCCTTCGGCTTTTTACCTTTCTTTCTTTTCACATCGTCATTTGTTTTGATCTTATCTGGTGGTGCACACATTGATGTTGTATTTGGATATGCTATTTCACGCAACATGCTCTTAAATGTCATTTTTCTAGCAACATTGATTGTTTTCCAAATTATATCCATCTATGATTTAATGTTCAAATCTGAAACATTTTCTAACTTTTCTTCCTCTCGACCACTATTCATGGTTAATTTCCTCTAATGTATATGAACTGCATCCAATAAGATTGAAACACCTTTCACCTTGTATCGTGTCAACTCACATGTCTAAAGTAATCCATGAGAGTTTCTAAGTATACAACGACACGTGATTTTGTCGTTACCGACATAACTGGCTCTCTTGTATTCATCAACAATATAAGCTAAAAATTTTCTTGATACAACCCAATTCAAATTCTCACAAAATGAATTGTTGTGTATATGCTCTTTGTGACCCTTACTTGTCTCAAATGACCAAATTATCTTAATAATTTGCAACTTCAACAGCTCATCTCATGCCTTACATAAATCTCTTTTACTGTGTTCCAAAAATATCTTCAATGACCAATGAGCATACTCAATCATAATATTCAAACATAAAAAATAACAAATAATATTTCAATAAAAAAATAGATCAAACTTGCATTGTTATTCCTAAATATGTATAAATATAAAACAAAATACAAAGTTTTAAATACATACCTATTGGTCGTAGTATTTCATAGATATAACATTCGATTGGTCCATGTTTCAATAAATATTTCCTTGTGAATAGTCAACCATGTTTCACTAATGTAGTCGTAGAAAATAATATCATCGACATATGTTTGCTCAATATTTTGGAAAAGTTGTTCGTACTTCTTCTCTTCATAACAATAAACAATTTTCCTCCGCAAATCTATAATAGATTTTTGCATATCCTTCTTCAATATATATATTGTTTGCATTTGACTTTAATATATTTGTCGACAAAGTAAAATTATTGAAGATGAAAATACAATTTCAATTGCATTCATCAAAGCATGTTATCTATCAGCCACGAACACATGAAGAAATAAGGTATTTGAAACAAACAACTTTTTTAACTTCTCAAATGTCCAACGAAAGTTTTCTCGACGCTCACAGACAATGTAAGCAAACGCAATATTGAATGTCAACCCAATTGAAGTTACACCAACAATTTTAAACAATGATAACCTATACTTGTTGGTTTTATAGGTATTGTCCATGATCAATACAAGAGGGAACATGTTCAACAAAGTCATGGAGTATGAGTGCATTCAAAACATGTCTCTCACAACATTGGAGCCTTCACGAGTCTTACTCCAACAAGTATATTTCTCAGCTTCAAGTAACTTCAAAGATGTTGCATATCAGTTTTGGGCCCTTTCAAATTTTTATGGTATGTGATTTTTCGCTTATAAATTTGAGATATGTTAGTAATGTTCTCTTTATCTTGATCTCACAAAGATGCCAAGATGTATCTCGATGCAACATAATACTTTGTCAACCTGTCGACATATTTCTTATCTTATTCATTTAAACGTCTTACAAATGCATTATTCTCAAAAACTAGCCACTAACTTATTGTTGTGAAATTCACACATTAAACTAATAATTCATCTCTCACCATTCTTTAATGGTATCGATCTAAGTTTAAACAGACAACCACACCTTTTAGTTGAAATCCCTAATTTACTTTTATTTGACTTATAGTTTTTCACCTCTGTCACACTCGAGAATAATTCTGATTTTCCTCTTATCTTTTTGGTCTCTATGTTAAAACTAGTAGGGCCCATTTGATGGACAAGATAAAGAGCCAGATATGATACATGTATCCTATTCCCTTCCTAATCCTTTGTTTGATGCAGCCATCGGATATGATACGGTAATCAAATTTTTTAAATAATCAGGTTGCAGTCGCATTATCCTATCCTTAATTTGAGTTGGGTTAAAATAATCCGTTCTCAATCGGATATCATTGTTGGTGTTTCTCTCTTCTTCTAGCGAGTCGTGTTCTAGTCTCCTCTGTGGCACTATGTTTTTGGTTGTTTTCTTATTTATTTTATTCTAAAAAATAATAATTATTTTTTTTTTATTCTATAACAATATAAAAAAATTGATGAAAAATAATAATTATTTTTTTTTCGAGATAATGTTATGATAGTAAAGGTTTAGATTGTGTTTTACTTTTTAGTTTTTGAAAACTATTTTATAAATAAATTTTAAAAAATTGTTTTTAAAAAGAAAATTTAAAAAAATTTGTTTGCTAACTTTAATTTTTAAAACAGTATTTGAGTAGAGAATTAAAAAAACTGAAAAATAAAAAGTAAAACACCATTTATTTGTTTTGCTTTTTTAGTTTTAAAAAGTATAATATTAAAAATAGTTTTACAAAATAGTTTTTAAAAACAAATTGTTTAGTTTTTAAATTTTAAAATACTAAAATAGAGTTTTTGAGATTTGAATCAAACAAACTCTAAGTCATTCTTCAATTGTGATAAATAGAGAAATCACAATTTTTTCAAGTATATAAAATTACTTCATAAATTATTTACATTTTTATGATAGTGAGTCATTCTTCAATTTTGATAGATAGAGAAATCACAATTTTTATGATAGTGAGTCATTCTTCAATTGTGATGGATAGAGAAATCACAATTTTTTCAAGTATATAAAATTACTTCATAAATTATTCACATTTTTTAGCATTTTTGTTTATTTATAAAAAATTATATGAATGTTATTTTGAAAGAACAATTTTTTTAAGTATATAAAATTACTTCATAAATTATTCACATTTTTTAGCATTTTTGTTTATTTATAAAAAATTATATGAATGTTATTTTGAAAGAAAACAAATTAAGTAAATTATAAGGACAAATTTGTCATTTTATCAAAATATAAATCATATCATCTTGTTATCCGTTGTGTATTAAACACTGAATAGGATAAACTAATTTTATCAAGTTTGTTATCATGTGCACATCAGGAAATGATAACTCTTTATCCTACCCATATTATATCCGGTCTCTATCCTACTCCTTATCCTATCTTGTCTCTATCATATCAGGTCCATCAAACGAGCCTGTAATGTTAACAACTACTCAATTTTGTTGGTCAACCTCTTTTTTCTGTGATACGACAACTTCTCGTAACTCAAAAATTTGAACAGTCGTAAATACTTCAATCAAATATATACAAAATTATGTTTTTTCCATCCCTAATTCAAATAAATAAATAATTAATACCAAAAATTTAAAACTTTGAAATTTTCAGTAGAATAAAATTAACTACAAAAAATTTGATCAATGAAATTTTCAGTACACAAATTAACACTACTGAAAATTTTGATTTTTCAAAAATCTGAAATTTTTGACAATTTAAAAAAAAAAAATTACATACCAAATTTTTGAAAACTAAATTTTTCAAAAGTATTAATTTATGTGTCGGATTTTGAGAAAAAAATGTTATCGGATAAAAAATATTTTTCGGTGGTATTATCATATAAAAGCATTTTCTATTACCAAATTTTCATTCTTCACTCTTGGATTGGAAATTGAGGCGAAGTTCCATATTTTTTTTGGATGAAGATCCTTCTACAAAAAATTGTTCAATTTGCACCTTATACAGAGGTCCCAAAACTCCCAAATAATTCTATCGAATTGGTACTTCTAGATGGTATTTTTTCGAATTGACCAAATTGATAGTGTAAAATACAATTAACTTTGAAATTTTTACTCTACCGAAAAGGCACTACAAAAATAACCAATGCTCCACAATTTCTTGAATGTATAAAATATTCAATTGTGGAATCTATTGAGCAATTTAAAGAGCTATGAATGTGATAAAATAACTCACGGTCCTATTGCAATTTGCAACTGAATTCCTTCCTCCGTCTTCTGCTATGATTCTAAAGGTAGCCGTAACAAATACCCCTTCCTGTCAATGTCTGAAGTGTACCTTCTGATCCTGTTTCTTTTTTTTTTTCTTCTAAACATCCTACTTTTTTTTCAAGAAAAAAATATTCTAAAATGTTCACTTAAAAAAATTCAAAATGTTTAAATTTTTTAATATTCACTAAATCACATTCTTAAAATGGAATTATATTAGAAAATCAATTTCATAGATTGCATCTCAAATATACCATCATGTATTTTTCTTACTATTTATTTTTTTTAGCTTTGGAGAGGGTTGCACTGAGTGCCACTTCCAACCATTTTTTTTTATATTATTTAACAAAAAATGATATTTTTTTGTCTATGTTTACACACAAAAAAAAGAAAATTTAGTAAATAATAATAAATAATTTTAATTATTTGTTAATAACACCTTTTAATAAATTAAAATTAGTAATTTAATATATATAAAATTATAAATTATAAATACTGAGGAGAAGTGTCAATAACATTTAGATGATTTTTTTTATTGTGATCTAGTACTATTATAGTCTGTATTTTTTTTTTTAGAATTTTATCTCTAATGTTCATTTTGAAACTCTATATACATATTTTTATTTTAGAATTAAATATTACATGTATTATATATACTA
>JBBPBQ010000001.1:52236873-52270776 GCA_037974755.1 Cicer yamashitae | reverse complement strand
AATAATAGTTCAAATTTCTTGTTGTTGATCAAAATAGTTATTTATAAATTTTGGAGATAATTCCAAAAGATTTATAAAAAAAACAAATTAATTGGTAAGAAAATTATATACTTTACTTTAAAAAAATCATCATAATATTTATTTTGAAAAGATAGTTTGTAAGTCTTATTCGAAAATAATTTTTTTTGTTAGAGTTATATATTAATAAATTTCATATTTCAAGTCAAATAAAGATATCATTCTATGATGGATATATAAGTTATTTTGTTTATCCGACTTATATTTTGTTGAAAGACAAAATTAACATGTTAATCAAGAATTTATGTTAGCCATGGTTTATTACTTGTCTAATGATTTTTCAATTTATAAATAATATTTCTTTTATTAACAGTGTGTTCACTATCTGTCTCATATTTCTCAAATTTATAACTAATATTTCTTTCATCTCTACTACTTTTATCGGCAAACATTTACCTATACTAGGAAGAATATTACATGCAAAAAAATAATAATAACCAACCATCTTCTGGTTCATCCATTGGATAACTTTTAAATGTAAAGTGACTAAAAGTGTCTTGAACATTCATTTTTAGAAAAATCTATATCAATAATTTTAACAAATACATTTTTCTACTCATACATCTCTCAAACTTGTATCGACGATCAATCATCCATATATATTTTCAATTTTACCTGTTTTGATTGTTTTGGTAAATTTATATATAACCTCTTTTGCGATTTAATAAAATATTCGACTCTTCTATTTTTTATTTTTTTATTTATTTTGAAAAGTACGATTCATATTTTCAAGTTGACATTTATATCTTATATTATTTATTAAATTAATATAGTATAATATTTCTTTTACAATTGATAATAAAGTCAAATGATTTAATATTTGTTGAGACGGTGTTAGATTTACCTAAGATATTAGTTTTAGTTTTCAGAATATTAAAATGTGAGGTATTTTTACGAAGAAAATATTTTTGAGGCCCTTTTTATTGAGTCAAAATTTTATTTTTTTAGAGAGACTTGCTCTAGTGCCTTACGCCGATCATTTCAATTGTTAGATTTTAAAGTATTACGCGGTAAGTTGTAAAAATGTTATTTGTCTTGAGGTAGTGAATGCAAATAGAAGTTAAAACGAAATTGAAAAAAAATAACCACTTATTGAAATATAAAGTGTAAGATATTAACTATACATAAGTTAAATTTATTAGTCTATTATAATTAAAATATAAAACAAAGTTAAACTACTTAAAATGAAGCTTTGAACACGGGGTTCGAGTATAAACTTGATATTTTTATCTTTTAACTAATTATCTTGTGAATGACAATCTTTTAACTATTTAATTAGTGATAGACATGTGTCTCGTGTATACTTGTATAGTAA
Source organism: Cicer yamashitae (assembly GCA_037974755.1). Taxonomy (NCBI): domain Eukaryota; kingdom Viridiplantae; phylum Streptophyta; class Magnoliopsida; order Fabales; family Fabaceae; genus Cicer; species Cicer yamashitae. The sequence goes on along the minus strand of JBBPBQ010000001.1, from coordinate 52,269,383 downwards.
ATTATAATTATTGTATCATAACATCTTACATATTTTTTATGCAACGGCGACAAACATTTGTCATTTGTACAATAAATTATAGTTAATGTATTATAAATTTACATACACTTTTGTATATAAGATATTTAAGAAACATATTATAACCAAATACATATTTCTCTTTCAATTAACTCATAATGATCATCTCTTAACTAATTAACCTATGACAAACATTTTTCTTATGCATATTTATCTTTTAACGAATTGACTCATGAATGACCACATTTTAACTAATTGATTAGTGACAGTAAGTAACATTTGTCCTATGATTGATTCGTACAGTAAATTATAATTAGTTGTTATAATTTTCTACAGACTTTTCTCTCTCAATTTCCAAACAATTTTTTTACGCTATATGCATCACTGACAAATATGTCTTGTGTAATATTTGACTATGACAAACATTTATCTTGTGTGATTTGTATAGTAAATGATAATTAGTGTATCATATATTTAATGAAGTTATGTTTTACTATAGAAATATGTTCCTCAAATAGCGAATAAATGTATAACTTATTTATAGTTTAACTATTTTTTTTTTATAATTATCTTTTATATATTATATAGATATCCAAGGAAAATTTTATTCTATACTCCTACAATTATACTCTTACCATAACATTCTACATAAACTACGTATTTTATCTTTCGTTTTTATATAAAAAAATTGTCTTATCCCCACTATCCTCAATTGTGTTCCAAAAAATTTAAAGTTTAAGTTTTTTGAAACACAAATGTGTTCTAAAAAATTTGAAGTTTTAAATATTTGTCTCGTGCATAGTTTGTATTATAAATTATCAATAATATATTACAGTTTTGTTCAATTGTATCAAACAAATATTCAAGAGGGACACTAATAATCAAATGCATATTTTTCTCTTAACTACTTGTTTCGCGAATTACCACCACTTAAATAATTAATTACTATAAGATAAAAAAAAAGTTAAATAATTAATTAGTGACTAAAATTTGTCTAGTGTATGATTTGTACGTTTAATTATAATTAGTATGATAATTTTATTGCACAAATCATATAGTTTATCTATGTCCATATATTTGTCCAATATATAATTTCTATATAATATTATAATTAGTGTATTATAATATTCTTCAAATTTTTAAGTAGAAGACATTCAATAGACACTAATAATGAAACTTTTAATAAAATAGTTAATGAAATATTATATTTTAACTAATTGACCAATGAAAAACAATTATCTCGTGTTATTTTAACAAGTTTATTTTCTATCATTGGATCTATAAGTCCATCCAATCTCATTTGATCCAATGGTCGAACTTACTAATATAATGGTAGAAACAAACTTTTGTGTGGTGCAAAACTTACCTCACTTGTGCACCATAGAATTGACTAGTGAATTATAGTTGATTCATCAAAACCATATTTTAACTAACATGCAAGTGGTGAAAGACACATTTCTCTTTTAATTAATTAATTTGTAAATACATAGTTCTCTTTTAATTAATAAATTTGTGAAAGATCAATTTGTTTAACTATTTAATCATTGACACACATTTGTCAAGTGTATGATTTATACAAATATTCTCCAAAAGTTTGGTTTTGTTCAGATTTCGTGAGAAAATATTGTAAAACCCTTAGTAACATATTTTATTGATCGAAATTTGTCGAATACAACAAACTATAGTATATGAAAACAAATTTGCCTTTTATAAAAAAGTTTTGGCTTAGTTGCTATTTTGGTTCTTCTATTTTCACCAATTCTCATTATTAGTCTACTTATTTTAAAATTCGATAGTTTTTGTCCTTCTCGCATATTTTTTAACTAAAAAAAATAGTGATTTATCATATTTTATATGATGTGCCATACGATCTGATGACGTATAACCATTTATATGCATTAATAATTTATATATTATTAATTAAATTACAAAAATGAATAATTTTATAAGCTAAGACTAAAGTTTTAATAGAATTTTATTGCAATTTCATGGATATTTATCATTTCACCTCATTGCATCATATGTCATGTCGTTTAAAATATGTCACATATCAATTTTTTAAAAAATGACTAAAACTGTTGGATTTTAAAATAGGAGGACCAATTTCATAAATTGATGAAAATGAAAATAAGAGGACCAAAATGGTAATTAAATAAAAAGTTTTTAAATTTTTAAAATGACAATCACATTGAATTGAACAAAACTAACTTGTTATTTATCAGTTTAATTTGGATTTGTATTTTGTGAGAAAATATTGCAAAAATCCAATCAAACCAAATCACATGTTTTTAGTTGATTTTGATTTTTTTTTATCTCTCCTTAAATTCGAACTAACGTATCAATTAAAATTGTTGAATAATTTTTAAAATTTTAATAAATTTAATTTAATTAATTAATTAAGTATATTATAAATTCAACTCAAATTATCCGAGTTCACATTAATCATATACAGCAATATATGTTAATATTAAAGTAATAATAAAATGCACTTTATAAATAAAAAATTTAAGAAAAAATAACATATATGAAAATGTAAGAGAGATAAGAAAATTTAAAATAACAAAAAATAATAAAATATGAAAAAGTAAAAGAGAAGATAATATAAATTAAATATTTGTTTTTTAATAATAAAAAAACATTTTTTTGGTTCAAAGATAATAAATTTTACTATAATTAACTCACATAAATGTGAGATCTGATAAAGACGTTTAATATAATAATATAAACATTTGTCAATTGAAATAGGAGTTCATAACAATAAAAAATATTTAACATTTAAAAATATAATACATTAAAAGAACGAGAAATAATGATAATAGTGTTAGACATTAAATTTTATAGATATATAATAAATAGACTTTTGTATTGTTAGTTTTAGTGTTCTATCGTCATATTTCGTGAATAAAGTTATCCGTGCTATACAGCAAAACTTGTTAATTTCTCTTATCAATTTTGTGCTTCTCAGTTTGTTTCACGTCTTCCACTTTCCTAGTTTGTTAGTCTCTTCGTATGTTTTTATTTTTATTTTTATGTTTTTTTTTTTTTTCTCTTTCTCTCATTTATGAATTGAAACTGAATTCACCTACTGTCTAGAGTTCATAGAGATAAACGTGAACTAAAGTTCATTTATAACTAAAAAAAATGTGAAATTAAAAATTTAATGAATTGATACAAATACAAAATGAATAAAATAACAAGAAATTCACTTATGTTTGCAAATTTATATACAAAGGAGTTTAATATGTTTACTTGTACAAGAGAACTAGATTCAGGTGTACATTTACCGTGATTGAATTTACGTATGGTTTAAAAAGATATGTAAAATTCAATTTTTAGATATAAAACGATACGCAAATTCAATTTCCAGATATATTTATGTGCATTAGTTTTATGTAACATATAAAAATTTAGAATTTACAAATAATTTATGAAGTAAATCTACCTATATGTTAAAACTATTTTTTGATACACAGAAATTTCATTGTGTATAATTCTCAAATTCAAGTAATTAATAAATTTTAATTATTGATCACACTTTAAATAAATCTTTCAATAAATTAAAAAATGTGAATTTTTTTATAAAAATTAAAATTAAAATAGAGAACTAAAAATTTATTTAATCATTTGAAATATATATAATCCCTATCGTTTTTCTGTTGTTTTAGTGCCACCCAGTGACACAAGGTTTTGTTCGTCCTCTGTATCGTGGACTGATCACGTGAAGAAATAGATCAGAGAAAAGAAAAACCGTTGATCTCGATTCCATTTGCGTTCAGATATCGCGAGTGAAGAACTCATACGAATTCGAATATGAAGGCAACGCCGGGAAGCTCCGGGTACTTGGAATTGTATCCGGAGAGAAAAATATCGTATTTCAAGAATCCCTACATTCTCGGTGTCACCGCTGCTGCTGGCATTGGTGGACTCCTCTTCGGCTACGACACCGGTAACTACGCCATTTTCTTCTTCTCAAATTTAATCAATCAATTGAGGTTCGGACTTCTGTTTAACTCTTTTTAGATTGGACCAATATTTTGTTTACTAGAGTCTGAGTTCTAAATTCAAGTTCAATTTAGCAAGAATAAAAAACGAATTAAGCTTCTGCGGTTTGATTGAGTGTGGAACTGTTCTTTTTCTGTATGCAGGTGTTATATCAGGGGCTCTTCTATATATTAAAGATGATTTTGTCGATGTCCGGAACAGTAGCTTCCTTCAGGTGCAAGGTTTTCTGCCTTTTTCAATTTTGTAGGCTTCACAATGCATCGATTCTAATGTATAGGGGGATACACTTATTGTGGATCACTTTTAAAGTGTTCAACCAATACACCATAATTTTAACCTTTGGATTTGGGATTTATCTATGCTGTCCAATGAATCCAATTGTTAAAACTACAAGTGCATCGGTGGATCGCTTCAACTTTTTAAAAGTGGTATGCCGTGTTTGTCACCATTATTCATATGTTTATTACCTTTTCCTTTTTTTTTGTATGCTTGTGTGGTGGTTGGGGTGTAGGAGTTGGATGTTATCTCCATCAAGAGCGAGAAACATAGCTATGTAATAGGATAAATGAAACTTGCTGCTTGATAATCTCATTTGCATACTTGTTTGCATATTATCTTCTCTGGAATCCAGATCATTTTACATTTTTAAGTTACCAGGAAACAATTGTAAGCATGGCATTGGTTGGAGCAATTATTGGAGCAGCAATAGGCGGCTGGATTAATGATGTTTTTGGACGTAAGAAGGCGACACTTACTGCTGATGTTGTCTTTACTCTTGGATCAGTTGTTATGGCTGCCGCACCAGATGCATATGTTCTCATATTTGGCCGTCTTCTTATTGGCATTGGTGTGGGCGTAGCTTCTGTCACTGCTCCTGTATATATTGCAGAATCCTCGCCATCAGAAATAAGGGGTTCATTAGTTAGCACAAATGTGCTTATGATAACTGGTGGACAGTTTCTTTCTTACCTCATAAATCTTGCCTTTACCGAGGTTAGGCCTGTCTTTCTTTGCTCTCTAACTCTCCTAGTCGCGGTGACACTACGTGACAGTCAACTTGAGTAAATGAAGGTTTTTTTGAAACTTATTTTAAAAGTATATAGGAATGTGTCTAGGTTATGTTTCCTTTGATTATCGTTTTGAAACCTAAAGAGGTAAATCATCTCTATTTAGACTTTCCAAAAGTTCAGAAGATATTGGCAGAAAAGGAATAAGAGATATCAAAAGGCCAACAGAAGGCTGGTGTTCTGGTTTTAAAAAATCAGGGTAGATAGATGGAAACTTCTGTTATCCAGCTCACTAACTTCTGCCATACTATTATAAAGTTGATCTTCTGCTTATTTTTTGATAATTTAGATGCAAATTTGAATTTTTTTTTAATCCAATTTAAAACACTCAAGAGTTACAGATTTTCTTGAGAAATTTATTTTTCTTTTACCGTCTTGATTACAGTTGATAATCTAAATACCCAGCTATCAGTCAAAAAGCCGATGTAATAGAGCGCAAATCTCTAATTTTGAGGTTATCTTTATGATTATTGTTCTGAGGTTGAAAGTGATAGCATGTATTGTCAGGAAGTTTCAAAATGTCATAAATGAGAAACTTCTGGATTACATTTCCCCTTGAAACAAAATCTGATGCTAGATTTTTTTCTTCATATTAATGTTTATTTCATACCCTTTCCCGAAAATTGCTTATTTCATATTTGTTGGCACATAAGAATTCCATTTTTGCAGCTTGAAGGGGTAGCAACGCCATCAAAATATATATTGGGGCAGCATCATTGAAGGAATTATTATGTTCTTTCCGGCCTAATTTCATGCTTTTATGTTATTTGTTTTTTTAATTGTATGCTTGTCTCTCTTTCCTCCATATAAAGAAAAGCCGTGTAATACCAGTGCAGTTTTGCCCTCTCTAGGCTAAAACTTCTATGGCCATCTAGAATAGATCAATAATGTGATATTGGATCCATTGCTACTTACGTGTCTACTCGGGAATCGATAAATGAATAATTAGACATTGCAAGGATGTTACACATTACTGGAAACACTGGCATCTACTTTTAGAGATTAATTTTATATAGAAAATTTTTGTTCTATTTTTCAGTGATGTGCTGCCACATAGTTTTACTAGTTTGAAAACTCATAAGATGTCAAGTTCATTAAAGGACGTGACAGCATATCATTGAATGGTAGTGTAAGACATTTTTACTTCACCATGTATTCATATTGAATTAATTTTTTATATTTCTAAAAATACGAGAGGGCTTTAATGTTGATCAAGCAACTGTTAGTGTAATGAAAGGCTAAATAGGTTTATATCTTGAAATTTTGTTTGGCTCAATGGTATCGCTATTACCTGTTAGAATTTCTTTTCTAATTACTTGAGAAATTGCCTAATGAAATTTTAATAAAGCAGGTTCCTGGGACATGGCGATGGATGCTGGGAGTTGCTGGGTTGCCAGCTGTTATTCAATTCTGTGTCATGCTTTTCTTGCCTGAGTCTCCAAGGTGGCTTTTCCTGAAGGTGAAAAGCTTCCATTTCTTTTTGCAGATTGTTTAGGGTATTCATTCCTTGAATGCTTTCCTTATAATAAAAGCTATCTTACACCAGTATCTTTTATGTACAGAATAGGAAAGATGAAGCTATTTCTGTGCTTTCTAATATCTATAATTATGAACGCCTAGAAGATGAAGTCAATTACCTCACAGCTGTTTCTGAGCAAGAACAAGAACGGAAGAACATCAAATACATGGATGTTTTCCAATCAAAGGAAATCAGAAATGCATTTTTTGTTGGGGCCGGACTTCAGGTTATTGAGACAAGACTAAAATTTTCTGTTTCTAAATTCCACTTTCTCAAGTTTTGCAGTGCCAATCTGAATCACCTCTTTATTTTAGAAGATTAATATGTCTACTTTAATAAACATTTAGACTTAAATATAATTTTGGTTCTTTATCTTTTATCTGGTCTTTTATTTTATTTTTGATTAATTTTTGTCTATCTTTTATAAGTGATGTATTTTAGTCCTTATCACAATCACAAGAAAAGCTACAATAACATCTGGTCATTGAAATCCCTTATAACAATTGCCAATATGTATCCACTAAAATATTCTTTCAAAAAACATCAATTTCACCTAATAATAGACTTGCACTTGAAAAAACTCTTCTTGCATGTTTTAAAACATATATAAACTCTTTGAAATGAAGGGGATTTATTAGAGTTTTTTGTATTTTTATCTCTTCCTTGTTAAAGTTGCATACTTAACTTTACAAGTGATCCAAGATTAGACTTCAATAGTTCATGACAATAATCATACAATTGTTTGAAAGGGGTATGATGAAAATGACTAACATTCATCCTTTATAAAAGATAAAAGACGAAAATCAATTAAAAAAGAGATAAAGGACCAAAACGAATATTTGATAAAAGATAAAGGATCAAAATTATATTTAAGCCGACATTTTATTTGTGATTTTGGGATTATATGTTTTGGTTCGACTAAAAAAAAAATCAGCTGTAGTTTATAACAACAAACTACAAACTGGCAGGGAAATTATAATGGACTTCCATGTCTATTTTGAATTTCAATGGACATGATTATGATTGTAAAGAATTTTTAAAGCAGTTCATTTTAAAATAACAAAGTTTCATTAAGCTGCAAACAGCTTTCTAATATCTCAACACTCAAAGGATATATCTGCATAGATATTGAATGCATGTGACTGCTTGCATCTTAAGCTGTGTAACTTCTCTCATATTTTCATAATTATGCAGGCTTTTCAGCAGTTCACAGGTATCAGCATAGTCATGTATTACAGCCCCACAATCATTCAAATGGCTGGGTTTAATTCCAATCAGTTAGCTCTTCTTCTATCTCTCATTGTTGCTGGCATGAATGCTGCTGGAACAATTCTCGGCATTTATCTAATTGACCATACAGGACGAAGGAAGTTGGCCCTCACAAGCTTGTCAGGTGCAACCGCAGCTCTGGCAATCCTTTCTGCAGGATCTTACCTTCAATCATCTGACTCCGCAAATAAAACCTTTGGGTGGATAGCAATTGTTGGGTTAGCCTTGTATATTCTTTTTTTCGCTCCAGGAATGGGACCAGTGCCATGGACTGTGAACGCCGAAATCTACCCGGAAGAGTTCCGAGGTGTGTGTGGGGGCATGTCAGCCACTGTAAACTGGATTTGCAGTGTGATAATGTCTGAGAGCTTTCTTTCAGTTTCTGATTCAATGGGCCTTGGTAGTAGTTTCGTGATCCTTGGTGTTATATGCGTGGTTGCTTTTTTCTTTGTGCTCTTGTTCGTGCCGGAGACAAAAGGATTGACATTTGAAGAAGTGGCTCTCATATGGAAAAGGAGAGCCCGGGGTAAAGATTATGACACACAAAGCCTTCTTGAGACAGGAAGCCAGTTCTAAGCGCCTCATTTGTGAGCTGCAGTATTATTTGGCGCGAGCTAGGACACTAGTCATAGTCATTTGAGTTGTTAGTTGCCACATTATGGGATTCTTGGTGGTAGCTTTGCTGTGATCCTATGCCGTGGATTTGTACCTTTACCAAGACATTATTGGTGTGGTTGATGTGTGTGATCTTCCAAAGATTTATTAAGGAGAATTTTAGTTCAGGAAATTTTGCAAACTAATCTTCAATATAGGAATTAACCAAAATAAAGTTTCATGGTTAAATACCAACTCGATTAACCATGTATCCCAACTTTGGTTGATAACATTTTCAATTGAAGAGAGATGTTTGCTACTTCCTGAATTAGGAATCTGCCAAGAGTAATTAATTTAGTAAGAGATGGGATGTGTTCTTGGCAAATATAAAAATCAAGTAAACTTGTGATTCTTAGTTTGTTAATTATGAGTACTACGTGTGATTTACTACTGTCGTGATGTATGTATGGTATTTGATGTTTGTATGTTGCATGGGCTGAATGAAAACTAGGGTAATGATATATTTTTTGGATAAAATGAAACTAGTACACTCTAGTACATTATCCCTTCTCACGGATTGCACTCAATTTTCCGCAGGTTTTAAAAGGACTTTTATATTGAAATGAGCTGTTATTTTGACATAATAAGACAACAATTTTCTACAATAATTTTGATGGTTAATTCATTTCAATTACATGATTAATTATGTTAATTAGATATGAACACCTTTTATCACAGTTAGAGAAATTAATGAGTAATGAAGAGGACCTCTGCAGTGGTGTTAGCAAGGCTGTCGTATTTTGCCTAAGTGGTGGATCTAACACTATTTGTTTCTTGGCCCACCATGAAATTAAGTTGGGACCCAATAACCTAATATTTAGGCTTTGCATTATCTACGTTAAGAAGATTGTAATTACTAGAAGGGTTGTTTTTAATGAACTAATCTCGTGGAAGTGATGTCTTACAAAATGAAGAAAGTGTTTCATTTTATATGTTTGAATAATCCAATCATGAAGATATTGACGTTCCTCCCTTCTAATCTAATATTGTGAGAGATATAGAATGTTATTCTCATGTTCTCTTGATAATCTAAAATAATAAAAAGTACTCTAAGTGATCTTTGTAAGTTGGTGAAAATGATAAAATTAGTACAATTAAATGCAATTTTAGAATCTCTGACAACTTTGTTCAAGTTTAAAATAATATAGTTTTACTAAAATTACGGGAAATTCTATCATTCTATAAAAGTCATCACTAATTTAAATATGTATTAAATTTTCTTTAATAACTTTGAGTTATTACACTATACAAATTATTGGGTACAATTTTTGCAAAATAAAATAATATATAATTAATAAAAATAACTTTAAAATAACGATTATCTCCTTGTACGTTGCTCAAATGTTAAAAACCAATACATTCAAATTTAAAAGATTTATATGGCATGCATGGATTGAAGTCATCAAGAAGAATCGAGTTTCAAAGCGAATGTTAAAAATTAGAGCAACTATGCTAGTGGGTTAGTTAACTAAACTTGATTCGTTCCTTCAAAAGTAAATAATTGCTTGTATATATATTTCTAAATTTAAAACTTCACAAAATTAAATAGAAATAAGTTTATTCATTCTAACAAAAAAGTTTATTCATTGTGTTACATCCAAGAGTTGTCTTATATAGTCTGGAAATTTGTTCTGCAAAAATCACAATTATAAAATTAAGAGAAAAAATAAATTTTACATCATCATCAGTTAATAAAAAACCATTTATTTAACTAATTTCACTATATGATTGTACCTTCCACCAATCAATAACTATATAATCTATAACTTATCCAGTAGCAATTTCGTACAGTATCTAAGATTGCAATGTAATAACTAACTACACCCAAAATTTAAAAATGTGTCTATAAATAGTGATGTACAGATGTAGCAGTAATATTTGCAGATTTTGTGTTCTCTGTTCTATGTATAGTGCATACTTTTATTCTTCTCTTATATAACCTGGAGGCTGGAATAGGAAAGTGCAGGATTAATTGCTATTGTAAAGTATATGATCTATAATATCCAATGTGATAGTTAAAAGGTATGAATAATTGAATGTGATGGATGAGTCCTTACTGTCCCCACCACCCAGAGTCCCCATTGGTGAATGGACCTCACTCAATTCAGACTTCCAATGTCTATTACTTGTCATGTTTATATCTCTTGTTTTCCATTTGAATGAGTCTTGTTAATAATTATGAAACAATTAGACAAAAGTTAACACTTAACTCAAATAAGAGATTTTATTTTTCTCCATAAAACAAAGAAATATAGATCCATTTAAAATTTTTTGCATTTCATACGCTCAATTCACGTTAAACACTCAATCAATTGACCAGCGTGTTGAGTTTTTGTTTGTAAATGAACTGTTTTATTTTTTAATGAAAAATTATTATTCAAATTGTTCAGACTTAATTGCACTTTTAATCCCCTTATTTTTACAGATTCACGAAATTGATCTCCCTATTCTAAAAGTCAACAGTTTTGGTGTCTCCATTTTTTAACTAAAAAATGATGGCGTGAGATGCTTTAAATAATATGACATATGAAAAGATGATGTAAAATGATTAATATCTATGAAATTGGAATAAAACGCCGTAATAACTTAGCTTTCAACATCGATTTTTTTTCTTCATATTTTTAATTTAGTTAATGACATATAAATAATTAATGCATCTAGATGGTTCTATATCATAATGTATGTCACGTCATTAAAAATGTCAAATCTTCATTTTTTTTAGTTCAAAAATATGAGGGAGAGATCAAAACTCTCGACTATTAAAATAGAGGGACCAATTCCGTAAATTGATTATAATAAAGGGACCAAAACTGCAATTAAATCAATTATTTAACTATTTAATCATTTAATCATTGTCTCATTAGTGATTAGATGATTAATCTAGCATTGAAAACCAAAACAAAGAAGGAAATTCATCACTCATCCTTATTCTTACAACTAACTTCTATAAATGTTAACGGGTACACCGCTCATCATTAGTATAATTAAATATGTTATAATTTATCAATCACTAATAAAATTTCATGGTATATTCGAACATGGAGTGAGCATATTATACAAACTCACAAAAAGACATTCTATGAAACATTAAAATTTAAATTTGAAGTCAAGTTACTTGTAAAAGCAATACAAGGTATTTGTTTTTATTATATCTTGTGCATGATGAATAACTTGTAAATATAAAATTGGTTGATGATATGGAAGATCATTTAAATTGTAAGTTAGCAAATATTAGAATGAAAATTCTATAAGGTTTGCTCAATATATAATTAATTTTAACATAAAACTTCACTTCACTAATTGAATGAAGGAAGGTTCTGTTTGCTACCGACAGTGGAAAGATAGAGGCAAAGTTGCTATCAAGAGTCATGTAGGAAACATTTTAACTGCATGGAAAAAGACAAGTCATATCTTAAGTCGGTGGCAAATGAAAAAATGTACACTCAAATATCATGCTAGCTAGTTACGTGTTTTTCAATGTTATTGGCTTAAATTAAAGAACCAATTGTCAAAGAAGATTCTCCTCAATCATTCAAAGTAGCAAAAGAGAAAAAAGTAATTCTAATCATTATCACCATCTAAAGTTACTATAGAACCAACAACACTAAAATATAGAAGATAAAACATATCTTAACTAAAGGTGGCTAAGTTTACTATATTTATTCAAACACTTTTGAACAATATTATTTACAGGTGAAATTCAAATATCATATTTGGAGATATAATTAAATATAGTCACTACAACAATTGTGGTCTCTAGCAACACTTTTTTAAGCAACGTGTATAAAGTGTTGCTTAAAAGTTGATAAAACAATATTTTATGTCTGTTGCCATCACTGTTCGTGTAACAGTGTATAAACGTTCCCTAAAATATTTATGGGAACAATTTTGAAACGTCCCTGTGGTAGCTCTTTAACAATATATGATAACCGTCCCCTTAAGTATTTCTAGGAACATTTTTAAAATATTGCTTAAAAATTTAACATTGATGAAATTTTTTGCAGAAGAATTCTTTCAAATACATTTTTCAATAATAATAATAATAATAATAATAATAATAATAAATAATACATCAATAAATAAACTAGTTTATAAAAGTTAGACAATTTTGATTTCCTCACATTGCAGTTTTATGAGTTCATGACTTAGTTATAATTAATGTTTAATTGAGAATTAAAAAAAACTCAGAGAAAGGAAAGAACTTTATTGTGCTTGGTTTTCAAAAATCATAGGAAAGAAAGGAAAAAACTATGTGGAATTCACAAAAATGCAATCCTTTCAAATTGGAAAGAAATGGTGAAAGTGGAGGAAAGCATACAAATATATATATATTTTTTATTAGTTATATTGATATTTTACCTTTTTAAATGTTATTTATGTCATTTTATTATTTAATTTTTTCTTTCCTCTCTCATTTTAAACAACCAAACAAGATAGAAAAATGTCTCTACCTTTTCTTGTTTCTTTTAAAAATTGAGGAAAAGATAAATTTTTATTAGTCAATATGACACTAATGACTATTTTATAACTGTACTCGAAGAGATTTTAAGATATAGTAAAGAGATATTTTAAATAATTTAGCTTTAACAAAATGTTTAAAAAATTTCTTCATTTTAAAAATTATACAAATTTATTTTCAAAACAAAATAATTTATATTGATTCAAAAAATAAAAGATAATTTATATAGAAGATTTTGAATTATCTAACATGACATTCTATCGTAAAATTATTTCATTCAAACACACTTTAATAATTATAAAGTCATTACCATGATTTAAAATTACAATCGCAAGTGCGGTTATCTTGTGAACTTTAATATTACACTAAAATACATACAAATACAATTAATACGACTACAATTATGGTTGTAATTTAGCTGTAAAAATCTCAAATTAACTTTTATATTGTGATAGTAATTAGTGTTGGATGCCACAATTTAAAACTACAAAATATACCAAATCCATTATTGAATTGTTTACCAAAAGAATCCGTTGTTGAATCAAAACATAACGCATGGAACATCGTTTAATTGAAAATCACATATTGATCAATAAGAAATGCAAATCATATGTAATTATTCTGTTATATGGACGTATATATAAGTCGCATAATTATAACTTTTTTATGAATAGATGAGATGCTATAATTATTATTAGAAATTGTTATTTTTGAATTTTGAAAAAGTTTGAAAAAACAATTAATGCCACCGAAAATATTACTGGGTTGAGTCGCGGACTAGGTCGCTCTCTTTAAGACGTTTCGAGGCACTGCCTAAAAGGTGCAAGGTAGGATAAAACAGCCCAGATAACTGTTACAGAGTTCTAAAACCGTTCGAATTACACCCTCAATATGGCAGTCTGACGACTACCACTCGCAATATGGCACGAAGGCCACTCAAGAAAAAGAAGAAGATGAAGAAGTAAGAACGGGGGGAAGAAGAGAGAAAAGCCTCAGAAGCGGAGTGCTTTTGGTGTGATTTTTCAACTGAGGGGAGCTCTCTATTTATAGAGGAATTCCGTAACTGGATCAGAGAAATCAGTGGATCCATCAGAGCGCTCTTGTTGACCGTTCCAAACCTTGACCTCAGGAAACGTGTGCTCCAAAACCGCTGCCCACCCAAAACGTGCGCCTTTGACTACCTGAAAGTGCGCTAGGGTTTTTGACTTTGAATAAAGACCGGGCAACAGCAGTTACGTGGCACCTAGGGTTAGGGTTTTGACCGGGCAAAAAGGAGAAGACTGGATCAAATCATTAGGTAGATTCGGTGGAGGGCAGTTACGTAATTAACGCAACAATCAGAGGTAAAACGCAAGCAAGCATTTAATTTAAAAATTAATTAAATAATTTTTTTTTATTTTTTTTATTTTTCATTTATAAAAAATAATAATAATACACCACAAGCCCGAACCCGAGCCCGCCGGGCTGGACAGACGGCGACGGCGCGCGTGTGGTGGCCAACTTTGCTTGCGTTCTCCCTCCTTCACAAAATTGGGGTACCCCTTGGGGCACACCCCAAGGTACATACCTCCACCTTATATACCCTTCCAAAGTGTGGTATCCCTCCTATGTGGGACTTCTCATTTTTTCAATTCACAACCACACTAGCTCATTAATGTCACCATTAATACCAACAATTCTTCCATTAATTTTATGAATAGATGAGATGCTATAATTATTATTAGAAATTAACACACAACTGCGATGTTATAAATTCAAATCTAAAATATGGTGTTCAACTTAACAATATCAATATTTTTATCAATTAAACTAGAACTTAAAAACCCAATGAAAAATCAATATGGAGAGTAAAATGTGTCCTGTTCTCTTCTCATAAGAAATTGTTAATAGAGTCAAATATTGGGGTCCACCAAGCAATGAACGTCTTCTTCAATTATGGCTTTTCACATAAGCATTGCCAATTGCATTTAATTTGTATAATAAGCCTGTAATAATCAATAAAGTAAATAGCTCAACTCCTATTTGTATTCATTAATTAATACCTCAAGTGTACTTATAAATACTTGCAATTAACGTATACTCTTCATCCATATATATATTTGAAGTACTTGTATTTGTATATCACACGAAAATAATTAATTTTCTGCCCGGTGTTTTTACATTCACATTAACTAACAATGAATATGATTTTGCTTACTTTCCCTTCCAAAGAGAGATTTTGTTTTTTTCTTCATAATTAATTTCCTGTTACCAAATTTCTTGCAAAGTAATTTTGCTTTAGTTAATTTAGTCTATTGTTTTTCTCTTCCTTTACTTAGAATTTAGCTTCCTTAATCTCTTCCTAAAAGAGTTTATCATTACATAGAAAATATGGAAGTAAATAAATATATGTATAATTAACATGGGCGGAGATACTTGGTTTTAAAAAAAGTTGTCAAATTTTGTCACATTTTATTAGTAAAAGACTTTTATTAGAATTTACTCCATAAGATAAGATAAAAATGCTTTCTAAACCTCTTGAAAATTTTTGGCGTATGTTTTTTTTACTCATTTTTGGCACTACATAATTTATGAGAAGTACTTATTAGAAAAATGAGTTTGTAAAAAGTATTTTTTATATATAAGAAATTCATGATGATAGATAATGCTTCAATCAGAAGTAAAAATATTTTAAAATTTATTAAGCATTTATAAAAATATTTATATATATTTTTCTAATAACACCAGTGTGAATCAAATTTAAAATTTACGAATTCCATATTTATTTTTTAATCTGAAACAAACCATTAAAACTAATTATGGATTTAATAAAAAAATTAATTTATGGGAATTACTATATGAGTCAACAAAAATGTCCGGTACGTATTCATTACATTTCTGAAGTTTATTCGAACGCGTCATGCAATTATTCCCTAGCATGGACCCTAGCTCTAAAATATAAGAATTAGCATATATCATGCCTCAAATATAACCAAACTTATGTGTTAGCTGCGATAATCTATCTTATTTATATGAATAATGTTGTTAAAAATGAGATCATGCGAGATGTATCTCATTCGAAAAATAGTTTGAAATTATGATATGAAGAAAAAATCTTTAGAATATTTTATATTAAGTGGTTATAATAGATGAAACTTAAGTTATCTTTGAAAATTATGAATAAATTATTCACAACTAATTAAAATCAGTTATGTGTATTTTATTAACTCTGTAAAACATAAAATTATATAAAAAAAGTTGGTCGAATATATGTAGTCGATTAAAATTAGATGGGTGTATCTTATCAATTTTTTTTAAAAGCAAACTAGAATTTACCTTATAGAATATAAGAAAAGAAATATATAAATTGTACTATATGTAGAATTGGTAAAGACTTAATAAAATAACCACTACTAACTATGGAGTTAATATTTAACAAACTAACTATCTCAAACTTCCTCTTACAAAATTTATATCTTTAATACAAAAATATTTAATCTTAGCGATTCTCCACAAATTCAAGGTAAGAGATTTCTTAACTTGGGTTTGAATTGTATTTACTTTACCTTTGACAACAAAATAAAACAAAAATAAAAAGAATAAATTAATTGTATTAGAATTAAACGGACTAACAAAATATCTAATTAGGGATAACAATTTATTCCCAAATCAAATACAAAGTACAATAAAAAGAAAACATGATGACTTAGTGTCGATTCAATGATTGCAAATGCAAAGTACAATGAAAAGAAAACATGATGACTTAGTGTCGATTCAATGATTGCAAATCCACACACTACAAAAAGGACAAAATTGAATTATTCTTGAGAGAAATAGAGACAATAAAAACATATTTTTCCAACGAAATCGAACACTAAATTTGAGTACGATGGAAATGTTACAGATATTACGTTGGTATGCTCAACTATCACATTTGATGCCATTACAGTGGTTGTCAAAATCAACTTGTCGAGTTCAAATCATAAACGAATCAGATCTGGTGCGAAGAAATGAAAATTGATGGAGCTAGCAAGTTCTTGATTGATAGGATAGAAGAGCAAAGATTGATGCACAAACAGAATCACAAGATTTGCGAGTAGAGTTGTTAACACCCTCTGCGCGAGCATTTTCTTGAATTGGTAATCGGTGATTCTTCCTATAGAGATTCTGAAAAAACATTTTATTTTATCTTATTTGTTGAAATTTTCCTTATCGCTTTCAGAAATAAACTCTCCATCTTCAAAATCATTGTGATTTGCGGAGCAACGATTTCACTCTAATACCATATTATAAATTACTTGATCATAGGGTTGAAGGTACATCTCATATTGAAAATAAGATTGAGAGTTTGATACAAATAAAAATTCCTAAGAATATTTCATATTGAATGATTGTAAAATATCAAAAGAATACATGAAATGCTATATGTATACATATTATATACATATATAGAGAGCTAGTAGAGATTTAACAAATTAACTAGTAGAAACTTAATAAACTAACTACCTCTAGTTAACTTTATTATCTCTAATACAAAAATATCTGATCTCAACAAATATTTTTGTTTTTTTATAAACAAAATGCATTACAGAGGAAATAAGAATTATTACCTATTAATCCTCATATGCAATTTGTAAACATACTAAAGGATCATTCCATCAATTAAATAATATACAAAATTAGAGTTTCGCCATCTTCTCTCAATAAACCAAGATAAATATTTCATGTTATTCACCAATGACCCAATATCAGCTACCTCACCTCAAAAGATAATGTTATTCCTCATATGTTAGAGGGAGGCAAAGTTCAGTTATGAACTAAAATTGTTTGAAAACTGAACTGAATTAGATTTCAGTTCAAAAAAATTGAACCGAACCAACTTTTAGTTCGAAAAACTGAATCGAATTGGTTCTATAAATCAGTGAATCGGTTTATTGCTCTAAACCGAACTGGTTTTAACTTAGTTTTACTTGTTCGAATTGAATTAAATTATTATAATATGGATGGTACCGAATCAAACTATTTTTATATCAAATTGAATTAAACTGTTTTATTTCTATAGACTTTTTTTTTGTTCTTATAGGTCAAATTTTACATAATTACCCTAATTATTTCTAAAAAACAGGTTCGGTTCTAGTTTTTAAAAATCAGTTCAGTTAATAAATTGTTTTTGAAAAAACAGTGTGATTCTCAATTTTAATAAATCAGTTCAGTTCAAAAACAATTCGGTTCAGTTTAATTCTGCAATTTAGTTCAATTTTTGAGTTTTTTGAACACCCCTATCATACACCAAATCCCCCAAAAGGAAAAGTAGCTAATTAAATTAAGTGTCTCAATTTCTTTCCATTTCTTGATTTAACCAAACACCAAGAAATGAGTCCTCCCACCCCTGCATATCAAACTCAACACCCAACCAACTAAAAATACTTGACCATACCTTATGCACCACCTCACATGAGAAAAATAAATGGGCGATACTTTCGCCTTCATTTAAGCATATATAATGTGTTATAATGTCTTTTCAATGGAGCTATTCTCTTATTGGCATCTCATTCATCCACACTTGTTGTTGAGTATCTACAATATCAAAATTTAATGAAACCTGCATCCTAAAAGCTTTTAGGAAATTATAACAAGAATTAACTGAAATATACGTATCGCCCTTGGTTCACAATTCGGCTCAATTTCCAATAACAATTCTTCCAACTAGTTAGTGAACCACACACTCCACTGACCCACTTCCATCACAGTCATAGAGTCACCAACTACACTTTATCTTTACTATATAATTATGGAAAGTCCTTCATCAATGGTACTCCCCCTAACCACCTTTTCTTCTAAAAATTAATTTCACTTTCACACCCCAAAACACTAGTTACTAACATTTGATAAGAATTGTTGAGTTTAAGTGTGATTGATTAAACTCTACATCGATAATGAATGAACTAAATGTTGGATATATAAGGAGATTATTTATATATCTAATGCTTTAAGATTTGAGTGGAGATGTAGTGTCAAAGTATCTTGTAGTTCTGAAACATTTGGTCTGTTGTTGCTACCGTACTTGTGAACTTCCCCGTGGTATCACGGCTCTGATTTGCCATGATGGAGAAGCGAGAATGGATCCTAGTATTTGATACTTATATCAAAAGTCTCCCTAAGAAGGTAGTCATGTGGCGCGTCCCGTTGTTAATAACGGAGATGTATGTGGGAGACTTACACTTGATGAGGAGATTATTTGATTCAAGTGTGAGTGTTAAGTTCTGCATTGATTGCGAATGGACTAAATGTTGGATATAAAAGAAATGTGGTCCATATACCCATTACCTTAAAATTTTGAGTGAAGATATGGTGTCAAAGTCTCTTGTGATCCTAGAGCGTTGAACCCGTTGTTGCTCCTGTGGTCCATATACTCATATATCTTGCTGAAGTTTACTTTCAAGCCGAATACTAATACAAAACTTCTCAATATCATTTTTACGCTCTATAAATTATCCCAACTTCCATTTCCAACCAAGATAGTGTTGTTTGCAAATTGCAATATCTTAAAGTGGACATCTTAATTCACCTTGTAACCACAAAAGATGCTAATTTCAGTCGCATTGTTTACCAATCTTGTTAGTCCTTCTATAACTATAAGAAATACAAAATGTGATAATGAATCTCTCTGTTATAATCATTTACCCACTTGGAAATCCATTGTGAGACTCTCATTCACCAACACGAACATCAAACTATTAAATACGTACGCTTTCATCCATTTGATCTATTTACACTAAAATTCCAATATATCTAACATATACTCCAAATACCCCCAATTAATTATGTTATATGTCTTCTCAAAGTCAACCTTCAAAAAGCATGGATTTGTCTTTCCTTCTCTTGGTTAGATTAATTATCTCATTGATTACCACTACCCCATCTAAAATTTCCTTTTTGGTAAAAAGGCCGATTGACATTTTATTTGAGATAAGCTTGTAGATACTAGCTTTGCTACAATTTTGTACAAACAACCAATCAATCATATTAGGCCATACTCCAACTCTTATGGACAATCCTTTTAGAAATTAGAGCAAGGAAGAATGCAGTTATGGCCTTTGTGGATGATCCTTTTTAGAGTTGTAATAAATGTTTTTGTACACAATTAGATGCATTGGGTAAAACGCCAACTTAAAAGTTGAAGTGTTGTTTCATCCAAAAAATGGGGTCAAGTACTATAATAAAGTAATGCATGTAAGGATAAAAAAGCGAAAAAAATAAATAAAATTTGTAACTTAGTTAGTATTAGCTTCAAATAAATTACAAGCTATGTTGAGAATTATTATTGAACTCAAGAAAAAAAAAAGTTTAAAAACAATAGTATAAAACAATTAGTGTAGCAACTATGTTTTGACAATATTAAAGGATTACTACTATGGAACTAAAATATACAAAGTTACATTAAATAAAGGAATACCACAAATAAATTTATATTTATGATGAAATACTAGTATACGTTGAATCTATGAATCTATTTAATACAAGTGGGGCTAATATATGTAATAAATAATTTATTAGAGATGGTTTATAAGGACCTCATGCATAGAATCAGAATCCAATGCAATTCTCATGCTATTGGAAGTAGTAAATTTTGGGTAGGATGATGAAAGAGATGTGTGGGTGGGATACAAGTTCTTACACTAGATCGTATATAAGGTGTTGTAATAAAAGTACAAGATATTTAAAAACTTTCGTATTGAATAAACAAGTTGCACATTTTTTCTTTCTTTCAAAATATTGAGTCAGTCCAAAAATGATGATTTAGACAGCCGACATAAGGCCAATATCATCCATATATTTATTACATCAATTTCCGAGTTTGAAGAATAGTAATAGTACTATTTGTTAAAAGAAAAAATAATTGTACTTTTTCAAATAAAAAAGAAGAAAAGTATTAATATTACTATTATAACATAAATTAACCAAGGTTCTTAATTAAGCCCCCAATTTTCTTTTACTATCAAATTTAATTAGCTTTGATTATTCATAATGCATTATTTAACGTGATGACGCCAAATGTTATAACAACATAAAAGATGCTAACAATTATATAATAATGCATACATTAGATAAATGATAAATGTGAAAGGGATCGAATTCTTTAACATTGTCGGTGGGCATTTGGCACACCCGCATAATTTTCAAAAATCTAAACAATTATCTCTGGTCGATAATCAAATTGAAGATTCGTGGCACATTCAGAATTTGAACTCATTGACTTTAAGTAAATTTTATTTCATCCTCTTCCATATACTTCAAATGGGTTTGTATATTGAATTTCAATCCACGGCATCTCTTTTATATTCTTTGGGTTTGGTTATTGGCCAAACCTTCCATTTTATAATGTTCTGGTAACAAACAATTTTTTTTTTCTGGTAACAAACAATTTAACAGTATTGATAATGCTTAGATATTAATTAAAAAAATATAGTCAAAAGAAAAAGAAAGAGCAAAAGGAATTGAAGTAAGTTACTTAATTGTTGGGTGTTTGTTATGCTGCCCACAAGGCTGCAAGTTAATGAATGCCAATGGTATCTTATTGGATATGTGAATTTAAATTTAGATCAATGGGTTGACATATTGGCACGTGCAAAGCACATGGTGCAAGTATTTCTCAATTCAATAGCTGGCATTGGCAATGCCCACACAGCATAGTACTTAATACAACAATACAAGAAGGGGTTTTGTTCTTGATGAAAATCTGAGGGCTTGCTTTGGTTTTACCATATTTAAGTCATTGAGGTGTTTGTAGAACATATGAGATCATAAAATGTGTTTGCTTTCTCTACTTTGATGAAATGTTGTTTTGAAATATGTGGTTAATTATATTAGATTTATAGTTAAGAAATATAATAAAGTTCACTAAAAATAATTAACCACACAAATTTGAACATGATAAACTATAATTTCTAAGTGTTCAATTACAAGTAAGATAAGTAACTAGAAGTTGTGTTAAATTGTGTTCAAATGTGTGTTTGTTCATATTTGATTGTAGTTTAATGAATTTCAATATTTGTTATATCTATTAATAAATATATATGAAGATAATTAATTATATATTTAATTTTTTTTAATTAATTACTATTATGTGGTCAATTATATGGTATACATGTTATGTCAGTCTTGCATCATGCACAAATTTGTTTCCACCATTTCATTAATAAGTTCCATTATCTGATCAAATGAGATCTGATAGAAATTATTGATCCAATAATTAAAAATATATTTGTATATGATATTGTTCCGATCTCAAGTCTACAACACTATGTCTTCGATATATTGTCCACGTTGAGTCTTCCGTGATCCCTCAAGATTTTGTCTTTTGTAAAAAGACGTCTCACTGATTTGAAGAGTGTGAGAGTAGTTTATAAACTATTTTTAACCTCGATTACTAAACAATGTTGGACTTTTGGTGTAACTGGAGTAACAGTCCCTAATCGAGGATAAATGGCTAAATGATATGTCAACTGTTTGACAGAGATCTACGTGGGTTCATTTGCACAAACGACACCAATGATACGAGCTGAACTAGGTAGGATGGCCTACATTTGGTGCTTCAAACAATGCTTTGTATCTGATGGTGGAGGTGGTACTTGTAAACACTCTGACGTTTATTTGAGTTAATGAGAGGTAAAGTAAGATGAGAAAAATGAATCTTTATCAATGTCGAATACATTATTTGTATAAATGGTAGTCCCAATGCAGAGAAAAACAAAAACATTGAATAACCTTCAATGTTGCAAATTCAACGAAATTGTCTTTCTTAACCGTTAGGCTAGGTCAGGCTGTTGACTTATAAAATCCTAAGACTTCTTCGATTGATTGTTGCGCTAGATCGAATAACAAGATAAATCCAAAGTAAATTTGACTACTCCAAAACAAATACAAAACAATTTTAGTTGGACACATTAGACAAAGTCCTATTTTGTTATCCATATTTTGTAGGTAGGTTTTGTGTGTAAAATTGTCATTTATGCTTTGTAAATCGATGAGATCAATTACAGTAATTAATATTTACATACTGCATGTATCTACTAGCGCTTTCCATGAGTGTGTGTGATGGTGAGAATAGTTAATAAGAAAAGAAAGTGGTCTCCAACCAACACCAACCCATCTCTGTCTCTCTTTCCTCCTTTTTCTTTTCCTTTCACTCTCTCTCTCTCTCTCCCCCCTTCTCTTTATATTAATAATCTTCTCACACTCTTCAAACTTCAGGGCTCAACCTCAAATCAGCTCTCACAAACACACAGAAAACTCACACACACATAAGAGACACATTTAGAGGTAGCCCCTTTTTGGTTCTTGTTGTGGCAAACAACTACAATTCGTGATTCCTCTCCAACCCAACAAAACACTGACATCAATACACAATACCAATTTCTTAATCCCAACATCAAATTGATCAATTTGCAGCTTTTGCCTGCCTCAGAATAATGGCTTCTCCACCAGACACAAGCAAAACCATAAAGCTAGAACGTTACAATAGCTACATCAGAAAAGTTAACAGCACAAAGCTTCTAAATGCATCTTCAAAGCTTCTCTTCCGTGCCACACTCTTAATAGCACTCATCCTTGTTTTCCTCTTCACCTTCAATTACCCTCCTCTCTCCGAAACCGCCAACCACCACCTCCACACTCATTCCAATTTCCTCGCATCCGCATTCGGCGGTGGCGGCGCTTGGGAACGACAAGTCCGTCACTCCGCAACACCGCGTCGTCCTAACGGTTTCTCCGTACTGGTAACCGGTGCAGCCGGTTTCGTCGGTAGTCACTGTTCACTCGCTCTTAAAAAACGAGGCGACGGCGTTTTAGGTCTTGATAATTTTAACACCTATTACGACCCGTCGTTGAAACGCGCGAGACAAGCTTTATTAACACAACATCAAATATTCATAGCCGAAGGTGACTTAAACGACACGCCGTTGTTAACTAAACTCTTCGACTTAGTGCCGTTTACTCACATCCTTCACCTCGCTGCACAAGCCGGTGTTCGTTACGCCATGCAGAATCCACAATCTTATATCAAATCAAACATTGCTGGTTTCGTGAATCTTCTAGAAGTTTCCAAAACCGCTAATCCTCAACCGTCGATCGTTTGGGCTTCATCAAGCTCTGTTTACGGTCTCAACACTGAGAATCCGTTTTCAGAACTTCACCGGACCGATCAACCTGCGAGTCTCTACGCCGCTACTAAAAAAGCCGGCGAGGAAATCGCGCATACTTATAATCATATCTACGGTTTATCTCTCACCGGACTCCGATTTTTCACGGTGTACGGTCCTTGGGGAAGACCGGACATGGCGTACTTCTTCTTCACGAAGGATATACTTCACGGGAAAACGGTCGATGTTTACCAGACGCAGGACGGGAAGGAAGTGGCGCGTGATTTCACGTACATCGATGATATCGTGAAAGGATGTGTAGGAGCGTTGGATACGGCGGAGAAAAGTACAGGAAGCGGCGGAAAGAAGCGTGGACCGGCGCAGTTGAGAATTTATAATCTCGGAAACACATCGCCGGTGCCGGTGGGGAAACTCGTATCGATTTTGGAAAACTTGTTGAGCACGAAGGCGAAGAAACACATCATTAAGATGCCGCGAAACGGTGACGTTCCATACACGCACGCGAATGTGACATTGGCTTACAAAGATTTCGGGTACAAACCTACAACGGATCTTGCAACGGGTCTCAGAAAATTCGTTAAGTGGTATGTTCGTTATTACGGGATTCAGTCGAGGCTAAAAAAGGAAAATCACAATGATAATGAATTACCCGAGGATTCCGCTTGATTGCTGGCTTGGCTGGTTATTATTCTCCTTGCATCACATGCCTCTCATTTTCAAAAGAAAAAGAAACTTTCTCATTTTTCTTGTTTTTCTTCGTTAAATTATTATTGTTATTATTATAATTTTTTTTTGTTAAAATGTTGTTAATTATTATTGTGTCGGTCCGTGACGGTGAATTAAGTTGTTGATGTGGCAAATATAGATATATATATATATAAATTTGGTATAGAAGAAACAAGGACATAAATGTGAAAGAAACAGAAAGCAACAAAAGTAAGGAAATTGGAGGAGGAAGTGTAGATCTGTGAGTTGGGGGAAGGAAAGAAGGGAGGTGTAATAATGGTGAGTGGGGTCTATTAACAAAGGTTGTAGATCTCTCTTTTATTCATAATATATTTTCAAGAAAAAAAATTGCAAGAATTAATGTTGTTATTATTGATCAAATATTATTGTGACATAAAAACTAGCCTGTTTTTCTATGGCGTTATTCGTTTATTATATACAGTACAATTTTAATTTTTTCCTTAGCTACTTTTCTAGCTAAGATGATTACTCATTGCTTTGGCTTTTTGGTTTTGGAGATGCTTTCTTAGTCATCACTCTCTCTATCAAAAAAAAACAAAATACTACAAACGGAATCATGTGAAACTCAACAAAATTAATTGGGTTATATTAGATAGCATGGCTATCTATTTCTGTACACTCTGATATGAACGGTTGGTTTATGCAAAAACGACATTGGAAACAAGTTGGGGCAAGTATTAGTTACTTTGCTATCAACAAGTAAACGACAGAAAGTGGTGGTTACTAAAATGATGACATGCATAGTGTGAAAATGCATGCTTGATGGATTGCTATCAACATTAATCATCCATTACCGATGTGATTGCTTATATTGATAAGTTTCACCAACACTAGTCTACACCACACACAATCGGTTAGAGTTTTTTAACGGACCTATTAAGAATTGATGATTTAAATTTAAAATATAATTATTATTTAAAAAATTTAATTTATCAAATTTTAAATAAACCATTCGATTTTTGATTAATGATTAAAAAACTAACTACATACAGTTTTTATCTTATCTAATCTTGTTCTTCACACAACACGGTGTGAGTGTGTAAGTGCAACCTCTTCATTTTATATATTAAATGCTTAAATAAATTTTTGGATTATGTAAGTATAAGTATTTTAGTTTTAACTCCTTTAAAAAATCATTTTTAATTTGTGTTTCTGCAAATTCTAAACAAATTTAAAAAACTCATTTAGATGTTTTTTTAATTAAATTAAAAATATTAAAGTGACTAATTTAAAATGACATGATACTGTGACTTTGCAAACCAAACCAAAAAAAAAAAAAAACACCCAAAATTCTTTAACCGTTGTATGGTTAATCTTTCAATGTTTTTCTTTGTAGAGTTTCTGAATTCACTTTCTCTGATATCTCTATCATTAGTCATCGAAAAGAAAGCTTCAATTCTTTAACCGCTATTTTCAGTTACTACTAATTTTTTTCAACTACCGATTATTATGAGTAAAATTTTGCTACGAGTAAAACACTTTCACTATAAAAACATATCAGATCTACATAAACAAACTGAATCACGAAGAACACCTAATCAAACACCACATAATAAAATTGTAAGAAAAAAAAAAAATTGTACTAAAGAAAGAGAAGTAAACCTACGAGAATATCACCTATTTGATGAAAGATCCAGTTTATTAGAAACTCCCCCAACATCATCCCCACCACAAAATCCATCAATCTCTACCATAAAAACAAAAACAAAAACCTATTAACAAAAAAAGAATGGTTTCAAAAGAGATTTTTAAGAATAGTTGATTTGGTGGCGACGGACCTTAAAACTAGAAGAAGACCACAACTCTAGAAAAATTTATACTGAAATTTCTATTTCGGAGATTGGGTTACAGATTTTGAGAGAAATGAACATTGATTTCGTGTATGGTTTGGATCCAAATTTGGAAATCGGTGGATTGCGAAATTTGCTTAATTTATCAATTAATTAATTAGTTTTAAGGTTTTAATTAAATACTTTTTAATTTTAAAAACTAAAATTTATTTAATAATTAATATTTACACAATTACATATTATATCATTTAAAATTAATTTTTTTAGTATTTTTAATTAAAAAATGCATAAAAACCTTTTATGCATTTTATTTATTTATAAGAATATAAATAATAAAAAATATTTTATTAAAATTAAACCAAAACGAATATATTTACAAGAATGTTTAATTCTACGCTAAGATTAAAAATATCTTCTTTTCATATTAATTTTCCTTTTTAAAGTAGGATATTATCTCTTCCACAACAAACATTTTTTTTTTATCTTTGTGACGAAAGAGGGTGTTATTTTCTATTTTTTCAATATAAATTCAATATAAATAATAAAGTATATCAAATGGTACTTAAAGTATATATATTTTGAACAGTACCAAAGTGGTAACTTATCGCCTCTAATGAATTTTTCTTGAAAATTAGTTAATCATTTTGATTTATTTCTTATAGAACAATTTTTTCTATAAATTTTGGAATTTCTGGACTTGGAATTGTTTTAAAATAAATTCATTACGCATATTGTTCTCGACCGACTTTATTAAACAAAGTTGAAACTTAATATAAGAATGGATGACTATGAATCGATCCAACTCAATCAAATTAAGTTAAGTGGCAATTTATAGTAACTCTCTTAGACTTGTGGTTATTAGATAGACCAAGAGAAAATTTAGTGATGACGTATACAATAACTCGTTTACACACTCACTCTAAGCTACATGATATTAATTATATAATAGTCATAATCATCGGATGATATTTACTATTCTTTGATTACGAGGACACATGCCTTGCATCAAAGGATAATTCAAAGACATCAGATCCTCTTTTTGTTGATTGTAACGAGAAGATCCTAAAAACTCTAAAAGGAATCACTATACAAGAAAAACATTTTAGATTATAAAGATATACAAAAATTAGAATACTAAAAAAAATATTTCGTTCACTGAAAAATTCATACTTAATCATTGTTGAATATGCAAATACATCATCTCTTTTAACGGATCGGTGACGATAAGGATAAGGACCTCCTCTAACTACCATTCACCGCCATTTCTAGAATCAAGTTATGATATTCAATTCCTTGTCATGCACACATATATTATTTTTCTTAAAAAAATGTCTAATGATTGCCTATAAAATTTATTAGATAGTAATAAATTATTATTATTATTATTATTATTATTATTATTTTTGATCTAAGTAAAAAGTTATTTATATTCGTTTATTTCCAACATAAACCATACAAATGATGTAATTAATTGGATGATAGAAATATTTAAATTCACAAAAAAAAATAGCAAACTTTTATTGAAATAGCTTTACATCTGAAAATAATATTTAAATACTTGTCATTGTCATTTGCCTTTATAATTAATTTTAAAAAACTTTTATTCCCTGTTGGTCCCAATCCAAGAGGCGTGGTGGTTCAAATTAGCAACAAGGACACTTGTTATCTTTCTATTCTATTTTTACACATAATAAATGCCAAATAAAAAACATAAAGAGAAGATAAGATAAAATAAATATTGGAGTATATATACGTTTGCAATTGCAAGGCAATAATGATTTGAAGGGTAAATTGGGTCCTTAATTAATTGAAGATGTAGTAATCAACAGCGCAAAAGGTGTCTTTTTTAGTGTAAAGTTTTGATGCCAATGATACTTGTACTTATCACTCCAAGAATTGATGCGTAAGGGTGAGCCAGTTAATTAAATACTTAACTTTATAAAACAATTAAAAGCAGAATCCCTTGGAAGTTTCTGGTAGTTGAGACTATTATTTATACGAGCTCTCAAAACCTCTTTATTGTGTAACTATACTAAACTCACTATTTAGGGACCCCATTAATTTCTTCCATTTTATTTATTTAACCTCTCTTATATTACTCTCAATAAAATTTCTAAAATATAAACATTTTCAATGTAAATATTTATGATTTTAATTTTTATATTATCGATGCATATAAATTAAATGGAAGAAAATTTTAAGAAACCAATCCTACCGTAACTAGTGGTGGTATATATCCCCATGATTATAATGGGATTCAACAAATTTTTCTTGGGATGTATACCTATAAATTCTTTTCAACAATTTATTACTTATTTGAGGAATAATTAATTTATGAAAAATATGAAATATAATTAATAGCAAACACGAATAAAATGGATAAAACGTAACCTTCAATTATCAAAACGGCATATAAAAAAGGAAAAAGAAAATCTCAAAAATCGACATGTATGAAGGAACTGAATTGAAGTATAATATCATGTCTTAACTTTGGTGTGTGTTTGTGGATTTAGTAATTAATCTCATTTGTCAAGGACTGAAACGCTCACCTTCAGATTTCGTATATTGTTAGAAAGTTATAATTAAATTAATCAAAGCTCATTAAACACCTGCAAAGAGTAGTTACTTTTATGCAAGTAAAATTAAATTAATGCTTTCCAAAAGTGCACAAGGAATTAGCTAATTAAGGTTACAATTTTTTTTTTTTTTTAAAAAGCAGCTAAGGTTATACTTAGTTCTCCAAATTAATAATTCAAATTGACAGCTCAAATGCAAGACTTTAAGATCATTAAAAAATGCAAGACTTCAACATATATTGACAAACATGTACTAGTGTATACTATAAAAAGTTTGAATTAGTGACGCTAAATTAAAAACATAAAATTTGTCTCTAACTAAATTATTTAGTATTAAAGAAGTCAAATTTAGATACTAATTTTATTTTTATTTCTCACATATTTTCTCCACATAAAATAATACTATTTAAAGTACGTCAGACATGTGTAAATATATAATACCTTTTATTAGACTCAATTATTTTGTATTTTTTTCCTCTAACATTAATTGATAACATTTAACTTTTCTAAGACTAAAAGACAATAAGTTGGGTTGATCAAATTCGCATTGAAACTATATTAAAAATAATCAAGTTTGAATACTCCACATATTCTCAATTTTACAATACTAAAATACAAGTCATAAGCTGATAATTTCTAATTTATTGGCATGCAAGTGCCCAAACAAGTAGGTATATAGTGCCCAAACAAGTAGGTATATCTTGAAGTGAAGCCCATGTGAGTTGATCTCGAACCTGAAAAGGTAAAAGTAATTATTCCCACAAAACTTGCCACAATTAGGTAGTTATATCACAGTAAAGATTTGTCCCAGGTTATGCATGCTGCAACTCATCACAAGCTTCTTGTCAAGCAAAAACACTTTCATTTGCATGTACAAATCACGTGATCATTATCTCTTGTTAAATGAAATTCACAATTGCCAATACTATTTTCACCACCAATGAAAAACATTTGAAGTGATACCTAAGACTTAAATTTGAATTTAAAATAATCTAAACCTCTATATATATATATATATATATATATATATATATATATATATATATATATATATAAAGAATATCATGTTTTGGTGTAACAATTTTACCCTTTATTTAAATAATTTTATTTATAATTTTATCTTTCTTTATTCAATTAAATAATCGAATTTTCTAAGATATTTAAACTGTATATAAAAAGATTGACTTGTTTAATATTGATCTCTCAAAAATGGTCCAAAAGTGAACCCTTGCTATTTAAAAACAAATAAATTTATGATAATAAAAAAATGGAAAATAAATGTAATACATTATTAAAATTTACTAAAAAACAGTAAGTCCACTTTTGGGCAAGTTTTATATTAGACGTATTTTAATAAGATATCAAATTTTTATGAAGTTTTTTTCCTATTAATTCTTACCTGTATTTATAATTATATGGTTTCTTACCAATTGAATAATTTTTTTAAATGATTATATAAATTTTTAAAACTTTAATGATTTTTTTTATCAAAAAAGTCAGATAGTACGTACTCGTATGCATAGTATAATAATAATTTATTTATAAATGAAAATAGCTAGCAGTAGGTAATTTTCAATTGAAAAGAATAAACATGAGAATAATTAAGTATAAGTAGGTCAATGTCGATAATGGATCCTTGTAGCTAGTATCTACGATGTGTGTGTGAATTGTGATGAATGAAGACTAAAGAGAGCACCAATGTCAACTAAAGTATATAGACTATAATCAAAATAATGCCGTATATACACCAAAACAATTAAGTTCACTCCAATTCTATTTTTGTATGGCCCAAATTTGACTAAATGAAATTGAATAGATCTGAAATAATTTGCTCAGCCATAGAGAGAGAAAGAGAAACGCGTGGACAGCAATATTGTAATGTCAACTTGCCTTTAACTTGTGGGATCCTCACGACTGACACTTATAAGCAGAGTACTACTATATAGTATTTAAAACGATGGAATTCAAACCGATCAAATGTGTGATTTTTTTTCTTCATATTATAAAAAATTCCAAAATATTTTATTTGAAAATTAAAATAAAAAATATTTTAATTTTCAATTTACCTCTAAGAGGTCGTAATTATGGGAATTTTATTTTTTTTAGGAGGTCGCATTCTTTTTTTTTTACTAAATAAAAAATATATTAAATTAATATATAAAATATGATCAAAATAATTAAAAATTAATTTATATATTGATAAAATTCAACAAAATACATTAAATGGAAAAAAAGTACGTCAAATTTTAATTAATCATGTCCACATAAATGTTTTCAGTTTCACATCTAAACGGTCGTCGAACTCATTTACCGATACATTTTCATCAACACTATTAAATGTTTCCTTAAGTCATTTTAATTTAATAAAATTACTCTTTGTTGCTCTCTGAGGTGGTATAACTCTTAAGTAAGTTTGATAAACATTCTTAATGTTCACAAAATTCAAATCACTAAGAGGTAAATCAGAAATATTTAATCCTAAAAGGTAGTACACGTATTCTAAATTTATTTTTCATTTACTTATTGGGAGATGAAACATATGAGTTTCTGATCTTTATCTCTCAACCATAGTAGTAATCAAACCAAAATCTATTTTATAGTTTCCGAGTTTGATTACTTCGCCAAATCCGACCACTTGCAAATATGGTAATATTGCTTTATTTGATTTTTTTTTATTAACATGATGACATTTCAATTTATCCTTTGAAGATATCTGAAATAAATTATATATAAAAAAAATAAAACATTGATATAAAAATATGTACATAAAATAAAAAACTAAAATATTTACAACTGCGACTGCCTGGGTGTGGAATTGAGGTATTTATGTGAATATAGTTAGTTAAAATTTGATGTATTTTTTTTCTATTTAATATTTTTGTTGGATTTTATTAATAAAAATTATATTTTTTTAATAATTTTTATTATATTTTATATATTAATTTAATATAATTTTTCATTTGTAAAAAAAAAAAGAATGCTTAGATGGTCGCATCCATTTGACTTTTTGAAGGTAAAAAAAATATGACATTATTATATGTTAGTTTCAAGGTGGATATTTTGAATTTTTTTTTCGAAAAAAGATATATGGATAAAAAATCCTCAACAATTCAAAATAAATTCAATAAGTTAAAGGTAATACTAACAAATGTCATATAAGTATTTTGAGAAAGCTTATTAAAGAATAAAAAAAAATTAAGTTTTACATAAAAAATATTTAAAATTTTTATTTTATTGCATGAAATTGTGTTAGTTTCTTTTTTTTTTT
>JBBPBQ010000001.1:52217463-52234369 GCA_037974755.1 Cicer yamashitae | reverse complement strand
AAAAAAAAGAAAAAAAAAAAGGAGAATAGACGGGTAGTTTTCAATCTTCAGCCTTTATTTTATTATTGATATGATCTTGATTTACTATTTCTCCTTTTATGTGAGTTTTTTTTATTCTAGACAAATAGTTTAAAAAGAACAACATATCATTAGAAAGTTATAAAGAAGAAGGAAGAGGTTGAAAAATATTGTTGGAAACTAATACCATATTGATTATCTTTTTTTAATAATCCACATTAATTACCTTAAAAGAAGAAATATTGGGAGATCAATCTCGATGGAAACAAATTTTGAAACAATTCAAGCCACTAATTTAATTTAACGAAATGCTATCAAGTATTTTTTTGGTTATTTGTTAAAAATTCAAATGTAGAAAGAAAAATCTTAAAAATTATGTCTTTAAAATTATATAAAAATAAATAAATAAATAAAAAATAGTATAAATTTTAACTCAAAATTTGTATTTTATTTCTTTTTTTTGTGGTTTAACAAGTGCCTAATAGAGAAGATGGGAAGATCATTTTTGGCACATTACAATAAACAATGTATTTTTCAAGTGAATAAAAAACAATTTTACTATCCACACCTCTCTTTTTACTACCCACACCCCTCAAATTTTTCATAAGAATGAAATATCTAAAATACCCTTGCTTATTTATATCATTTTTTAAATCCTAATTTATTTTTCTATCTTCATCTTATACCTTATATTCATTTTTTTTTCTCACACCCTTTTCTCCTTCTTTCTCTATTTTCAACAACTTCAACATCGTGAATTCAGTATAGTACGTTAACTGAGTTTGTGTATGACTTACGTGAATTGAGTTTGCGTACGTGAACTGAGTTTACGTACGTGAACTGATTTTGCGTACGTGAACTGAATTCATGTTCATTTACGTGATTTGAAATTACGCAACCTACATGAACTCAATTCACGTAGGTGTACATGAACTGTATTCACATAGTACCTGTGATTTCTTAAATTGAATAACGTACGTAAATTCAGTTCACGTACAATGAATTATTTACAATGTACGTAAAATATCTAGATTTTGAGAGAGAAAAAAAAACAAACTCAAATGCAGAAAAGTAAACATACATTGTTTGTGACTTTAACCACAATATGAAGATGAGACTTATAGGGGTGTAAGTTATGACTGAATGATGTGAGTTTTAAATGAATATGAGTTATGATGGTTGAGTTATGAATAAGTTGTGTTGTGTGAGTTATGAGGTTAATGTTGGTGATGAAGAGACAAATAATATTATAGAATGAGACAAATAATCAAGGGTATTTTGTTTTTACAAAAAAATTTAAGGGGTGTGGGTAGAAAAGTTGTTAAAAAAAAAAAAACCTAAATAGCCGTGTTTGGAAATTGGCATAATACAATAAAGTGGCTAATAAGTGGAATGAATCATTTCAAAAAATAATAGTGGCCATTAAATTTATTTTTATTGATCAAAATAGTTCATTTGTAAACTTGTGCCATTAGATATTTTGATGTGATGCTAGAATTGAATAGGTTGATTATTCATATTAATCTCACATCAATATCATATTTTCATAGACAATTTACCGATGAAATTTTGTCTTCTTAGAGACCAGGTTGTTAGTAATTGTAATTGTGTATTGGCTAATTATGGACTAATTAGTCAATGAAAAATTTAAATTTCATAGTAAAATTAGTCAACGTTGTAATGACATGGATATAAGGCAAACGTGAAGGAGTCAAATATTCAATCAACATGTCACATTTTTGTGTCTAACGATAAAAATTTAAATATGAACTATTTTGATTACAATTTCAAGAATGTATT
Source organism: Cicer yamashitae (assembly GCA_037974755.1). Lineage (NCBI taxonomy): Eukaryota > Viridiplantae > Streptophyta > Magnoliopsida > Fabales > Fabaceae > Cicer > Cicer yamashitae. The sequence continues at coordinate 52,232,551 of JBBPBQ010000001.1, read as the reverse complement.
TGTCAGTCTACAAAATTCATAAATTAATTTAAATGACACTAATAATTTGAAGGATCATTTGCCTATTTACTCACTAATAAATTTAGTAGCCACTAGAAATGATAAGTTTGTAAAAAGAAATAATAATAGGTGGTGAAAAAACATTCCATTGATATTAATCTCCATATAAAATTAATTAAAATTTAATTAAATAAATTTTTGTTTATTACTATTTTAAGAAGTTAATCTTGATTAACATTTCCTTTTAAATAATAAATGTCAAACTTGTAAAAAAAAGATTAACTTTACTTTTTTTTCTACTTAGCATATAGAAGTGTTGTTTTAAAAGAAAATAATTATATATATATATATATATATATATAGTAAGTGAAAAAGAAATTTACATTATCATTTAATTATAAATAATTGATCATTTTAAATATTTAATTTTAACCATAACATTATTAAGGATGTAAAAAAAATTAGACTTCGGCAACAAAACAAAAATTACACTAATATTGTATGAAAATTAATTTCAATAAAAAATTAGTAATGTCTCAATTTCAAAATAATTGAGTTATTTGCTTCTTTCACAAATATTAATAAAAATATAAAATTAAATAGAGAATATCATTTTTATTAAATTATCTTTGTTAGATATTGATACATTATTCATGTCATAAATATTTTTTTTTAAATAATAATGTCTCCATCATAATACAAATAACATTAATAAATGATTTAATTGTAAAAAGTAATTAAAAATTAAATTGATCATTTATTTTGGGACAAATTTATAAATGAAACAATTATTTTAGAACTGAAAAAACAATAATTTTATAGATTTTTTTTTTTCCCACATGATCACATGCATCATACTACTAGTAGTACAAAGAAACACTTGACGAACATGCCAATGAATAGTGTGTACTTAAAAGGTAATTAAGGATCTTTTTGGGATTCAAGATTAAGCATAAAGATTGATAACTAACTTGTCGGGATGAGTTGCCCTTCCGTTGACGTGCATTTAAAGTATCAATAACTATTTATGTCCCAAATTAAATTATTTTTTGACGGATCCCAAATTAATATGTTTAGTTTAAGAGGAAAATTTAGCTTATTTTATTAGGAATAATAGTATCAATTAAGATGGTGTATCAATAAATAAATAGATGAATAATAGTTAAAATGTGACCTTTCTTATTAAAGTATGAACTACACTTTTTATTTAAACGGCTAAAATAAATAATTAGTTGTTATGTTAATAGTTTTTTCTTGGAATGAATTTAAACTATTCTCTAATTCTTTATCTATTAATCCTAATAAGTTGAACTTATTTCATTTACATATAAATTCGACACTAACTAGAGCTATTAATTAAAATAATAACGAACAAAGATGCCTACATCTCATGGCCGGCCTAACCCATTATGATGCCTAAAGCGAAATTATTACACGGGGTCTTTTTAAAGTTAATAAATAAATTATTAATATTTTTATTTAAAATTGATCTTTCGTACTTTTTTTGATGCAAAATCATCTATCAAATTATTGTAATCGATTTCGTTTAATAATTCTTTTTCAATCCATAATAAAGCTAATCCATTTAATATTTCTTGTGACATCGTTGATCTTAGATAAGATTTAATTAATTTAAGTTTCGAAAAGCTTCTTTTGGCTAAAGTGACAGTTACAGGGATTGTTAACATTATTTTTTAAGCAATATATGCATTTGGAAAAGAACCTAACCTGATCGGTAACACATATTCGACAAACACAGATTCAACAAGAGTAAAATCTAAAGATAATTATTAGAACAATAGAACTTGATCGATAAGATACTATTTGAAATAAAAATTTCTTCTAGTTTTTGCTCCATCCAAATATATAGAAAATGTTGATCTCTGTTACAATTGAAAAAAAGATTAATAATTTAGAATATAAATATTTACTTAATACTTAACAGATTACAGATTAAAAAGAGACGAATAAATTAAAAACACATACCTTAATATATTTTGGCCACTGACAAGAGTTACTCACACAATGAAAATTCAAAACGGAAAATAAAATCAAAGTAAGGAATAAGAAAGTAGGGTCAAGGGTGAAAAAAAAATTTGTCGTGTTGACAGTAAAGTTTTAGACGACAGATTCTAATAGATATTTTTAGTAAAAAACAATCCCTTTAATATAAGATGGTTTTTAGTGAAAAGGAATGCATTTAATATTAAAAGATTCTTCCAACGGTATAGTATCCTTATTCTCATAAATAGTTGTATCGATTTTAATGGCTAATTAAAAAAATTTGGGAGGTCTTTTTTGTTTCTGCATATGGTTAAAGAATTTTCATAATATATTATTGGGCCTCTATACCGTATAAAAATTAAAGTAAAAAACTTATTTTTTGGCCAGGCCTAAAATAAAGGCTTTAGGCGCCTCCCTGGCCGGCCCTGCTACACCTTCACAAACTATAGCACCAAATTTGAGGCATCTTCCATAGAAGCTTGAAATCTATCAGTCACTTGCTTAGAATCAAATTCAAAATCTACTTCATCCAACAGAAGATCATGCACCCAACGAATAATATATGAAAGATCGCATTCAAACAAATTTAAGCATCCAAAACAAAATATTTAATAAATAAATAAATATCATAACAAAATAGAAAATAATAACAACAAAATATTCGAAAACACAATTAATATCTGTAATAATCCCTATTTTTATTTGCCTTATTCTTGTTTTAGTGTTATTCAAATGTAAAGTTTCTTTGAATCAAATTATTAAATGTAATATCATTATATATCAAGATGTAAAAGATCAATATCACTAAAAGGACATCTATTTTTTATTGGACAAATAATTAAAAAATGTTATTTCACGAATGAACAAAGTTATTAAAAAAAATATATATTTTATTAGTAATGTATTTCTTGAATGTCTTTTACGTATAAATTTTAAAATAATTAATACATTAATTTTATATTGTCTACCTTAATCTGCCTTAATATAATAACAAACTTCGTGTGACTAGTACATATACACATGGATATTACATATTTTGTAAAAATAAATCATTAATCATCTAAACCTATTTGTTGGTAAACACCAGAAGTGTATGTACGTAACGAAGAATCACTTTAGTGACAAAATGATTCACCTTTAATATAATACATACTAAATAACTTGAATAATGAAAATTAGTTGCAATCATGCTAAGCAATGTGTTGGGGAGACTCGAGAACAAACGAGCAATCGAAAGTACATCACTCTACATGTTCCAAATTATGTTGCTTGACTCTAGTTGTGAGAGGGATGAAAATCCTTTTGTATAACCAAATTAACACTTTGTTGCACAATAGTGAGCATATTGACAATACAACATTCAAATATGTATATATTTCTTGATCTTTTCACAATTCATCCTCTTTGTCGTGTCCCTGAAATGGGGTAACGGGGTTAACTCAAGATGAAATTGGCAGGTGAGCAAGTGGGGTTGGTGTGGAGTGTAGAACGAGAAACACAGTGAATGAGAGTTTGAATTGTGTTTTATTTATAAAAAAACGTTTTAACAAGATTAAAACAAAGTTATGAAAAATGAGCAGATAAAATAGAAACATAGAAAAATACAGTCAATATATCTTGATTTACCACCAACATGGTAGCTACGTCCATTCCCTTCAAATTGAATAATTTAATCCACTAATTCACTAATTGAATCACACTTCCACTGAACATTTTCTAGTCAAACTGAATGTGTTCAAGTCTTCTCAACCTTCTAACTTAGTACAATCAATTTGTTGAGGAATGCAGCCACTATTGGGCTAAATTACAAAAGAATACGATTAAGGGTTTTTTGAATACTCTCACAAGAGAGTGTTTACAATGTTGTATTCTCATAAACTATTTCTTAGCATTTAGACAAAACAAATGATAGAGGGCTAGAGTGCAGGGACGATTGTATTGTGCTTATTGCAATATGTTATTATTGTTACTTCTTCAATGAGAGTTACATGTCCTTTTATAGAGAATTTTAAGGTTTCTGGTCATTGCCCTGATTGCAAGAAATCAATATGTATCATGAGGTTTCGTATCAAATCTTCATAGATCAAATCGCTATTAAACCTTGTCTAGAAATGGTCCTTGTAATTGATTCTATGTATCTTGATATGGAGACAGAGAGAGCAAATGATATCATGATCAGAGTATGTCACATAAACCTTTAGACAAATAACAGATTGAAAGTGTTGAATAGAGGATGCACAAATTTGTCTTACTTTAAAGTGTTGACTTTTCAAAACGTTTACTTTCTAGAGCATTGATTATCCCAAGTGTTGACTTTCTAGAGGGAGTCAAACGATCAATGTTTGACGCAAATATTAGAGGCAAACATACACTTGTTTGTCACACTTATCAGAGACAGACGATCACTTACTTTTTCAGAGGTAGAGTGATCAGATGTTTGTTGTAGCCATCAGAGTCAGGCTAATCATAGCATTGTTTGTATTAGATAGAGTCACCAAAGACGCGTTCACTAGACTTAGAATACGAAAATCAGAGCTAAGTTTTGGTCCTTTAACTTAGTCCAATCATCAGATGATGCAACGTAAAGTCATTCAAAATAAATCTGATTTAGAAATTGTACACTTAATAGAACGTTAGTGTTTTAAATTGTTTCCACAAAATAATTTTGTTATCATCAAAACAAGTAAGGGTCATAGTTCATCGAACCAACTTGGTTCTAACATGGAGGTATGTGTTAGATATAATTAGATTTAATTTGATATGGTTTAAGGTAATTAGAAGTTAATTATGATTAGATGAAATTTTGTTATGTTAGTTACATTAAGCGCACCATATAAAAGTACATCATACTCTTATTTTATCATAATTCTTCACACTATTATTTCAAATTTTATATATTTTTTTTAGGTTCAAGATCGTGTAAAATCCGATCTGGGTTGTGTGTCTAGTTGCTGGGCATCTCACTCACCAAGTATTGAAATTAATTATTCATGGAATTGGATAATTGATAAAAACAAGAGGTTTTAGTGCATGCTCTTATTGAAATTGGTTAATTCTTTGGGATCCAATAATAAAGCATGTTTCTGTGGTCAAGAACTTTGGAGCGCACGGCTCTCCTCAGTTGGAAAAGCACACCAAAAACTCTCAGTATCTGAGGATTTTCTCTACTTATCCCTCTCTCTTTCTTTCGAGTGGTTGTAATACCATATTATGAGTGACAGCCATCTGACTGCCATATAGAGGGTGTAATTCTAGAACGATTTTCTATGGTGCAGTTGAACTCCGAGACAATGTATCTGAGCTGTTTTATCCTGGGGACTTTGTGGTTGATAGTCTGCCTTGCACAATTTGGGCAATGCTGCGAAACGTCTTAAAGAGAGCGACCTAGTACGCGACTCAACTCAGTAATATTTTCGGTGACATAAATTGATTTTTAAAAAGTTTTTCGAAACTCAAAAATGACAGTTATGTATTTCAAAATTACAACAAATAAATAAGGAATTTGTCAAAGACATTAGTATTTGTATAGTTTATGTAACACTAATTTGCTCTTATTTATGAGAACAACAATGACATTTTATTTTTGTTTCATACATTCCCTTCTTTTGATATAATCATATATATTCTAGTTATTTTTGTCTAATATTAGTGCCAATAATAAAATTAATATTATCCATTGTTATATAATGATACTTGCTAGATTTATGTTATAATATTTTTATAATATGTGAAAAAATATATTTTGACCAACCATCCATCTATCCATCGAGGGGAGGATAAAATAGGAGTATTAAGTTTTCAACTCAATCATGTAAATTGACTATTCCACCACATTTTTAGATGGGTTGATTATGCTAGTTTTGATGTGGATACACATGGGCAAATTGGGAAATTCAGAGGGACAAAGACCCCTCGCCCTAACAACCACGTTAAGCAAGTGCAATATAAGTGAAACATATACAGCATCAAAACTCTTGACAAGGTGATGTGCCATATATATTGTTTGACCTTATTTTCCCAAAATTATGACTGCTCACCGACAATCAGTAGCCCTTCAATTCCACATCACAAGGACCACTAAATACTACTTACATTAAAAACAAACTTCAACAATGAAAATCAAGGAAGGGTAATTTTTTTTTTTACAGAAAAAGGAAGATGCTAAACATTTTTTATTATTATTTATTTACTATTATTAGGGGAACAAAAAAATTTAGACCGAGTTAGACTTTGAAAAACTTCAGTTTGATCTTTAAAATTTAAGTATAGTATGTGGCATATCGTAATTTAATAGGATCTTTTAGTCTACTTAAAAATCTATTTTAATTTAACATCTTTGAAGTAATCAAATATATTTTTAAATAGATTAACGAGTTATTATATCAATAAAATTAAGTTCTATTTTGACATTTAACATAATATTTTAAAGAATCTGACTTTATATGACATTCAGTTTTAATTCTATTTTATAATAATATATTTAAATATGTTAAAAATTAAATAAAATTAATATACTTAATTTACTAAAAATTCGGTTTTTAACAAAAACATTAAAATTTAATATAATAATTATAATAGTAATAAAAAATATTATTCATATTTATTTAAATAGATTGATCTCATGAAACTTTTTATGTTGTGTGTAATTTAATATTTTTAACTAAATATATTTTTTAAATATCTTATTCTTATCTGCTTTAAAAAGTTGATTTGTCCTTAATCTGACATAGATAGATTAAATTGTAGTAGATCTTGTCCGTGGAACGGACCTATTTGAACCCTATTTAGTATTTGTAGAAAAGATCAAAACAAGAGAACCTACCTTTTTTAAGCAATCGATATTTTCTTCACTTAGCGGACATCACAAACCTTGCGTTGGATAATGGACATGACAATACCTTAGCAACCCACGCAGTAAAACCTCTTTGGTATATTTTCAATACCTTACGCATTTTTTAGTATATTTTGCATTGTCATCGTAATAATTATATCTACCGCATCATATTAAATAGTTTTACATTAATATGCATTATTATTAGTTGTCAAGGTAAAATATAAAAAACATTTCTTTCTTTAGAAATGAATTCAACGAGTACAGATTAACGATATAAACAAAATTATACAAATATATTTAATATATCCCACTATAAAGTCGGTCTTAATATGTAGGTTCCTTGTTTTTTCAGATTTTAAAAAAGTGATTTTAATTTTATATTTTTAAAAACTATATTTATATAAATTTACATAAAAATAGTAGAAATTTTTTAGATTCATTTGTTAATAATTAAAAAAATTATTTTTGACATTCAATAACTTAGATATTTATTATTATAGATTTTAACATGATAAAAATTACATTATTTAAAAAAAATGTATATTTTAAAAATGATTTTTATGAAAAGTTTCTCAAAATAGCTTTTCATTTTAATCATTTTTTGAAATTTCATTATCTAAAAAAATTATAGAAAATAGATGAAATACTTAAATTGTATTTTAAGATAAACTATTTAAACCAAATTTTCATTTGAAATTTTATTTTTAAAATTATTTTATAAAAATGTTATAAAAAAAATAAAATTCTATAAAAAAAACAATTTAAATCTTAAATAAACAGGTCTATTATTAGCGGTGTATAAAAAATAAATAAAGCTTACATCAAATTCAAATTATTTTACGCGTAAATATTTTCTCCCAACTAAAATTTTCTAGTATTCAAAAAAGTAAAAATGAAAATTTGTAATTTAGCTGAAATCTAAATAGTTGAATACATACTATGAGATCGTAGATGATTTGAGTTTCTTTTTCCACTTTTAATTTTATTCGAATTAGTCAAGCTAAATATGTATTTTGACAAAAAAATATTTTTGAATAATTAATTTAAAAGTATATTTTAGAGGCTTTTGAAAATATAAAGAGGTAGGAGACGAAATTATTAAAGATGATACGATTCTGAACAAAAATTAAAGGCAACATATAGGATCAACAAGAAAGTCTATTGTAATTAACTATAACAAAATTTAGGAAAATTTTCATCCCACCCCAAAATTCCCAAATGTCCCCAAAATATTTTTTTTTAAAATGTAATTTTAATCTTTCTATTTTATCTAATATTCAATTTTAGTCTTCCTATTTTTGTTTCCACAATTTTGATCCTCTTTTTCATATTTTGTTACATTTAGTCACCTTAAATGTCAACAATATTAAAAATAAGGGAATCAAAATTAAAGAGAAAAAAAATAGAGGGAATAAAATTGTAGATTTAGTAAAATATAGGATCAATAATATATTTTAGTTTTTTTTTTTAATTGTCAATTTTAACCTATCTAAGTTAACAAATCTATAAGAAATTTTGTCTAGATTAACTAACTTAGCCCGAAATGCAAATACTAAAATTTTCAAAAAATTTACATCTTTGAATTATGTTACTAAGTGGTGTTAAATTTAATTTCACTATTTTTTACCTTCGAGCCAATCCCGAAAGTATAAAAAATTATGAAAAAAATTAAATTAATATTTGCACTTCTGAATTGATAAATTTAAACAAATTGTATTCGGATTAATTAATCTTGAGAGGATTAAAATTGGTAAAATAAAAATAGATTTTAGAGGGATTTTGAGAATATCAAATGGATATGAAATCTCCCAAAATTTAGGTGGGTTTAAAAATTGGACGAAGTCATTCCTTAAGTCTTAATTCAAATAACAAATACTGATATTATGAGATTGAATGTCTTGTCCTAGATTCAAACATGATCTCTCAGTTGTGTAGATTAATTACGATAGAGTAAAATAATTATGAAGAAATTTATCATCTCTTCTAAAAAAAGAAACTAAACCAGATCATCAAAATAAAATAGCAAACTCATGCTTCGAATTAGAATGACAACCGTAAAAACATAAAAAGCTTCGGCAGTGAGTACATTTGAATTTCCATGCAAACTTAGTTTGGGTCCCGAAATTGGATTCTCAAGGATAACTAAGGTGGAAGAAAAAACACCTAAATATTTAGATGTGCACGCAAACTTTAGGTTGGGTCCATAAATAATTGGACCCTAAGAAACCTTAACCCAAGCGTTTATTTGCACTTTGAAATTTAGAAAACTGATCCAAAAGAATCGGAAAAACAAAAAAACAAAAATTTGAAATTACATGTTAGAAAGTCTTGTTCTCAGTAGGAGCTGTGCTACTCAATGCGATTAACAGATACTCAAAAATGCAAAAGGAATTTTTTACAAAGGTTCAATGTATTGTTCAAGATGGGTTACTTATAATCAGACAACGAGATTTGTTAGAAGAGATGAAACGGTCTATCTTTTCAAATTCAATGGACAGATAAAGATCCTCTATCTTTCTCTACTTTTATTTCTATCTCTCTTAATTTACTTTATCTCACATCTATTTCCCTCCTTTTTAAACATTACAACCTCATTATTTATACAATTTTTGTCTTAAATTGCTCTACCTTCTCTAACATAACTATTTTCAATTTTAACTTAATTGCAATTTTGATCCTTCTATTTTTATTATTTCACAAAATTGATCCCTTTTTTAAAAATCAACCGTTTTGGATATTTTAAATAACATGACATACAATTCTATAATATAAAATTATATAAATGTATTAATTATTCACATGACATTAATTAAATTAAAAATATAAAAATTAAATTTTTACAATTAATCATCTAAATGTTTTATTTAAATTTCATTCACTTCACACCATTATATCATATGTCACATTATTTAAATCACCTCATATCATTTTTTTTAGCTAAAAATTAGAGAAATGAACCAAAACTAACAACTTTTAATAAAAATAAAATAAGAGACTAAATTTGTAAATTTATAAAAATAAAATGACTAAAAATACAATTAAACCTTCAATTTTTCAAAGATAACAAAAGCATGGTTAATATTTCAGTCAACGGTCAGTATCGCGAATGCAACTCAATCAATCTGTTTGATTATTAATACCCATGTGTTTTCCATTAAATTAGGAGATTGACCAACTTCCCATTTCTTTTTTACCCACAGCCGTGTTCTTAATATTTCTTAACAAATACTTGTTCTCAATATTTTCTTAACAAATACTTCGTGATAAATACCATTCCTGTTTGAACCTCCGAGTGTAGCTTCTCAATGCAGATACAAACATACACTAACAAGTTGCTGTCCCAAGCATTTCCTCAACCATGTCATTCTACTATTTTATTTGAGTTTAAAACACAACTAACCTTGAAAACTATTGCATGACATAACATAACCAAAATATCCAACAACAAAAGTCATAACATTTCACTAATTAGTGATTTACCACATGGGCAGTAACCTTGATTGAATTTTGACATAAACACAAGAACTCAAAACATAGGCAGCAAAGACTTAAAAATTGAAAGATTGCATCACCAGCCGCCGCCGCCGCCACCGCCACCACCATTGCGAGAGTTAAAACCATCACCATAGCCACCGCCATAGCCGCCACCGCCACCACGAGGTGCAGCAGGTCTATCATTTGCATAGGACACACGAATGTTTCGCCCATTCAAATCCTGAGGAACTAGAGCATGTCAGTCAACTAACTAACAATGTCTATAAAAAACGACTATTATTTAACAGGAAGGTATGACAACCTGCCCATCCATAGCAGATAGTGCTGAAGTTGCTTGGTCATCACTGGTGAAATTGACAAATCCAAATCCCCTTGATCTTCCGGTGTCTCTATCAGTGATAACCCTTGCTGAAAAACATAGGAAAAATTATGATTGTAGCAACAAAAAAAGCAGATGCTCATTTAAGTTTTAAAATCATAAAACTAATATTATTTTCATTTTAATGCAGTTACTGTTCACATCACAATCACAATAAGATATATTATTCATGCCTAAAAACTTTGAAATTCCAAGACAAATTCCAGAATAATTTTTCACACAATTCAAATTCCAAAAGCCAACAAAGTTCTTATAGTGCATCTACATGTAAAAACAACATTTTAATGATATCAAAGGGGAGAGGAAAACATATTGCAAAATGAAGCCAACAGGATATTGTAATCAAACCACATAACAAAATAAATTCAGATGAACTAACCCTCAACCACTTCTCCAAAGCTTGCAAATGCATCCCTAAGAGACTGGTCATCAACTCCATATGAAAGTCCTATAACAGCAAAAACCAAAATTATGCGACTAATCTGTGCGAACATATATCCATAATAATAAGTTAAAAGTTAACAACTACATTTAAAACCAAAGTTATACCTCCAATGAAAAGCTTGCTTGAAGACATGCAGCGAATGTAGTTAAGCATGGATGAAACAGGAGCTGGGCTGCTCTGAGCAGCACCCTGCCTCAAGATGTTTCCAATCTTATTACAGAAAGCCATTTTGGTTGTTGTCTAAGCTTAGGCCTTCAAAGTTCCTAATACACAAAAACAACAACACAAGTATTAACACAACCACAAGAAAAAAAAGTACCATAAATCACTTTGTAAAGGCACACAAAAAACCAAAACAAGTTTTACTCGTCGCTTTTATGCCACTGTCATCAAAATTCAGCAGACGAAAACGAAAAAACAGAAAACAATAAAAAAAATTATCCGACAAAATAAAATAAAAAATACAGGTACAGTAACCTCGAGAAAAGAACGCATAATCATAATTATAATTATCGTCACACAACAAGCTATTCCTCTGCAAAAGTGCCTAATAGCTCATACAAACAACGACACGAAGTTCAGATAAATAAAATTGGATTTGACTTGTGAAATCAGAGGAAACAAGAACGAAATGGAAAACCAGTGAACCCTAAAAACTAAAAAGCGAACACGAAACATGAACAATCAAATCAAACAAATAACATCTTCCAACAAGATTGAAAAACTCATTCACTAAAACGGACAGGTAAATGCAACAAACTCGTATGTATTTTTTGTTGTGAAAAAAAAAAACAAAGAGAGAGAATTAGGGTTTTAGAAAGAAAATTACCAGAGAATAGTGAAGAGAAATGTGAAGCGGCTAGGGTTTAAGCTCCAAATCTCAGTCACACTTTAAATCATTCGCTATTAAAATATCTCCTCATTTATAGGGTGAGTGGTATTCAGGGCTCGAATCCCCTGAGGGTGAGTGTACATTTTAAACGTTGCACTGGTGTTGCCGTATGGTGTCTATTCGTTGATGATTTCAACGCTTACAAATTGCAACACGCTGACCTTGTACATGATCCATTATTCCCACATTTGATGGGCCTTGCATATAGGGCCCACAACTATCCAAGATTAATTTTATTTTTATTTGTTTTTGGTGAGGTTTATTTTGATTTTTAAAAAGAAATATTAAATAATAAATGTTAGCCGAATAATATTTACGTGAATTTTTCACATGGAGATTTAATCAATATTATCGATATACTGAAAAATCTAGAGAGGCCATGCAAAAAATATATAATAAATTTAGCTTATTAAATTTTTGTTGTCAGACTTTTATCTCAGTTCTAGCAAAAAAAAAATATGTAGAAATTTAAAGTTTTTTCTCCAAAAATATGTCAATTAGGGAATTTATTTTTTAAGACAAATTATGGGAATTGATCCAATTACAAATCTTTGAGCATATTTTGGTGTTCTTATGATCTATCAACGGGTCTCAAAAGACTCATTCTCCTTCATCTTGATAAAATGATATCTAAACTCACAAATTAGAAAGTAATTCTCTTTCATTTGTGGGTAGACTCACTTTTTTCTCAATCATATCTATCTAGCATTCTTACTTACGTGATGAAAAATGTGTCAGTTTCTAGCTCTATTTGTGACGAAGTTGATATATTGTGTCGCAACTTCATCTATGGCAGTACAATTGAACATATAACTTACCATTTGATCTCTCGAGAAACAATTTGCAAGGAAATATAGAAAGGTGGACTTGACTTCACGTATCACAAAGTCCTTAATCACTCATTGTATCCAACAATGCAACATTGCCCCTAATACTTAGAATAATATTTATAGTGTGGTCCAATACTAAAAGTAGTGTGTGATGGATTATTTGTGATGGTCATTTAGAAGGATCGTTGGATACCATGTTGTGAAAAGCTTATTGATTCAATATCTCAAGTCATTCTACCTATAGAATATAAGTTTCTTGTATCGAGTTAACCTTGATGATACAAATTGAAATTGGAGAAAAATGCAACAAATTATGCTTGGGTGGATCTTTTAGAAAATTCAATATTTGAAGCCTCAAATCAATGCTTATCTAGATAATCCCATTTGGCTTTCATCCATTGACAACCAATTTACTCTAAAGTCAACTTATAATAATCTCACAAACCAATAGACTAGTGCTTACTCAATAATATTATTCAAGGAGGTTTGAAATTGGCAAGGTCCAAACATAATTAGGACGACACTTTAGAAGATGGCACACGAGAAACTTCTGAAAAATGTTGAGATATGTTATAGAGGCATGACCTTCGAAGACCTCTGCCTATATTACCTTTCTACACCTGAGACCTTTATGCATATTGTGAGACATTGTGAAGATATCTAACTATTTTGGAATAAAGCTATTAAGCTTAAAACTTGGAGTAAATTCTTTAACTTTAGTACTTATGCTTGGATTGAATGAAATCTTACTCGCAACGACACTGGAAACATCCCCTTGTGCATGGAAAATGTTATTTGGTGTGGCGGTTGATGAACTCTAAAAAGATCGAAACTCTTTGGTTTTCTCTCAAAGTACATAGATGAGGAGTGATATGTGGCATTACATTTACAACCAATTTGACTTTATTCATAACTCTTTGATAAAAGGTAGGGCTCTTAACCGTAATTTGTTTAACCTTAATCAAATAACATGGATTAAACCTCTTATGGGTGTTATGAAAATGAACTTTGATGATGCTTACACCCATATCGATGGTTGCTCGGCTTGTGGGAATCATTTGCGATCATAATAGCGAGTTCATCAGTGATTCCTAGTGCAAATTGGCGTCTAATAGCTCCCTATTTTATGAAGTGTGGACTTTTTGCAGTTATGTGTTTATTGACTCGTGATAGAGGTATGCATAATGTAATTTTTTAAACTGACTCTGACCCATTTCTCTATGATTGAGAAATGCTATACTTACACTACTCTATTGTTTGTCCTCCTTATGTAGACTATCTTTACATTGCACCAAACAAATCGACCTACCCTCCTCAAGTATTCTCCAATAGAAATAAATATGTGTCCGTTTCTTAGCTCAACTTAATCATAATGCTCATATTTTTGTTAGAACGGTGTACTTGTCCTTTGTTTGATTATTTTTTATGTATAGTGTTGAAAATTATCAATTCTATTTTCCTTTTTAGTGAATATAATTCTTTATATATATATATATATATATATATATATATATAATGATTGTATGATAAAAATTGTTTATCCTTGTCTAATCAAGTTGAGATAATTGAGTAGTATTTATAATAGTGAGATTTTATAGAGATTAAAAACTTGTTTAATCCTATACTTTATAAGAGAAAATTATAGAAAAAAACATTAAATAGATAAACTATTTAACATCTATTTGATGGTGACGTTTCTATAATAGACAAAATAATGAGATTTTATAGGGGCTATATGATGTTCTTTTTATTTGGTAGAACAACAATCTAAATTTTTGGTGTTTTTTATAATTTGCTAATTTTTTTGGGCTTAAATCTATCAATTTTATAGGATATATATGTGATATAAATTTTAGAAAATTATAATTCTATTTGATACATAGTTTAATTCAACGTATAATATTTTTTTTTTAAATACAACTAAAACATTGACTATAAGACTTTATAGCTACACACGTTAATTTTTATAATTTTTAGTATACATGATTGTTAAGGTAATATAAAACATTGAACAAATGAATTCATAAAATTTAATGTGTATAAAGAGTTAGCAGCAGAAAAATTCAAACAAAAGTTTTTTCTAAAGTCAACAACATATATTCACTCAATTTATAAATGTAATATATTTTTAAATTATTAAATTTAATATATTTATGTCAATACTAAAATAAAATAAAAAATGTAAACACGTATTTTTTATATCGATCAT
>JBBPBQ010000001.1:52069973-52217142 GCA_037974755.1 Cicer yamashitae | reverse complement strand
CCAACATTTATTTTTGGTTATAGGTCAATTATTTAATTTTTAATGAAAGATTACCAATATATTGGCCTCAGTTCTAAAATAAATACCTCAATCACATTAATTCGTGTGCATATCATAATAACATTTACACTTTTAAATAAAATTTATTTCAATTAGTATATGAATAAAATTTATGTATGTTTATAAATAAATATTGTACAACGATAATTTATGTAGATAATTAAATGGTTTAAAACGAAAACAAATGAACATCAATCTTTCATTTCATATACCGTGTATGTGTGAAAATACGTTACATAAAAATTTAATTACATTTCATTATGTTATTTTTTTTTCTCTTGTCACTTTGTTATATTAATTAAATAAATATATTCTAACGGTACATATTAATTAAACTCATATTTTATAACGAGATTAATTTCACATGAAAAAAATCCGTGAACTTAAGCAATTTAAGGAAAAAAAATTACATTCAATTATGTCATAGATTTTGAACATAATAGGTTTAAACTCCATAACCCAGTTTTTTCTATTACTTTTCTCCTTGTGAAATGGAAATATTCATGAGTAATTAGAGCATTGTTTACTTTTAAACTTAAATAAACTTACACTTTTGTCCCTTTAAGTTATTTTTAAATTACTCTTTGATCCTTTAAATTTTGTTTGTTTCGTTTTGATCTCTTAAGTTACAAACACTAGATATTTTGGTCCTTTAAATTATTAGTCTTTTAAGTTACAAAAATAAAATATTTTAGTCCCTTAAGTTACAAACTATACACTTTTGTCGTTTCTAATAGTGTATAGGTTTAAATATGTATTTGGTCTATGTAAATATAACAGTTTTCAGTTTTAATCCTTGTAAAAAAAATTTGTTTCGATTTCATCCGTGCAATATCAAAAAACTTTATTTTTGATCTTTAACGTCAAGTGGACGTTACAAAAACGTGAGTTGACAAAGGAAAATATGTTTTTTGTCCATGCAAATATAACACTGTTCAGTTTTAGTCCCTATAAAATTTTTTGTTTGGATTTCATCGTATTCATCACCTTCAATCATAAACTCAGAAAATGAATTTCATGATCTTCATCAACCTAACAATCCATATTTTCCTTCACCCAACTCAATCTTTTTCCCTTCATTATTCATACCTCACCTAACCCAATTTTTTCTATCAATAACTCTACCTCCAACCTCATCTTTTCCCACTATTATCTCAAAAAAAAATATCAACATCATCTTTGAAAAATAACTATTTAAAGGATTAATAAAATATAAAATTAACCCGTAAAGGCTTAAAAATGATTTTTTTTTTAATATATATACTACCCAGTTGTTCAAACGTCTCTTGTCGATTCTTATTCAAAGGTTTTGAGGGGGTTAGGGGATGCACATAAGACGTTTGATGAAATGTCTAACATAAATGTTGTTTCTTGTATTGTTTTGGTTTTTGGGTATTTAAGAGTTGGTGATGTTGGGAGTGGTTTGAAGGTGTTTGATGAAATGGTTGAACGGGATGTTTTGGCTTGGAACGCTGTGATTAATCCTCATCTTTGAAAATTAACTATTTAAAGGATTAACAAATTGGGATAAAGATGAGGTTGGAGGTAGAGTTATTGATAGAAAAAATTGGGTGATGCGAGGTATGAAAAATGAAGGGAAAGAGATTGAGTTGGGTGATAGAAAATATGGATTGTTGGGTTGATGAAGATGATAAAACTCATTTTATGGGTTTGTGATTGATGGTGATGAATACGATAATATTCAAACAAAAATTTTTACAGGGACTAAAAGTGATCGTGTTATATTTGCACGAACAAAAAAAAAAAACATATTTCTCTCTGTCAACTAACGTTTTTGTAACGTCCACTTGACGTTAAGGGTCAAAAATAAAGTTTTCTAATATTACAAGGATGAAATCCAAACAAAAAATTTTATGGGGACTAAAATTGAAAACTGTTATATTTACGGGCCAAAAACATATTTAAACCTAGTGTATATAACATTGTAACTTAAGGGACCAAAATATTTAATTTTTTAAAATTAAGGTGCGAAAATCTTTAATGTTTATAACTTATGGAACTAAAATGGAATAAAAACTACTTGAGGGACCAAATTGTCTAACTTAAAGGACATAGATGAAACAAATAAAACTCAATGGTCCAAAGTGAAACCTAAAAATAACTTAAGAGACCAAACGTGGGCTTGAGTTGTAAATTTACCTATTTAAAATTTTCTGTTAAAAACTTAAGAATAACTCAAGATTGATCTTGGTTGTGAAAACAGAAAACGTAAAACGTTATTGGTTTTTGACCAAAAAACGGAGAACGTTCTTGGTTAATTAAAATCAACAATTTAACTTGATAATCAAACAAACTGAAAGTAAATAGATAAGAGAATAGATACCACACAAGGATATATCCTGGTTCACCCAACTCAGGCTACGTCTAGTCCTCACAACTGTGAGATTTTCCACTAAGTGTTCAAACTCGTAACATCATTAATGTTAAATTCACCGTGACAATGACATTCAATCCCATTTTATCTATTTGGTGCGTTTGTTTCAGATTTTTTCATCAAAAAATCTATTTTTTTAAACCAAAAATCATTTTGTAGGGTTTGAAGGGTGTTTGTTAAAGATTTTTTAAAAATCATTTTGTTAAAAAAAAATCATTTTTTGGGTAAAAATGAAAAGCTAAAAAATAGTAGCTTCTCGATGAGAGAGAAAGATGCCAAAAATTTTAAAAACACGGAACTTAACCCATTGATAAGAGAAAATGATGTAATTACCCTTACCCTTTTTTGAAAAATCCAAAATCACCCTCCATCAATTTTTACTTGGTTTTCTCTATACTGCATCAGTTTCACACACTCAATTGTGACAGTTTTTATAAGAGGCTCTCATATAGATTTTTCATCAAGTAAATTTCCTTCTCCTTTTCAATTTTTCCACATAGTTTTTTTATTGTTTATACGTCTTTTATTTGAATCATTTTATTTTTACATCATTCATATATTGATACTATTTTTTTTTGTTGCTTTTTTGTGTTTATTTATTGTTTTTGATGAGTACTTATACATTAATCAATTTTAAAATGTCTATAAGAAATTGATTAAACTTATAAATTTTGTAGGGTATTATAAAAGTCATGTCCTTTATGGTAATTTTGTAGTTTAAAAAATCACTTTTATAAAATTGTATACAAACAGATTAAAAATTATTTAAAAAAAATCATTTTTATGATAGTAAACAATAAAAAAATTATTTTTAGACAAATCTCTACAAAATAATCTTTAAATTTTTTAAACTAAAAATCATTTTTATTCAAGTTCAAACAAACGCACACGTTATTTATCCCCTCACATTTTCCTATCGTCTCCCTCCTATCTTGCCACATCTTTATAAGTTCAACCATATGAGTGTTCTTATCTCAATGTGTTGTCTCTATCACATCCTTATATCACTCACTCGTTCATTTGACCGTTTCTTGTAGTTTTATTTGGAGCTACTGCCATAGATTCCACTAGAGTTCCAAATTAGATACTGCTCACAAACCATACGAGGTGTTAGAGTCAAAGTGAGGGATGAGGATAATCCTCGAGGCATGGAGGCTAGGAGTCACCACCACACTCCCAATAGTTGTAACCAACACCACCACACTACTAGCACTCTCAAACGCCATCCTAACTTAAGCCTTAGTAGTAAAAGAAAATGGATGAGGATAATCCTTGAGGCATGGAGGCTACGAGTCACCACCACATTACTACTAGTGGCAACCAACATTCTAAAACGCCATCATAGCTACAACATCAAAAACTCCAACAATTATTAGACTCTTAGGCTGAGATGACTTAACCACCAATGTATCGTTTCCATTTTATCAAATCGCATTTCCAACCATCATATCATTTTTAAGATTTTGTTTAATAAAAATAACGCCATTTAAGACTTACATTACTAGTCATGTTTACTGTCAAATAACGGTGGACTAGAGCATGAAACTGGTTTCTTCGACCATTTAAAATTTTAAGTTTTTTCTTTAACTCTTTTAATTTGTACGTTAATGTATTTATAAGCTAAAATCAAATGCATTAATGACATATCAAAATATAGACTTGTCCACGTATAATTCAACTCGAGTATAAATACTATTTTTTTTAAAATTATAAATAAACATAGACACAAATATCAAATACCTTATTTAACTAGTTTTTGAGCAAATATTCTATTTAACAAATTAATTCAATTTAAAAGTGAAATAAGATGGTCAAATTAATGATGAAATATTTAGAAATAATTAAATTATATCTTTGAATGAAATAATTATTTTACTTACTCTTACCAACCTACCTGATTGAGTTAAGTTAAAAAAGATTCTATCTATATACTCTATCTAAACCTACCTATAATGTTATAATACTATACACGATTGTCCCTAGTGAATCTCTAACAGAAAAGGAGAAGTCCTAGAATTTTATTTATAACAATAGAAAAAAAAGTCTATAATGGTGTCTGTGCAAAGTGATAGTGCCGTTTTACAAACCTGATATACGTATATTACCATTGCTGCTATCCGTATATTTGCCGTATAACATCCAAAAATAAACGCTAGGATATGAGAGAGGAAAGAAATTGAAATAAAGAAAAACTATTACATAAATAACAAAAACACACACAAGAATAAGCAGTAACCATCACACACACAACAAAGGAAACAGTGGGTGAAGAAAGAAAACCCAGAATCTAGAACCAACAAAACCAGTTCAACCCTCTATGATTCCCATACCATAAATAAATAACAACAATAACACGTTTTTATATTTATCTCAGCTATACCTTTTATTTTATTTTATTTTTTTTTCATTTTATTCATTCATCCCGCGAATGAAATAGAGATCTTGTTCTCTTGCAATGCCCACTTTGTAGTGGACAAGTTCATAATAATCTCTTCTCACTAATTTTCCTTTCGTTCTTCCAATTTCCAATCCCACGTTCACGCTTCGAATCAGAGCTTCTTTTCCCCCTTTTCATCGATACCTAGTATTGTTTAGGTACCTAAAAACCGTTTTATTCTCTCTCTGTTTTTTTTTTTTGCAAACAATTTTAGTTTTTTATTTTACAATTGATAGAAATATATTTAGGGTTGGAATTAGGGTTTCTTTTTTTAAAATTCTTTGTGGGTATTCGCGATTCCCGTATGTACTCAGCTTGTTTGTGTTGCTGGATTTTCTAGGGTTTCATTGGATCGTAACTAAATAGTTGCTGAATTTGGAATTTCGGACTGATAAGGGTTTTGAATCAAAGCAAAGAAGGTTGCGTGAAATGGGCACAAGCTCCGATCTCTTTAGAGGTTCGAATTGTGGATTTGGAAATTCAGTGCTTGAGAATTTGTACTTGGAGATTCTTTATTCTTAAGATGCTATTTAACATTGCTGCTTATATGAGCATGGAAGAGGATTGTTTATATTAATTCTGTTTATACAGTGATCAACACTTTCAGAACCAATTTTAGACACACTGCAAAGGCTTGGTTTTTTCATCTTTGTTGGGAAATCATTGTGGTTTTGGGCCATCACTAAAAAGGAAAATCTGATAGAGGATATGATATGAGCTTAATATATTACTGTAAAGATCTTAATCCTAAGAAAATACTTAACGGGGTTGTGTTGAATTGAATCATTTAGATTTGTAATACTAGTTAGTTAGTTTGATTGAGTGGTTGTTGTGTTCAACGCTGATTTTGAATCAAATTTCAGTAATATTAGTTTCGGCTATTTGCATATTTGGTGAAAGGAAGTAAACCCTAGTGGTTTCCATGATTTGTGTTTGTAGTGAGTAAGAAGCTTATGGAGGAATATTAAAGCTTGAAATGAATGCAGTGACATGGTGCATGGACAGGAGAATAGTTGCCGGTTCGATCCCTTTCTGGAACAGTGCTACTGGAAAGTGATTGAAGCATTCTCAGTTTTGCAGAGAAGATACACTCGGCATATCTGGGTTTTGTGCAATGTCGCGTTGCTTTCCATTTCCACCTCCAGGATATGAAAAGAAATCTAGAACTGATGATGTGGATTTACTGAAAAAGGTTAATCCGATTTTCCTGTATTGTACTGTGCAAATTGTTTGACCTATCATTATCTGGAATGCAAAACTGGATTTTTTTTTCCGTGTGCTTAGTGTTAAATCTTCATAAATAAGGTTCATTTTTCATTTTGCAAAATTTAAGACGAGGTTGCCCATGACTCCTTCCTTTCTTTGAATCCCATCATGGCAGAAGATCTGAATTACCATGCTTTCCTGATCATTAAAATGGTTTTTAAAATGTTCTGGCTTAGTTATGGTCCTTATGGACTAGATAATTTTTTCATCTATTTCTTCTGAATGGTAGATAAAGCCAACTTAGTTAAAGGTCTTTGTAAACTGATAACATGAAGCGTATGAAACAGTCACTTTGATATTCCACACACACAAAGAAAAACAAAAGGATATTTTTTGATTGGGGTTTGGGTACAAATGCAGTCAAAGGTGATTGGATTTTTAGCCTATCTTGATTGTGGACCCCTGGTTGATAGAGTTTTGTTCTTGTGGCTAACAACAGTCCCTGTGTGCACACTCATCTATTGTTTCCTTTATCGTGCTTCATGGTTGATGTTTTTGTTTATCTCCGAATTTTGGATTGATGGGTTTCCTAGTGTTGAACATGTAGAGGGGAATATTCTATCTTTTCTGGTGAAGAGACAAAGATTAAAAGTTTATATGATTTCCTTGTTTTTTCACTTTCCCTTAAGATTTAATTAAGATCTTGGTTTGTGTAATTTGCACCCATTTAGTTTTGGTCCCTTGAAGTTTTCTCCATTTTTTGGGATGTTAGTTCTTTTTATTTTTGAACGGCAAATGTTAGTGGTGGGATTTGAACCGACATTGACATTGCCATATCTCTCGAACCCCTATGCTCAAACGTTCCTCCCCCAAACCATCTTATCACTCAATTGGTATACCGATTCTTATTTTCACTCATTTGAGTTTGGTACACGGTCGAA
The DNA here is from genome assembly GCA_037974755.1 of Cicer yamashitae. Taxonomy (NCBI): domain Eukaryota; kingdom Viridiplantae; phylum Streptophyta; class Magnoliopsida; order Fabales; family Fabaceae; genus Cicer; species Cicer yamashitae. The sequence goes on along the minus strand of JBBPBQ010000001.1, from coordinate 52,210,103 downwards.
GTGCTGATCTATCATTTATTTCTAAGTTATCTTATATTGGAAAAGAAAAATACATATTAGGGTCTGTTTGGTTCAATGGAGAGGAGAGAAGGGAGGAGAGGGATTATAAATGATTTATATGTGTATTTAGTCACCTCCCCTTCAAATCCTCCCATAATGAAGGGAGAGCAAAATGAGGTTTAATAGGAATTTTGCTCCCCTCTCCTCTTAAAAACTGAACCAAACACATCATTTAAAATATTCCCTCCTTCCCCTCCCTTCCATCTAGCCCCAGTTTGTTGGTCATACAACACAAAAGCATACTGCTGTTTGGATTTTTCTCTGTTTTTGTGGTGCTGTACATGCTTGGTGTGGGCTAGGTGAAGGTCAAAACATAGTGTATGGTTAGATGTATAAGTAATCTGCAGTTTTCAAATTACAACTCCTTTAAATGGGAAAAGTAATAGTTCACATATTTGGGTATGGTTATATATTATGTTGAATTGAGAATGTGTAGAAAATTCAAACATATATGTTGTTGGACATTGGGAAATATGATTTTGGTGCACCATCTCTTTATGGACGAAAAACACACCTGGACAGTTGGACAAAACATCATTTTGATGTAAAAGAATAACCTTTGGGCTTGATGTTGTTGAAGCCTTGAGGGTAAGATATTATACTTATGGTATGTCGGCTGGGACTAGGATCACTATAAGTGCACTAGCACTATTTGGAACTGTGTAGTTATGTTAATATTAAAAATGGGCCGCTTTATGCACAGGCATCTTAGTGCTATTTTGCATTAGAAAATGCTCCTAAGATAGTGGTAATTCTTTGTTGGAATCAATGCTCTGTCAAGCAATTTGTTAGGATTTTTAATGTTTGAAATACAAGTTGTTGAATATTATTTACTTGCATATTGGTACTACTGTATTGTAAGAAATATCGCCTTGAAAGAACAAAAGGACATCTTCTTTACTTCCATAGTTTCACCTCAAATAGAAAACAAATGATCATTCTTTTGCTGAACTGGATATGGGGTTCCTATGCCAGTATGGGTTTTATTTATTGCAAGTGAAGTTATTATCTGTTTGCAGAGAAGTGTTATAATTTGTTGGCAGTACAGAAGCATATTGGCTATCATTTTTATAATAATTTTTTCGATCTGTTAGTTTGGTTATAAATTAGCGACTAATTTTGCATGTTTTGTATATAGATAGATAGACTGATAGAGTGGGAGTTAAAGGTCTTGAATTTGTTGTTACTTTTTCCAGATCTTCAAGGACCACGTTGAGCGGTTCTTCTATGGATGTTATGTTGTTTTAATGGGAGGAGTGGGGATGCAAAGCCACTTTGTTTTGCTTTCTTATTGATTACTGTTTCTAATATCTAATTTTTACTGTGAACTTGCAGGAAAGGCACAGAGAAAAAAAACATAAAAAAGAGAAAAAGGACAAAGCGAAGAAGGAAAGTAAGGAAAAGAGGGAGAAGGAAGGAAGGGACGGAAAGCATAAGGATAAAAAGGACAAAAAAGAAAAAAAGAAAGAAAAAAGGAAAGATAAAGATAAGGACAAGGACAAGGGTAAAGATAAAAGTAAAATCAGTGCTGCAAACGAGAAAGGATTTCCAACACAAGCTCAGGGTCTCAATGGCATTAATCTACATCAAAAGGAAATCAAACAAAATGATACAAAGGATATCTTGTTTGATGATAGACTTACCAAACAGTATGCCAGTAACAATGGAGAGATGGCCAGAGCGAATAACCATCTGGTTGAAGAGAACAAGGACTCTAAATTCCGCATGGAGTTGGACAGGAGGATTAGGGACAATGATGGAAGAGCTGGGAATCAATTGGTTCAAAAGTTTACCATTGCAGACTGTAGAAAGGATGAAGGGACTGTTAGGCTGGTTGCTAAGAGTAGTGGCACTGGCACCTGGCCTGATGGCAAGGAGAAGTTCCAGGATAAAGGTGTTGATGGTACGAAGATTGATGGGAGAGGAATCTGGGCTGAAGCCCAACCAATCGGAAATGCAGCAGTTCAGAATCATGCTGGAAATTGTTATCCTAGGGTCAATGAAAAGCCCAGACCTTTGGAGAAGATTTTTGTCAAAACTTTGGAAGGAACAGTTGAAGGAACAGAAAGGGTTAAGGAAAAAAAAGATGATAAGCGGGGAGATAAAAAGAAAGATGATAAGCGGGGAGATAAAAAGAAAGATGATAAACATGGAGATAAAAAGAAAGATGATAAGCGAGGAGATAAAAGAAAAGAACAAGAGAAGGAGAAGAAAGGGCATGGGAAGGACAAAGACAGGGATAAAAAGAAAAAAAAGGAGGATAAAGCAAAGGATAAAATTGAGCATAGAAATGGAGAGCAGAATAAATTAAAAGAAAGCAACAAAGCTGGCCCAATAGGCTTAAATTCTTCTGCACAGGTATCCAAGCACAGCCATGAAAATTCTATCATCGGGGAAAATCTTAATAAACAGAAGGAAATTGATTCAAATGGAGTTCTACATGGTGAGTACCATAATAAAAATCTCAATAAACGGAAGGAAATTGATTCAAATGGAGTTCTACATGGTGAGTGCCATACTAAACGGAAGGAAATCGATTCAAATGGATTTCTACATGGTGAGTTCCGTATGTAATGAATCATGTTCTAATTTCTGTTCAATGAATTCCATTAGGTTGTCATTAGACATGAGTCTATTTTGTTGACCTAATAGCAAAACTACATTCTATGAGATTATGTCGGGTTTCTGGTGACGTCACAACTTTTTGTATATTTTCATAGATGGGAATATTTTTTCAACTACGGTGTTCAATTTTCATGAATATGTATGCTAATTATTTTGTAGCTGGCTGACGATTTTATAATTCTTTGAATTTTCTTACAGCCAATGACAGTAGGCCCAGTAAGTTGGCAAGGCCCTCTTCCTCTCATCCTTTCACTGAAAATGGAAGGATCTTGGAACCTTGCCAAATTTCCCTTCAAAATGCTTCAGATGGGCCAGTAGCCGCCACTAATGTTAAGGTAGAAAACAAGGAACGCAAGACAAATGGCATCATTGAAGCTCCAACATCTGCTGTTTCTCCAAAAAAGATTCCCAGCGCTCCCAAGCCAGCTGATCCAGTGACTAAAATATCTACAAAACCACCTCATCCAGATACCAAGTACATAAGTGAGGTATATTCTGTACCAAAAGCAAATGAGTGGTCTGATTTTGATGACCAAGAGTGGCTGTTTGGCAGCAATCATTCTCAAGAAAGAAAACCTGTGGTGAAATCTTCAGAGGTCGTGGATACACTGCAGGTATGGGCAGAAGTTGTGCATATAGAGCCTGCAGATGTTTTTGCTCTGCCATACGTCATTCCATATTGATCGATTATTTTTGTGGCACACAATACTTAAAAAATATCTGCACGAATTACCGTCTGTTGTTGGCTCGTCTATTTGGGAGGAACAGCAGCCTCTGGGCTAGAAATTGATTCCACACCTGACGATGCATTCTTTTATCATTTGCACTCTAACTCGCTGTGATTGCAAGGTATGCTTAGATGGGTACTTATGTCTGACTGACTGCATTGATCTTGAACTGTTTGGAAGGGAAAGAATGCAGAAGTGATTGCATGGCTGGTGCATTGCTGCAAGGCCAGGTTGAGGGTGCAGTTCTCACTCCACACACAATAATTCATTTACAAAGTAGACCCCATAAAGGTAGCCACAGGTTGTGGAGAAAAGGATGTACAAGATTGTGCAACTTTGTTTTTCTTCCTTAAAAAAATTATTTTTGCCTAGAGTTGAGCCTGGGCAGCTAGCTTTTTCTAATTGAGAATGAGAAATTGAGAGAAATTAGATATGGCTTATGCAACTCCACAATTTTGATTTGTAACATAGAACTTTTATTTTAAAAATTATGTATGATAGGGAGGGGAAAAAGTAGTAGTCGGATTCATTTATTTAGCTCTGTAAACTTTCTTGGTTTTGCACTAGTGCTTGCTTTCCGAAAAGGCAAGGTTGAGTTGAAATTATTTCAAGGGATATCATATAAGATCGTGGTTGACTTGTTTCTCGACGGTTATTGATTTATTTTCAAAAAAATAATGTAATTCATCAATTTTCAGCTATAATAATTATTCTTGAAAAAAATGCTGTAAATAATTATTCTTGTATGAATAGATTGCCAAGTGTAATCAAATAGGGGTGGCGAATCAAAGTTGCGTAAGGGTTGCTTCATATTTAATGAAAAAAAAAAATGAAAGTAAGCCCAATTAACTCGACCTCAAAGGCTCAGTCGTAAAGTTAGTTCGATTAAGACTTAAATATTCTAAAAAGTTGATAAATAAATATTTTAAAAACAAAAGTCATGTAATGACTGACATTGAATTCGTATGTTGCATCTTCGATTTCTATTAGTATTATTGGCGGATATAAACTTCTTTGTAAAAGTATTTAATAGGTTTAAATTTTTTCTTTACTGTAGTGCTTCTCACTCTAATTTTTTTTTTTTAAAATGTCACGTCATAAAATTTCTGTAACTAGTTGAACTTGAAGTGATTTAGACATTAAAAAAGTCTGTAATTAGAGAATTTGTTTGGCATTTAGAAGGAGTTGCAAAATTAAAATGAGTGATCCATATGTGATGTGAGTTTGTGTCTGGTTCATTCATAATATTATATTAGAGACAAAAGTGTGGCAGTGAATAGGATGAGCTAGGCGCGTTCGACCATACCCTCTATTTCCTTTTGGATAATCTACCATAACATTTCTTATCAACATTTCTTTTACTAAAATTCATAAACAAGTAACCATAACTTTGATCAAATTACAACCAATAATAATAAATTAAGAAAAAATAAAGGGAGACAGTCGTAGAAGCTAAGGTGAGTGCCACTGTTGACTATTTAAATTAAACTCAATATATACTAGTATTAGATTAGATTTAAGTAGTGAGATTAATTCACTTTTGCTTGTTATTCTGAAACTCAAACTTGATAATAACAATTTAGAATGACACATTGTTCTCAAAACTGTTCAACAACTCCAGAATCGTAGTTCCTTTTACTCCAATTTCATACCTCATTCCTTCCAAAAAATAGGAAGAAAGAAATAACTTAATGCATGCATTGATTTGATTTGTGAAGCAGAGGATGATAGCTACGTCTACGAGGATCTGATAATATTTGATTGATGTGTTGTTCATCGTTCATTCATCCATCATCTTCAGTTCAACACGAGAATGTTACCATTTTGCTCAGCTACACCCTGCTATTCCCCATCTTCCCAGGTCAATTTCTATTAATTTATCTTCAATTTTCCAACGCTCTTTTGTTCCTAGAATTATTGAATGCTCACGGTGTTTGGTTGAACACTTAAAACTGTTAATCTTGTTGTTATTGTAGATTCCCTTATTTGGTGGACTACAATCTCTGTGTCCAATTCGAAAGGATTTTGAGACTAGATGTGTGGTAGAAGAAAGTGTATATCTAGGTTTGCATTATGGAACACCTTCACTCAGAAATTCATTTACAGCACAAGCTACAAAGAGTATCATATCATGGGGTTATTCACCAGTGAAAGCAGATGGGGACTATTTACTTGGTAATGGAGAATTTAGATATAGTTTATCGACTGTGCCGGAGGAATTAGTAGACTTTGCAGGACAGTCAATTGAAGGATCTGATGCATTAGTAGCACCTGCACAACCGGAGGCTCTATTTTCGAGTACTGATGTAACGCTGGGGAAGTTTGAATCAACACGTAGTTTGGTTGAAGGGGGTAATGAATCGTTAGCCGCCACAAAAGCAAGTGTTGGTGACCTATTTTCTGGAATCAATGAGTCATTTAATGTTTCTATTAGTAAGGGAGAAACTGCTTTACGAAGCTCGCTGGATACAGCCACTTCTTTTATCGATTCCGTTGTTAAAAAGGCTACTACATCTGCAGATAATGCTTTTAGTAAGGCATTTTCTGCTGTTGATCAAACGGGTGAATTGGCGAATAAGAAAATTACTAGCTTTTCAAGTGAGGTAAGTGGAGTCACAAATCAAGCACCTGCTTTGGCTAGTGATGTGTTGCGCCGCACAATCAATGCAGTAGAGAGTTCTTTATCAAGTGGGGCTTCCTATGTTGTTTACCTATATGGATCAGCCAAGGAGTTCCTTCCTGCAGAGATTAGGGATTCGGTCAATGTGTATGAAGATAAAGCAACACAAATCTTGAGGCCTGTTGGGTCTGCAGCTCAACAGGTAATGTATTAATTGAGATTCAATAGGATTTTTTACTCTCAAAAGCGTCAATTTTTTTTACTTTCTCTTGAAAATTTTGTTTTGTTTAATGTCGGAAATTAGATTTGAATTATCAAATGAGTCAAAACATCGATATTTTATATGCATGGCTCTTTTTCAGCTATAGCGTAAGAAGTTCTTTGCTTTAATTCATATCTGAAATCCTCTATGTTCTCATTCTTAATATATGTTGTTCCATTTCGCAAACATTCTGAATTTGGTAGCAACTTTCTAGCCTGTTCACATATTATATGTTGATAATTTATGTCTCAAGCAGATTTACACGACTTTCTATTCGTTGGAGAAGAGTCTTGGCTTGGATCCAAATGATCCAATTATTCCATTTATTGTTTTTGTGGGCTCTTCAGCAACATTTTGGTATGAATTTATCTTTCCACAAAAGTAAAATTTGTTATTATCTACATCGAAGAATTAAATTTCCACCACAAACGCCATCTGTAATAGATGTCAGATATATGCAGGGCTGTTTATTGGTTGTGGACTTATGGAGGTTACTCGGGAGATTTATCCCCTAAATCAGCTTTCGAGATCTTGGCCGGGGACTCAAATGCTGTACTTATAGATGTCCGCACTGAGGCAAGTTATGTTATGGTCAACTTTTTCTGGCATTTTTAATTCAAAGTGGGAGAAACGGTCATACAGTTTATGAAAGTAAAGTCAAGACTCAAGATATCTCGTGTTTTGAATCTTTTGATGCTTATTCTATCTTTGTACCACCCTTCTTCCAAACTCAAACTATGGTCTTTTCGTATTATGGAAGTTTTCATATCTGTTTGCATTTGTTTGGCTAACTATTTTCATATTAATGTTGACCAATGAAGTTGCTGCTCCTTTACTATATGCAGGATTTGCGAGAAAAAGACGGTGTTCCTGATCTTCGAAGGGCTACTCGGTTTCGCTATGCAAGTGTAACTCCAATTGAGGTCGGTACTTGGTTTAAAGCATGATAATACTTAAATGTGACGAATATATTTACTGTATTCCTTAACTATGTTCAATGGAAAGCTTTTTAAAAAAACTATGTTAAATGGAAGAGATCCAGAATCTGTCATTTGTTATATGGATAAGCAATTAATTTGTTATATATCTACTAATAAAATAGTATATTATGTAATTTTCAGGTTGATGGCTCCATACGCAAGTTGTTGAAGGGCGGTAGAGACCTGGATGACTCCTTGATTGCTGCTGTTATTCGAAATATGAAAATTGTTAAGGTATTTAGCCTTGTGTCTCGAAATAGGGTCTAGGTTTCTGAATAAAGTCACTTGGAAGTGTATGAAATAACCCGTGTTAATATAGTAATATATATTCAATGACTTGAAGTTTGTCTACGAAAACCTTTTTGTTTTCACCTGATTATTTGCATGAGAAATGATGTCTCAGAAACTTATTCGCTGTGGTCTATAGGACAGTTCCAAGGTTATTGTGTTGGATGCTGATGGTACCCGTTCTAAAGGCATTGCAAGATCCTTGAAGAAAATTGGTGTCAAGGCAAGTCTGTCAATAACTTCTGAGATATATTTGCTGCAAAATTTTAATGTGATAGTGACAACATAAATCTACTGCCGCAACCCATTGTTTTAACTATCTTACCTTCCGTCTGTCCTACTGTTTACTAATTCATCAAAGCACCTTCCAAACCTTATTTGGTTGCCGAAGCCTGTTCATAACAGAAAGTTTAGCTCTGTTACCTTTGTACTGCTTCTATATCTGATATAGGATTGTTGAAACTGATAGTTGTATTTTAAGGTTAGGGTTGAAGAGCTTTGGCATGGTGAAAAAATAGGATAATAATAGAGAAGAATCCTAGCAACCATACTACTATTCTACATAACTCAAGTCTTTGCTATTTTCTGCTTGATTTCCTACTAAGCAGTATCTTTATCATATCATCAAATAAATTTTGCATATCTTCACCTCAGTTATGAGTGTAAATGGATTGAAGTCCTGGAAAAATGTTAAAATATGGGGATTTGCAGTTTATAATATGCCAGCACAAGATTTTGATGGTTTTCAGTTTGAAATTGAAAATGAAAAAAGCAAAAACTAGAATTTGATGAAATCTAGATGCCCTAACTCATATGTTCGAAGGTAGCACTCAGTCCTTTAGTGTCAATACGAGAGCCAAACAGATTTGTTTTAGATTTGGGGACAGCTTCTTTAAATTATAGTATGTATATGTGCTCTAGTGGTGGTTCACTAATAGACACCATCTACACAATCAACTGATTCATCAACCTTTGAAATCCAATTCATATATTGGAGTAGAATAAAATTTAGCAAGCTTTGTATGATATTTTACAGAATCCATATTTGGTCCAAGGTGGCTTTCAATCTTGGGTGAAACAAAGTCTCCGTATCAAGGAACTAAAACCTGAAACAGCATTTACCATACTCAATGAGGTATTTGTCAAGCTATCTCTGTTAATCTGTATCTTTATGAGTATGAATTCCGTTAGCTTACATAACAAAAAATAATGGGACGAAAGCTCGGTTCTCCTATACTAACCAGGAATATGCATTTTGTATATTCACAGGAAGCTGAAGCAATTCTAGAAAATGTTAGACCTTCTCCTGGGCAACTTTTAGGTTATGGTACGGTAAGTGTCAAGTTACTTGTATGACATCTTTGTGATTTTTCCCAGATAGTTATTTTTCATTTTGGTTGGATTCTCTGTATGCTAATCCCTAAGTTAGTTTTATATGGTTCGTGTCATTTTATAACATGATATGAAGAATACCTTCATAGGGTAGAAAACAAGTTTTTAGTGGAGAACCTTATATTGAGAAAAGTAAAATAGGAAAAAAAATAATTTGTTAGCACTTTCTAGTTAGTTAATTTATTCTTTTGTTCTATCATCAACAATAGTCTTACGTAAATATCTTGTCAGCTTATACCATGACTTTACTATCTGCTAATAAATGTAACTACTTTGGATTCAGGCACTACTTGCGGGGTCATATGCATTAGCAGGTGTGTGCATGTTCTTTCTCATAAACTATCAATTTGTTCAGAAATGAAAAAAATTGGTTGCATCTTAATTTTATGGCAGTTAGTCTGAGGTAGTAGGAGATTTTTTCCTTTCAATATGTGCCTCTGCAAACATATACCTACAAACACCGGTTTATATGTGAAGTTGACTAGTTTACTTATTCTTACAAAATGTTTAAGAGCTTATATTGTGTTTGCAAATTTATTTTGATTCTGTAGCTTAAAAAACTAAAGCTCAAATGCCATTTAACAGCATGTACGCGTGACTGGAAATCTAAGATGTCTTTTTAATGAAAACCTAACTGTTTCAATCAATTTATTCTTAACCATTCTTTTTTTATTGTCCATATCTAACAAAGCAAAATCAATACTGTGTCAGAGTGGGAGACGACATTACAGTTAATTGGTGTTTTTGGCCTCAGTTTGGTACGTGCATTTTCTTTTCAGCAAAATCTTCAATTAAGTATATATATATATATATATATATATATATATATATATATATATATATATATATATATATATATATTTTTTTTTTAAATATATGGTTCATATTTCAACTTATGTTGGGAATGCCATAATGGGCCTATAATATTGGTCTACTAGGAAATTCTCATATTTTTCATTTCCTCATATTTCTCCAATGTATATCACCAGACGATATATCTGCGGTTTTCTTCATATGAAAAGTCAGAAGATTTGAAGCAAGATGTGAAGTAAGTATACTCCATTATGGATACTTGGTCATATAATCGTGAAATTAGACAGTGTTTGAATAATTTAATTATCATTTGATAGCCATATATGTATTCAGTTATCTTAATATTCAAGTCATGTAGCTAACCTAATTTTTTTTGGTGAAAACCAACTCCCAAGGCATAACGTTTGTTATATTATATTTTCTTCTTGAGTGTGACAAATATCCTATCATATCAACACCTAGACAAATATACGATTTAAATTAGCAAATAACAACTAACAAAAACTATCATTTTGTGTACCCTTTTTTGGCATTGTTACTCTAGCATCTGTTATGAAATTTAACCTCTTTCTTTACTTCTATCCTTTTAAGGTTATTGCTTGCTCCTGTTAAACTTGGAACTCAAGCATTTTCATGGGCTGCTGGAAAATTGGAATCAAATGGCATAGGATTACCTACATCACCTTCATCATTAGATGTTCAAAACCGGGTATTACAGGCTGCTGCAAAACATGAATCTCAACCATCTGATAGTGAAGGTAACAAAGACTCAATTTCTGAATCCACGGCTACTCTCAATTAAAATGGATGAGATTGTTCCAGATTGTTATGTGCTAACATGGAAAGAAGAACAGAGTTTAGTATGGTGACACCAAGTTAACTCACATGAGATGAAGTTTGCAAGTTGACATTATCCAACCTTTTCCAAACACTATGCAGTCAACACAAGGATGATTGTATTTGATTATTTTTAAGCCACAAGTTGCAAGAATGCCACAGGTGCTTAGCACAGTTTCCACCATCAAAATAATAAGAGTGTAATTTGTTAAATAAATTATTATTTGCATGATGCAAATTGTACTAAATATTTGTGGTGGTGTAACTTATAGTTTTGTAAACTATATCCTTCACCACTTATGCTTAGGTCTTCTACAATCCGTTTAGGATCACACTGCCAACGTCTTGCGTGCAAATGGAAGTTGTTAATGGAAAATGGGTTAGAAATAGAATGCTTAAACAAGCACTCATCACCTCTTCTTCACTGCAAAATAGAAATACAAACTTCTTTTGCCCAGAGCCAGATTCCGTGTGCAAAATGGTTGTTTTTAGTCCCTCAAAATAGTGTCTACAAAAGGCAAAATAAATACGAAAAGTAAATAATTTTTTTTGAAGGGTTAAACTTGAAAGGTCGTGCTACTAAAAACATATTTATTCATTTTTTTTTGCTTTTTTTTGCAAGACATGAATCACATTAGTAATTATTATTTGGAACTTTTTAAATGAAGATGAGATCTACCTTTGTTCTTTTTTTGAGAACAAGAAGATATAGATTGACCAAGTCAATATAATTGCAATTTGGAAACAACATTTTCTTAGCATATTTGGTTCTCCAGTGACAAAAAAGTGATTGTGAATGATTATTCTAAAAAATTAATTTTGGCCAAAAGAGAGTTGAAGATAAAAAAAAATTAATTCTAAAAGAAAAACTACAAATTATGTAAAAATCAAACTAGATACGCTCTCAAATCTATTATCTATCTATTGTATTATATATATTTAAAACAGACTCCGCTACCACCTCACACTATTTCCTCCACATATGCGAATATTTGCCACCTCAGCTAAAAAGGATGTGTACGTTTTCATAGATAGTTTCCTTATTCACTTTCTAAATACCTTTTCCCAAGGTGTAGGTTTTCATAGATAGTTTCCTTATTCACTTTCTAAATATCTTTTCCCCATATTCAACTATTCATGTGCTATAAGTTACAAATTATAATACAATAAATATCAATTATTTGACAGGTCATCCATTATTATTGATAACGGTTATTCCTCCATAAATATCTTTAAATTGAATATTATATAGTATCAAAGAAAAAAAAATCTTTTAATGAAATTTATAATATCTACGAAATCTATCACATGTTACTTATTAGATAACTAAAATTAATATTCAAATCAAATAGAGAGATATAATTTAGAATTAGACCAACAATTTGTTTTTCTATTTTTTCTTATTATACTATTACTGATATGCACTTAGAGAAAAATTTATATATTTTCTGAAATATTGATATTGTTATGTATGGTTATATACTAAAATATATTTTTAACTTTTTTCAAGTAGTAAATTATTTTTTTTTTGTACAAAATAGTAAGTTGTTTCATTACTAGAAAAAAAATTATCTCAAACAAATACTTTTTAAGCATTGTTTGCATTATATGAAACCTATTTCGATATACCAAAAATTGTAATTTATAAACAACATATCACGCTTCAACCCAACACATTTTTTCTAAAGACAAAATCGTGAAATCTTACTATTTTGATAAAATAATACGTTGAAGTGTATAAAAAGTAGAAATCGTGAAATCCGGTGTAACCCAAATTAAATAAGTAAATATTGATACACAATATTTTAATAAATGTTACCAATATATTTGATAAAATGTTCAAACACTTTTAAATATTTATTTAGACATTAAAAATAGTCAATATACAACTTTTGTATTTTTTTTTATTGTGTCGTCACATAAATTTACCAAAACAAATAACAATTAGTCAATCTAATAAAAAAATTTGTGTTTTGTTTCTCTTATTAGTTATCAATGCATATATTTACCATGAACATTATTTCGAATTTTTAAAAATGTTAAAAGTTTAAAAATTCCTACATAACTTATATACTTTTATAAAAAATAGAGTTTACGATTATCAATTATATAATTTATCTTTTAAATCATGGTTAATATTTTTTGTCTATAGACCATCAAAAATCAGCTAAATGGTACAAATTTGATATTGTAAATAAAGTTCAAATCTAACTTGAAACGGTTGTAAAATTGTTAATTTTTTTATGATTAAACTTTTACAAGACATTGTTCTTTTATCTTTTTTTAGGAGTAAAAATACTCATTGAATTACACACTCTACAATATCTTTTATCGCATTTTTTTTATAACTATAAAAATTTACAAGATTAATATTATATATATATATATATATATATATATATATATATATATCACCTTATAAAAAATTTAAAATTAAACCACGCAAAGGGTGGGTCATATTCTAGTTATAATAATTAAAACATAACCCCAAAATTCTTCATTTATGCCACATCCTCCAATATTTTCCCACTCACCAAAATTCTGATGTGGCACATTCCAAATTCATCTTCTATTCCATTATGTTTTGTTTCTTCAATATATAATGCAAACCTTTTTCACTTGCCAAGTACAATTATTTCATACATTATATAATTTCAGTTTTAATTTATCACTCAATGACTCGTCAATACACTTAAAAAGCTCTAATTACTCATCAAAACTTTCATTTCAATAAATCATAAAAAAATACAAACCATCCAATATCTTCAAATCATGAAAAATTTTGGGGTTCTGTTTTAATTATTATAATAGATGTTCAAATTCATATATCAATATCATTGCATAGGAAATAAGTTTTTTAATTATTATAATAGAAGAGTCATAAACTCATTGATATAATATTTTAGGTTAAAGATGTTGTGTCTAAATCACTTATGTAGTTGCTCTTGGCAATTGTGAATAATCTTCAAACTCCCTTCATGACCCAATTTTAATCAACATAGAGTCTTGTTTTATACAAGGATGACTTTCAATACAAAGAATTTGTCGACCTTTAGTCAAACATCAAATTATGATACCATTTTTGGATCATGAGAGCAAGGACGGGAAGAGAACGAATAACGCGGCAACAGTGTACAAGCTGAAGACAAAGGCAAAGGCCATAATATAGGGAGGGTGTTGGAGAAGATCATCTCATGTTGAAAAAATATGAAGAGGTCATGTTTTAATCTTATCCAAATCGTTTATCTCTTTTTCGAAACACATATTCCCTATATTTGATGAAAGATTGAGATTCAACGTGACCAAAATTAAATGTAATCTATATTTGGGAGGGTGTGAGTTTGTGGGGGCTACATGGGACAGGGACTTTGGAAGACCAATATAATTGGCGTTCAGGTTAGAGTGTAGAATAGGATATTGTAATTTTTTAATTACAATGAGAGTTTTTCATAATTTTTTCTATAGGTTAATTTTTTTGTTAGATTTCTATCCATAACCACTTTATCTCTTATATGTTAATAATGATAATTAACATAAACATAAGAGAGTGGAAAAAGAAGAGAGGAAGAACAGAAGAAAGAAAGAAAGAAAGAAAAAAAAAACTTTAAGATTTCATAACTAAAATGAACAAAAAAATCTGAAGTAATAGAATTATAATAAGTATATATATTAGATAATAGAAAAATTTAAAATATCTTTACTACTAATATATAATAATATTATCTAACACTATAGTCATTTTCTAACACAATGTAGTGTACATGTATTTCTATAATAATAAATTAATTTTAATTAAAAATATATTAAATATAAAATAATGTATATTAAAAAACATTTACGTAGAGATAAGTAAAACAATAAATAAGGTGATTAACAAATACTTATTAACATATCCTCATAAAGTAAAATAGTTTCCAACAAAGAGGAAAGATAACTTCAATCATTCTTAAAATATGCTTGTAGAGATAAATAAACTTCAGGTCCTATTTTAAAATATGTTAATAAGTATTTTCAAAGTATTTGTTATTAAAAATTTAAATATAAAAAAAACTAAAAATTATATAATTCAAACTTTAAAATCGTATAAAATAAAATACTTGCTCTCATACGCCACTTGTTAAATACTCTTAGACCCCACTTGTTAAGTAGTATAAATACTTGTTTATGGATTAGCTTTTTTACATATAATTCACTCAATACATCTGAAAAATCGAGAAATGCCTTCCTCCTATACGGTTCATGTTCACAGTGATGAACAATTTGTTCGTGCCTTTGTGCGATATGTTTCTACTAAGATCAAAACCAGAGTGAAGTTTGTTGTTCGCGGATCTTGAACCAAAACATTGAGTGGCCAAAATTTTAAAACTTTAATTATTAAATAAAAAGTATATTTTAATAAATATAAAAAATCTGAAACAAACACTATTCAATCAATAAAAAATGAATTTTGGTTTAAAAAATAGATTTTTTCACGAAAAAATCTGAAACAAACGCACTCAATATCGTATTGTATATATGAATTTTAAATTGTAAATTTACAAAAATATATTGGAGAGGGGTAGTAAATCAAATTTTGGTTAATATATTTAATAATTAAAAATTAGTTGGTACTTAGGTTTGAAAATTTATTTTATTTTATAATTATAGTAGTTGTTTTTGTAATTTTTTTATAAATTATTCCCTTCGATTTTTTTATAATAGACATCTAGATTATAATTTAGTCTAAAAATAATTGGGTCTTATTCTAATCTTAAAAATTGGTCATAATAAAAAAAAGTGCAATTTTAATAATTAAAAAAATTGGTAAAATAAGTTTTAGTATGTATCAATCCAATGAGGATCTACACATAACGATCTACATGATGCATGTCATTTCTCATTTGGTTAGATTAATTCATGTAAAAAGAAAAATGCACATATAGTATGTTATCTTCACATATTAAACTCAAACATACATTTCAACAACATAATTCAACAAACGCAATTCAACTCATAAATATAATGCAACTCATAAAATACAAGACACAAAATTAAAACAACATACACCACAATATCTATATTAATTAGTATATCTATTAACATATGTCATATCAGATCTAGTCGGAATTCATCACTGATTATCGTATATCAAACCACACAAATCAAAATTATTCTATAGACTTATATAATTTATTTTTTAAATATTTGTCACAGTTAATAGTTATTTTTTTTTCAATTTTTTTTTTAATATAGATATTATTTTCTTATAAATTTTAACTAATTCTATATATTCAATTAAATTCATATTAAATTCATATATAAATTTACAAGTAAAAGTTTCGGTTTCTAAAATTATGAAGAAATTCATGTGCCTTATTAAATGGTTTGCACAATGTAAAGAATAAATATTATAAATAAAAGAAAATTTAACTCTCTTTTTTACCAGCACCTTGTGGCCATGAAAACATACTCTCTTTTTTACCAGCACCTTGTTCAGATTTAACTAAAGGTTGATTTATATATCATTACTAAAAATAGTATTTATGTGTTTAAATTGAATGTTAAAATTAATAAAATTTCTCGGTTTACGTGTTGTGCAATTTGTTCTGAGAAAGTATAAAAGATTGTGTGTCTCTAAATATATTTAGATATCTTTTTTCTCAATTTGTCTCCTCTAAACATCTTTCTTTGCAATATCAAGTTTTGAGTATTATTAGTTAAAATGATAAAATAAGTCTTTCTAATTAAGCCGCGCTGTATTTGCGCATTTGTCCTTTGCTGTTTTTTCATCAGCAAATGTGACAAACTATTGGTGGTCTTTTATTCGTGTTTCTTTTTCTTTTTTTGAGTGTTATTAAGTTATTATTATTATTAAGTAGGGTATTGCATTGTTTTGTTTCTATATGTTTGGTATATTCTTAGCAGATTATTTTGTTTTGTGTCTATGTGAAGAATGAAACTATGTTTCAGTTAGTTTTCAAAAACTCAGTTTTTTTAGTTTTCAAAAATTAAAAAGTGTTTACAAAGTGTTTTCTAAAACTATTTTCAATTTTCTTGTTTTTAAAATCAAAAAACCAAAAGACTTAGGGGTTTGTTTGATTGGCTTTTGTTTTTTAATTTTTTAAAACTATTTTATAAATCAACTTTTAAAAACTGTATTTTATTAGAAAATAAACTAAAAATTTGTTTGGTAACACAATTTTTAAAACCTGTTTTAGAGATGAAAAACAAAAAATTTGTTTGATGAATTGGTTTTTACAAATATATTTTGAAAACTAAAATGTATAAAACTTGTTAAATACATTTTTTTTAAATGAATATAATTGCAAATGAAATGAATTACTCAAGAAAAAATTAATCAATTAAAGAATTAGGGTGTATATATATAATATAACATTTAAAATTTATTAAAAATATCGTAGGAAAAAGAGAGTTTTTTGTGTGTATAAAAAGTATAAGTAAATCAATTTAAAGTGTATCTGTGTAAACTTCATTGTAAAAAATATTCTCAAATTATAATTTTAATCTTATTATAAGAATCAAATAAATAAAAAAACATGGTAGGAATTAATGCAAGTAATACTAAAATTGACACACAAACAAAACAAAGTCACACTTTCCCTCCCTTCCTTCACACAATCAGTCACGCATGTTTGATTCTCAAAAACAATCATTTCTACACAAGTCACACAAAAACAATCATTTTTACACAAGTGACATTTTCCTCCTTCACACAGAACAAATCATTTCTTCATATTACACATATAATCATTTTTATTCTTAATTGGAATGACCAAATAGCCCTTGTTATTTTGACCAGCTCCAACTTATTTTTAACCTTATTACCATTGTAATAAAACTATTAAATGTGCTGTAAAAAAAAAACTAATGTGTTAAAGAGTTTTATATGTATAACAATTAAACTATTTTACTCTATATATATATTAATTAATTTAATTAATATGCATTGTTAAAGTAAAATTTTTTACACTTTCAGTACATTACAATCATTTGTAAATACGATTTTAGAATTAATTATAGTAAAAGTCAAATATTTATAAATATCTAATAGTTATGATTGACTGATGGTGTAAAATATTTCGCTGGTGTATATTAAATTAAATTATTTATTAAATAAGTAATAAAAAAACTGAAAGATTTAGTTACGATAAGAAATTAATTTTATATGTATTTTAGTACCTAAACTTTGCCTCCTTTCATTTTCTTTTTTGTTCATTTTGAAGACAAATGGGTCAGTTTTGTTAATCTTCCACTGTTATTTCTTATTTAGAACTAATTAATGGATCAATTTGAACACATTAAATAAATGAAAGGGGTTTAAAAAAAAAATTATTTGAGATCAGATTTGCCAATGTTGCGAGATCATGTTGATAATCGAAAAAATTAATTATATCAAGGGTTACAAAGAATCATAGAGTCAATTAGAGAAATAATTAACAAGTGTAAAATAACTAAGCTCTATCAAGATTCTAAAGGTCCAAGAACATATTATGATCTACTCCGGCTGCTTTTAACATGCATATGAAGGAAAATTCAAGATTAATTATTTTCAAGTGCTATTGGCACAATATTTGCACAAAATCATTCTAGAAGATTCGCCAAAGACCAAATTTGGAAGTAATCAATTCTCAAACAGTCATATTCCTAAACCGTATCAATCAAGGTTTATTCTTGGTAAAAATCTTTGTTGACCAAGCTGCGACAACTTATCTATATGTACTTAGGGGTGAACATGGGTGCGGGTCGACCCGCCAACCCGATCACCCAATCCAACCCAACCCGATTTTTACCCATACCCGATCACTTTCGGGTCCGACCCAACCCAACTCGTTGAAACCCGCTTATATTTGGGTCGGGTAATGGGTTTAACAATTTGAACCCGTCGACCCGTGGACCCGACCCGATAACTATTATATTTAAAAAAAAAACAATTTGTTTGGCAGATTCAGTAGTGTAATAGGATTTAATTACTGTTCTTCTTATTTATTCTTATTTAGATTTTCAACTGCCTTCGTCCACTTTCTGCCTATACCTTCTTCAAGACTTCTTGAAGTCGGGCCGTCCACCTTCTTCTTTTGTTTTACAAGTGCTCATAACTCGTTTTATACGAATTAGTTATAATAAGATATTATTAATAAGTGATTTTTATATTATTGTTGGTGCAGGGTGTTCATGCATCTAGACTAAATACTAAACTCGTTTAATTTGTTTTGACATTGTAATCTCGTATATGTCTACTCATAAAATTCATATCTAATTTTTGAATTGTCTCTTTTAAATGAGCAATTTTATTTGAGTTAAATATTATTTATTTAAATGTTATATTATGTTATAGTTTTACTTAATAAAAGTATGAACAGAAATCTTATGCTTATAATGAATTTTGGTTTAAATTTTTTACATTTGTTAAATACAAATTTTTTTAGTTAAATATTATTCATTTGAGTTAAATACTATTTATGAGCAAAATTGATGCTTATACAAAAGCTTATGATGAATTTAGTTTAAATTTTTTATTAATATTTGTTTTTGTAGATTACCAATTGTTTCATTCCATACTTTGAGAAATTTGTTAAGTACTTGTACTTGAAGTTGACATTGCTTAGAATAGATTAATTTTCATATTTTATTGATTTACTGTTGTTGAATTTATTTATGTATTTGAAGATTGTTGGATTTATTTTTTTGTGTGAGAGGTTGATGACTTTTTTTTAAAGAATTGCATAATTTGATTGAAATTTTATAGTTTTGAGACATTCAAGTATTAAATATATTTTCATTCAATATATTTTCCTGTAAAATAAAAAATAGGTTATTATTTATGTATGACCCGCCAACCCAACCCGTTCTTGATCGGGTCGGGTTAAATAAAAAATACGGGTTTAGAACTTAACCCAACCCAAAGATAATCGATCGGGTCGGGTATTGGATTTTGTCGAAACCCGCCCAACCCAACCCACGTACACCCCTATATGTACTGGTAAAAATCTTTGTTGACCAAGCTGCGACAACTTATCTGTACGCCACATATTCCGAAATTTGTCAACTCACAAAAATTATGATGTAGCACCTTCCAAAGCACATTGTTTCTTTGATATCTTGCTTTCATTCTATTTTGTTTTACCAATATGTAATGTAAAGAAAACCTTTTCGCTTGCTCATTAAAGTACAATTATGTCATACATTTAGCAATTTCAACTCTAATCAATACAGTTAAAGACTCTGACCACTTATCAAACATTTCATTTCAATACCTCTTACAAAAATGAACAAATCACTCAATATCTTCAATGCATTGGTTATCACACATAAATGTAATTGAAGCCGCTCTCTATCCAAAAGACTAGATATAGAACTTGTTTGTAGTTATAATATTTACTTGAAGTTTAAATACACAGTTCACACCAACTATTGTTTTGTATGAAATTTTCATTTGGTTTGAGAGTTTTGTGTAAATAACATTTTTGTTATCTAAAAAATATTATTATTAATATTTTAGAATTTTGAATCTCAAGAAATTTCTATTTTGTTTTATTGTTTTTCTTTCATATATATATCTATCAATTATATTTGCGTACGTGAAGAATTGTTGTAGTGTTTTGAATACTATTATAAATATTATTTTTGACAAACTACTACTTATGAATGAATGTTGTACACAATAGGACACACGTTATCATCTAATACATGTTTGGATTGACAAAATTACAGAGCTACATTGATTTTAGCATGAATTATATTAGTCAATAAAGTTTTACGTTTTCCTTTGTAATAAAACAAAATCAGCCTATATATAATTATTCGAAAATATATTTACCTCTTAACATATAAATGTTTAGTAAATTATAGTCTAAAACAAAAACTACGTTATTTTTTAAATTTTATATTATTATTTTATACTTAATAATATATTAAATTATATCGTACAACGCGCGGATTAGAATCTAATTTAGAAATATTTTAAAAAATGATAAGAGATTGTGAGAGAAATTTTCAAAATATATATATGAAAAAAGAAAAGTGTTAAAACAATGAAATAAAACAATTTGACTGACATTGATGTTTGTCATAGTGGTTGTGTTTATTGGTGTAGAATGAATGATCTTGGTTTCAAGCCCTATCTTGTGCAATTGGCTAAAAAAATACGCACAATGGAAAACCATCCATGAGTTTTTGTATAATTATGTATCATTTTCAACGACTTCATAAATTGGGTCAAAGTTTATCCTTATGTCATTTTCATTCTCCATTTAACTTTATTCATCGTTTATTTATTTTTATTTATTTATGTCTTTCAGTTCTATTTTAATATGGAGAACACATTTTTTTTTGGATACAAATCATTTTTTTTTCTTTAACTAAGTGCCTGTTGAACACTTTTGAATTCTTAAATCACAAAATGTCATTTTCAATTCCTTTATTTTTTTTAGATTTTTAATTCAACTATATATAATAGATAATTGGATATAAACAAGTACTATTCACTTTAGCCAAGAGATTACAATGTCAAATAGCATAACAAATTTGTTTTGGTAGCAGTTGCCATAAGCACTAACTTGTGCATCTCTACGATTAAAATAACAATAAAAAATATAACTATTATTACAAACTTAATTTCATATTAAGTTATTGTTGATAATTCATTACATTTAAATACACTACAATATTTTAATAATTAAAATATAACAACCATCTTAAATGACCACAAAATATATAATTAAAACATAATCATCACAATTTAATTTCATAACTCTATCATTAAAACTAACAATAAAAAATAAAACTTTTATAACAAACTTAATTTCATATTAAGTTACTCTTGGTAATTCATTACACATAAATAGATCACAACATTTTAATTATATTTAAATAATTATAACATATCATCTTAAATGACCACAAAAAATATAAAAACATAATTATCACAACTTAAAAATCAATAATCAATTACAAACATACAATCTTAGAAGATTTAAACAAAAATAATAAATAATATTGAAACAAAAATATTTTTATAAAAATTAGCAATATAATTGATAAAACATCCAAATAATTTTAAATGCTTATTTATATATTAAAAATAATCGATACAACTTTTGTACCTTTTTATTATTATACACATATATTTACCATGTAATGCACAAATAATAATTAGTCAATTTAATAAGTGACTTTGATGTCTTTTTCTCTTAATAGTTATTTATGCATGTGTTTACTATGAACATTTTCAAAACATTTTAAAATGTGGCAAAAAAAATGTTTCAATTTTAATAATTTCTACATAATTATATACTTTTTTCTACTCAGATAACTTATATACTTTAATAAAAAAATAGAGTATGCGATTAATTATATAAATTTTTAATAAAAAAATAGAGTACGCGATTATCAATTATATAAATTTTCATTTAAATTATGATTAATATTTTATATCCATGAGGTGTCAATTAAATGGTAAGATTCTGATATTATAGACATAGTTTAAATTCAATTCGAAACTATTGTAAAATGATGATTAGTTTAATAATAATTTTTCCATCCCTAAAAAAAATTTTAAGATTAAACTTTTTCAAAACATTGTTTTTATCCTATTATCCAAATAAAAATACTTATTTAATTATAAACTCTACAATTTCTTCTATTTCATTGCAAAGTACGGATAATATTCTAGTTAACTGTTATTTATGTAAGATTGATTTTGATATGGTGTCGCCAGTCACCACATGGTGTCACCGATTCAAAGGCGCTACAGATTTAGAAATCTAATACCAGTCGAGGAGAATTACGGTTTACTCATTGATGGAGAGAATAATCCAGTGTGGAAGAGTACACCATACTATTATGAGTAGAAATTAATCTAATGGCTAAAAATTATAGTACACCATAGACCACCCAAAATGGTGGTCCATATTATAGCTTTGATTATCCAATATAACCATAAATTGTACTTACATGACTTTGATATAATAATACACATCAAGTATTATATATCTGTGAACTACTGAACTAGAAAGCACCAAAGTGCTGTTGTAGCAAATTATACATCACTCTAGTCTTATCCAAAGTGAAGGTGGATACATACATATTCACCTCTAAACAATAAGGGAAGAAAAAACTCTAACTTGTAACAATTTTTAATACATAAAATCTCAGGTGGTAGACAAGTTGTTCCACAATTAAGGGTTACTATAATTTGTGGATGTCTATCTATGAGATCAGCAATAGGAATTAGCACAGCTTGTTATCCCTTCAAATTGAACCAATCCTAACTGATGTATGAACAAAATTTAATTTACATATAGATACATTCTAACTATTTGAATGAATTGAAGAAGCTGACTGTGTCGTGGAGGGCATGGATAAAGTTGTCCACATCCTCCTTAGTGTTGTAGAAATAGAGGCTAGCACGTGCACTTGCGCTGACTCCTAAATAGCGATGGAGAGGTTGGGCACAATGGTGACCTGATCTGATAGCCACTCCGTGCTGAAAAAGATACATAATTAATTGCAATTCGAGAAGGAAATTTTCCAAACATGTTCAATAGCTATCCCAATTACTACCGAAAATTTGGGGCATTTTAGTAATTGATTATACCGACTAAGGAGATATTTGAAAAAGCTTAGTTCACCTTGTTTCATGACATAAACACTTGTATTAATGATTAGATACACTTACAAAAAATAACTTACATGTTCATGAGTTGTTTTCAACTTATTTTAATATAAAATCTTATGAATAAGCACTTAATCAATCTACCTAGAATAACTTTTTGGATAAGTACTTAACTATATTTTTACCCAAACGCACCATAAAATGTGTTAAGACCAGGAAAATGCAGATAACTGGAGATAATGTTGCATCTTCTTACCTGTTGGTCCAGAAACGTTGCAAGATCAGTAGGGTGCAAATTCTCAACATTGAAAGAACAAAGAGCAGCTCGTTTGACTTCTTTTGAAGGAGCTGGCCCATAGATGCGAATATTTGGGACTGAAAGAAGCCTTTCGTACAGGTATGTACCCAGTTCCACCTGTGAAAATTGAAATTTCATAAAAACAGTATCACACTGTTAATAGAATATAAATATAATTTATCTCACCAATGAAAAATATGAAAGCTGATTTTGTTGATGGGCAAACGAAAATAACAGTGTGTATTTATGACAAATGATTGATTGAAGATCAGTAATTTAGCTTGTGATTTCACTTGTATTGATGAGATTGAAGGACATGGAGACTAGGATAGCATTGCTTTGAATATGACACTAATGAGGCTGAGGCATCAAATCGTGAAAATTATGATGATAAAAAAAAAGATGTACTTGAAGAAGTAAAACAGATGAAATCCAGTGTTGATCAAGTTAAACATTGTTGGTGCATTGAACTTGATCAGTGGCGTGTATCAAGTTTATCTACAAGTTATTTTGGTAATTAAACACCGCATACTACTAAGATGTACACTAAAGCTATAAAAGTATTTACAATTGATTTTAGTGCTAAAAATTTGATTAGAATGTTTATATGTTTCGTGTATTGCTGTATTTTGTAGAATATTTGCTTTTCACAGCTTCCTAGTGATTATAAGTGAATCCTACATTTTTACCCTTTGCTATCTGTGAAACATAAATACAAGAATAGACCATGAGATGTATAGTTAGCTCTCTCGAATGTTCCGGAAGTGACTGAACTGCATAAATATGCAATCACTACAATAAGTGCAGGGTTTTATTGCCATTAGATGGTTAAGCAATCTGGAATCCCAAATATTCAAAAGACGATACACGTGAAAAGGAGAAAGCACTACGGCATCTACAGAAGGTATGGCATTGGAGGAGAAAGCAAGTAAATCATAATGAGGTGTTGTGTATCACAAACATGTTAAAATACATACATATGTACATATATATACACTGTATCACGTTGTCACAAACTTGTTAACTAAGATGTCACCATAAGAATGGATAGCAAGGCAAAAGAGTTTTTTATCAAAACTAAATTTAAAAAATTCATGTATCACTTTTCCTGCGAATTACAGTAAGTGTTCTTTATAGACTTATAGTTCATAAGACTGAAGCTCAACTTACCTCATACTCGTGTATGGCTTGCATTCCAATCCCAGATAAGTAATCAATTGCAGCTCCTAATCCAATTGCTTCACCAATAGCTGGTGTTCCAGCCTCAAATCTAGGATGGTCAAAAAGCCTCATATAATAAGATACAACTGACAGTAAATGCGATAGTAGTAGCGAAAATTAGTACTATGAAATGATTAAGTGTTATGAATGATTATATTCAAATTTAGGAAAGGAGCAAACCACCAGAGTATCAGTCCCAAGATAAGTAATGGAAACTCTTCCTTTTTCTTGAGTGCTATTGATAACAATCATTTAAAGGCCAAATCATTTTTTGTTAAAGAATTCTATGGATTTCAAAACATCAATTGCTACCATTAGGAGCCTGGGAAAGTGAAAGAAGAAACCGAGAAATTATGCATGCACTAATTCAAATAACTAAAACCATTGATGCTCTTCAGCTTTCTTTCCTACACCGGAAATCAAACTTGTGACCTCCACTCCCCAAGCCAATGTAGATGATATTTTTAAGATAAGGTAACCTTGAGTCAAAGGAAAAACAAGTTCACAAACCTGGATGGAGGTTCGGCATAAGTTGAATGATCAAAATATACATCAGAAATCATTTCCCCACCACCTAAAACGAGCAAAAGAAGAGGTTGTCCGAAATATATTAGCTTCAAAAGACAATCTTATAACATTGTGCCTAAACAAAATGAACTTTTATTTTATACTACTGCATTTTAATTAGTTGTTCATGTTTGATGGGAAAATGTAAGTAAAGCACCGTGTATCATAACTTACCTAAAAATGGAGGCATAGAAGACAAGAGGTCAATTTTACCATATAAGAATCCAATGCCTGTAGGCCCACACATCTGTAAGACGTGTTGAATAACTTGTTACACTGGTCTGGAAGAATTACAATTCAAAAATACATAAACAACTCTACCTTGTGAGAAGAAGCAACAAGAAAATCAACATCAAGGTTCTGAACATCAACCGTCATGTGTGGAACACTCTGGCAGGCATCTACAAGAACTTTTGCTCCAACACCATGTGCCCACTGGGCAATATCTCTAATAGGAAGAGCCGAAGCTACAGAAAAGTTCAAACACACGGAAACTCATTAATTTCAGTTAATAAAATAGAATAAAAGTAGTATCGCTGGAATATAAGAGGTTACAGATTGAAAAAGCATGGAAACATTCGTGGGGGGCTTGTGAGGGTTCATATATGAAATATGCACTAACTTTAAATGTTTTTATGGTAGTGGGTCTCAGTAATATACGTAGGCATTATTTATTGGCTCTGCACTAGTAGGACGTCTTTAAGCTTGGTAAAATTACAATGCATGTACAATACCTTCTAGATGAGTGTTGGAAAATCTCTTTATGAATGTAAGGATATCTCTATCAAGTAACTACAAGTATACAAATTTATTTTGAAAATTTCTCTATTTGTACTGGTGCCCAACCCTATGTGCAATACCGATACAAGCAAAAGTTGCTAATGAACCAGAAGATCATTAATTTCAAAATCTAAAAAATTAACCCAGGAGGCAGATAATCTTTGACAGCATAAATTAAAATATTATTAAACATAGTGTGGAATCCTGGCAAGAAACATACCAAGCACGTTTGAAACATGATGAACAACAACTATTTTGGTCTTCCCTGAAAGCATTTCCTTCAATTTGTCTATATCTGGAACTTCATCTTGGTTTAAATTCACAAATTTCAAAACAGCGCCAACTTTTTGAGCTACTAATTGCCATGGAACAATTGCACTGTGATGTTCAGCAACTGTAAGTATGATCTGCAATAATAGACAGAGATTTTACATGAGCATAATTGGGAGATAATGACAGTGCAACAAAAAATAATTATGCTAAATGTAAAGGAATAAAATGGAGTGATTAAAAAGGACCCCCAATGTCTACTCCTGATATTAAAACTCCTATTTCAAAATCACATTTGATAGGTCAATGAAGCCTTAAAACACTCTCCAAATCTTAAAAATATGCACAAAATAATGGTTGGGATTATTTTGGGGAAATAATTGCATTCTCTTTCAAAAGCTCTCTCAGAAGGCCGCCATAACAAAGTGATCATTTCTCCAAAATACACTAATCCAAACATGTACCAAGTTGAATTTTGTTAAAAAGTAATCTAGAATGAAAATACCTCATCTCCTGGTTTTAAATTTGACAAACCCCAAGAATAAGCTACTAGGTTGATAGCTTCAGTAGCATTTCTTGTGAATACAATTTCTCGGGAGTCAGAAGCATTAATAAAAGTTGCAACCTTCCTTCTAGCTGATTCATACTCGTCTGTGGCCTTTGCACTACATCCATATATAATTTGGCATAAGGAAACATTTGCCTTTTTAAGCAGTCATAGATAGAAATTTATAAATTTCATCACCCATTAAAAGCAGATGGGGGAAAGGAAATTACATTAAATTGTCTTACATATGTAATTCCAAATGTTACACAATAAGTACCTCAAGAAATGCATGCCCCGATGCACGTTTGCATTGTAACCTTCATAATAGTTTTGCAAAGCCTTCACAACAGCTGTAGGCTTCTGAGATGTTGCTGCATTGTCTATGTAAACAAGTTTTGAGCCATTTACTTCCTGTGGATTAAGTATCATAACTTTATAATATACACCAAAACAATACACCAAGCAAGTACCTCTAATCCACAGAGAAAAACATTAGATAGACATCTTAAGCAGTAGACGCATATAGAAAATTCGAGGAACTATAAAAACATATCATTAAGAAAGAAAGTCGATTTTCAGCAACAGAATCATAGATAGATTAACTAGAAATGAGGCGTTGGAACCAAGGCTTGGTTATAAATTGCACTACATGTGTAATAGTGTTTTTCTTGAGCTTTTGGCTTGATTTGATTTGACACATAAAAATGATCCAGTCATATGCATATGCAGCGGAAGTCTCAGGAGATAGCATATGTAAGTTATTGAAGTTTTATGCTGGAAGGTCCCCATTCCCAATGGTACTATCATAAAACTAATGTATGTTGTAACATGGCAATCACATTGAAAATTTAAACATGGACTATCTACTATGTAACACCAACATTTCAAATTGAAGGCATGTGTGGTGTCCAACACGTGGCGGTGTTAGACACCAACATATGTAGTTAACTCAATTACTTCTATTTTCTCAAATTATTATCAGTGTTGACTTGTTAGTGTCGTGTCTGTGTCAGTAATTCATAGGCTATCTAAACACTTCCAAACATAATTTAAGAAAATAAAACTGTGGATAAGAAAAAAGCACCTGGTGAAGTATAGGGAAATGAGGTCTGGTAGAGTGACCCAAAGAGGAGGAGCCAAGAGTTGGTTCAGCTACTGCTTCATTGACAGTTGTTGCACAAACGGGGAGAGAAGATAATCGACGAAACCCAACTCTAACAGATGATGAGGTCCTAGTAGTGATTGAACAGCAATAACTGGGGCTTGGAAATTTGAAAGATGGAAGTTTTGGCAGCAAAACTTCCATTGTTAACCACCCAACAGGAGAATTCCAATACCTCAGTTATAACTAGAAACAAGTTGAAAAATCAACAGACAGAGGAAGTTCGTCAAACAGCAAAATGAAAAATCAGTCCAAAAAGAGCCAACAAGCAAATAAGGAAAATCAACAGAGGGAGTTCATTGAGACTGCCGAAAAATCAAACAAACAGGAGGAAAAAATAAACAAGCAAAGAGCAATAAAAATAGAGAAGGAAAAATCAATCGAAAAGCAGCAAACAAACCGAGGCGATCAATATCAGCAACATTTTCTATTTTTACCCTATGAATCTACAACAAAAGGATATTCAATCATATACCTATAAATAAAGAAGAAAAATTCAAACAGCAATTATGTTAAATTTCTCAAACTTCAAAAATGTTCGGGTACACTTGCATATGCTCCCTTTTCATTATTTTGTTAATTTCCAACCAACAAAATTTAGATAACCATCATTGAATCAACAAAAAAGCAGTTGAGAGAGCAGCATAAAATCCAATTGATGACCGAATTAAGAGAATTAGTGTCCAATTATCACTCAACATGCAACATTTAACACACAAACAATGGTTCCATAGTGAAAAATACCTGAAAATTTGCCCAGCAAAACGAAATCAAACAAAAATGAAAATGAGAAGCAGTGAGGGAGTGGGGTCGGGGCGCGGTGGAGGAGGAGGCGGCGGTAGCGGTGGAGTGAGAGATGTAAGTTGAAGATATGTTGTGAGAGTGTGTGTTTGTGTGAAGAGGAGCCCTGCGGCTTTGGTACTGCGAACATATCATCACACTTTTGTTTGATATTTTTTAAGATTCGCTTGTTGGCCAAGATACTCTCTTTCCATTGTTATTGTTTTTTCATTTAAATTTATTTTAGGATTTTTTATTTATTTTATTTTACTAAAAAGATGATATTCATTCAATTATTTAAAATAATATAGATTATATCAGTCTAAAATAATGCAACTCAAAAGTCGCTAAAACAAAAAATATCAATATACCAACAAGCTCATAACATTCAGGTTAATAAAATGAAAAATGTGTGACAAAATCGATAAATATGACAAAATTAAAGTGTCTTAAATACTTATGTCACTTAAGTGGTAACATTGAAAATGTCAAAATCTACATTGTATCGAAGTTAACATATCCATCTAAATCAACCAAATATGATAAATCAAAATTATGCCGCACTAGTACGACAAAATCACAAAAAATATAAAAGAGAAATTAAATATGTTTGAAAATGATTTCTTTAGATAAAAAAGAAAGGAAAAAATAATTAAGATGGATGATTATTATTAATAATTGGCCTTAAATTATTTCTCATAGTTTTATAATTTTAAATAATATTAATATTTTCAAATATTCTAATTTCAAAGTGATTATTAATTTTTTAGATTATATAAAATAATAAAATTATTCGATAAAAGCATATATATTTTTTATAAAATTATAATATATATATATATATATATATATATATATTAAATTTCAATATTTTGTTTTTAAAATTTTTATTTTTTTAAATTATATTTTGATTATTTTTATGTTTTATGATGTTAGTTTCTAATACAACTCGTATCTAAGATACATTTTTTAAATTAGAGTGACAAAATAAAATAAGATTTATAATTAACTTATCATATTTTATTTGTTTATCAAATACTAAATCAATGTAAAATATGATAATTTATCTTATCCTGTCTCTTTTGTTTTTACTATCAAACAAACCCTTTGGTTTATACATGTATGTATGGCCATGCAGGCTAGCCCATATTTTAAATGGCCTGCCTCGTGTCTGGCTAAAAAGTCCTAAAAGAAAATTTGAGTTGAAATTTTAAGGCCCATGACATATGTTGAAATTTTATGTCGGTGAAAGTTGAACCTTTTTAATTTTGCTTTCACACCACTAAATATACTACCAAAAAATAGAATTCCGTAATATATTTTAAATTATTAGAAGTTAAAATTTAGTAAAAAGATGAAAAAATAGATGTTGAATGAACACTCACTTTTATATTTAGGTGATGATTAATAACTTATGAGTAAGGGTGTAAATAGGCTAAGCCGTCTGTCAGGGACCTAACCTGTTTAATAAATAGACTATGTTTAGGCTTTTTTTTTTAAGTATATTAATTTAAATAGATCAAACTTATAAAAAATATATATTAGACCTGATAGGCCAATATATATATATATATATATATATATATATATATATATATATATATTATTAACATTGTTATTTTTTATTATTATTTATTAATATTAGTATTTTTTTATTTTAAATTTGCTAAGTATGGGTTCATTTTGTTTTTTTTTTAAGGTTGTTGCAGACTTGTTAGTTATAATTTTATATGTTTTCCTTATGTTTATTATTTTATTAGCTTTCCTTATAATAATGGTCTAGTTTAGTCTATTTAAAAAAATATATAAAATATACTATTTAAATGCTTTAATGTTAAATAAGCTTTTGAATATGTTTTCAGGCTAGACCAAACTTCCAAAAAAAGCATAGCAAAAAAAAAGTTTTTGATAGACCGTAGGCTATATACTCAAACCTTTCAAAGTCTAACCTATTCTCACCCCTATTTGTGACACATTGTTATATTTATCAAATAACCATTCAAATTATTATTGATTTTTATGTCAAATTTGTATGTCGAAATATCATTCATATAATAATAATATCTCACAAAGATTTCGAAAATACAACTAATATGATAAATTTTTTATTTTTCCCTTGATTCTTTCGGGGAAATATATATAAAGACTATTTAACATCTTGAAATTGTAATTATGCTCAAGATAGATATCTTTGTATCTTAAAATTGTTCTATAATTTTCTTAAAATTTTCAATACTATAAAAAATACCTCTATATGTATTTAATCTAATAATCATTCAACAATTCATCTTTTTACGCAGTTCCATATTTGATTTTTTAAAAACTTTTTCAAACTTTTAGTTAGAGCAACACTTATTAACCAATAAGGATAAAAATAAAATTAATTATTTATAAGACTTAACTCAATTGTCAAATAAGAAAATTGTTAGATTATATACCATTTTATGAGTTTAAATATAAAATCTCACGAGTGACAGAACTTTTTAACAGAATTTTTTAACATTTCATTTAAAAAAGTTATTCAATTATTAATAAAAAAACAAACTGAGAGTGGGCAGCTGCCCCCAATCTGATACATATGCATATGTGCTTGTGTATCAGTTTGTTATTAAAGATGAAACTGAGTTTCATATCATGCATATATGTTTATATTTAAGAACACATTTTTCCTTAAATAATGTTTATAATTAGTAATGAAGGGAGAGGATATTAAAATACAATGTCATGCGTGGTATGCTTTAAGAGAAAAGTGTAGACAATTAAGATGAGGCATATGGACTTTGATATTAATGGCAGCAAGTCGTTATAAGGACATGAATTACATTTAATAGATGTCACGACTATATATGAAGACGAGGGATATATATATAATTTCATTTTATTTACAGCTCAGCTCCGGATGTAATGGAGCCCTTCAGCGCCGGCTCAAGGGAGAGGCGTCTAAAGTCCTTATTTTATGCCTCGCCAAAAAATAATTTTGGTATGAGGATGAGAATACTATACTGTTGGAATAATTTTTTAATATTAAATGCATTCTTTTTCTTTTTACTAAAAACCATCTTATATTAAAGACATTGTTTTTTTACTAAAAATGTCTCTTAGAATCATTCGTATGAAACTTTTCTATCGACACGACAAAAAGTTTTTTCACCCTTGACCCATACTTCCTTATTCCTTGCTTTGATTTTATTTTTCGTTTTGAATTTTCATTGTGTGAGTAGCTCTTGTCAGTGGCCAAAATATATTAAGGTATGTGTTTTTAATTTATTCGTCTTTTTTCTTCATATGTAATATGTTAAGTATTAAGTAAATATTTATATTCTAAATTATTAGTTTTTTTTTCAATTGTAGCAGAGATCAGTCATTTCTATATATTTGAATTTATTATCGATTGAAAAAGAATTGTTAAACGAAATTGATTACAATAATTTGATAAATGATTTTGCATCAAAAAAAGTACGAAAGATCAATTTTAAATTAAAATATTAATAATTTATTTATTAACTTTGAAAATGTCCTATCTGATAATTTCGCTTTAAGCCTCATAATATATTGGGTCGGCCCTAGAGCCCATTCCAGGTGAAACTTTTATTTATTTAAGATTGTAAATTGAGGCGGGACAAGTTTTGTCTCCTCTCGTGCACCACTTGATTAGGCGGAGAAAATATTTCCTTTTCTTTTATCGATTTTAAAATTTAAGTCTCTATTTCCGTGACAGAATTTTGATTTTTTCGTTCTGTATCCATTTATTTATATAAAATAATAAATTTATAAATCATATTTATTATAATTAATATAATAAAATAATAATTATTATATAATAATAAAATTAAAATCATACTTTTATTAAAAAAAATTATAATTTATAATATTTAAAAAATATTAAATATTATATAATATATATATATATATAATCTAAAAATCACAATAATATTATTAGTGAAAAGTGACCGTATATATCAATATCCAAATTCGTGCTCTGAGTTTTAATTTCAAGAGAAACACGTGTTCTATCAAAGCGAATTTTATTTGCTCAAATAAAACGAGTTCAGATAATTACCCACGAATCCGAATTTTGTTGCGTTGAACAACCAGGTTCCTAAATGGGTTTTAGTGGATTAGTGAATCTCACATAATAATAGTTAAGAATTTAGATAATGTTTTGCTGAAACTGACAAA
Source organism: Cicer yamashitae (assembly GCA_037974755.1). Classification (NCBI taxonomy): domain Eukaryota; kingdom Viridiplantae; phylum Streptophyta; class Magnoliopsida; order Fabales; family Fabaceae; genus Cicer; species Cicer yamashitae. The sequence goes on along the minus strand of JBBPBQ010000001.1, from coordinate 52,177,081 downwards.
ATCAATTGAGAACCAAAGTGAGTCCTTCTTTTAAAACTCTTATTCTCACTTCCTTCGTCTTTTCTCTCACAATATATCTTACCTTAGTATAAAAAATAAAAAATGCTTTCTTGTAGAAGAATGATCAATATTACAATTGCAATCCAATGTTAATTAATTGATTTTAACAATGATTGGGTCAGGTGTTGCATATATGGTCTTAAGTTTTGGAGAGAACGGTGATTGATCAGAACCAATAACAAAAATAAAAACAGAATGAACGCTAGATTTTTCTCTTCATATTTAATGTGCATTAGTTTCAAGTTTCAACGCTATTTTTTTTTATTTAAAAAAAAAAAGAATGAAACTGTCTTCTGATATTTATGCTCTATTAAGAGGAATTAATGTTGACATAAACGTCAGACTAAAATTTTCTTTTCTCTTATTAAATTCTCTTCCCCATGATTGAATTTTTTTTTTCTACTTTCGAATTTTTTTGACATCTCAAATTCAAGTTTTGCAAAATTTAGCTAGAGATAACCTATTCTCACTCCTGTCAATGATATTTCCTAGAAATAAAGACATAGACATAACGTGCTTTTAATATAATTATGTTTGTCTAAATCTAGAAAACTATATATTACTTCTATACTTATTTATAAACCAAAAGAAAAAAACTAGTCTCTAAATACAAATTTCATTTTAAATTACTAAATCTATTTATTTATACTATTAATTAGCATTGTATAGTGCCTTGAAAGGCAAAGATCAAAATTAAACATATCCATATATATATATAAAAGAATAATTTAACAAAACTTATATACAAAATACATCCACAAACTTTTCTTAATATATGAAAAGTGATAATTTTAAAAATTGTGAATTTCCCTCATGAGTCTCAGGGACTCTTTGCTGTTGATTGATCGTAGTTGATTTTCCTAAGCGACCTTTCTTTTGTTTTTGTTTTTCTTTCTTTTTCTATTTCGTCATTTAGCAAAAAAGAATGATAAATGAACTTACAAATTTATTAAAAAAGTTTATAAGTATCAACATGATTTTTTTTGAAAAAATATCGACATACTTTTTTGTTTTAGAAAGGAGCATAGTTTATGTTAAATTTGTAAAATAGGATGACAATTATACATTTGGTTGCATCCTATTCCTAGATTCATTCTTAAACATAGGACGCTTATGAACTCCTTTTTATAAGATTATTTTTAATTTTTTCAATTCTATTAATTATTCTCTTACTAATTTACGCTTAACTATGATTAATTTTTTCTTTTGCAATATGTAATAATACTACAATACAATCATAAATCAACTCTCTCCATTCAAATTATCAATAAATTTATTACTATAACAAATTTTGTTAATTTATATGATTTAGTCAACCCTAATCTTAAAAGGTAGTAATAGATTGGACTTACATATTATGTGATTTAATACTATAGTTTTTTTTGTTGCAAAAATCTATATTCTAGTTTTGTAATGAACAAAATGCACAGCAGAAGTCTTAAAAAAAAAGAAATGCATAGCATAACTTGAAAAGTTAAGATGAAAAGAGTTGAAAAAAGAATATAAAATAAGAATCAAAGTATCCAACAACACACATGTTGACAAATAGAAAACGTGTGATGAGGTGGACATTTTTAAATTTTTTGATTTTCACAATTAATAAATAGAGTGCTTTGTATTTGCCTTTTCTTTTTAGGACGCACAAGTAACGATTTTCCCGTTGCTTTTTTGCGTCTCTCTCACTACTCTCTCTCTCTTTGGAGAGAACGCCCCCAACATCACAACCTAAAATCTAACATCGTATCAATTTTCATATGTTGTTTTGTCATTCTATTGACATGATGGAGGGGTTTTAGCTACAATACTTGTTTGCAGGCTGCCAAGGATTAAGGTATAATATATTATTATTACATTTATTTTTGTTACATTTACATAAAGTTTTAATTTTGTTACTTTCCCTTTATAATGATTATTTTTGTCTTCAGGTCAAGGCATTGGATTTGACATCTTGGCCCTGCAAAGATTGATTCGTTTAGTTGAAGAATATTTTATATTGTGGTGACACACACAACAACATGGGGATATCCTCCGACAATGTTATTGGGCTTGTGTTGGCTCTTTCTTCCAGCATTTTCATTGGTTCTAGCTTTATAATTAAAAAAATGGGTCTTAAAAAAGCTGCTAGTAATGGGAATAGAGCAGGTTCATTAATTCTTTTTTTTTTTCATCATTTCATGTGGGTCATTCAAAAGTTTAAACTTTTCTTGTTTTTTAACATTTGTACTGTTGTGTTTTGCTTTAATTTGATCAGCTACAGGTGGGCATTCATATTTGCATGAACCACAGTGGTGGGTTGGAATGATTTCAAGTGAGTGATTTTCTATCTTATGCCATTGAATTATTAATATAATCAATGTAACACCGATACATCTGATCAAAGACGTGTGTGCTATCATACACGATACGGACACACGTTGTTACCTCCAATTCCAATTACTTCTAGTTTTTCAAAGTATTATCGGTGTCAACGGGTGAGTCTCATGTCGGGTGTTCGTGTATGTGTCGCCACTTCATCTCCACCAAATTTGTTGCTTTCCATGTTGGATGTGATTTACCATTAAATCACAGTTAATCCTGTGCTATATATGTAGCTATGCCTATATCTCTTTAGGCTTTTTCAATGTGTAGAATTCCCATGTTCAGCTTATAGAACTTTGTATTTGTATCTTGATAAGACTATCAAGACAATGCTGATTTTGGATAGATGATGTGGAATTATATGCAAAAGTTTTTATTTTGCAGTGATCATTGGGGAAATAGCAAATTTTGCAGCTTATGCATTTGCGCCTGCCATCCTAGTAACTCCTTTGGGAGCTTTAAGCATCATTTTTAGGTAAGCAACACAAGTTAGCATTCTTCATATCATATTCATTTCTCTGATATTTAATCAATGCAATTAGATGCATTCATTTAATGTAAAGGAACAATTACAACCTCATATCACTGATGCAGTGCAGTGCTAGCTCACTTCATCTTGAAAGAGAGATTGCACATCTTTGGAGTTCTTGGATGTGTTCTGTGTATGGTAGGGTCTACAACTATTGTTCTGCATGCACCACATGAGAAAGACATTCATTCTGTCAAGGAAGTATGGCAACTTGCTACAGAACCAGGTACTCTTTGAAGCCTTAATTGCTCGAGCCTTGAGGTTAAAGCTCAGTTTGGCAAGGCTCAACCGCTAGCTTATAGCGGATAACTTATAGTATATAAGTTCGTGTGATCAAAATAGAGCTGTTTGGTAACGGTTTTCTCTCACGAACTTATCGCGTTTTTTGAGATGCTACTTCAAGTAGTGTTTCAGCCTTTAACTTATAATGTATCATATCTTTAAATATTAAAAATAATAAAATATCTTATTATGCCATTTTATATATATCACTTAGTTTAATTGCTAATTTTACCAAATAATTCAAATTCAATCTACTATCTTATCCACTATCCGCTATCAGCTAGCTTATCAGCCATATACTATTTTTTCCGAACAGATCCTAAGTGGAATGCATTGTGGTCTTTTGGTTCAAATAGAATTAATTTCTGGCTACTAAATTTGAAAGCCTAAGATTCTTATCTTTTCTTCTCTCATGAATGAACAGGTTTTCTTGTATACTCTTGTGGGGTGGTGGCACTGGTTTTAGTCCTTATTTTCTGTTTTGCAAAAAAATATGGACATAGCTATATGATTATTTATGTTGGAATATGTTCTCTCACAGGCTCAATTACGGTACTGAATATGTTTTTAATTTTTCAATGCTCGATTGTATCGTGAATTAATTTTCCCTCTACAAACTCAATGCTGATCCTAGTTTTCACATACGTAGGTTATGAGTGTCAAAGCAGTTGGAATAGCTTTGAAGCTTACATTTGAAGGAACGAATCAATTTAAATACTTTGAGACTTGGTTCTTTACAATGGTTGTGCTTGGATGTTGCCTTTTGCAAATCAATTACTTGAACAAGGTAAGCTTTGGTTTTCTGTCTCAAATTAATAATGCATGCATTGTGGAGTGTGGAACATTGAACACTTTGTTGTTTTGTGATGTTTCTTATTTAATTTGGAAAACTATGTTTTCAGGCTTTGGACACCTTCAACACTGCTGTCATATCACCAGTGTACTACGTCATGTTTACCTCATTCACAATCATCGCCAGCATAATCATGTTTAAGGTAACTTTTTACCTTCCATGGCAGAAGGAATATTCCACCATAGTTCTGCATTATTGGCAATTTGCAAGTGGATCATAGCAAATGTTTTAAATTGCGGTAAAGGTCGCGTTGCAATCCTTGACAATGCAGAGAATCACAACTAAATACATATAATGCAGCCTAAATCATGATTGCATTGTCGTTGTGAAGACATAGATAAAACCACTGCAAGTGCAAATACATATAATGCAGCCTAAATCATGGTTGCATCACGTTGTAAGGACATAAGACGCTTTATGTCGCGACCCTTGCAGACGCAGACCGTTTTTTAAAACCTAGATAAAATCACTCCCAATACATGTAACGCGGCCTAACTCCTCGCAGTCGCAAACCTTTTTTTTAAACCTAGATTATAGTTATTAATTATTATAAAACCAGAACTTTGTTGATGGTTTATTATTGGTGCAGGAATGGGACACACAAAGTGCATCTCAGATTGCTACAGAGTTATGTGGGTTTGTGACAATTTTATCAGGGACTTTTCTCCTTCACAAAACTAAGGATATGGGAAATAAACCTACAGAAGTGTCTCTTTCTTTAAGTCCACAACTTCCTAACCATACTAACTCATCAGTTAGCTCTCATATTTGAAGCTTGTGAGCAGCATTTCTCTTTCAACTATGTTCCCTCCCAAGAAGCTAAACACACTAGCTTGCTACTGTTTGGTTCTAACAAGCAGCTTGTAATTACACATTTAAAAAATAGAGAGAAACAACAAAAATATGTAAATGTGGAAAGATCAAAGCAAGTACATGTTATGACCTTAGGGGATACGATGTTAGATTCTTTTATTAGATCAGAAGTCTTTCTCTTTTCATTTTCCGCTCTTTCTCTTAGTATTTTTGAACAAGTGGAAGATGTGAATTGCCTAAAGTCCTGCAAATCTATTTATTGTGGTTGGAGCACCATTTTTTTTTCTATGCAGTGTTATCAACTACTAATAATTTATTTTATATCATTTACTATAAATATCTGAGATATGAGATGTTCTTTTGACAAAAGTAACTTGTAAATGAAAAGTGGTATTATAGAATAATTATATACTTTTTTTTGTTCGTAGATAAAATGGTAAATATCACTAGAAACTCAATTGCGAGGAACCCCGAGATATGATGTTAAACTTAACAATATCGATATTTGTCTGTTGAGCTAGTACATAAAGACTATAGCATAATTATATATTTTGTCATAAAGCAAATAAATGAATGAAACATTGGCGCCAAACCTCCACACTGAGGAGGGAAACCTCTACATATATGAAAATTGCTTTAAACTTGATGATACTTGACGTTGCAACCTTTAAATAGAAATTTAAGATCTTTATATTCTTACGGACGAGAAAGTGACTTGATTGTTAATGATTTAGAAACTATAAATAAGTTAAGTTTTGAAACACCGATATTCACTTTTCTTATTTTTGGTCGAATCTATACGGGTTAGCTCAACGCCTCAATCACAAAGACAAATAATTGTGAGTTTTTACTCACAAAGAGTATCACCAATTGATGTTATAGTTTCAAATGAGATACCTTTTCTCCCTAAAATTCATGATTTTAACCAGATCGGTTCTAAGTCTAAGATGGTAAAACAAGAGTCTTAGGTCTCTCAATTAATTTTTAGGCTTAATTGTAGTTTTGATCCCTCTATTATTACTATTTTACGGAATTGGTCCCCCTATTTTAAAAGTCGATAGTTTTGGCCCTCTCTCAGATTTTTGAAATAAAAAATAACGATTTGACATATTTTAAATTACGTGACATACAATTATATGATATAAAACTATCTAGATGTATTAATTATTCATAAGTTATTAATTACATTAAAAATATGAAAAATTTATGAAGTTGAAAGTTAAGTTTTTACAACGTTTTATTCCAATTTCATATCGTCTCATTTGTCACGTTATATAAAGCATCCCCGCGTTATCATTTTTTAGTTAAAAAATCAGAGAGAGGGACCAAAACTTTCGACTTTTAAAATAGGAGAACCAATTTCGTAAATCAATAAAAATAAAAGAACTAAAACTGCAATTAAACTTAATTTTTACCATGTACATTTATGCCTTCAAATGATTTTTTTACCGTACAACATGTAAAAGACTATAGTGTTTGTTTAGTTCTCCAAGATTGATGGAAGGTGATGTTTTTGTTTTGGGGAATTATATATTTGGATATGTACTCTCTTTTTGCGCTGACAAATGATTTAAAACAAATTTGCTGTTAAGTGTTTAGCACGATATCAGTAATGAGAAACATGTGGGAATATGAAATCTATTTTTTCTTCATTACCTAATCTTATTTTTTGGAATAATTTCATTCGCAAATCATCAACCATTGATTTATAATTGTTAATGGATGATGGGAAGAACTAAGTCAACAAAGGAATATTTGTCTGCAAAAGATAATTTATTTGGTCGAAAAATTATTGTACATGATTCACAATAATGTGTAGCAGGGTGAAATGTTGTTGAATTGATTCGTCATTTATTTATCGAGAAGATAACAATTGTGCAGATAAGTTAACTAATGCAAGTTTTTATATAATTGATATTATTTGGTGGAATTTTATACCTCCATGTATTAAAAAAGACTTATTCCGTAATAGAATATAACTTCTTAATTTTAGATTTTATCTATAACTTTGTATATGTTATTATCAATTGGTGCACTCTTTTTCCTCTTATTTGGTTTTATTCCATTGTATTTTTCAAGAAGGAGTTTCTAAGGTGTCACTTTGGCATTTCAAATTTAATTTTTCTTGGGTATTGGTTAAATCTCTCCCCTCAATTTTGTTTTGTTTATCATTATTAATATAATTAATTTGAGTGATGCAAATAATAAGTAAGTGTCTAAAAGTGTCAACACAGTAGATATGTCTAGAGGACGATGTGATATTTTTACATTCTAATTTTTGATTAAAAAAATAAGTATCATGAACAACAAGAGAAATAGTATCAATATGATACTCTCCCAATAGACAACATTTTCCCTTTACACGAGGCCAACTTAGACTTTATCAAGTTAATGAATTTTCCATCCAACCACATCAAAATTCTTCCAACTATCAGCTACCCTCCATTGAGAAAGAGAAAAAAAGATTAAGAAAAAATGGAGTTAATATTACTAAGGAAGATGAAGAAGACATGTTTTGGGAACTAAGAGCTTAAGATTCATAGAGAGCATAAGCGAGCTAGAAAAAAAAGTGTGTGTGAAGTAACATGATGATAGAGAATCAAAGTGAATTTTGAATTAAATATAGAACTCGCTATTCGCTAACATTCAAAAACGTTGCTTCCTTCTATTTTTATTTCATAAAATTTATGTTAATTTGTTTTATAGGTAAAAACACTTTTGAATTGAATTTTGCTTTCATAAATGCACATTAATTAGCGATTCTTACCATTAAATGCTATAACATTATAAAAAAAACTGTAGAGAAAGATCGAAGAGGCCAATAAAAAAAACTATTTGAGAAAAATACTGATTATTTAGAATTCATAGAAGGAGAAAAGTTTATTACAATAAGAATATAATACATTTTATATTGATCATAACTAAAACTTACAAAAATCTTATATTACTTGTGATTAATATTAACCAACTTGTAAACTTATAAGTACCTATAACAGATTTCATCTACATCTAAAAAATCTCCAATTACATTTAATAAAAACATAGAGATTTAAAAATAATGGAAGTCCCACAAAAGAATGATATATGACTTATTCTAATAAGTGTGTCTCTTTTGAGACTTTAAAATCTTGCTTAATAAATGTGTTATTTTTGTTGTGGTAAAATAAATGTATTATTTCATAATATGTATATATTATTTATTCATTGAGAGATCATAGACTATACATAATGTAAAATTATTTATTTTACATATCTTCTCACCAAAAGATATGATTGAATAATTTTTTTTTTTTTTTGAAGAGTAATGTTGGTATCTAGTTTAAGTTAAAAGTTCTACCTTGAATAAAAAAATAAATGTTAAATATTATATAAGTGTGATAATTCGTATATTTAATATCTTAAAATTTTAAGTAAAAAATATAGTGTTCAATCTATTTAAGTGGTTGCTTTTAGTTTTAGGCGAATATGATGATACCATCACGCATCAAGTATCCCCTCACCACAATGGGTGAGTGAAAGGTTACATTTTTGAAGGGTTGTGTCCTCTTCATTAAAAAAAGGCATGAGTAAAAGAACATTGAACATAATAATCATATTGATTAATATTATATTCTATCTATTAAGTGGTGTAGTATTGAAGTTTTACGCATGTTTTGATTTTATTTTTATGTAAATAAACACAAATCCTGGCCATCATTAACTCATTAATTTGATAATGAACAATAATAATTGAAGATTAAAAGAAATTGTGCATGGAAGTTTTGGAAAACATGTAGATGGTGTTGCAATCACCGCGAATTATGGATCACGCTCTTTTGGAAGAATATATACCTACTTCTCAGTTATAACGTCTGCTGAAAATGGTACCATTTTATTTTTTTGGCCTCAAATTGTACCACTATTTGATCTTATTTCATCAAATATTATAAATTTAAAAGTTAATCGTATAACATATAAGAATATGAAAAATATAGATATTTTGCTTCAATTAAGATGTGATAATATTACATGTCCTACTCAATATTGTATTCTCTACATTCCTAATAACTCAACCATAAGATAGTATTGATATAAATTGAAAAAAATGAATCAACTTATAATATGGTATATATTATAATGCCGTAATGCTTATCTTGGAAAAAACATTTTAAAGAAACCATACTAAATTACTTATATTTTAAGCGAGTAATTTTCTTTTTATAAAAAAAAAACTTTTTTTTTTGTTATCATATTCTAAAGTTGAATTTTATTTTAGCTCAAAAAAATTGGTGAATTTTATTTATTTATTATTATTATGGAATCTCATTTGTTAATTTATTTGTGTTTAATTGTACTTCTATTTTTATGCAATTAAATAAATAATATAGCATTATTAAAAGAGTATTGTGAGTTTTCAAACCAAAAAAAAAGATTTGTGAGTTGTTATAGACATTTTTTTTTTTGAAAGACATCACCTACAACGAAACTACTAAGCATGTGTTTGGAATTGTTGTTGAATTAGTCAAACGTGCATCCATGTGAATTCTATTATATGTAGAATCTGTCTTAACGTGAAAAACAGTCGCGGTAATTATACTTTCCAAACACATGCTAAGTGTGCTCATTGAATGAATTATTACAAATTAAAATCAGTTCACTACTTTGACATGGTGTTGAGAAAACATAAAAAAGCAAATTGAGTTTGTAGAGAACGACCTCACTACAAATCGCAGAACAACTTTTCATAAAGGGACAAAAAATCTTGATTATGCTGAGCTCACATGCAGAGATTAATCTCTATAATTCTATTACAATGTAAAAACCCTAATTATAATATATTAAAAAAACTTCCAAACATTTTCAACGGTTTATCCTAACTTCCCAAGTCATAAGATGCACATACACTATAGGACAAAAAATTAAATGGTCGACTTAATTAAAAAAAAAATCTTATATAATTTGTAACAAGGTGGTGTTTAAACAAGATATCTTCACATCATTTAATTTATTAAGTCGTGTTAAAATCACTTCTTAATAGTGGCTCAAAGTTAAAACTGCAAGTTTTTTCTTATGACTTCAATCAATAGTAGCAATACCCTCTAAAATGTCTTGGTTTCGTTTTGTATATCTTCTTGACTCTTTAATTGTGTCATTGAGCTTTTTAGCAGCTATTGGTTATGGCGTTTCAATCGATTTTGTAAACTGTTTTCATTATTCTTTGCACTCTTGTATTTTGAATAATAATTTCCTTATTTTATATATATATATTGGCTTTTTCAGAAAAAAATTGCAATAATTAAAAAACATAAAGATGACAACCTTAATCTATTTAAATTTTAAAATTAGCCGTCTCACCTAACACTTATATGATCAAGCCAAATATTTTATCCGTAACAAAATATAAACAAAAAATATAAATAAAAATTTGATATATCATATCTTAATTTAAGACTATTGCATAAATTTTTCAATTAGCATTTTTTTTTATTTCATTCTAAAGAGAGTACTTGGTTGTTTCCATTCAGTTGCCTTATTTTAATACCAAATCTACTATATATGTTGACCATTCAGTGGCAAACCTTCAGTCCATGCAGTCATGCGGGGGTTGCAACTTGCAAGTGGATAACTCACCTACCTCCAATAATATACTACTAACTCATTCTTAGACCCAATATTAACTAGTTATTTTTAATTAATATTTCAATTTGCTAGAATTTTGGTCAGTTAAGCATGTGCTTCATCTACCAATTATCTCTCCTCCCTTCTGATTCGCAAGTATATATATACACCAACGTCTCTTCAGGACCAATATTGTAACACACCCTTTGAATTCTTTTAAGAGCCCTTGCTTCGTGGCCTAGCTACAAACGTGCTAAGTCATCTACCATTCCAATCCCTTGATAATCTATCAGTACTCACCTTCTTTTCTTGGTACTTGCCAACTTTAGACTCAGAAGAAGATGGTGTCAGTTGATGAGATCCGCCAGGCACAGAGGGCTGAAGGTCCTGCCACTGTGTTGGCAATAGGCACTGCAACTCCCCAAAACTGTGTTGATCAGAGTACATATGCTGACTACTATTTCCGCATCACAAACAGTGAGCACAAAACTGAGCTCAAAGAAAAATTCAAGCGAATGTGTAAGATATCTGTCTCATTTCCATACATATCATTCTGTGGTCTGTGCTTGTAAATTGTTTAGTTTTGCTCCTTAAATTTGTTCTGTCACTCTCTGCATGTACAAAACACTTAAGACTAAATTCTGCATATAATTTTTCAGGTGACAAGTCAATGATAAAGAAGAGATACATGCACTTGACAGAAGAGATCCTGAAAGAGAATCCTACTCTCTGTGAGTACATGGCACCTTCATTGGATGCAAGACAGGACATGGTGGTTGTGGAAGTACCAAAACTAGGAAAAGAGGCGGCAACTAAGGCTATTAAGGAATGGGGTCAACCTAAGTCCAGGATTACCCACCTCATATTTTGCACCACAAGTGGTGTGGACATGCCTGGGGCTGACTATCAACTCACAAAACTCCTAGGCCTTCGTCCATATGTGAAGCGTTACATGATGTACCAACAAGGTTGTTTTGCTGGTGGCACGGTGCTTCGTTTGGCTAAAGACTTGGCTGAAAACAACAAAGGTGCTCGTGTGTTGGTGGTTTGTTCAGAGATCACTGCAGTTACTTTCCGTGGACCCAATGACACTCATCTTGACAGCCTTGTGGGGCAAGCATTGTTTGGAGATGGTGCAGCAGCTGTGATTGTAGGTTCAGACCCATTACCACAAGTTGAGAAACCTTTGTTTGAATTGGTATGGACTGCACAAACAATCCTTCCAGATAGTGAAGGAGCCATTGATGGTCACCTTCGTGAAGTCGGGTTGACATTCCATCTCCTCAAGGATGTTCCTGGTCTCATCTCAAAGAACATTGAGAAAGCTCTTGTTGAGGCCTTTGAACCTTTGGGTATCTCTGATTACAATTCTATATTTTGGATCGCACACCCAGGTGGTCCAGCAATTCTGGACCAAGTGGAGGTCAAATTAGGCTTAAAGCCAGAAAAAATGCAAGCCACTCGACAAGTGCTTAGCGATTATGGTAACATGTCAAGCGCATGCGTGTTATTCATCTTGGATGAGATGAGGAGGAAGTCAAAAGAAGACGGACTTGGCACAACAGGCGAGGGGCTGGAGTGGGGTGTACTGTTTGGTTTCGGACCTGGCCTCACTGTTGAGACTGTAGTACTTCACAGTGTTGCCACTTAAATTGCTTGCATATGCTATAATTATATGATCACATGTTATTTAATTCTTACTTTGTTTTTGGGGGAATTTAATCTTCACTTGCTTCATTGAGCATTGAATAAAGTTCTTTTTTGCATTCAAAATGTAATATGGTGTTGCTTAACCCTTCCATATCATATTGGTATGCAATTATTCATCCATTCGCAATTTCATGATCTTTTAGGAATTTTCAAGTGGAAGAGACATTTTAACTTTGAAATATTCTACTTTTCTTATTTAATTAGGACAAGGATTTGAAGGGATTATTTAAATAGAAAAAGAAATAAAACTTTCAAATAAAACTTATACGTGCAGGATATGACTAAAATTTTACTGGTGCTAATACTTCAGAACCGATGAAGGCACACAATGGAAAATGATAGGCTTTTCAATCATGGACACATTATCATTTTAAAAATATGAACTTATGTTCTATGGGATTACTCATGTACAACTTTCAATTCTATCACAATATCTGACTATCTGACTCTGACCATTCAAATGTCACGTGTACCCGTTTAGCATGCCAGTTTCCTGTCTAACATTGCAGTAAATCATCTTAACAACTTTTTAGACTTTGCTTCACCAAATAGAAAAGTTAATGTGCACATGTGATACAGAACTTAACATACAGATTTTGGAGGAATCCACAATGAGCATCAAAGACGTGAGCACATCTTTAGCCAGAACCATCGCCGGCTCTAGAATCAAGCTGCAACTGTTCTATGAGCACTTTTTCAACAGCATCAATGAAGCCTGGTATTTTTTGCCGTGTATGAGTATCTAAAAAGTTGGCCAAATTCTGACAATCCACCAAAAGAGAGAAAAATCAGTGCACAAATCTTCCCATCATTTCATGATCAGAATGACATATAAATGCAAATAAAGACATGTGACAAGTGATTAAGTGCATCATTAGCTGAATGTAGGACACCAAACAATGACCTGTCAAAGATCTGTCGGCTGCAAGAGGAAAGAACACCTATGAAGTATCAAGTTAAGACCCCTAATGTTAGAATATTAGAAAATATCTTATAATATCTTTTATATTATATTAGAGTATCTAGAGTTATATCCTAAAATCAATTTATAATCATAGAGATATCTTAGAATATCTCTCATTATTATTATGATTTGTTTCTGATTTAGAATTGAGTCTATGTTTCTCTATAAATAGAGATTAATATTGAGTCTTTCGTAATCAAGTTAGCATAAAACTATTATCAATGATATTCAAACCGTATTATTTTCTCTCCTCCTTTTATCTAAAATCGCACAACTTCAACAAGGTATCTAGAGCCTATTTCAATCCTCCTTGAACAATCTTGTCGTTGTTCCGCTTCCGAGTTCCCAACTGTTAGGGAATATAATCATAGTTTCTCTTTTTCTAACGTGATCATTTTTTTTTCACTCGTTTCCGTTCAGTTCGCCACTGCCGCCATTACTGTTTCCGGCAACTTTTCCGGAAACGACCACTCCATCAGCTTCGCCTCTTCCAGATCTTCCCACACAGCAAAGCGCGTTGCCGAAAGCCACCGCACGCGCCCACACGCGCCTTACCATCCACTGCGCGTCAGATCCACGCATTGCCGCTCTTCACCACGCGTGTGGCAGCCGTACACCTTCGACTTCGCTAGTTCAACACTTCACTAAGCGTTTCTATTCATCTTCATCCGCCGCCGTTGCTCATTTCTATTTGTATTCATCCATCGCCGCTTTCGCCATGGTTGTTCATGCAAAGGATGAACCCTACCTAGCCACCACAATCCCTAAGCGCGTTCGTATCTTCAAATCGATTCAGGAAGAGCAGCAGATTCGCCGGTTTTCACTATCTCCGGATCCGATTAAGGTAACGCTTCCTAATGGAAACGTAAAGGAAGAAAAGAAATGGCAAACTACTCCTTTGGATGTTGCTTGTGAAATCTCAAAGAATTTGGCCAATAATGCTCTTATTGCTAAGGTTAATGGACTTCTTTGAGATATGACTCGTCCTCTCGAAGAGGATTCTCAACTTCAGATCTTTAGGTTTGATGATGATGAAGGATGTGACACTTTTTTGACATTCTAGTGCTCACATTCTTGGCCAGTCACTTGAGACGGAGTATGGATGCAAGCTTTGCATTGGGCCACGTACTACAAGAGGAGAGGGATTCTATTATGACGCTTTTATGGTGACTTGGGATTGAATGATGATCTCAACTCTCCCCTAACATGAAATTAGAATTCTTTTGCCCTACAATATTTAGAATGCAATGGTCGAACACAATTTAAATACAATAATGTTAAGTCTTAAGGACATAGAAGACAAAGATTAAATATGCATCTGAACCAAATTCAGCTGGTATTATAGGTCCTATGTAGTACAGATAAGAACTTGAAACTGATTTAGTGATTCGAGAACCATCTTGTAAACTGCCGGGAGCAAAGTTTGTAGCTGCTATCTTGTCAACCAGTACTGATTTACTTGACTAGTATCATATTTTTGTTATCCAACAGTTTGCACTACTAAGAATGTCCTCATAGAATTGAAGTTAACCCCAAATCAGTGTTGTCAATGGCAGATGGCAGAATATTGGAAGGCTACAAAACCTGTCCTATAAACACGCCATTGCAGTCTATGGTGCTGCCACAGCGGGCATCCCTTCACAAATTGCCTATGGCAGTTATAAAAAGTTCCACCACATCATTCCACCATTTAACAACACTGCCCCAAATATGAGACATGATTGCACAACAAATACTTGTATGTAGGAGACAGTCACCCATTTGTTTTTATTTTTTAACATAAAACCAATATCAAAACATCAAAGAGTCTCACCATTAGACAGGCTAACTGGTCGAGTACTTTTAAAGTTCTGATTTCTACATGGCTAAAAATATCCTATTTCTATAAATGTCCATTTATTTTACAGTTTAGATTCATCAGAAACCCACACACCAAATGTGACTTCAATACATGTAATTAGAAGCCAATTACGACCACAATTTGTATCACAAGTGAAAACACTACACTTCTTAACAATAAAAGTACATATTCCAAGTAATATTGGTACAAATTACTAATACAGCTGCAATGTTACTGAGTATGGTCGGATATAAATTTACCAAAATAATGTGAATGAAAGGAATAAAAAGATAGTAGCATGATACAACAAATTGGAGGATATTTACAGCTTCTTCACAAACCCATATTGAGCTCATTCTTTTTGTTTAAAACTTGCATCTAAGGTTGACATAGTTTCAAGCAAGCAGATCTGAACGTAGGTGGATCGTATTGAAGTCCAGATTTGAACTCTTTATAATTTGATGAACTCTATCCCTATTCCCTACCCAGGCCACTCTAGTAATGGTAAATTGTAAGTTTAACACGTATTGAAGTACTACTACATATACACTTGAGGAATAAAAATGGCATATAGACTTAGCATATTGGCTATGTCGGTGAATTAACATTCCAGTTATTACCAAAAGAAATGAAAACTTTCATACCACATTGAAAATGCTTTTACACATCCATACATCAAGACGAAGAATAACGTCTGAAATTTTGTATAGCTAACAAAGAGTGGAATTCTCTCACCTCAACTTTGCAGTGAAAACTTGGAGAACTTTTCTTCATAATATCTGATCCCTTGATAGATATCAGCTTCAATGGAGAACCAAATATTGGCCAACCATGAGACAACTTTATATATGCATCAAGTCCTCTAACCATATGAGCTACAATAGTCTCATCTTTGTCCAAGTATTCAAGAGAATATCTACATTAGACAAAAAATAGTGAAAAGACTAGTAAATCATAATTAATAACATCAAACCCAAAGGACTATACTACAGCCTCACCTTGATTTATTAGCATCCTTTACCACAAGACGCCTAAGTGTGGTTAGTATAATTCTATCTTGCACTTTTTGTATTAACCACTGCAATGAGGACTTACTGCATGGTAAATATAGTAAAAAAGTATGAATTATAGCCATAAGGAATTTGGGAAGAAGGGTGAACTAAGTAAACCTAAATAGGAAAAAAAAGGAAATGGTGGACCTGACAGACTTTGCAGTATCAACAATGTCATTCACGTATATATCATTTGGAAAAACCTAAATAACAAAACCAAAATAGTTAGCAAATCATCAAGAGCAATACAGGATGCTAAAAATGCTAAACTAAACTGATGAGTAACTTAATGCTTTTATACGCTGTTCTTAAAGTATAACCGAACAGCAATATATCAAACGCATCCAACAATCTTCTCCTAAAGGAAGAGATTAAGAAAGGAAAAAGTATATATGTTGCTGTGTTTTGCTGACGTATGAAGTGTTAGTACTACTACTAGTGAATAGAAATAAGTTCCTTTGGCGCCTAATTTTATAATTACCCTTTCGTAAGTCTTCTACATGAAATCAAAAGTTAACAGCAACATATAATGAAATTGGCAAAGGATCCTTCTCCCACACAAGGATCTTTACGAATCATTACATATTTGAATGGGATTCTTTCATATACACTATAATGAGGAAAATAACTCCATGACTAAATAATTTTTATAAAAAAATCCCCTAATGTTAAGAGTAGTACAAAACAGCATATAGAGAGTATCAATCACCAATAAAGGTACTAAAACTAAAAAGAGAAATAAGTAGACTACAACAGACCATAAATCAAAAGCAAACCCACCAATGTAACCACATAATATATCCAGCAAATTCTGAGATTTACACCCCCATACACCAAAAAATGTAAAATAAGCATAAAGTTGAAGATACTAAAAAATAGTTATCATCTCAACTTTTAACAAGATACTTATGATAATTATGAAGCCAATGGAATATTAGAATGAATATCACCATCAAACTTAAACCAATTGAGCCTGACATTATTGGTCAATGTATGCTTCAAAACACAAGCACCAGATCAAACTACCACAAGAAACAAGTTCAAAGAAGACACCACTTGATGACATAAAAGTCTTTCATAGTTCATAGGAGCTTATCTAAATGGTGAATTTCAACTGTCACTTTTTCCTAACAGATTTGATGGTTCATATCAGTATTTTTCCACAACATTGCTGAACCCAATTGTCAAATCTAATAAACAATGATAATAAAAAAACAAGTCAGAAAATGAAATGGTGATCTGTTTTTAAACCTGAACATCTTTAAACTTCATAGTCCCCTCAAAAACTTCAATCAGTAACTCATGATTCAGCACAGATGTATCAATGGCATCTTCAACTCTCTGTAGGTATGAAATGCCCTCTACCGTTGGCATATAGGTCTGCAAAGACAGCCTAATGCAATTTTTATCAAATGCAAGCACTTTTAGACCCGTCAATGCATCCTCAATCTGCTCTATAGCATCAACCCTGGAAAGGGGAACAAAATGAGTAAGCCATAATATAGAAAAATATATGAAAGTGTGAATGGGAGTAGCTGAACTTACCATTTGACCTTACACTGAAGATACTCCATAGTCTTCAGAATAGACTTCATTTCATCAACCTTATTCTCAAGTTCCAATTGCTGCAACACAAAAGAAAATATTTCAAAAAAATATATACATTTCATATAAAAGTTACAGTAAAAAACCACCAAAATGATTTCCTGTAAAATCAGAAAAAAGATCAGGGAATAATTAGTCCCCATATTTTGAAACGAACTCAATTCCCAAATAAACAACGATAAACGCCAAGTAGTGGGACTCGGTCAACAACACCTCCAAATCTTCGCCTAGATTCATGATGGTGTCTGCCAACATTGAGGAAGCAATCCCTTCATTAGCCTCAGCTGTCTTCTGCACCTATAATTATTAAAAACAACTGTCAAAACATAAATTACTGAACGGAAAATCCCCTTCCCCTCATTAGAAAAAGGGATGGTTAAATGAAGTCAATATACTTAACTCACACCAGGGCTCCATCATAATGATCAAAGTATACTACTACCTCTATCCCTAAATATAGGACCATCTTGAGATATTTCCTTGTCCCATTTTATTTTCATCCCTTCAGATTTTCAACTGCATTAAATATTTCATTACCAAAGTACCCCCTATTTATTTTAATTTTTTTTTTTCTATAACCAATAAGTAAGCAATAAATAGTATGAAAGGAAAACTTGAAAAAACAATACTAATTGTCACCAAATTTAATACCACACCAACTGTTTTAATTCCTGTGATTTAATGAACAGAAACCTATATTATTTAGGGACATAAGTGTTCAGTATTAGCTAAAGTATAAAACAGAACACAATGAGTTGCTTGTTGAGAAGAGAACCGAGTAGCAAGTATCAACCTTTGATGTAATATACTGTATAGAACATTCCAATTCTTCAAGTTTGGCCTCCAAAAGAATAGAATCTGGAGAAAAAAGAATAACAATAATGTTATGGATTGATCCATGCCCGGTTGTGTGAAACAAAAAAAAAGAGGAGTGAGTGACACTAACCATCCTTTTGAGTTTTTACGAGATGTTGAATCTCGTTGGCTACATCGGTGGTTTCAACTTGTACCTTGTTAAGTTCATTTTCCAAAAGCTCAATGTAAGCATCTGAAAGCAATGCAACTTGCAAGTTAAAATTGTGATAACATAAAATAAATTGCATAAAGGAAGTGTTGATTGGATTACCGAAATCTTGAATTCCTAAAGAAGCGAGATCGGAGAATTCGGATACAATCTGTTGCACTGTGCTCTGTGAAAGTGAATAATAAATTGATTGGGGGGTTAGGGTAAGAGAGAGAGAGAGATTATTTAACGAAGAATGCGTACGGAACTTGAACATGAAGAGCAGAGTGGTGGAGTAAATCGAGGGCATCCGAAGGGTTCGATTGTTGGTCGTCTTCGCAGCAAAACTTACGAATCTCTGAAATTCGACTGAAAAGTTTGCAGAATAGAATGTAATTAACAGCGTGAAAGCGAAAGAGACGGAATGAGAATGAGAATGAGAATGAAGAAAGAAACTACCTGCGGAGCTGAGTTGCTTCTTCTGCCATATCAACAATCAACAAAAATGGTTCCAAATTTCATGTTTATTCTATTCTTCCCCTGTTTTTTCTTTTCAAACATTTCATTTTTTTTATAACTAAAATATTTCAACTGAGCCAACAAATTGAGTATAGCGGGAATCATAACAATTTAATCTCTTCCGCTATATGTAACACGTGCGGGTAGTAAATACATTTTATTTCTACTTGTCAATCTTCTCATTTATTAGTTAAATTATATTTTAGAGTATTTTATCTTCAAAATAAGAGTAAATAGTGTATTATATAATTATACCTTTCCATCTTAAAAATGGTTACATTTGTCAAATTTTCGAATTAGAAAATATTAAAATTAAAAAATAATATAATAATTTTTATTTTATTTTATCAATATATAATTTATTTTTAATTTAAATATTTTTTTTATCACTTTTATTACTTTTTATCAAAATTCTAACATTCAGGGCCTGTTTGATACGCATGATAGAAAAAGACAGGATATCATATAAAGCGGATATGATAGAATAATGACATAATAAACATTATCATATATGTGTGTTTGATACACACGTGATAATATTTTATTTTTTCATGTATGTGATACACATCTCATCATCATATAATATAATATATATTATATTTAAATAACAAAATTACCAATGTGAACAATTACATATTAGTTTTTTTTTTAAAAAAATTAACTTATTATTTTTAAATATTATAAATTAACAAAAAAAAATTAAATAAGTAATGAAATAATTTTATATTAAAACTATCCATTGACACTACTAAATAAACAATTTAAATTTTAAAAACAAAATCATGAGTAACCAAATAATTATATTTTATTTGTTATAATGTAAATAAAGATATGATATATATTATATGTAAATGGCAAGAATACATTGTAAACAAATTATATTTATTTTCAAATTTCAATTAACTTTCATATTTTTATAATTGAGAATACTAATTTATTGAATTATATAAAAAGACAAAACGCCCCTTGTGTAAAATTATAAATATTTTTAAATTAATTATTAATATTTCATTTTTAAGTTTAATATCAAATTCTATTAATTATTTTTCTATTTTATTATATTTCAATTTATATTTTATAAGGATAATTAAGTAAACTATTGTTCTAACTCAACTCATATTCAGGATAGAAATTTCAACTAGAGAAACAAGATATGATATAATTATAGATTAACTTATCATATCATGTTGGTTCATCAAACACTGAATTCAGACATAATATGATAACTTATCCATATCATGTCCATCAAACGGACCTTTATTTCTTTGATATTTGTATTCTTTGTGTTGTTCATCATACTCTACTTGTCTCATCCTAAATGTCACATTTGCTAAAACAAATTGTCCTAAAGAGATTATCACTTTAAATTCCTAATATAATTTTAATTATTTTTTTAATTTTGCTTTCTTAATATTATGTACATCACTCTTAGATTATTTTTTTTTTCACTTTGTATTTATAATAAATAAAATACACAAATAATTAACGATGATAATTTAGTAAAATCATAATTTTTTTCACTTACCATAAAAGTTATTTTAAGACAAATGGAGTAATATGCCAGTTGAATAAAGTTGTTTTGATAAATTTAAAATAATATTGTTTATAATATTAGCTACATGATTTAATTCATATATATTGTCTTTATAAAGATTTTTTATATTATTCATTAATTAATCAATTATAACAAGTATATCATAATTGCCAATGTAAACTAGTTTCACACTATCATTCAATGAAAATTTATCATTCTTCAATTATTTGAATTGGGGTTACAAAACAAGCTTAGGTGACAATATAATGAGTTTTTATTAGATGTTGATGTAAAACTATTTTACACGATAATACATTTTCATTAAACTCTTAGCATAGAGGTAGATGGAGAGGAATAGAATAAATTTTTCTAAATTTTGTGTTTAATTCAATTTTTAAGAGAGTAAGAGAATAGGGATTCAAAATTCCTCAAAGAACTGATTTTGCTTCTCCTCTATTTTTTGAGATTTGATGGAAAGACGGGAATAAAAACAATATAAAAACTATTTAAAATTTATTTTTTACCTTTAAACCAAACATAAAACTATTAAAAGTCTTTTATCTCATCTTTCTTTTTGGACTAAATATGTCTCTATTTTCTCTCTCATTTTAATTGAACCAAAGAGACTCTTAATCATAACAGCTCTGAAACACACAAGATTGATTCTTATTTTTGTTAACAGTAAAAAGCTTTATATGTTAAGAATGTTTAAAAATTAAACTCTTCGATGCAAGTCTATGTGTTGAATTATAATTGGAGCAAAGTAAAAGTTGAATGTAAATAATTATTACGCTTAAGTTTCGTCCCATTGGATATAATATATTACACGAAGGCATTTATGGTGAGTTATTTTTGAGGTAAAATATGGAATAATAGAGTTTAGATCTTGAACATTAATTTTATTCATCTCTCTACATGAATTAATCTGGGTTGTTATTTTGTTGTTAAATCAAAGTATAAATGTTTGACCTCTCTCAACTCAACATATACTATTCCGTCGGCCAGAGATAAATATGATTTGTTAGATTTATCAAACAAATATATTGAGATTAAGCATCTAAAAATACTACAAACCAGTAAAATAAACCCATCAAACACCTATTTTAGCTAAACATGTTTATTAACTAGTCAAATAGTACCAATACAAGCCAACAGATGATACTTAACAGAACTTAATCGCTTATGAAGCATTTGCTTTGCACAATGACACAATAACAAAATATTAAAACACAATGGCTTACAAAAAACAAGGTTCACCTTATTCTCATATATGCGGGGTAAAATAGGGCCTAAAAGGTTGTTACATAACAACGACAACCAAATGGCGTAAAATACAACAAATGATGTAGCAAATCCATTGCAACCAATCTTAAGACTGTAGATGGGATTCGCATTTAACAGCACATCATTATACAATGTGAATGCCAACAACACACCTTTTTTATACACCCTTTATAATTGATCCCTTTTTTAAAAGGTCAATATATTTTCTCAAAAATGAGACAACCAAATTGGCTTTTCTTTAATTTTTTTTTTAACATAGAGTGTTCAAGAATATGTCAACAAAAGGTGTTTCTAGCATTCATCTGATATATCTCTTTGGCAGCTAATATTGGTCAAACTGAGTCATCAGATTCATCAGAGTCACTTCTGTCAGGATCCCCAGCGTTTGTAAGAGGCTCCGGGACATCATGCTTTGATACAGGTGCAGCTGCAGGTTTTTTATTAGCACCTCGAGCATTCTCGTCACCTTCTTGCTCAGCTACTTCCACATGTGAATCTCAGTCAAGAAAATACCAAAATGATGTTTACACTTTACACTATTTGATGCAAATAGCTACCATGGGATATCCCATGAACCTCATGTCAAATAGAGAAATGTGTCATAAGAGCAAAGAAGGTAAGTATCGAAAATGATCTCATCAGCCATCCATTTCAAATAAATTATTTAAAGTGGAACCATAAATTTGTATATAAAAATTTGGAATGTTAACTAAATTACTGCTTGGAAACAAGATGAAAGGATATCAAGATTGTCAACCGTTCCTCCAGCAATGATTTTGAGAAGATCTTTCTCAACACGGGAGACAAGCTCAGGCTGGAAAATGAAAATTGAAAAAATATCGTAAGTAAGAGAGCACACAACGATAGAGAGGTGTCAGGTATGCTAAGATAATGTTATTATGCAAATAAAAATAATACATTAAGGTCAGGCTCTCGGCGGAATCTACGCTTGCGGGCATCTCTCATGGGAGGGGTAAGGCCATGTCTGCACTCGATTACATCTGGAGCAACATCACCAGATTCCCTCACCATAATCATCTGTTAGTTGGATTCATTAAGAAGGCAAGCAATTATTTAATTATCCGAATCTAGGAGTAAGATTAAGACTGAATGAATAATGTGAATAGCGACGGATACCTGACCTGACCAATATCAGCAGTCTTAACCAAAGAGTTATCGTCATAAGTCTTGTATGATTCAACGACAGAAGGAAGGTCCAGTAGAGCAGCCGGGAAGTGCTCATTTCCAATCATAAACGTACCGCTTCTTCCATCCTCACTAAATTGCAAATCTAGCGACTTGTCTTCAGATGAAGAAGCGTTGTTTTCATTCAGAAGACGCTCTATCCGCTCCGCAATGTTAGGTGGAACTCTAAGTATGAATTGCTCCTCCATAACTACATCCATTGTGATTGGAATCATTACAAATATGACAAGAATAATAGAATCAAGTTGAATTCAATAAATCAAGGTAGATTAAGAGAGATAATAAGATATGAATGCTTCTTGTAAATCGCCATTGTCTTAAGGACAGAAAGAAATCCAATAAACCCCAACCAAATAACTGAAGAAGCAATTATTGCAATATTGATTGGTATAAAATTGCGCCAGCGCTTCAATTTAACCATCCATACCATATATCAACTCAAATGATTTAATGGACATACACTGACAGTGTAAAACACACTTTCATCTAATGAGAAACAAACATTTCGGGAAACAGATCGTCTAGCTTTAAGGCATGAAAGGTAGAATGTCTTTCGCTTCTTCTGCACCATTGGATCAATTGAGCAGTTCAGAATGAGCCATGTGGCGTTCTATGTATTTGAAAAAATAATAAAGCATAAAATCAGAACTTTATGACAGTGTTCTTCCTACCGTCATCAACAACCAGATTGGGAAGAAGTATAACATCGAGGTAAGTCCCAAAGGCACACCTTCAAAGCCAACAACTTCAAGAAAGTGCTACCTCTTCATCTTACAAATAGAAAAGTTTTCCAAAAAAAATATTAACGAGAGATGAAAGACAAAGATTGCCTTCTCCCTTGCACCCTTAAATGCTTCCGAATCTACAAAGTTTCCCTGTACGACGTGTCAACCGCATCACAGCTGACAGGAAGAGCATCGGCACAAAAGTATCGCAGCGGCAGGCAACAAGGATATATAATGTGTATTCTCTATTCAGCTTTATTTTTTAAAAAGAAGAAAACAGTTGTTATTTCTACTTGGCTTGCTTTGGATTATTTGATAGATCGAACGGATCAAGAATAAGGGTAGCTGCTACCTTGCCTTTCCCGCAATAAAGTTAGCGAATCCATATGTGGCTTACTATATAACACCAATTTCAAAATATTAAGTGTGATTTAGCGGAATACAATATTAGTATTATCTTTGGATGTCAGGGTAAAATTTACACCGTCAATGCATCTCCTAAAATAAATTATCACAAACAACAATAATAAATCGGAATTGATCGGAAAAATAAAATGATTGATATCTCTAAAACTCATCTATAACGATTGATAACAAGATTCATAAGGCATAAAAAAAGAGATAACAAGATTGATATTTATTCTAGAACAAATGATTGCGAAAGAAATATATAAACAGAAACAAATAGGATGATTCTTACGACTACGATGTCCTGAATTATTTAACCCGTGCCTTTTCTTAAACTTTCGTGGTTGTTCAAAAACACCCAAAAATGGCGGTGTTGAAGAAGAAACTTACCAGAACCGAAAATTAATTGAGGTATTTTGAATTAGAGATAATAAGAGACACTTTAATCGGTTTAATATTGGGAGATGAGATCTGTGGCTGCCGGAATCGGAGTTTAAAGGTGGCGCTAGGGTTTCAGTTTGAGAGGATTTGAGCGTGAAGAGAGAGAATAAGAAGAACAAAATGAAGAGGAAGGAGGAAAAGACGCATCCACTTGGGTTGGGTCTGGTCAGATCGACGGCTACTATGGCTTTCTGCTCTAAGAAGATCTCATAGCCGTTGGATCTAGAGGGAAAGATGGAAGGACCGCATCGCAAAATTAAAAACTTACAGATTTTCCTTAATTTGCTTTAAGGACATTGCGCGGTTAAAAGAAAAGGGAAATAATTGAATGAAATAAAAAATAAGTATTTTTTGACAAATATATGAATAAACAAATAAATCAATAGATAAATATATATATATATATAGTCAAAAAAAAAAATAGATAAATAAGTCACTAAAAATGTAATTAAATAGTTGAACACACAAAACAAATTAAATTAAAACACAACAAAACCTTAGTTAATGTTTTTTATTTGATCTGTTATTTAAGTAAAAAAGTTGAACTCATTCAATTGAATTAATAAATATTTACATGTGTAAAGATTCATTTTAACGAGAAAAATGTTAAATTTGATGTTTTTTAAAACTAAATAATCTTTTATCACTATAAATTTATCAATAAAAAATGACAAACAATAAAGAAAACAGAAAACAATGCATCACATATAAATCAAAATTCATACAAAATAAAAAATAATCATTTAAATTTAAAAATAATTATTTTATCCTTTCTCACGTTAGATCTTTAAAATTCGATCGTTTTAAATTCAAAATTAAGTCTTTACTTTTGTCATGTTATACTTATGGGATTTGGAAATAATCACTATAAAATTTAAATCATAATAAAAATAATGTAAAGACTCAAATTTAATTTTAAGGAAAAGAACGTGGCACCCATTAGTGACTCAAAAGAAAATTATAAATATTCTTGAGAGTTATCAACTCAAAATGGGACCTTACAAAAGAAAGATCTAAGGTGTCCTAATTTTTTTTTTAATTGTGATTGACTATTCATAGACATTTTCCTCAAGGAACTAAATAATGTTCCACATTTTTCTCAATGATATGGGTTTTTACTCTTTCATATACCTTTCTCTATTCCATGGCAATTGATTTCCTTCCAATAGCTAGCATTTTCATTTTGACTCATTTATTTTCATCCACGACATTCTAAAAAGCATAGACAAACACAATTAAAATATTCAAAACTGATTTTTCACTAGTGAACTAGTTTGTAACATGGACATGAAATGGAAATTTTTGTAATTCTCCTTTTCATTATTCAATAACATCAACATTTATAATATAAAGATCCAAGCAAATGTATATAGATAACTCCTCAATATTCACATGAGGATAAGAAATTAAAATGTGACAATCCTTTTCTAACAACTCATTTCCAACCAAAGAATATTGACATAGATGGTCAAGCATTCGCTTCGACTTAAATTCATAATTTCTCTTTAATAGAATATACATAAATTTCATCGTAAATCATCACAGAAATACAAGGTGGATTCTCTCCTGACATACGAGGTGTGCCTCTACATACGATGTCTTGACAACTACAAAATCCACCCTTTCAATTCCGTTTTGCGTGAGAGTTGTTGCTGCACAACCAAAACAGATGCACAACTATTAAGATCAGGTGAAGCAAGAAAATCACCAATAGCACCAAGTTCAGGAAATTCACTCCATTCAGATAGTCCATCAGTTTGAAGAGAATGAATTCCATGTCTTCTTCCAACTATAAAAAAATCATGTTCATTCACTATTTCACGTAGAAAACAAGCTGTTTGTGATCCATCTTTTGTGGATATCTCTTGATACCTCACATTTTCTGCATGCTTCACTTCTTGTAACACTTCATCTCCAATTACCATTAAATCTTCCAATTCTGCCATGCAATCTTTAGCAACAAGGTGGTAAACAACTAGGTTGATCCTCGAGTTATTCATCGCTCGTTTTGCTAAGCATAAAATCTCTTCATCATCGTCAGCTCCACCGATATAAATGACAGCTAATCGAGTAGTACTAGAATATTCTGTTGTCGATGATATGGTGGATGTTCCTGTTTGTTTTGAATTAGCACGCGTTACAAGGATTCCAACAGAACATGGAGCTATTTCAAGGACTCTTTGATTCAATGCTCTTAATGTTTTCTTGTCATTAGATTCAACTACACCATCACTAGACCATCTTATATGAAATGGAAGAATTATCATGGATGCAACTTTGTCCAATGCAAGGTTGCAAACATCTTCAAACATGAGATTTGATGGAGATATAGCTGTGTAAGTGTAAACTGATGCAGCATGTGGATTGTTGTGCTCGTAGATATCGAAAGCAACGATGACATCGTCTGAGTACGATTTGTGTGAAGCGGATAGTGATGCTTGTCTTTGAAAACAATGAGGAATGAAAACTGGTAATGCTCTTCCAACTAGCTCAATTAGATGAAGTACATCAACTGTGATGGGATTCTCATGTGTTGGACAACATAGGTCTAGGAAATCTGTTGCTGCTGAAATGTGGTTTGGTTTGTGAATAGTTAATAGTATTCTTAGATCTGAGTGGTGTTTTAAGCTCCTCATGTTCCTTTTTTGGTAGCCTGCATATTTTCTTGAAGGATCATATAATAACTTCACCGTCCATTGCACAATGGTTGCTATGATCATTATACTTATCATCAATATTCCATATGTTTGGCCATCAATAATCTGCATACATAGATACATGTGTGCATATATCATATTTGAATAAGATAGTCCATATATATAAATAGATATAGATATTCTAACACATAAATCAACAAGACTTGACTATCTTGCTTTGTCTCCTTTTGATTCCTCATTTCTAAAATGTTTCAAATGCTGTTCTTAGAGCTGAATGAAGAAAGGAAAGTTTTTCATGCAGTTGGTCCGGTTTGGAGGGTGGGGATATCCTGACCTTACTATCATTGTGCATTTTTAATGTTAGTCAGGAGATCCCACATTCATGTCGTCGAGACATTGGCAGTCATTTGATCAAGACCAGGCGGCCTAAATTCAAGCTCGTCCAATCTTGATTCAACGACCACTGATGTCCCCAAATGTATAAATGTAGGGTCTCCTATTTGCAAGAATTTTTTTGATTCAATCTCCTAAATTTAGCAGGTAAGACCATAGTAGCATCTCCATCAAAAGTCTCTAAATCAGTCTTTCTATATAGCTATCAAAACCGAAGTTGAGTTAGAAATGAGGAACCAAAATGAATGAAATTTTTTTCGGGGTGACCAAAAGCAAAATAACCATATATACTAAGGGACGAAAAACATATTTAAATCTAAATAGAAGAATATGTAGTACATTATTGTCGTGTAAGGCATTGTAGACGCCGATTTCCACGACGCCTTTGGTGTTCAAAATAAGCGAAAGTGACAAAGCATCAGTGACAGGCATTTTGCAACAGAGTGCAGTTACAAAACATGCTGTTATTTTGACCAAGTGAATAAAAAGCACCACTATACCAACAGACACCACAACAGATGATGAAAAATCTATGAAAAAATCTGCCTTCAACACAGAAGTAGTCACAAAAATCGGCAAAAAGAACGATGTACCGAAGAATTGAAGCTTCTTAACCAATGCAGATCCTAAAGGAGGTCCTTCTGGCACAGACAATCCCAAAATGAAAGCTCCTAATACAAATTCTTGATCAATCTTAACTGTAAGAACACCTAAACCAAAAACCATAGCAATGATAACATAAATATAACCATCTTTAACAGGTCTTCCTTCAGGTGTATGTTTGATGATCCAAAACATTATTGGCCTACATACTAATGGAATAAACACAGCAAGTGTGAAAAGTGAGAACAAGTTTCTTGAAACAACTTCCATATCAGGAGTACTCACAATAGTAACACCAGTTGATGTCATGATAGTGCTCAATATGTCAGAAACCAAAGCTGATGACAATGCCAATCTACCAAGCTCAGAGTTTTGGATTTGAAGTTCACTTAAGCAAGACGCAATAACAGCAAATGAACTTAGAATGTGTGATACTAATGCAACGTAAATTCCATGGCCATTGGATTTTTCAATGGCTACTAATTTTTCAGGGAATGTGAGTAGTGGTGCAAAACCAACAAATAATGGTACTACTAGTCCAACTATGGCAATTGTCCATGCTTTGTTTCCTGTCCTTGTTATCATGCTGAAATCCATTTGAACACCATTTATGAAAATGAAGATTACAAAACCAATTGATGAAATTGATGAAATGATGTCATGAGTTCCATATGGGAAGAATTTGTCCATGTATGTGTCCACTGTCTTTACATGAAATAAAGCACCTAGAATCAAACCAGCCTGCAAATAGATTAATGATGTGTGTTTAATTTCAACCCAAATTTGATTATGTTGAATTAACAAATAAATATTACGGACAAAAAAAAAAAGAAATCTGTTCTCGTTTGAAAACACAAGTTTAGGTCTTCATCTCCGTTCAGGTCAGTGATGCCCTAATTTGGAGGATAACTTAGTATTTTTGGAGAATTGTATAAAGTCTAGTCCTTCTTTCTCTCTCCTCCTTTAACTCGAATGTCGAGTTCAAAGGGTGGAGGCGCTCTAATTTGGCCGAGCGAACAAATGATTTGGTACCGAATAAAGCCCCCGAGCATCGAACCCAATAGGTGAAGGTGCTTTGGTTTGATCGAACGACCAAATAATTTGGTATCAAGCAAAATTTATCTCTAATTTTGGCGTCTCCAACTCTTAACGACCGAATTAAAGACAAAATTTATTTATTTTTTTCCTGTTGGTGTAATTAAACTTTTTCTAATAGTGTAATGAAAAAACTAGAGAACAATAATAAACTTATTGGCGTGTATAGAGCACCAACACTAGTGTTCAACATCACACCAACATATTAATTACATTCAATTAATTCATTTTCTCAATTTATTATTTATGTTGATATATTAGTATCGTATTTGGTATCTAAGTCAATATCAATTATTCCACATTCACCCTAAATTATTCAATTATTTTTTTAAAATATGTAAATGGAAATTGGAGGTACTTACCATCATTTGGGAAATGAATGGAGGGAGTTTGAAGGGTTTGAGAAGGAAACAACATATTTGGGTGACTACAAAAATGATAAGCACTTGCAACTCAAACAGGGGGAAGAAAGATTTCATTGGAGTCCTGCCACTTTTTTGGCCACCCCATAAACCATCTGAAACAGTATGTGGTGGAGCCTGATAACAAACTAGGTACCACGTTTCATTCAATTTTGTAACTGAGCTGTACAAAGTTTCATTTGAATATATGCTCATTTTTGTATATCAACAATGTTAACAAAAACAATTCAAAAGAAATTATTTAAATTAACAAAGATTAATGATTTTTTTGTTTCATGTTGTGATTGAATTTGTTTTGTCTCTATGAGCATGAAAGGATTATTTATGGTAATGAAGGAGTGCTTCGATGTAAGTGACAAGGTAAATAACTAAGCTACTAAATTATAAGTTTGACCAGAACATGATTATTACAAGTTTAGATTGTACAATGCTATATTTACATGCGCGTCTCAGTTGTAACTGTATGTTATAATTAGACTATGAGTTATTATTATGACTAAATTAGGAAAATAAAAAAGATTTTCCGACCTGCCGGATTCGAACCAGCGACCTAAGGATGGCTATTTGGCTTGTTACCAACTACAGTCCTCCGCTCTACCAACTGAGCTAAGGTCGGTTGTGATATAATGATATTAATGACACGATAAGTTGGTATTCAAGATAAAGTAAGATACTTTTGATGTGTAAAGATATATTTAACACGTGTTGTGGTACCCAAAAGTTGGAACAGGTGCATGTATTGAATTGAATGTATTCTGTCTGATCGTGTAAAAAACTAAAGAGTTTATTCTTTTTAGCCCGAAGCGTGTATGAGTCTGTGACAGTGAGAATGTTTTCCATTAATAACGCATCAAAAGGAAATCCAATTAATAGGTTAATTATATGCCCAAAAATAGCGTATAATAAATATCTTCTCACTAATTCATACCGACGTAAGTAATTACTTAAGCTTTAAATTTTTATTTATTGTTAAAGGGTTCAGTTTAAGGAGTAAGTTAAGACACGTAATTTGTTTTTATTTATCGTTAGGTTATGATTTTTTTTTTAAAATGACATCGATTAATTTTATTATTTATTTATTTATTTTGTGTTGACAAAAATTTAAGACGAAAGAAATGGTAACGAAATATGAAAAATTATATCTTCGTTGCTTTTCACTTTTTCAATGAAAATGTACAACTTATTTATGTTTATACAATTATACCATACTATCTCCTGTTTTAATTTATTTTTAATAAACACCGATAATATGTTATGTTCTATCATATGCTTGTAACATGTATATCAAACACTACAAATAGATGGTGTCGTTTGATAGAATAGGAGAAACGCGTAATAAGGGTAGTGATATCAAATGCAGCCATAAATTTGAAAAACATGCCATCAACCATCAGTCAACAAGAGCACATGATACAAGCTTAAGAGCCTTAAATATTACAAAATATAGTCTTAATAAGAGACTCCCCAAATCTATTGTCCTTTTAAGGATATACGCGGGAACGGTGTAGTGGATTACTTAATACAAGAGAGTTTCATCAAGATCACAGTAACGTAGGCTTACAATAAACAAAAAATTTAGAAAGAAAAAAAAATGGGTCTAAAACAATACGAAATGCTGCTCTGAACCAACATTTACAGAGGAATTTACAAACATAAAATTGAAATGCTACGTTGAAACTTGAAAACTAAAACAAAATGCAAAAATTCAGCTGCAAAACCACTAGACTGACTGTACACGTAACTTATTGGCAACATGGAGCAAATGGCTAATGTTTGTAGAAGGATAACTTTGGAGCAACTTGAGATTAGAAGTGAAATCACCTGCCAGGAGGCGCCGACGCATGAGAATTAGCATTGCGCAGCATATCCGAAGAAGTGTCTCCTACACAGTAGTACTAAGAGTTAGTTTCCAGTTTTTCTATTAAAGAATTACAAGGTATTTGGTAAAATAAAACACATGATCCCGTGCTTTTCTCTATACACAATTTGAGAAAAAATTAATCTATTGTAGGAAGGTGGATGTCATGAAAAGCACATGACTTGTAAGTTGTAACATACCCTTGCACACTTAAGTGCAACACAAAAAGAAATAACCTTTAGTTTTGATCTATATATAAAATCATTGAACACCAAACAGGTTATATTTTTTCGTGGGTCAAGGGGAAATAGGATACATGTTATCAAGTATATACTAGGGAGTGATTCACTGTAAATGAACGAATCAACAATTAAGAATTTTATCCAGTTGCAGTGTGAAGCAATAACATGGTCTTCTTTTCTGAAGGAAAAATGGAGTCCTGAGTTGTGTTTTTTCTCAAAAAATCATTCCCTTTTGTTGTGGACTTCTTTCAGGAAGGATTTAGGGCAGTTGAGATGGTTCCTTATTTGACTCCTCCAGACCTGTTTGCGTTGTTTTACCTTACTTTCCTTCAGCTTTGTGATTTCTTTTGGAGAACACCTTGTCCTTTACCAATATACAGAAAGTATAGCATATCCTCCACTTTAAAGAAGCCAAGTCCTTGCTTTATATTTGCAATCTAAAAGTAACTTAATAACTCTAAATCATCTCTTATAATGTCAACTAATCCTAAAATATGTAAGTCACTCAAAATTACTTTAAAAAACAATCAAGATATTGTAAGATATTTTTCAAATAACCTATAACCTGACACAATAGAAGGTAGAAAGGAATAAGTTTATACCTGTGTACCCTCAGGGTCACTTAAAAGGGTGTCCCAAATACGAAGGATGTCTGAAAATTTGAATTCCTGGGTCAAGAGGAGAGTAATCCACCTAAATGCATAAAATTGGGGGTTGACCTGATATTTAGAAACAGAAATGTGAGATTTTTCTAATCAACTGCTCAATAACTAAGGCAACCATACTCTCAAATCATCTGACAAATTAAAGATCTCGAGTAACTTGAATGACTAGTACAGCCCTATAAGTGACCAAACCAACAGGTCACATAGAGAAGATTACATCACCAAAACAAGGAAGCAGATCAGAAACTAATAGAACATGATCAGAAGTGAAATGAAAGCGTGGAATTTTATTCTGGATGATAAGCCCATAATGCAAGTATATAGAAGGAGGGGAAGAAGAGGAGGCGTGGGAATAGAAAAATGAACAAATGGGTTAAGAAACAAGGCCTGTTGTATTGGTGTATGAAAGAGAGAAGAAACATGTGGTTTCAACTGAGATAGGAAGGGAAGAGAGAGGGAGAAAATAATAGAATTAACAGCTGGCAAAAAGGGATTTGAGAAGAGGATTCGAGAATAAGGGGAGGACAAGAAAGAGAGAGGTGTATTTTGAAGGGGGAGTAACCAAAAAGTTCCCTGAAAATTCTTGAGTAAAATCTATCTGGCTAGATTGAGTGGAGAACAAGGTTTTCCCGCTGGAAAGGGAGTTTTATAGTCTCTGTTTTTCATATTTCCATTCTGCAAAGAGCCCGGCTCCAGGCATTTCCATAGTTTTCCATTAAAGTTTCCTTTTATTGTACACTGTAACAGAAATTATAACTCTGACTGTTTTTACTTCAGTATCACATTACTCAGTTTTTCTATTCAATTTCTGGTGTCTATCACTAGGCAAACTCCTGGTCCTCAACGCGGTATCAAGAAGATACACAAACAGACACGGAGATGAAGATTGCGGAGCATGGAAAATCATCCTAGGTGTTCAGGAGATATCTCATCCTAAAATCCAAAACGAAAAAGCTCAGAAGAACCTAACAAACTTCCCCTCCTCCCTATTTATTCCCACCCCTCCCACAATTAACTGCCTACTGGAAAGTTATTGTTATTACTAATTATCTGTAGTTCTAACATTTGTTACCTTCGATGTCTACCAACAGAAACAAACTTTCTAGTTCATTTAATATTTCTATAGATTAACATTGGAGATATAAAAGTATTTTAAAAATATAAAAAACAAATTAAACATAACAGAGCACAGAACAATGTCCTCATTACTCATGTGCCAACAAAGTTGTGTTAATCAACATTCTAAGGATAAGTTCTCCCTCTAAAGCTTCTCCTTTCTCAAACTATTAAATGTTATATTTAGATAGAACATGTACTTCGAATTGTGTCTTACTTTGGTCGTGACCTCAAGATGGCGCCATAGTTCTTCATCGTGTTCTTTCAAAAGCTGAGACAATCTTGTTATAGTTGAACGAATTCCAACAACACTATTGTCAAGTTGTTGACAAAAATTATCTCGGAATCCACTCAATAGTTCAACAAAACAAAAGAATGTGTCGGCTTCAGAAAAGGCCTGCATATAATAATTGGCAACAGATGAACTGTATTAAATTAAAATCATGTAACATGAGTGACACAAACCTACATTACTCAACCACTGCTATCTGAGCAACTATTTTTGGAAACTAAAAGCCTGTCAACATTCCATGGACATATTAATCATTTCACATATTTTTCATTTTCTTTGGTACATGGGAAGCTGTATTTTAAATTTGCCAACAGTTCTTGTCCTAATTCTCTCGGAACGCAATCATACATTTTCAAACATAAAATGAAAGAGGAGTGGGGGAGAGCTTGAGCGGATATATACTCACTGCATTTTCCTCATCAGGATCATTTTTAAACACGTAGAATAAAGGAGCCAATACTTCATTCATCCCTTGAACATATCTTATACCTGGGTTCAACTTTGCAAAAATAATTAATATGTTCTTTAAAGCCTCCTGAAAATGCCCCCAAAAAAGAAAATCAAATCAAAAGATTCATGACAAGAAAATGGCTTCAGTTACTAAGTTTGCATGAGTTTCAAAAGAAACAAAGGAACAACCTGATTAGATTTTGCTAATTGAGAATCACCACAGAAAAAGTGCATATCTGGATGAGTACGCTTTACATCGCGGTCAATCTGTTCTATGATATCGGTGTCCTAAAACACATGAAGTGTAACATTTATTAGCACAACATCCCTCCACTCCCCAGAATACAGTACATTATATGAGATTCATATATTTTGAAGCAAGATCATTAAAGATTAAAATATCAATAACAGCAAGTTCATCAGCAGTATGTGGCAGCACATTTGCTAGATATAATTACCTCAAGACTTGCTGTTATTGTACAAATAAAATAAGTCATGACATGAAGAACTCATACAGCATATACTAAGTGTCCGTTCGATCAGAACCACATTAAAAACCTACTAACGCGCGATTAATTCGAAAAACTTGACTTTGTAGCTTTACAAAATTTACGGACACACCACATTTGGACGCGATAAACATGAAGGTAACGTATATCCAAAGAAGCACTAATACAATTGTGAAACTTACCTCACAACAGAGAATACAGTAATTATGATTAAGGCAATGGTGCAGAGCAGCATAAACACAGTTCATGCAGAAGGGAAGTATAAGTAGCTTTCTAATTTCTTATAGAGAAAAGTTTGCATAGTACCTGGAAAAACTGATTCCATATGCTGGTCTTGCCAAGACTCAAAGGATGTTCCTCGTGAGTGATTTGTGATCTAGAAAGCATGCCCCTTGTCTCACATTTGACATCGTCAGCATCAAAATTAGCAGAGTTGCACATCCTCCTCGTGATTTCTGACTGACTAGGCACAAAAACATTCAGATGGGAGCTAAGCAGAAAAATCAAATAGAATTAATTTAGTGTGAATAACCAACCAAATCAACTAACTTACAGGATTGATGAGAATGTCTTGTTTGAAACGTTTGTATTGGGACCTCTTCTTTGCTAATTCAGAGGACCAAAGGGCGCGATTGGGTGGAAGATACCCTAGTAAAAGCTGCAAAAGTTACACGAATAAGGCTTTGTTTAGATAAACAACTTAATTAAGCGTCTATAACATAAGTGTTTATAAACATATAAGTCCATATATGTGTATAAGTTATTTCTATAACAAAAGATAAAATAAAGTCAAACTATATTCAATATAAACTATAAGTTGTTTTTATAAGCTACCTTGGAGAGCTCACAGGAGTAAGCTGAAAACATTTAAAGCTTACTCCCATGGAACATGTCATTAGTTATTCCCATAAGCTCTCTCCAAGAGTCTCACAAGTCACCAGTGTTTATGCCAGTAAATAAGCTCAAATAAATCTATGCATTGTATTTGCGTTAGTTAAAATTCAAAGAAAATTGAAAAGGTAAGTAGGTACCTTCCATATAGTAGAACGTAAACCAGGAACATCGGGTATCCCTTGAGATGCAATTCTCCTTAATTCCCTCATATCTATGACCTTCCTAGATAACTAATAGTAACCAAAGAAAAGAGTTAGCAATATTAATAATAAATAATAATGATGATGAAGAAGTGAAACGTACCTCGGCTAACAATTGGGCCTGGGACTGGACCTGACGGGACAGGGACATGTCATCGGCGGAGGAAGTAGAAACGGAGGAGGAAGAAGAGGAAGAGGGAGGTGAAGAGTCAACGGCATTGTGATTGATTCGCGAATGTTGAATTGCCGGAGGAGGTTCTTCGATAGGGACGGGAGGTGGAGAGGGAGGTTCCGGTGGGTAAGAAACGGCGGAGAAACGGTTGTGTTCGGAGGGGGAGGACCAGAGAGGACTGTTGAGCCAATCGGGGACCCGTTTCTTCGCCATTATTATTAGTACTTTATATTAATAATAATATTTCTAGGGTTTCTTTATTTTGATTGTGTTCGTAGATTTGATTTGTTAGAGAGGTTGAGAGAAGAGTGTAGGAGCAATGAAATACTGGTAGTTAGTTAAAGAGTAGAATTATTTGGAAATAATAACAAGTTGAGTTGAACAATGCAATGGCATAAGCACTTGCATTTTCTGTGAAATGGATGAAAGGAGTGCTTGCTGTTGCTGCCGCAAATGAAGTGGGCCAATGTACACATGGCCTGTGTAAACGCATTGTTATTGCCAGCACAAATTCTAACCTACTCTCTCCATAATTAATTAATTATTTTATACACAGTAGAGTTGGGTTTTGATTGGATCCGATTTTGTTAATTCCCATCTCTTGTTATGAGAATCATAGATATAAAAATAATTTTTATGAACTTCTATAAAAAAAAATTAAATAAAATAATATTTTTGAATCCTTGACACTCTCAACGTGAAAAAAAAAAAAAAAAGAGAGATAACAAAAAAGAGAAAATATAAATCCTTTAATTACTCAATTCCAATAACAACGCATTCATTTCTTAGATTTATTTCAGACGTATAATTACAATTTTAATTATTAGAAAGAATTATCAGCTCTTAATTTTTCTTATATTAAAGTTTTAAAAAAATACCACTGGAGAAAATTATAAAACAGTGATTAAAAAATTAAAGAAAGTATTTATCATAAAATATACATTTAATATATCAACAACTTAACAAATTATATTTTTAATGAATATTTTTATTTTATAATCAGTACATTCATTAACATATATCTAAATTTTATAGGAGATGATAAATTCAAGTTAACTAGTAAACTGTTCAAAAAAAATTAGTTTTTAGTTTGCTTGGGTGCAAAGAGAAAATAAAAAATTAGAAAATCAATAGAAATAATATCAATAGGAGAAAATAAAAAATAAAAAAATTGTATACATAATTTTAACCAAAAAATAGTAACAAAAGTGTGGAAAAAAAATCTCCTTATGTGGTAGTTGAAATGTAACGATTATGTGGCAGTTGAAATGAAACTATATAAAGTTGTTAATGAGATTTATTTAGCAATTTTGAGGTGTTGAATTGGAGGAAATGGGTGTTTATAAAGTACTAACAAAAAATGTCTTCGCTATAAAAGGGAAAATAAAGCAGCTAAAACAGAAACGCAATGAAACAGTAAACAAAAACATAAAAGCAATGAAACAGAAAACAGCTTCATCTTTCATTTGACAACATGAACTGATATTTACAGTATAAACAACAAAGTAAGAGATGATACAGTTTCTACTTTCTAGTCAGCTGAATAGCAGCAACCGATGCTACATCTTCAAAACTAGTCTAATGGACAAAATCATATTCTAATCACATTAAAGAAACCAGCTATTTTACACCTCATAAAAAAACAAGAAAGCACAATCCGCCGAAAACATAAAACCTCTTCTTTAAAAACTACTTACAAATTTCTTATCTTTTCCATGAGACCATTTTAAAGAGAACAGCCATAATTAAGAGTTTTTCTTTATCAGCCTTGCACTGCCAGTATCTGCAATTGATCTAGAAAAACTTGCAAGCTCAACTCATCGGTAAAGATGATATCTGAATCATCTGT
The DNA here is from genome assembly GCA_037974755.1 of Cicer yamashitae. Lineage (NCBI taxonomy): Eukaryota > Viridiplantae > Streptophyta > Magnoliopsida > Fabales > Fabaceae > Cicer > Cicer yamashitae. Next base: position 52,138,880 of record JBBPBQ010000001.1, on the reverse strand, counting down.
GTATGTTGAATTTTGAGTAACAGATGGATTCAACTTGGCAAGAAGAAACCTAGCCTGACTACTATGCTGGTCACATCTTATAATCTTTGGCACTGGAACCCTTTCAGCCACCAATTGCTCTGCATCCAGTTCTGGGGCTTCCAACAGCTTTCTAAAGTTCTCATGATTTGGATCCTTATCATAACCATGCTTCTTCCACTGAGCAATCTTGGACCCATAATGAATCACCACAAGGAAGAAAGAATCAAAGAGCAAGATAGAATCAGGGCAAATGGAACGAATATCTAAAAGTACTGGAACAGGTGGCCCATCAAATGAATATTGGAAAAGTGTAGGTTGAATCATTATAAGGGAGCCCACTACTCCCTCTCGGTTCAGCATAAGCCGGAAATATGCAGTTTCATCAGGAGTGGTGTTAGAGACATCGATAAATTGGGATCTCCTTAAGTGGAACATAAACTGGGGATAAAGGGAAAAGTTGGAAGATAAACGGAAGGAAGAAGGATCTTCTGGCACATAGTCCCCAAACTTAGCGGTAAAACGAATGAGTGTGTCATCAAGCCATCTGATGACATCACGGGCATGGCATGTCTCTGCTCGGAGAATAGCAAGTCTTGCCATAACCGAAGCGGCTGCTTCTTGATCAAACCCAGCAGCAATATCTGTGGAGTGGTTTGCAACCCACCTTCTCGCAGCAGTGGTGACTCTTTTTCGGAGTACCATGTTCCCCTGCCTGTACCGTGTTATAAACTGAATTAAAAATGCAGAGCCAGGCTGAATTTTTTGCTCATCACTCACTTGGAAGAAAAAAGCAATGCAAGTTCGCTCAGTGAGTGTATTCAACTTCCACACATAGGTACCACCTTGTCCAACTTCTGCCTCACTAACTGAACGGTTCTTTTTACTAAGAGACACACAAGGTCCAAGAGCTCCAGAGATTTTGACATCTTTAGTGGTCACTATTTCAATGGTTGCATCAAAATTCATCTTCAAAAAGCCCTCATCGTCACGTTTAAACAAGTGCCTTAGACATTTCCTGAATTGATCAGATTCAAAGGATTCAGCGAGAATCATAAATCCACCCGAGCGCTCAACAGGTTCTCGAAGCTCGGCAGCTCCAACTTGGTCAAGGGAGCAAGCAAACACATCAAGAACAACAGACACATCAGTCAGCCTCTTGGCAATCTGTCTGTAGAAACTGCAAGATTTAGCATGGTGTCTCACTTGCCCACTGAAAATATCATTGTGGGTTCTCATAGTTTGCCGGAAATCAGAGTCCACAACCATTCCAGGTCCAAGAGTAGCGGGTCCAGAAGTGAAGAGCATGATCCTGGAGCCAGTATTTACAAAACAACACTCTAAAAGTCCAAGGGCAGCTGAAATTGCAGCTCCAGTGGCCCTTGGGGGACGGCTGCCGGACCTGAAGTTGTACGTAGAATGTATATCTTCAATTGCAGCAGTAATACTGAACTCACATTCTGAAATTGGCAACAGAAATCCCTGCTTGGGGACAGGTTGTGTTTGTCCAATATGCAGCTGGTGCGGACGGCTAATGTTGAGAAACTGGCGTATCTGAGAAGAAGAAAAAACCAAACATACCAATAAAAGAAAACAAACAATCAGCACAAAAAAGTGCAGTGCACTTAAATGTAAATGTAAACCTGGCAATAGCACACATTAATAAGCAAATTGCTTGCTTTTGCGGATAAAAAAAAAAAGAAAACAAATTCCTCAACTTACTAACTAAGCTGCAGTGCACTGAACTGTAACGTAAATATCTTGCATTGATATAGCAATTACTTAACTAACTAACAATCTAAGACCCTGTTTGGATTTGGAATAGCATAAATATTTATCATACTAGTGCTTATGTATAAGCTATTTCTATAACAAAATATAAAACAAAATCAAACTATTTTCGTATCAGCTATAAGTGTTTTCATAACATATCATGGAGAACTTATGAAAATAAGCTAAAAGCAGTCTATGAACATGTTCTAAATTGTTTTCATAAGCTCTGTCAAACATTCTCAAAGTGCTTAGGTAAGTAGTTAAGTTCAAATACAACAATACAACAATCCAAACAAGGAATAAGAGTGAACCTAACCAGAGTCCTGATTATTACTGAATTAGAAATAAAGCATTACAAGAATAATCCTAATCATATGTGTAACAAAATAAAATAAATAATCCTAATCATATAGTAACTAATAGAACAGTGAATGAATGAGAAAGGTAACCGGCGGTACCTGATCGGAAGAAAGTTGACGGTCACCGTGCAAAACAACAAGCCTAGAACAGTGAGAAAAGTGAAGATCATGAAGAGAAACCATGGAATCAAAAGTAATCAAAGCAACAAGAGCATTATCAGGCAAATGATGAAGAAGAAGCAGAATCTCATTCTTAAGTGGACGAAGATCATCTTCAGAAGAAGAAACATCAATAACAAAAACAAAACCCGGAGGATGAACCAGCGAAGGCGAATTGTATTCAACAGTTGTATAAGTAGGAAAGAGTTCCGCAGGTAGATTAGTATCGGCAATAGAACGAGGGAAAGGGTTTCGTTGAGAACAAAAGGGACAGTGCCAGATACGTGATTGATAATCGAGACGAGCGTATGGGTTCAAAACGGCGCCGCATCGAGTGCATGTTAGGGGATCGTAAGGGAGAAGAGGTAGGTCTGTGCCTTGTTGGGTTAAGGGTGTGCACATGATGGTTAGTGGGATTATGAGTTCTGATTTTGATGATGGCCATGAATTCCATGACCAACGGAGCCCTTCTACTGCTTCTAGTTCGATGAAATCCATTATAGGGTTCAGTGGTGATCGATTACAGTGAGTGGACTCAGTGAGTTAGGGGTTTACTTTTCAAGGAAAGACGCACCGAGTTTCATCGTTGCTCATGCTGCTACGGCATATTCTTTTCCTTCACAACAAGTGACTCACTAAAGAGGAAACCCTCGACTCAACTCAACTGGCTTCATTTGCATCTCCCCTCTTCATATTTTTTTTTAATCTTTTTTGAACAAAAAATGAATTAATTCATATAATTGTGAAAATCAAGATTACAATAAATATAAATAATATCACAAATTTTAACTGAGATATATGAGTGATATATATATAGATTTTAAAAATAGCAAAACGGAGCAGCATGTCCCGCCACATCATTAAACCGTCTAAATAGACGGATCAACTAATGCGGTAAAAAAATTTATTTCATCTCTTTATAAGACGGATAAGCGGGTTAGTGGGTCACTCGTCAACTTTTAAAAAAAAAAAAAGTTATTAATTCATAATTTCTTAAAAATTATATAAAAGGTACAAATAAAATTTAAAACTATTTAAAGAAGGGTTTAATTCATATATATACTTTTAAATAAACAATATTTAAAATGTCAGTCAATGACAACTATTAAATCATTAAAGATGTTTGATCTTTACTGTAATCACTTCTAAAGTCGTGTATATAAATAGTTGTGATAGACCTAAATTTTTTTACAATTACCGTGTATGACAATTAAACTTTTCAAATAAATCAAAATATAAAATTAATGAGTCAAACAAAAATATAAAAATTATCATTCAAATATTTATGATTCATCATCTAAAATTATTGAATATGTCATAAAAAGTTAATATCTCCTTCATATCATTTCACATCCTATTAAAAACACAAAGCTAAAATCATGAAACCATAAAATTTTAACAAAATCGTCTAATATATTGTGAATTGGTAAGTAATCATGGGTTAAGACTTATGATAAAAAAAAATGTGTTTTTTATTTAAACTTCGATGGACCAACCCATCACCCCTCCATGTTTTTGGTAGGATAGGCATGGCAATCCGTTTTGTCATCCCAATTACATTCCAATATTGCAATTGGATTATTTAAAATGCTTAAATAAGTTTTTTTGTCCATATAAATATATTATATTTCATTTTTAGTCCTTTAAAATTTTTCTTTAAACAATAGTCTCTCGAATATTTTCAATCAACAATTTTGCTCTTGTTTTTTCATGAATTAATGTGTATCATTAAAATTTTTAAATGATTTTTGACATACATTAAAAAAATATCTGACAAAAATTTTAAAAAATTTAACAAGTGGTGAATTAAATAGATTTTTTTTAATTTTTTAGAGCTTAAAAATTAATATTTAATTCATTTTTTATTGTTAAAAATTTTTAAATTTTGTAGAAAATATTTTTATAATATTATAAACACGTGGACAATTTATTTAAATATTCTCATTTTTTTAAAAGTAACCAAATTGTCAAAAAAAAAAATATACCAAAATGCCCTACTTTTTTCGAGGTCGCATCCCCTGCGACCACATGAAAGAAAAAAAATTATGCAGTGGGAGGTCGCATCCCGGAGATGCAACCATGTACAACAATTAAAATTATTTTTTCTTCATTTTAACAATTGAATAATTGTTAATTTAATAAATTAAAAAAATAATAAAAATATTTAAAAAAACAAAAGTCTATTAATAAAATCAAATAAAATACGTTAAATTGAAGAAGAAAAAATGCGTATTAGTAGATGTGTCAAAACAAATAACATGTTATAATATTTTAACAACTCCCTCCTATTTTGTAGATAAATTTATATTATTTTAACAACTTCCTTCTATTTTGCAGATAGATTAGCAACTTAATTCTATTTTCTTAACAACTTCCTCATATTTTTTCTCCGAATCTAATAAATAAAAATAATAACAATAAAAATAATTATAATTAAAAAATAGTAAATTATATTAATAACGTCAAACAAAATACATTAAACTGAATAAGAAAAAAATACATCAAATTTGAGTAGACGTGTGAGCACCATTTGGACAATGTTTCCTAGTATGACCAAAGACCCGACATAATCCGCACTTTCTTGGTACTTTTTCTCTAGTGTTCATTTCTGTTTTAATGCATTTACTCTTTGGGCGACCTTTCTTGACTCTCTGCATTTGAGAATTGTGACACACCTTAACACCTTCATATTCTAGCAAATATCTTTGTTTGGTATAGGTTGGAACGTTTCTTCGTAGACTTTTATTACCGTTTCCGCCTTGTATACATCAGACATAAGACTCCAATAATCATATTTTATGTTAGAACATGTTGTTATAACATGTGAACAAGACATATATATAGCTTGATATTTCCCACAGTCGCACCACTTTTAGGAAGGTTGACAGTGAAATGACCAATTGGTCGTCATTCTCTTGGATTTACCGTCTCGTGGACCATGAAAGTATGGTTGTTCCGATCAAAACTATCAACTTTATGAATATTGGATTTACGTATTTCGAATTTCATAAAATTTATGCATTTTTCATACTAAAATTGATGCGTGTAGTTTTTTCTTTGTTGGAAATAGTGTCCCTGTCTTATAATAAGTTTATTGGACCAAAGCAGTGATGGAAAGGTTGCGCGTGCCTTTTAATATTCCATTTATCAACTCCACAAGGTTGGTTGTCATGTGACCCAAACGACTACCTCCATCAAATGCTTTAATCCAACTTTCTCGCGGTACGTTGTCTAACCATTTTAAAGCATCCCCGTTTACTATGCCGATTTCACTTCGGTAATATCTATATGTAGGCTCATTAATTGAGAAACCTGTATTGACACAATAAACAATCTGTCAAAAAAATTATTAAAAATTACACATTAAAAAGTAAGAATGAAGTTATTACCCATAGCAACAACTTTTTTCTTCAATGCATTATCCTTAAATTCCTTTGCAAAATTTTGTGAAATATGTCAAATATAGAACATATGTTTTGACAGAGGATTTTCCCATCCATTATTTGGATTATTATAAACACTTTTAATGGAATAATGTCTATCTGAAATCAAACAAATGTTGCCTTGTGGAGTGGCGTATTTTCTATAATTTCTCAAAAAGAAACTTCAACTTTTTCCTATCTCACCTTCCACAAGAGCATAAGTAATAAGAATTACATTGTCATTCTCATCATGTGCAACTGCTATCAATAGAGTCCCATTGTACTTGTCGTACAACCAAGTCCCAACCACTTGTACAACTGGTTTGCAGAATTTAAACGCATATATGCACGGAACAAAAGCCCAAAATAGTCGATGAAAGATCCTTATCTTACTTATCAAACTATTCTCATGATAAGCTGGAATTGTTTTCATTTCCATTTTGGTTCCTAGAGAAAACGTTCGCATAACCAACAACCATTGTGGGAGCTGATTTTAAGACTCTTCCTAATTGCCATAAATTTGTTTGATCGTTTTATTTTTTACTATCCAAGCATTTCTATAACTTACTGTGTAGTTGTGCAAAGTGAGCAATAATCACCTTCACTTTGATTGAAGGGTCAACTTTCAGAACTTGCATTACGCTTTTACATATCATGTCAAAATTTAGCTTATGATGATCTTGTGACAATGCAAAATTTGTGCATGTATAAGGCAAATTCAATTTACCAATCACCCACAATTCACTCTTTTTGTTTTTTGAAGCGCTGCATCTAAACAAACAATTTGGACTTAAACAATTAATAACATACCTTTCCGAATCTGATTTTTGTATTGCAAAACTCAATGATTGTTTTAAATGGTAATGTTTGATTGCATGTATGCATTCATCCTTGTTTGTAAACTTCATTTCAAATGCAAGAGTTTCATCTACTATTGGGACTTCGTTAAAGAACGTGTGATCAAATTCAGTTGATTGCTCTACATTCTCTAAATTTATGTTATTCAGGTGAAATGGTGGATCGAATACAAGTAGGATAGGTTGGTCTTCTGATTCTACATATTCGTCAACATCAATGTCGTTGTTAGAATCACCAGATGATTCATCGAAGTATGTTTCATCCTCTTCACTGTAATCGCCTAATTCTTCCTCGTTGATATTATATAAGAAACTCAGCGGAAGATCGCAGTGTGAACTTGTTGGGGGAGATTCATGATGGAGTTGAAAACTGTCCGGAAAAGTTTGTTCAATTTGGCTAGAGTATGATTCATAATGTTGTGATGGAGAATATAAGTCGGGTTGATAAGGGGTGTTTTGATCAAAAGATTGGGTGTAGTCGAGATGAGGCATGTTTGAGGTTGATGGTTGATCAATGTTTGTTGATGTATGACCATCTTGAAATGTAAAATATAACTCAATGGTGCCGAGTTGTGGCCACTGTGCATAAACATCAAATTTGATTAAGTATTGAACCATTGTAATAAACAATACAAATTACTTATTGAGCAACCATGATTAAGTATGAAATGTTAGAAGGTATGGTGAGATAGAAGGTACGGTGAGATAATGTGATTTAGTTATCTATTTATACAAGGTAGTAAGGTGTATGTATTCTTTAATAGAATAATTTGATTGGTTGAAACCAAGTTACAAGGATTGCACTACACCATCCACAGTCGTTGATAAATTATATTGAAGGAACAAGATTGAATCTTTAGTAGAATAATTTGATTGGTTGAAACCAAATCATAAGGATTTGTACTCCACCATCCACAACTGTTGATAAATTATATTGAATGAACAAGATTGAATCTTTAATAGAATAATTTGATTGGTCCAAACCAAAGCACGAGGATTCGTACTGCACCATCCACATCTGTTGATAAATTATATTCAACGAGCTAGATCAAAGTTGGAAATAAACTTAAGAGATCGTTGTTTGGGGATGCGACGTCTTTAAGAAATCGTGGCCTGGGGATGCGACTTTCTGAACAAATCGTGGCTTGGGGATGCAACCCCTTGAACAGATCGTGGCCTGGGGATGCAACCTGTTGAACGGATCGTGAAACCCTTAACGGATCGTTGCATGGGGACGCGACCTATATAAACACCTCTTTAACACATCTATTTCTTCCATTGTTGTTTATCACAACTATTTTTTCATACATTCAAAGTTATATCAACGTTTTTTTTTTATCAAAATTTCTCTTTTTCTCATGGAATTATCTACGAATCACATAGCTGAAATTCAATACATTAAAGCATTTGTAAGTATTTTATATATTTACTTTATTTTATTTATAATTTTTTTAGTGTCATTGATTATTTTATTTTTGTTATATATTATTAATTTCAGATACCCTTAAAAGACAAACTAAAATGTCATGGTCATGTTAACAAAAAAAACCAAATGAAGCCATATTACCGTATTTGCAAGAGGCCAAATTTGGTGAAGTGATCAAACTCGGAAACTATAAAATAGATGGTTTGATTACTGCTATGGTTGAGAGATGGAGACCAGAAACTCATACGTTTTATCTCCCAATAGGTGAGTGCACAATAACTTTAGAAGATGTATACTACATTTTAGGATTAAATGTTTTTGGTTTTCTTGTTAGCGGTTCGAATTTTGTGAACGTTAGAGAAGTTTGTCAAGCTTACTTAGGAGTTATCCCACCCGAGAGAACAACAAATTGTAATTTTATTAAATAAAAATGGCTTAAGGATACATTTGACGATGTTGGTGAAAACGCATATGTAGTAGAAAAACAAGCACCATGTCGAGCATACATCCTATGTATGATTGGAGGGTTGTTGATGCTGGACAAATCCAACAATCGTGTACATTTAAAATATCTTTCACTATTAGTAGATTTAAATAAAACATCCCAATATAGATGGGGTCCAACAGTTTTAGCAATACTTTATAGAGAAATGTGTCTTGCTACGAAACCCGGTGTAATCTCTATAGGAGGATGTGCATTGTTGTTGCAAAACTGAGCATGGTATCGTTTGTCTTGTGTCGCTCCAGAATCACCCAATGCATGAATATTTCCACTTGCAGAAAGGTAACTATTGCAAATAAATTTTATATTTCTTTTCTTGTTTTAAAACTATCTACTTACCATATTACTAATTTTATTATATTCTTTATTTTTGATATATTCAACATATTTAATTCTGGTAATCTAAATTTCAGTAAAGTTCCTCATAACGACATAGAAGGATACTGAAAAACAATCGACCACATGATGGTGGAGGAAGTAATATATTCATTCACATTTATTTGCACTTTTTTAATTATATTGTTTTTTATACTTCTTATATTTACTTTAGCTTATTTTTTACATATCAGTTTTATTGGAGACCGTACCTCAGATTCCCACAAGAACAAACCATGCAAGAAACAGCAGAACCGTATTTATCATTACCTCACCTATATACCCCTACAGAAGTTCCATATTATGGTCCATCACCACCACCACCACATGTACATATATATGTAGAAATGCCGACTCATTATTACGTTCCGTCAGTGCTAGAAATACCAACCCCAAGTCATCCGACAGAACGTGGAATTTTCTATAATTTATTTGGAACTGAGTGTACAAATCTTGAGTAGACTTATGCTGTTTTTGATTCCATGTATAATCCCGATACTCAAAATTATATGGAGGCAGATGGTAGTAGTTATAATCCACCTACAAATTACAAGGAGGATAATGATCAAAATGAGGATCAACCAGAACAACCTCAACTTATTCAAAGAGATAGACGAGTTCGACGACATCTTAGATGTGGAACTGAAGGTCATTTAGGTGGACATCATTAATTTAAATGTATTTTTTCTTCAATTTTATGTATTTTTTTCATCAATTAATGTATTTTGTTTGATTTTATTAATATAATTTACTTTTTTTTAATTATTATTTTTTATTTATTAGATCCGGAGGAAAAATAAGAGAGAGTTGTTAACAAAATAAAATTAAGTCGCTAATTTATTTGCAAAATAGGAGAAAGTTGTTAACAAAATAAAATAAAGTTGATAAAATAATATAGCTTTGTTATTTGTTTTGGCACATCTATTCAATCGCATTAATTTTGATGTATTTTTTTCTTCAATTTAACGTATTTTGTTTGACTTTATTAATATAAATTACTATTTTTTAATTAGAATTATTTTTATTAATTTTTATTTATTATATCCAGAAAAAAAAATAAGAGGAAATTGTTAACAAAATATAATTAAGTTGCTGATTTATATGCAAAATAGGAGGAAGTGGTTAAATTAATATAAATTTATCTATAGGAGGGAGTTGTTAAAAATATAACACTTTGTTTTGGCACATCTACTCAACCGCATTTTTTTCCTTCAATTTAATGTATTTTATTTAATTTTATTAATAAAATTTTGTTTTTTTTTTAAATATTTTTATTATTTTTAAGTTATTAAATTAACAATTATTCAACTATTTAAATTAAAAAAAAAACTATTCTTTGTACATAGTCGCATTCTCGGTATGCAACCTCCTACCGCGTAAATTTTTTTTTTTTTAGTGGTCGCATCTTGAGGAGAAAAAAAGTAGAACATTTTTATGTTTAAAGGTATATTATTTTTACTTAGCAACAACTAATTCAACTATTTCATATAGGACCCAATTGGCTAGTGGACACTTTTACGAATGGGTTGAACAAAATCTGATTGTCGAACCAATCAATTTTATTTGGATTGAACTCTCAATCTATGATTTTTCTATCAAACCCGAACAAAATCAATTCGATTATGAATGAATTGAGTTGAGTTGGGTTCGCTAGTAATAAAGAAAAATAAAATATTTTTTATTTTAAAAAATATAATTAAATTTAAATATTTAAGCATTTGAAAAATAATAAAATTATATCACAACATATCATTCAATACTTAAAATACATTAACAAACACAACAAAACATTTAAATCAATTAAATTAGCAACAAATTTTCAAACATAGTCCAACAACTAAATTTTAACTATACGTCAATCAATAGTAAATGAATAAATAAAATATATATGTCATGTCAAAATAAAATATATATGTCATGTCAATTGGTTGGTTTTGCATGTTTATGAGTTTAAAATGTTAGATCTGCTACTCGAACGGAACATAACTAGATTTCAATAGGTTGATTCGAGTTAGACCTAAACTTGAATGAGATGATCGTATTCATGGATTTACCCATACCTAATGATAGTTAAGTAAATATTAACAAGTGTTAGTGCCGACACTTGTTAAGAAACAAACAAATAAAAACAATTGATTAGAAATGTATTAAAATTTGTATTTTCAACTATTGAAAATTTAAAAATAATGTTTTTAATACATTAGTTTCTTAAATGCACTTGTTAGTAAACCCATATACTAATCTATAACAGAAAAAATAAGAAAATTGACGGCGGTTATCATCTTCTTCCTTTGTCGGGTCAAAATGACCAAATCACGATTCAGAAAATCCGTTCAAAATATTGAGTTTGATCAATGTTTTGAATTACATATTTAACGAAACACTCAATTCCAAACATAATTATTCCCTCGACTCATTTACAATTTTATTTTTGTCTAAAATTATTTTACATTTTATAATATTCATATAACATTAATTGTTTTTTTTATTAAGATATCTTTATCAAATTTTTTCACTAACTACAATTAATAAGAATTTTTGAATAAATAACTCATTTTGTTATTAAAATCAAGTCAACTAATTAGTTTGTTGAGAATTATGCATATCATTACCAATGAACGAATTAACCTGAGTTTTATGCTACCAACAATGTCTTACACACACAAAATTTTTTTTTGTTAAATTCTTTATATATCTCACTACGAAATACTAGATTCAGCACTCTGTTTCAAATCCACCTCATTTTAGATCATCTATGCATTTCATCTTACAACAACTTGAGACAAAAAGAAATACAAAGAACGACCAGTTTGTGAAGAAGGAAACAACGAACGAACACTCACAGAAAATCAAAGAGGCATGTTGGAAAAGGAACCTAGATCGGCTGCATGTTTGGGAAAATTAATTGATGTTATAAGCACTTTTGAGGAAAAAATTGTTCTTAAATATATAAACTATTTCAGTTTATTGTATTATTTATTATATTTTTCTAAATATACTTCTTATTAATAATATTAATTTGTTGTAGAATATAAAAAGTGAGTTTAACACATTTAAATACATAAGTTATGTTAGGAACAATAACACATAAAATAAACACATTAGCTATTATGTCAACTTTTATTAACAAGAGCGGAAAAAAAAAACAATTAGTGTTTATAATAAGAGACGAATGTAGTAATTTATAACTTATAGCTAACAAGTTAATTGAAATTTTTGATAAAATTAATAGTTCAATTAGTTTAAAAATGTAAAATGACATTTTAAAGGATAATAAACGATTTTTAGTTACAATAATAAAAGAAAATTTAAAGAAAAAATGATAAACTATAAATTTATAAGTTATTTGAACTAATTTATCAAAAATGTTTTAAGTTACAAACTCATAAATAATTATTGTCAAATAAATTTTATACTAGGACTTTATTCAAGCATATTTATATCGTCCGACTAAGATTAAACGATTGAAATTTTAAGTTTAAATTTTAAATTTAAAAATAGTTAAAAAATCTAAATTAACTAAACTTGATCGGAATTTGTAGATGTGACTGCAACAAATCTAAATTCATTGAAAAAAAGAGAGGAAAAAAAATAAACAGGACCACACATGTTTCTTCCATGTTAAAACATTAAATGAATAACTTAAAAGAATTATATTTTTTTTGGTCTCAAATATAAGTAAAAATTAGTCAATAAAATTTAATAAAATTAAAACTAAATACATAAAATTTTCTTTAAGTCATTTACTTATATTTGATGAGACCCGAGTAATATCTAATTAATATTATATATATAATTTTTAATTTATTATTTTTACTTTGTAGTAGTGGTAATATTGATTGCACTATTAATTAATAAAGGTAATAAAATAAAATAAAAATATTATTTATTTAATTTATATATTTTTGTTAATCAATACAAAATAAGCAAATAATTTACCGAAGATAGAGAAAAGAGCATATCCAACATTCTTATCTAAACTTCAACGTAAAGAATTGAGAAAGTTGACGCTTACTCTAATTTAGTTTTGAAGAAAAGGAAGTAACAGAACATTATTAGAGCAACTTGTGTTGACGGTTGTTAGAAGCAAAGCAAGCAAGTATACATTAATTGCTCCAAACAAACAACACAAGACTCTCAAGCTCCGTTTCCACCAATTGTCTTGCCTTCGTTCCGTCACCGTATGAACTTAAGAGATCTGAAAATAAAAAATCAGGTAAAATAATAAAAAAGGAAATGTGAACCCACTTGTTAAATATTAAATATTATAAAATTAAAAGCATTTGTTAGTGTGACCCAATTAATTAATTAATTATTTAGTTAATTCACCACAAAACATCTGAATAGGCATCAACTCTTTGACTAGCCTTTTCCTTCTTCTTATGTCTATCTATCTATCTATGTAATGTATGACTACTACTACTACTTGTTATTAATACACATAAAGTTTTAGCTCACAGCTGGTAACTTGTTTAAAAAATGGGTTCGGTTTGGGTTACATTATTGTTTATAATAAGTTCAGTATTGGTTGTTGATGGGGGAGTTGCAATTCCAACGACAGTAGATGGACCCTTCAAGCCTGTAACAGTTCCTCTTGACAAAAGCTTCCGTGGAAAAGCAGTGGATATACCAGACACAGATCCTCTTGTTCAAAGAACTGTTCAAGGTTTTCACCCTGAACAAATTTCTCTCTCCCTCTCTGCCTCTCATGACTCTCTTTGGATTTCTTGGATTACAGGTACCTCCCTTCTTCCACTTATTATTTTCTTCATTACGGTAACAAGTAAATGAGATTATAGTTTATAATCTATAAGATTTGTATGTAACAGTCATTTATAAGTATATAGTATTTTTTTATAAATTAATTCAAATTGTTTATCAATTTTTAATTTATTATTTTTTCTTCAATTTTATTGTTATTATTGTAATTAATTTTTTTACTCTTTATGATTTAAAATAAATAAATTGGATCAATAAATAAAAAATACATTAAATTAATAAATAACTTATTTATTATTTATAAATAATTTATATTTAAAATAATAATATTGTTAAGTAAATAATTTATATATTTGTTTTAATTTAAAATAAATAATAATATATTAGATTTATAAATTTTAAATTAGTAATAAAATTTATTTTTAATTAAAAATATTTTTTACATTTTTTTATTATTAAATTAATTAAATTATTAATTTTATTAAACACTTCGATTAATTTAATACCTGCTGACTATTAACTGATTTTATCAATCAAAACCTAATATTAGAATCTAATATTGTTCGACAGCTAGCTGAAAAGGTAAAGGCAGGAAATAAGAGGTCAGAAATGAACGAATCTATCTTTTTGTTTTTCGGATCATTTGTTCACGTTAAAGTACTCCTAGTAAATAGTAGGAGTAATAACTTGGTTGTTGATATTATGACATAAATAATAATTGTACATAATTAGAAAAGTCTAGCTGATTTTTAAAGAATTAAAAGAAAAAATTTTGTACAGAAAAAAACAAAATTTAAGTTTTGAAAAAGTTAAATACACAAGTTTCCATACAATTTTAATAATAAATGTTTATATTTTATATTTAAATCACTATTAAATGCCTTTGGACACTCCTTAACATTTAGTTTAAAAAATAATATGATTATATAGTTATGAAACTATCATTTTTATGGAACTATTTCTAGAATCTTAACATTAAATATGATTAAGTTGAATTTGTTTATAGTTGAGTTTGGAGGAGTATAGAATTACAAATGACTTCGTTGTTTATTATTTTCAAATGCAATTGATGTCGCTTTCAGTTGCACCTAATGTAATAATTTACTCCGTGTTGCTAGAGGAAGTAAACTCACTCTCTAGGTACTAATAACTTTTTCTTCATTCCACAATTGGTAAAACTTGTTATTCTGAATTCATGCATTAAGTTATTTATAATTATACATTTTGAGGTTAAAGAAAGATTTTTTTTGAACTAACCCCACCAGTTTCATTATTCCAATTTCCAAGTAAGTTGATTTTTGTTGTTGTCTTAATGCCATATTTGGGCATGCGTTAATTTCATGTCAATTCAAGTGACTATGAAGTTTGTTTTTTTCTCCATATAAGCAGTGCCTGTTTATTTAACATAAAAACATTGTTGGATTATTATATTTGCAGGAGAGTTCCAAATTGGAGAGAATATAGAACCATTAGATCCTGAAAAAGTAGCTAGCATTGTTCAATATGGAAGGTTCGGAAGGTCAATCAATCGCCAAGCTGTTGGTTATTCCCTTGTGTACAGTCAGTTATACCCTTTTGAAGGACTTCAGAACTACACTTCTGGAATTATACATCATGTTCGTCTCACAGGTATAGTACTTGAACTTAGTATAAGCATCCTTTTGTTTCACATGCACCACCTTTTTTTGACTCATGTCTTGAAAGGGAAGTGTGAAATAGTACTTGTGATATGGCCAAATAGTACTTATAGGCTATATAGCACAAACGGTTCGAATTGAAGGTGTGTCTGAGTGTCTAGGGCGTCATTGTTCGACACTCATATAACATTGAAGCACATGGTTACATTCAATCACTTCCATTTTTTGAAATTATTACTAGTGTCTACGTGTCGGTGCCAGTGTGTGTTTGGTGTATAGTTAGTGCTTTATATGTTATAGGTGGTGGATTTTCTTTGCATTACAAGTTAGTTTTGTTGAGTTAAGTTAGGGCTAAGTCCAAATCAATAAGATAGTACTAGTCTTTTAGTGTCTATCCTAGATCTATTGGACCACCCATTATCAGACCATTTGGATCACGCTTGCGATGTTCAATTCTTGGTCTGAAGGTGTTGAGAGTTTCACATTAGATGATAATATGGCCCTAAAATTGGTTATAAGTTAGACCGAACCCAAATTTTAAGAGGAAGGAAAAAAGATTGAAAAGGAACAACCATGTTTTAAAGTCAATAATCCATTGCCTAGTCATTCTAAGTCAAGTCATGTTTGTATATTCCTGGCATATGCTTGGTTATTGTGAAAAAACTAATTTAGAGTTCTATTCTCTTTGCTGCAGGATTGAGAGCCAACACTCTGTATCAATATCGATGTGGAGATCCTTCTTTATCAGCAATGAGTGATATTCATTATTTCAGGACTATGCCAGTTTCAGGCCCCAAGAGCTACCCTAGTAGAATTGCAGTGGTTGGGGACTTAGGTCTTACATACAATACAACATCAACGGTCGATCATATGGCCAGCAATCATCCTGATCTTATTCTAATGGTTGGAGATGCTAGTTATGCTAACTTGTATCTTACTAATGGTACTAGTTCAGATTGCTACTCTTGCTCATTTTCTAATACTCCCATCCATGAAACGTACCAGCCGCGTTGGGATTATTGGGGAAGGTAAGGGACCAATGACTTTCTAACAGCATTTTCAATTTTCATTTCAATTTTTAATTTGTATGTAGGTAAGTGGAATGATATTTGGTTATTGATTTTCCTTTGTAATTGTGACATAGAGAAGATGTATTTTGGAAACACCGAAAACAATGTTTTAATTTTTTTTCTTTCAGAATTTTAAAAATATTAAATCTATTTTTATAATGCATTTTCAAAATATTTCATAATGTCTTCTCTAATGTCTATTTTATCGATGAAAACGAAATCAGAAAACACAAGTAAAAGGGTCCTAAAATTTTCACTTTATCTTTAATTTCTTTGATTTATGGCCACCGATTTTCTCTGTATTTATCCAATGTACATCAGTTTATAGACTACTAGCCAAATGGAGATTATGAATCCCTCTTTCTAACTATATTTGTTATGCCACTGACTAATATATTAATTGTATCCTTGGATGGTACTTTAGGCATCACAATAATATTCAGCTAGATTACAATGAGTTATTCTTATGTGCTCAAAAGTAACAAGAAGGATCTATTCTCTAATTTCTAACAACAAATCAGCTTCACTAACTTCACTATGAAGCTTTCTGTTAAAATTGGTTTAGGCAGATGATGCTAGTCTTGCTATTGTCTTTATTTTGACTTGAGATTTCTTGGTTCAAACTCAGCTTATGCAATCAATGTTGATTATTGGTTCAGGTACATGGAACCTCTGATTTCTAGTGTCCCAATAATGGTTATAGAAGGGAATCATGAGATAGAAGCACAAGCTGAGAACAAGACATTTGTTGCATATAGTTCTCGATTTGCATTTCCATCACAAGAGAGTGGATCATCGTCCACTTTCTATTATTCTTTCAATGCTGGAGGAATACATTTTATAATGCTCGGTGCCTACATATCGTACGACAAGTCAGGTTAAATCTTGCTTCATCATTTTCCTCTGGTTTCTTCTACAAGACTTATAGTCCTCATGTTGCTAACATGGCTAAAGTATTGCAATTTATTTCTAATGCATGATATTGAGGGTTGTTGGGTATGACTCATCAGTCACTGATAAGTGGGCATGTCGCTCAAGTGAAGCGAGGACAATGCGGTGGTAATATTGTAAAGAAAACTATAGTACTTAAATACAACTTGTATACCGTAGATCTTAAGCTTGAAATTAATAGAAAGGAACTATAGCCGCTCTACAGTCGAGATGTAGACACAATCGGCCAAACCCTATGATCAAATATCGTGTGTTCATTGTTTGCATTTTTCGCATCTGTTTTCTTTTGAACCAATGTTGCTGTTCTAACAAGGGTGATCTAGATTCTTCCTTGTTGATTTACTTTCAGTGTCATCCTCTCTTTTATTGCAGGGGACCAGTACAAATGGTTGGAGAGAGACTTGGCTTCTGTTGACAGGGAAGTAACTCCATGGTTAGTAGCTACGTGGCATCCACCTTGGTACAGCACCTACAAGTCACATTATAGAGAGGCAGAGTGTATGAGAGTGGAGATGGAAGACTTACTATATAAATATGGTGTTGACATTGTCTTCAATGGACATGTAAGCATGTTTTTCATTATTAATTATCCATATCGTCTCCTCTGTGAACCTTATGATATCTACTATCTAGGGAAGAAAAATATAGAGTTGAAAGGAGAGGATATTTGTGATTGTGTTAGAACAACAACCCTAGTTCCAAAAAAAAAAAAAAATACATACGAAAAACACAATAGAGAACACATGATGTTTGATCATGAAGTTCAGTCAATTGTGTTAACGTTAGAGACTGCATAGCGTCTGTAGTACCTTTCACTATGATTCAAGCATAGGGTTTATAGTGTACAATTTGTATTTTAATATAACGGTCTAGATTACAATATTATCCCTGATTAGAACTTGTATTGAAAATTTGAAATACTCCCGCTAAAGCAGCCTGCCCACTTATCACTAACTATGAGGCATACCCAATAGCTTGCCCTATGGTTGTCCAAACATTAGCTTGTGATGGAAGTTTCATGCCCTGTAGGGTTGTGATTTGATGGCAGTGTTGATATTTTTTAGTTAGCAAGTGCATGTCTACATGCTGCATATGAAACACATATATTGACACAGACACTGGAAACTGGACACGACACTGACATGTTGACACCGATAGTAATTTGATAAAATGAATTAATTGAATGTAATCAATGTATTGGTGTCGGACACCAGAACACATATTCGATCAGAAGTGTCGGTGCTATAGAGACGCTGCTGCTAATTCTTCTCACTACTGTCCTAGTAGGTGCTTAATATGACAAATAAACAACTTTTTTTAATGGACTGTAGGCAAGACCCAAGAAGTGATGCATAATTTTCAATTTGTTCAAAAGAGGCAAACATTTATATGCTTTACTGTTTTGGTTTCTTTAAAATCATGGGTCTGTTTGAACTTTCAAAATATTCATAAAATATAGTGAAACTCACAGAAAATTCACCAAATAATAGAAAGCATGTTTATAAGGGTGTGCAAAACATGCGACTTTAACATATCTTTTAAATATAACCCTTATGAGAGATATGCTTAGATAAAGTATTTTAATCTTCCTCCATATTCTTGTAGTTTGTCATACATAATTACATATAAGAATATGATCGCATGATTATTTATTGATAATCAATTGTACATGTCGATGGAAATTCTAATTTAAATTCTTATTTATAAGGATTCTTAGACTCTTTTCTCTTCATAATAAAAAGAAAAAGGCAGGTCGATTGACTACTGTCATTGAAAGATATTATTCTCAAAATGCAAAATTCTCATGAGAACATTTGAACAGGTTCATGCCTATGAGAGATCAAACCGAGTATATAACTACACGTTGGATCCCTGCGGTCCTGTTTATATCACAGTTGGTGATGGTGGTAACCGGGAAAAGATGGCAATTACTCATGCCGATGAACCAGGAAACTGTCCAGAACCATCAACTACACCAGATGACTTTATGGGTGGCTTTTGTGCCTTTAATTTTACGTCTGGGCCAGCAGCCGGTAAATTCTGTTGGGACCAACAGCCTGATTATAGTGCTTTTAGAGAAAGTAGCTTTGGACATGGGATTCTAGAGGTAATCTATTCTTCTCTAGTCTCTACACATGCATATTAGTGGCACTTGAAATTGAAACATCATTTGAGTAGGACTACAAACTAAGTAGTAGAGTTATATGCAGGTGAAGAATGAAACTCATGCCTTATGGAGTTGGCACCGCAATCAAGATTTGTACGATAACACTGGCGATGTGATTTACATTGTTAGACAGCCTGATAAGTGTCCACCAGTCAAGACAGAGGTACATAAAACATGAATATGGATTTTATGTACATGTTAATTTGTGCATTATATTGACCATTGTTTCTTCTTTCTTAGGGATAAATAATCCAAGAAGTGAAAACTTCAAGCAATTATTTTACATATCTTATAATATAAGCACTTATCATATAAGTGCTTATGTATAAACTATGACAAACGACAAAATAAAGTTAATCTGTTTTCGTGTAAGTTGTTTTCATAAGCTATCGTTGAGAAACTATGGAAAAACGCCATAAATAGCTTATAAACATGTCATAAGTTGTTTCCATAAACTCTCATAAATGCTTATGCTGATAGATAAACTCAAATAACACAATCCAACCAAGTTTGTTATATCTGTAAAATGTAAATTTACACATGGATGATTTTGTTTTTGTTTTCCATTTTTGTAGGATAGAGCTAAAAAAATTTAACTTTGAGAAACACTAAGCATGTGAAATCATTTCTAGAAGTGGTGCTGGGGATTTATTTATTTGATATCATGTCGGTGTGTCACCTTGTGTTGCCAATGGGAGGTAGACTGTATACAATTTGTTCACAGCATAAACATTGTATTCATTCATCCTTGTAAAATTAATTTGTAACAATCTCTTGAAATCATAATAATCTCTCTGTCTCACAAAGAAACTAAATTAATTGAAGATCAGATGTTTATGATTTAAAGCTGTATCATAAATTGTAAGTCAAATTTTAAAAGTTATAAGCTCTAACACAAGTTATGAACTACGTAAGTAACTATATGTTAAAAAAAGAAGAAAATTATTCAATTGTAGGAGAGAAATACATCGATATCTATGCATGAGAAATAATGGCACATGTGAAATTGGTATTCCTCTAGCTCCTATTTTCTCATTATGGTAGCATGGACATATCCTCCCTTGTGTTCAAAAGTTCTTTACTGAACGGACACATGCATTTTCCACAACACATGTTACAATACGCTAGACAACTCTCTTTATATGCAACCGATGCACAACGGTTTTCACATGCAGATGCACATTCTGAATAAAACCAAAATTTTAGTTATGGACAACATCAATAAATTAAATTAAATTAATTTGCTTCACTTTCTTTTTGTATAATTACTAAAAAATAAGTGAAAAAATATTAGCTTGAGAGAGCTATTACCTCCGGGAGTTAATGAATCTTCGCCAATGGTCTGTCAGATTTTAATTTAAAGTGGAAAAATAGATGTATGTAAGTGTCAATTCAAAGAGAAAACAAATAATTATAGAAATAATTTTTTTACAAGAAGAATTACAGAAACACTAAAAAACAAAGTAGAATTAATTGCACTTTTAGTCTCCTATTTTACTTGACTCACGAAAATAGTACTACATTTTATTTGTCCTCAGTTTTGATCCCCAAACAAAATATTGATCTAAGATAAAATGTCATTTTTTTTAATGATGTGTCAAAAAAAGATGATGCCAAAGATTCCAAATAGATTAATTACATTTTATTATTATTCTAAATTTGTAAAACACATTTTCTATTTTTAAAAACACATTTCCTATTTTATTTGATCATTTAATTACAAAAACATAAAAAAAAAAAATCATATTCTAATCCCTAATTCCCTGAGAGAGAACACCACTTCATCAAAAATGTACATTAGCTTAAGAAGTCAAATGAGTCTAACCCTAATCTCATTCCATCCTTTTCTTCTTCGTTTCATGTTGTTTCTTCACCTCTTCATTCAATTTCTCATTAATCGTTTTCTTCTAGATCGTATTCTCTGTTTTTGATTTCGTGTTCCAATGGCGAGTAAACTTAAAGGTGATTTCGCGTTCTCTATATTTGATTTCGTAAATGAATGAAGAAGAAGACGAGAACAACTATAAAGATGAACGAAGAAGAACAAGACAATGACAAAGAAGAACAAGACGACAACAGAGAAGAAGAAGAAGAACATGATGGAATAGAATTAGGGATTAGAATAAGAATGTGTCTTTTTTTTTTTTTTTTATGTTTTTGTAATTAAATGATATAATAAAATAGGAAATGTGTTTTTTAAAATAGAGAATGGGTTTTACAAATTTGGAATAATAATAACATATAATTAATCTGTCATCTATTTTTTTTTTGACATATCATTAAAAAAATGACATTTCATCAAGTTTTGGGCCAATATCCTAGTTGGGAACAAACAAAAGAGGATTATACCATGCATCCCACATCTATACCTACCACCCCCTCAAGACACATGAAAATACAATTTTATCCTTTTAACAATTTATAATAAGTTTCAAAATTGATAGTTTCGGAAGTTTTAAATTTTCGAAACTTTCGAAAGTTTCAAATTTTTGAAATAAGTATTACATTTCGAAAATTTGGAAAGTTTCAAAAGTTTCCAAATCTTCAAAGTTTCGAAAATTTCCAAATCTGGAAAGCTTCAAAAATTTCCAAATCTGGAAATTTTCGAAATAAGGATTACATTTCGAAAAATTGGAAAGTTTCGAAAGTTTTCAAATCTGGAAAGTTTCGAAAATTTCCAAATCTGATGAAATAAGGATTACATTTCGAAAATTTGGAAAGTTCCGAAATTTTCGTATTTCGAAAGTTTTGAATTATTTGAAAGTTTCGAAAATTATGAAATTTTCTATTTTGTAAGTTTCGAATTGTTCAAAATTTCAAAAATTCTGGAAATTGTCATTTCGAAACTTTGGAAACTTTCCAATATTTTGAGGGGTGGCAGGTTTAGATTTTATAAAAAAATTGTATTTTCACATTGAATGAGAAGTTAAAAAAGTTGAAGATTTTATAAGGGACAAAATTGTATTTTCACATTGATTGAGGGGTGGCAGGTTTAGATGTGAAGGTGCATGGTATAATCCTCCAAACAAAATGAGGGGACTATTTTCGTCACTTAAAATAGGGAGTGCAATTAAGCCAAAAATATATTGGACACATATTTTATATTTTAAAATGAATTTAATGTGGAATTAATATATTCTTTAATATAAATAATTAACATTTAATAATAAATAATGTCATATATAAATAAACAAACCTTATTTGAAAATATTTCTTTACTAAACGGACACAAACACTTTTCACAACACATGTTACAGTAGTTCATACATTCCGTTTTGTATGCAGCCGCTGAACAACGCTTGTCACATGTAGATGCACAATCTAAACAAAATCAAAATTTAAGTTATGGACAATATCGGTAAATTAAATTAATTTGGTCCAGTTCATTTTTGGTCTAATCATTAAAAAATAAATGTCACAAAATATAAGTTGGAGCTTTGTTGTTTCAAAATAAAATAGCAAGAGCAATTATACCTCCTGGAGTTATAAATCCTTCCACACCGGCCTGCTGAAATTTAATTTCAAGAGGAAAAATAGATGTAAGTATGTGAATTTAAAGTGAAAACAACATATAATGCATATGCGATATGTGCAGGTGAATGATAGGTAGAAATCACATATATGTAATATTGGAGTGATAATAAGTTGTGGAAAATAAAAATAACTCGTGTATATCTCGTTTCAAGCACGAGATATATATATTATCGTTTAATAAAAGGGTAGAGGAAACAACAATACGCAAATGTGAAAGAATATGGGGAAAGAATCACATTGTGGATCACAAAGGCCATGGGAAGCATGAGAAGAAATGTGCAAACAAATTTAGCCATAGTACTCTGATTACTCTACAGTAGGTAAGATCAAGGAGTTATAAATATGCAAATTATAGCACAGTGCATTTATTGATTCTTATTATTTATTCGACCAAATATAATTAAAGTAATTTTTTTTATTAAATAATTAAATTCATTTGAAAAACAGTCAGTGACAATATTAAATTACCATGTAAAAAAAAAGACAATATTAAATTGTCATTATATACATTTACTGATCCTAGATAGTGATTTGTTTTTCCTCATTATTACATTCAGGATTTATGGATGTGGATACCTACTCGAATCCGTTTTGATTTTTGAATGGAAAGCATCTTTTAATTTGGTGTGGGTGCCAATGCATTTTTTCTAACATTAAAATTCGGCGTAGGGGCAGATTTGAGGTGTCGATATTCACCCTCCACCCAAACTCCCACACTAGTAATATTATTGTTATTTTTAAATTTTATATACACGTATATATTTAATATTTTTTAAATATTAAAAGTTATAATTTTCTATTTATAGAAAATATAATTTTAATATTTTTTAGTTTTATTATAGTATAATAATAATTATTTTATTATATTAATTATAATAAATATGACTTTTAAATTTATTACTTTATATATATGAATGAGTGCAAGCGTCGCGGGAAAATCTAAACCCCATCATCGCAGACGGAATGAAGATTTAAATTTCACCTCCGATAAAAAATAGGGAGCGGAGACGAATTTTCCCCGACTTAAATTCCATATTTTAATTATGTACATAAATTATATTTATAATATTCCAATTAAATAAAAAAATAAATATTTAAATAAATTATTAAATATTGAGTAAATTTTAATTTGTTGATATAATATTTATAAATGATAACTACGTATGTTATTAGAAAATATATCATTTATTTCTCTATATCATTTGATATTATATTCAAAAAAATATAGCATTAAATACTATAATCAAAACAATTTTACTTTGTATATATTTAACTAGCTAGGCTTAAATGCCATTTAGTCCTTTTTTTCAAAATTAACTTTTAGTCGTCTATTTCTAAAATTGGATTTTTGGTCCTTTATTTAACAACTTGTGGGATTTGGTTGGTCTCCTTCATTTTTTATGATGTAATATGTTCATTAATGACATGATAGCAATGTGATACAACTGAATTAGATAAAATAGAATCGTGTTCAACATTATTATTTTTTGCTTCATAAATATTCGATTATGTTATCACTAACAAAGGAGACCGTGAAACTTTGTCAAATAAAAAATAAGAAAATGAATATTAATTAATGACATGAATTGTATCACATCACTCTCATGTCATAATTGAATATGCAGTATCATAAAAAATGGAAGAGACCAAAAAAATCCCACAAGTTGTAAAATAATAGACCAAAAACCTAATTTTAAAAATGGGGAACTAAAAATTAATTTTGAACAAATTAGAGGACTAAAAGTGCATTTAAGCCATTTAATTATTTGAAGAAATTTGCATCTATCAAAATATCAAGCTAAATAATTTGAGTCAATTTTATTATAATAAAAAAATATAAGATTAATGGCTATGCTTTGCAGAATCAATGCATCTTATTGGCTGTCACAATTAAATTAATTTACACTAAAAGTGCATAACCTCTTTTCTCAAAAAAAAAAACAAATGTATGTATCTATAAAAAAGAACAAATTCATGTATTTATAAATGAATAAATAAAAGCATATTCAATAACTTGTTTTTTGTTTTTAAATAATATTTTAATTGTAAAAATTGTTGTATTACACAAAAACAAGATTTTGTAAAAATATCTTAAATAATTCAACGTACAACTTAATTAGTTTACTATCACATTTGTTTCGAAGTGTGAGTTTAGTGGTAAAAACTTGATATTCTAACATCAAAGAACAAAGTTCCAATTTAGTATAAAATATTTATAAAAAACGACCATTAATGTAATTTCGTGTGAAATACTTGTAAAAAATGACTATTAACATTATCGATAATATTTTTATTTTAAAGTTTACTCTAATAGTCATATTAAAAATACTTTAAAATAATATAGTAATATATAATTACATTTTCAGTAGTTAATAATTAATAAAATACAGAGACATTTTATCTTTATAATTGAAATGAAAAGAAATATATGACAAACTTTTATGTGAATTATTTTAGATTGATATACTGACAATTTTTTTTGTACACGATGTCCTGAATATTCTTATTATTATATAAATAAATATATTCATATTTTTTAATAACTTATATTTACTTAGTTTTATTTTATTTCAATATGTTTTTATTTTACTAATATTTCACATATATTTTCATTATATATTATATGTGAATTACTTTAGTTTATTTTCAAAATATTTTCATTAATACTTTATCTTTTAGATATCGACATATATTTTCACATATTTCACTAAAAATATGTTATTGACAATGTTTTATTTTGGGATTAATTAAAATTTTAATCTCTAATTTGAATTATATGTGATTTTGGTCGCTCTAATTTTTTCAAGTGTATACTTGTTTCACCAAGTTTGCAATTTTTTTTTTAAATTTTTGGGTATAATTATTTTAATTAAATTTCTCCTTCTCTTTTCTCTTGTTAACATCTCTCAAAGTCTCACAATCTTTTAAAAAAATCACACTTGAATTGAATAAATTGTTTTAAACATAATTTAACTTAAAATTTACCAATTAAAATATTAAATTTAACTAAATTAAAAAGTCCTTAATTTTCTTCTCTTGAAACCCTAATCTCTTATTTTATTTTATATCTCAAATTTATCACCAAGCCTCAAATATTTTAATCACAGGTAGAACTTAGAAGGATTTATGCAAAAGAAAAAGGATGGTAAAACCATAATTAATTGGTTGAAAAAAACTTAAAAGACCTCCCATCATACTCTAAAATCAGTTGAACTTAGAAGGTTTTCCATTGTTCACTCCTGAATGTTAAGGCTGCCACTCTTTCTTTGTGACCCTTGCAGTTTTCTTTATGAGCCGTTTTAGTACTGTCATTACTATCCCTCAAATTCCGGAGTCAATCATTGGCTGCCTTACATTGTATAATAACATAAGTAAATTACATTCATTTGGTTTACTTCCTTTTTCTTCTAATCAGTAAAAGAAAAATGTCACAAAATATAAGTTGGAGCTTAATTTGTTGTTTCAAAACAAAATAGCTAGAGCAATTATACCTAGAGTTATATACCCTTCTACACCTGCTTGCTGAAATTTAATTTCAAGAGGAAAAATAGGTGTGAGCATGAATTTAAAGTGAAAACATATATTGCATATATATACGGGTAAATTGACTAAAAAAATATAAACTCGTAATTTTTTCTTTTTGCAACGTCTAATGTTAATAATTAGTATGGTTAATATTATCACCGAAAGTGAGAATTGAATCTACAACCTATTTATTACTAAACTCTCTAACTCTTTCACTTCTATCACCAAATCAACTTATATCTTCTTATAAGCCAGTAAATTTTACGTAAAGTCATATTTGTAAAGTCATATTTATTATTGATGTGATAATTGTGGAAAATAAAAACAATACCAAGATGAAAAGAATGTAAAGAATTTTGTGGATAATCAACAATAGATTACAAAAGCCACGGGAAGAATAAGAAGAAATATGCAAACCAATTTAGCCATAGCACCCTCGTTACTCTAGCTGGTAAGTAAGTAAGGTCAAGGAGTTATAAATATGCAAATTATAGCACATTGCATTTAATGACCCTTATTATTTATTCGACCAAATATAATGAAATTCACTTTTATTGACAATATTAAATTAATATTTGAGATCTGTAAATGTATATAATGACAATTTAGTAGTTATAAAACTGTATTAATTATCATATACAGTAGCAAAACTTTGTTTTTTTGACAAAAAAAATTGAATTATTTCTTCAATTTTTTTTTTATAGATCGATAACTTTAATTATGAAATGGCAAAATATACTCTTCTTTTATTTTTTTGTCAAACAAAATATACTCTTCTATATATACATCCTATAATTTTATATAATCAACAAACACAAACTCAATTACAAATATATATATGTCTAATTATGAATTATTTAAAAATGTGATTAGAATACTGTTACTACATTTTGCAGCAACCGTGAGTTTTCATATTAATCATAATTTCGAAACTACTGTTATATGTTAATAGTGAAAAGTGGAGAGAGATAAAAAAAATGGAGACGAAATTGAGAATTAAAGAGGAGTAAAGTGGAGGGAGAGGGGTTTTGTTGAAGCACGCTACTACAGTAGCTAACACAATTTCGATCTCTGCTTCATAATCATATCATAGGTATTAGTTACTCTCTCTCTCTCTCTCAATTCCTCTTATTTAGGTCTAATCTTTCTTTACTCATTTCATTTCTACTTCTGTTTTATAAATTCTTTCCAATTCATGCTTCTTCAAATCTTTATGATTTTCTGCATAGGGAATGCATGTTCTTTAGTTTTGTAATTTGCTAGTTATATAATCAAAGTATTTAACCATATAATAGTGACTATGATATAATCATTTGTGTTATTTGGATATTGATTCTATTCTTTCCACCAATATTGGATAAGAGAGTGACTGCAAAGTTTGATTCAACGCCTGCTTCTGAATTTCACAAGATGTCCGGAGCTACATCTACGGCATCCAATAGTGGCCAAAAGCTCTCTATATTTGCTGCCAAATCTGGATTTGTCATCCCCAAAAACAAACTATCAGGATCGTTGGTCCCTATTTTTCGAGGTGCTAAAAAAGACGGGGTCACCAGAGTCGTCAATGAAGAAAGTTCTAAACAAATTGAGAGGAAATCAAGATGGGGGCCTGATCCCACACAGGATGCATCTGTCAGGAAGGCAAAGGTTTTGGCTTTGCAGGTGTTTCCTTGAATCCTTTCTAAGCATTCTCCATTATCATTTTTATTGTTATATATATTTTGTTTTATTGTTACATTGTCATTTCGTTGAAAATATTTAGTGATAAGGTTAAGATTGATATTTCTTCGTAAGTTTTGATTCAAATTTTCATGTGTTAATTTACCTTTATCCCCTTTTTTGTGAGGTTTCCTCATCTTTATTGGATTTGAGGTTAATCTTTGTCCATGGTACCCCTTTCCGCTGGTGCTTTCCTACTTCCTCAAGCCTGTGATATTTAATATCGGAGACACAGTAAATACTTTACTTGTATCAAAAGCATGGGATTAAAATTAGTGAAGTAGTATTTTTGCAAGGCTTTGGGTTGTAACATGCCATTCTTAGCTAGAAGCTGTTAAAATTCCGTTTTAAGTTGGGTGCTATTGCATATACATCTGTGTGAATAATTTGCACGAGTTCTAGTTTCCTAGGTGTCGGTAAGTGATGCTACTGTTGCACAACTTTTGTAGATTCGAGTGGATCAAATTTCAAAGCAGTTGGAATCAGAAAATCCAGAGACAAGGGACACTCAGAACTTGCCATTGGTGGATGAGAACCCGGATGAAAGCAAGCCTGGCTCACAAATTAATAGCAAGGTTAACAATAATTGACTTTTAATAGTTATAATTGCCTGTCATTTAGATGTAGTAACTATTTGTAAATAAACTACTGATTTTTATTTATGGATCTAAGAAGTTAGAAATGCTCGAACTTGAAAAGCGGGAAGCAATAGGTTCGTTTTCCTTAAAGTATATATTTCCTTTTTATTCCTCCCCTTTAATTCCTATAGACTGCTTATTCAATATTAATCTTGATCTTAATCATATCCAGGTGAAATACTAAAATTAGATCCCAGTTACAAGCCTCCACCTGGTTTTAAACCGTTGTTAAAAGAAGACAATGTTCCTTTGCCTGTAAGTATTGGTTCTAAAATTCTTCTAGTTAAATTTGTTGTTAACTTGTTGATTTCTTTAGTTATGAAAAGTAAAGGATTCATTTCCTGGATTTAAAGTTCAACTTCAGTTTTTGTTCATCTAGGATGTTTTGTACATTTTCTTCCGTTTTATTGGTGAATAGTAATATACTAAGTGTTTTTATGCCTTGTGAAAGCCATATTATCATTATTTAGGGTGTGGCTGAGGTTTTGTGGGTCTTATATATTTCTTTATGTTGTGACATGATGAGGCAATTTTAAGGTGATTAGCATCAATACAATTTAAGGGTGAGGCCTTACATTATTTCTTCACGGGTTCAAATTGAACATGATATTTGACTTTAACATGTTAATGAGTGTTAATTAACCAACCAAAACTAGTTAGCTCATTTCCAGAACTTTTTCTTTTCCAGAAATGTTCTTCTCATCCATTTTCCTTGGCTGCTTTTGCGAAGGAACATGTTGTCAAAGGTCCTCGTATTCTTGAAAACTAAGTTGTAGTATAAGGTGTATCAATGAATTGTTGCATAATTTTAAGAATTGTGTGGTGTAGTTTTCAAAAACTCAAATATCTTTATCTAAACCTGAAGTTCTACAATGAAAACTCTTATGTGCAGTACCATCTTTACAGGTCCAAGAATATCCCGGGTACAAATTTATCGGTCTAATATATGGGCCTGAAGGTGATAATCAAAAGCGACTAGAGAAGGTAACACCGTTTTGTTGGTATCTAATCTACCTATGATCTGCAGTCAGCAACCCCTATATTTTGATTGAGATAACTAAATTAAATTCTATTCATTTAATCAATTGATCTGTAATATATCAGGAAACTGGTACCAAGATAAAAGTTCATGGAACCAAAGCAGACACAGGAGAGAAAGTAAGCTCCTTAATAATACTATGTGGCTTTTATTCCGCATCAACCACTTTGAAATCACTTTGACTTGATTTCGTCAGGAAAGAACTGTAACTGTTTGCGTTTGCTTTCGGTGTTCCATTTCAGGGTGAAATTAAACCAGGTACTGATATCCAGTGCAGTTACAAAGAGATGCATGTTAACATATCAGCTGATAGTTTTGATAAAGTGGATGCAGCAGTTTCCATCATTGAACTACTAATTTCTTCTGTAACTGTGAGTTGTCATTTCACGCAACGTAACGTTTTATGCTTTATGGTTGGCTATTTGGCTCAGTTATGTTGTAAAAGACTTTATTTTTACTATTTTTATAATACTTTTTTATTTTGATCGTTCTTGCATTGTCTTCTATTCAGGGGAATTCAGCTGCTGGTTCCACTCCTTCTGTATCTGTTTCTGGGGACGGCACTAATGTTCTGAATCAAAACCACGACGGCCTCCCTTCTCATGCAGTTTCTCTATCTCTGGAAAACCAGGCTGTGTTTGAACCAGCAGCCAATACACAAATGCCTGGACAACACTTTCAATACTCTGGTCCATGGTTTTCGGCAGTTCCAACTCATACCCCTTTATTTGCTTCTTCTGGAAGTGTAGTTCCTCCAAATCCACCATTTCTTGCTAGAACTCCCCATTTTCCATCACAAACAATGAGTGCTTCAAATTTGATTTCAACTTTTGGTGCTCAACCTGCACCTGTTGGTGGGTTCCACCCAATTATTCCAAATCAACAAGTTTCTATGCAAGCACCACAACCAACACAAATTTTACAGCATTCACAATGGACTCAAACAACTCCTTTGGGTTACGTTGGGCCACCAAGAAATCTTTCTGTAATACCTGCACAGAATTTGTCAGCACCAACAAATGTTTCACTTTCATTTCCAGTTTCTTTAAGCCAGCCAACTCCAATCAGACAGCCTCAAACACCAGTATCTAACCAGCCATTGGCCCCTCACAGCAATATGGGGCCAATGGCACCACCAGCGGTTACCCCTACGAGAGCTGTTTCTCTAGGTCCACAACCAGATGTTGAATTTAAGCCAGCCCAGCCAAATATGTCGATGATGCCACGACCTGGTAGTATTTATCCACATCATGCAGGTATTTCTCCTGGACCACAATCATCTTTGGGACCAATACCAACACCTGTTCATTCAACTGGAAACCATTTATCAGGACCTGTTTCATTTCCTTCGCCAGGAATATCTCCTTCGCTTCCATTAGCTCAGCAATCAGGGATACCTAATTCTGCCTCTGGAGTTGTTTCTCATTACACCAACGTAAAACCACCACTGACCTCCATGCCTTCAAATTCTGGAAATTTTACTTTTCAAGGACAGTGGCCCAATGCAGACTACTATCAAGTGGTTTCCAGACCAAACAGTCAAGCTAATACTCATGGTGGTACACAAGAGCCACTGTCCGGTCCACGGCCACCACCATTTGGGTTTTCTGTGCCTGATCAGCCTCTTCAAAGCTTTCTAAGGGCGCAAGTCTCCAACTGGGGGGATCAAAGTCAAGGTTATGTCTCTGCTGCTCCTTTTGGAGGAAGATCAGGTTCTGTCTCAATTGCATCCAGACACCCTGCATTTCCCTATGCTGGTCAACCCGCACCAAGATCTCAAGTCCCACAGATGGGTATGAGGAGCTTCATTACTTCCCCTCAAATGCCAAACTTGCCAAGTCCTGGTTTCCAACGAGGTATGCACAATCGACAAAGCTATTCTGCTCAGGGAACATGGCCAGATATTCCAATGTCTCAGAAGTTTGGCAACAATCCGTCCTTGGCTTCCGGTAAACCAGCATATCCTGCAGACCAAATTTATGATCCCTTTTCACCCACATCTGTTGCACCTCCACACCAGAAAGGTAATCCTGGAAAATGAGGGAATTGAATATGACTACTGATACAAAATACTGACAGGGAAAATCTTAGGGGGCTGCAGTTTTTGGCAGACAGGCGAGACTAATTTCATAGTTCGGTAATGGACACAGTTGTAAAGTCATGTTATTTCTAACCAGAAAGTGTGGTTTGCTCCCTTTAATGACTTGTATTCCTTTTTAAATTGACCTTTCTTTTCTGAATATCAATTATTGATGCTTGATTAGGAATTGAGTTTAATGAAACTTTGCCAGAATATAGTCATTTTTCCATCTTATGTAACTGTGTACCATTCTTTTGGTTTTTTCACATCACTTATGTTGTTTTAAGCTCGAATTGATTTTATCAGTACTGTTGCTTTAGTATCTGTAGTGTCATACTAGTACATCTTTGACTAAGCGTATTTAACTTGTCATTTTATCAACAAAGTAATAACTATAAAAACAACAATAACATCTTATTTGGTCCCATGTTTAGCATGCCGGGGAATAAACCTGCAGTTTATAAAACCTTGTATCATTAATAACGGCCATTTACATTGGTAATTTGAAGGTTGGATGGTTATTGGTCATGGAAGAAGTACAATTTTGTTTGATAAATAAAAGGCAGTTATGAAGGATGAACTACCATTTTAGTCCCTGAAAGTATAAAGCACTGTCATTTTGGTCACTTTACTCAGCAAAAAATTCGAATTAGACTTCGAATCATCAAAATAGTCCATGAAATATATACTTTATTATCATAAAAGTCCATGAAAGATACAATTCAGTAAAAAAGAAAGTTTGTGACCGTTACAACATTAGATACTAAATTGATTGATATTTTGATGATTCAAAGACTAATTTAAGTTTTTTTTTTTTTTTTTTTTCTAATTTAGAAACCAAAATGACGTCTTATACTTTCAGAAAATAAAATAGAAGTTTACCCCAATTATCAACTTGCATTATATTCGTCTTTTTTGATATAGTACACTATTCTCTCCTTGTTCCTAAAGCTAGTTTGCATACTTTTTTTTAATAAGCACTTGTGAAAGTGCTTATGAAAAAATATTGTGAAAAAATATTGATATTATGAAAAAAATATTGATATTGTGAAAAAATATTATGAAAAATATTGTGAAAGTGTTATATTAGTTATGAGTTTTTTAATTAATAGATTCTAGCGTATATTGATATTAATTTATAGATTAGAATAATAATTTAGTTCTTAAAATTGTAAGTATCCGACAATCTACTGCATTAAATTTTTCAAATAGCAATTTAGTCTATTTAAATTGGAGCTTTAGAAATTAAGAGTCCCTACGACCCAATTTTTTTTTAATAATTCCTACACCAAAATAACTTCTTAGAAACCTGAAATAATTCCTTTGAAATCCGTATTTTAGATTTGAACCTGTCCCAATATATTAAATGTACCTGGAGCTACCATTGAGATGTACTTGCGGCAACACAACATGATGCTTTATTGCTAAAGTTTCTGCAAGTGTTAACTCTTGTCAAGTTTATGTTTAGAATTAGTCCAAAGACAAGTTTATGTGTAGAATTAGTCCAAAGACAAGTTTATGTTTAGAATTAGTCCAAAGACAAAAAAAAAAATCCAAATTAAAATTTTAAGCATCAAAATTTTGAATTAATAATGTCATAAAAAAAATTTCATTTTAGTTATCAATATATAATGACATATAATTATAGATGTTCACCTTAGTAAGTTGGTCGAGATAAAAGTCTTATATCTCTTATTTTACCTAGATTCATTTTAGTTATTAATTTATAAACATTGTGTTATTTTTTATTTATTAAAAAAGGTGGCACTATAACATTTAATTTAGATCTCTAAACTTATTGGACGGGATAGTGAAGTCAAAAGAAGAAAATAAATCGGTGGCTATAATAAACTCTGAAGTCCTTCCAAAGTAAAATAATGTTTTCATTTGCACCATCATTAGATTAGAGACCGTTTCTTTAAAAAGAAATAAATCATTAGAGACAGTTTCTGTGGGTGAGGTCCAATTTAACCATAATCAAATATCACGGATAGATCCAAAATAATCACGGGTTAGCCAAAATAAAATAATTTCAGTTTGTCACGGGTTCATATTATTATAAATAAAATAAGAGTATTTAATCAAAAAATAAAATAAGAATATAAATAATTCAAAATGATTCTCGTATATAGCAACACAAGTTGCCAATTAAGAATTACGATTATTTTTTGCACAGTTAATTTCTTTATGTTGGTCGATGCAATGAACAATTACTGTGGTTTTCTTGGTTATATTATCATCCTAAAGGAAAGGTCATGATCAATGTCCATCCCCTTCTTTGTACATATACTATAGTCAATAGAGAGCATGGGAATCGAATTATCTCCTATTAAATTTACACGCAATATGTCACATTTCACATAATCATGTAACAACAACTTGATCTCATTTTTACATATATTTGTTTTGGAATTAACCTAGGGATGAGAAATTAGGTGTCTAAAAATAATTTTACTTTTTTATTTTTAACATCACTAACTTTAATATTTCGTTATAATAAAATACTTATTCTTATATTAAAGTACAATTAAAATCAAACCGTCGATATTTTATCAAAATTGTACTGTCGTTTAGTCAATGTAATCTTATATTTCGACCGTCCGATCAAAGTACAATTTCTTAATGAGTAGCCCTAGAGACAAAAATTCTCTCACATGTGATAGCTAGGGAAGACCCCACACCACAATGAGTAGGAAGAATAACAAGTTTGAAAAATAGAAATTAAACTCACTAAGTCACAAGCAAAGCATAGCATAAAAGAGGTTCTTGTGTTAGATTCCTTTCCCCCAACCCACAAAAATTAAGTCTTGCTCTTTCAACTTTATTGCATTCTCTCTCTCTCTTTCAATGGTTTCCAACAAAAGGGTAACTGATATTGTAACATTATTACTACTTGTACTATTGGTTGGTTTTGTGAACTCAGATTTAACAAAAGACAGAGAAGAATGTGCTGACAAATTAGTGACTCTTGCTAGTTGTCTTCCTTACGTTGGTGGTGATGCCGATACTCCTGCTATAGATTGTTGTACTGCCCTTAAACTAGTCCTTGATAAGACCAAGAAATGTATATGTATCCTCATCAAAGATCGTAATGATCCTAAACTTGGCTTCACTTTGAATGCCACTCTTGCTGTTCAGCTTCCAAATGCTTGTCACATACCATCTAATATATCTCAATGTGTAGGCAAGTATTTCTCATCATCTTATCTCTCTTAGTTTGCATATATCTCAAGCGTTATCTATTTTTATAATAAAAAATAAAATAAAATCAAAATTATTTTCATATAAATTATAAATTATTTTTATATGCTAAAGATTAACTTTAGAAACAAAATTAAAAATAGTTTATATACATATCATGAATTGTTTTTTTAAACAATATCACAAATATTTATATCACTAGATAAATTATAACACTTCATTTCAAATATGTCTTTAGATATCAAAACTTTGTTTAAATAAATAATTTAATTAAGTGTTTTTAGTATAAACATTTATTATATAAATGGTTATGTATAAACTATTTATATACAAAAAAAGTAAAATACAGTCAATGTTTTCATATCTTATTCTGAATTTTTTTTAAAAATAAGCTAAAAACAACTTATAGATATGCTATAAGTTATTTGCATAAGTTTTCTCAAACAATCTTGTCATGGTCCCAAAATTACTAGGGCTCCATTTTTTATTTATTTATAATAATTGTGATACATGGATTAAAAAATTTACATAGAATCGAAGAAACACTCAAATCCAATAAGATTTGATTTATTGTAGAGTAAATGACTCATTGCATTGCACCAGACTTATTAGACTCAACAAGAGTTTTTAGTTAGTGATTAAGTCCACAAATGAAAAATGTCATTGAGCATCATCTAGGATTAAAAAGTTTGTTTTGACCCAAAAAATGATTAAGAAAGTTGTTATTTGATTTTTCTTTTGATATGTTATTTGGTAGTATTTTTGAAAATTATGAATTTGGTTCAAAAAGTGTTAGAAAGATATTCTTTTTAAATAGCTAGTAGATTATTATTAGTTTGAAGTTGTATTTAAATGTTATTTACAATTTACTTATTTTGATGAATTTAAATAAAGTAGTTTAAGTTTTTAGTGTTTCATTTGAAAAAATTTAATATTTTAAAATAATTTATAATTATTAAAATTATATTTTTTTATTGGGAATCTAATTGTTTTAGATTCCATCCTCCAAAAACATTAAGAAATCCTTAAATCTTAAAAGTGCTTATTCTAGTAGATTAACTCAAGTAATTGGATGGTTAATTTATACTTTTGTGTTGTTCCAGATCTTTTGCATTTGTCACCTAAATCTGCTGAAGCTAAGGTGTTTGAAGGGCTTGGAAATTCTACCCAAACAAACAGTTCCACCCCAGTTTCCAATGGTAAATAATTATTATATTATTGTTGTTGTTGTGTTTTGAATGTTAAAGCTAATATTGTGCCTCAAATAATGGTTCCAGGTGGTGTTGAGAAGGGACCAAGCTCAAGTTCTGAGGAAAAGAGTGGTAGTGATTTGGGAAAGAGGTGGCTGGTGGCAGAGTTGGTTTGTGCTATTTTACCATTTGTTTTCATTCTAGCTTGAAGTTTCAAGTTTCAAAACCATGATCAAGATTTAGAAAAAAAATCATTACTTGGATATATTTAATATTGGTTTTGGTTGATCTAATACTCATTAGTCACTAGTTCTATCTATTTCTCTTAATTTTACTTTTGTTGTGCTATATATTTCCCAATTCCTATATTTTTGAGCAAATTCTTGTTACTGTCTATTTATCTATTTTTAAAAACATTGGTAGTTGGTATTATCTTCTTGTTGTCTTGTCTTTTTTCTTTCTTTCTTCCTTTGTGTGGCCATCCATGGTAATAATCTCTAGAATTATCTAACTAAAAGGAGTCATTTAAGGAAGCCAATTAATGGTAGATGCTACTTTGTTTTTCTCCAAATATTTCTAATCATATTCATATATTACATCATAAATTCACATTTGCTTGCATATTTTTTTTTTTTGATAAAATAGACACCAAATTGTTAAATGTTAATTCAAAACAAATACTAATTCAAAAAATCTCTTCATTGTAATAGAAAATTCGGGTTTAATCTTAAAAAGGTTTTAATCAAAAGATCACAAAATACATCTGATTAGTTTTATATGGCCACACGGAGCCAAATAACTTAATTACAATAGATTATGATTTAAAGAGAAAAAAATACAAGAATGATTCTTGTACATGTATATCTAACTTGCAGATAGAAAAGAATATTAGTTAATATCAGCAAAATCAGTTGACCTGACCGAATCTAAGCCACTCAAATATTCAGACAAGTCATAGTGGGTTACGGGTCATACAAGTTCGCAAATGTGGATATATACAAATTTGAGTGATCAGATGCGAGTGAGAAAAAATAGACTCCAGTTACCTGAACTTAGCCGCTTCACTTAAAACTCTAATATAAAAACTCAAAATTTTAATGTGTGTCTCTCAGTTTCACTTATTCATCACACCACTTATTCATCACACCACCAGTGTGATAAATAAGTTGTTTGATTAAAA
This sequence comes from Cicer yamashitae, assembly GCA_037974755.1. Lineage (NCBI taxonomy): Eukaryota > Viridiplantae > Streptophyta > Magnoliopsida > Fabales > Fabaceae > Cicer > Cicer yamashitae. The sequence goes on along the minus strand of JBBPBQ010000001.1, from coordinate 52,101,339 downwards.
ACTACCCAAGCATTCACAAAATTATTGAAAGTCCAATATATTGTTTTCTTAAAAAAATAAATTTAAAAATAAAATGAACAAAAAGTTGAAGAAAATAAACATCCCAATAAAAAATAAAAAACTTAACACCCTAACCAACTCACGCATGATCCGTAAACTCACACTAACCAAAACCCGATACAAAAATCGATCGGAATTAGGCTTATAAATTACAAACTCGATTTAAGATAATTGAACAAAATTAGACTTGAACCCACTCAAATCCAACTTATGCTCATCCCTAATTTCATTTAACCTACTCAAATCTGACTTACGCTTCTCCCTAATTCCATTTACTTTATGGAAATATTTAAAATTTTCATTTTTTTTTAGATTATGAAGGTTAAATTGTTAATAAGGAGATAGAAGAAACAATTGAGATAGGAAAAAAAAAAGCCAGAAAGAATGCATTTTGAAAAAGAATGAAAATAGTGTTTTGAATAGACCTTAAAGCTAGGGGTACGACTATTAGCACCCCAACTTTATGCTACCAACCCTTTTTCCTTTCTTGAAATATCTTACTGAAACTTTACATCTGGACGGAGGCCACCAAGAGGTGAAGTAAAGAAGGTAGAGAAATGAAAGTCATATGATTCTTGTTCGAGGTAATATACCATTTGAAGTCAAGATGTATACATCCAAACCATCATTGCATTGCACCCATTAATTATTCATTGCTCTTACATTCAGCTTTTTCAAACACCACCAAACCTTGCACAGGTTACTAGGGACACCAAGTGATAGAACATGATCCGTTTATTAAAAATGATATTTGTTCTATTTATATTCGTGTGAATATCTACTATATGGATATGTAGCAGATTTTATGATATCTATGATTATTTGCATATATCTACATAATATCATATGTACAATTTTATTTATAATTATGTAAAAAGAATCCTATACTTTTGACAACACAGAAAATATTAACATTAACACAAATAGAATGCATCAAAAAAAATATTAATACATTAACACAAAAAATAAAAATAATGCATTCCAAAATACTCTTCTTTCTCTTACAATATAATAATAGTACAATAAAAAAAATTCCAAAATTACATGCACATACGTATTTGGACCAAAGGTCAATTTCAGACAAACAATTTAGACTCGTCAAAGATTCCTAGTTTAAATAATTGCATACTGCTCATATATTAATTAAATTTACAAAAGCAACAAACATTCACCTAGATAGCTAATTCATACCTCTACAATGATTAGTTTAATAAGGCTCTTATCATTCACACGTGACCATTGAAATATTTTACTATTGAAAATACAAGCAATCCTCAATAAACAATATGAAATGAATGTGATGCCTTCAGCAAGTTGATTTAAAATATGTATCTACAAATTCTGTTTTCTTTTCTTTCCTCGCTTTTTTCTTTTTCTGTTCACACTTAACACATGCTTCTATTGTAGAATGAACTTGTGCATAAATAGTGTTTTTCTGTAATCAAGAAGCCACACTTGAGCAAAATCCCATTCTCAGAACCTTACCCTTTCAACCAATCACACAAAATGGATAATCAAAATAACTTATCAGGAAATATCAACAAGAAGGCCAACCTCAACATGGATAGCAAGAAGAAATATATGGTGAGCAGAGTTGTATTTTTGGAGAATGAAGAAGACATTAACATGAAAGCCGACACGTTTATTAGTAACTTCCGAAAACAGCTAAAGATTGAGAGACAAGAATCACTCCAGCGTTTTCAGGAAACGATACGCCAAAGTTCTTGAATGATTTTGATAAAATAAAACTACTGCTGTGGTTAATTCATGAAGTAGAAATGATTGAACAATGTGATTAACTGATTATCATTTGTGATTAAACAGAATAGTGATGGATAAAATTTTGATATTATTTATACAAATTTCTTCAGTAATGCAAAGTTCATAGCTTTTTATATGACTTAAAAAACAGTTTAACCGTCTAAACATACGAATCGCTTTTGTACAACACTAGTTTGAAAAAAGTAAGATTTTATAGGAAGTTTTGTATTTAATACATTGAAAAAATATATAATTAACTTTTTCTTATGCAGTATCTTTAGGGCACTCGTTATTAAGATTCTATTAGAAGTATTATTGAGCAGAGAATTTAGTGTGCAATATGTTATGTAACTGATTTGTCTAGCTATGTTTAGGCTGAAAACACAAACATTTTCTATGAAAAGGAGAAATGATTGCATTTTCCACCACTAATTGGATTCCATTATTGTTAATTTTTTTTTCAAAATTTTTTATCCATCTCCCTCCAAATGAAAAGGAGAAATGAAGTCAGAAAATGGATTAAAAAAAAAGCAAGCATAAAGAAGAGTTTTTTTTTAGTGTTTTAGAAATATTTAGATTCAACAAATGTGACTAACAAATATCACATTAATATATTTATAATTTTAAAATTATGGTAATGAAAGAAACAAAGATGATTTTAACTGAGTGCATATAGTTTCTCCTTTTGTTTAGGTACTTAAGTGAGTCTTACACATACACATAATTTATTTATAATTTTTTATCCTTAGTACTTATTAAAATGAGATCAAAATAATTTTATATTATTATATTTCAATAACATTAATTCGTTTAAATAGACACCGTATTTTTTCAAAACTACCATAGAAGTGTTTATTTGTTTCGCTTTAAATAAGAAAAGAAACCTCCGTTATAAATGCCCTAAAAAGCTTATGTTTGCATAACCAATCAATTTTCCAATAATTTCAAGTTAATTATGTTGTTTTCGTATATCTTTTTGCTTATACATCAATTTTTCATATATATATATATATATATATATTTCGGTTTATAGTTCACGTTGAATGAAGTAATTTGTAATTAGTTTTGTTTCATGTGGTATAGCGTCCACCTTTTATAAAGGTGGTGTATGTTAAACACGTATATAGATCTGTTATAACTCCCTTCCCATATACATTTTTATGTCACGTTTATTTTGAGTTATTTCCTTAATTTTAAAAAGTTGTAATTGAATCTTCAAATTTATTTTTTTTTAATTTCATTTTAGTCCTAACATTTAATAGTTTTAATTGAATCTTTCATCTACCAGTTTTTGTTCCCAAATGGTTATTTATTTTACAAAGCTTAAACTATTATTGTGATTCCTTTTTTTAAAAAAAACAATACAAATATGGTTATTTTTTAGCATAATTCAAACAGAAAGGACTACATTAAAACCGAAAATAAATATTTTTTAATGAAACTTTTACAAGTTACAGAACGAAATTAAAATAGATTACAGAATAAGATAAGACACTAAAATAGAAGAAACTACAACAGGGTTTAAACACATTAACGCTTAACTGTATCTTTTCCCCTCAAATTCTTAAAACGTAATCAGTTGCATTCAACCAGGCATAACTTAAATATATATAAGAAACGTAAACCATGCTAATCGGCTAAATCAATACAAGTATGTCCGATACAAACATCCAGCAATAGAACTTTTCATTCATTTGTCACCACTAAACTATTACAAAACCTTACCCATCCAAGTAGGGAATGTTAAAACGACAACATATATTTCGTAGAAACATGATCAAGAGATAAATAGATACGACTGTAAAGAAAAGCCTCCACCTCTCCCAACGCATATTCTACATCTTCTCCCCGAAATAACCACCCAAAATGTTGGTTACACAAAGTTGTCAAAAAAGAAACTCCTAATATGTTAGTAATCGCCATTGCCAACACCTGCTAAAACTACACAACCTCTATCAGAGTGGTATTAATACCCACATACACACCAACATCTCCCTTGGCGTTTCGCATTGTAAACCATAGTTGGCTTGAAAACACTAGGAGGGAAAAAGTAAATTAAAATAAACTTAAAATAAAGAGAGAAAGGGTGAGAAAAAATATTCTATAGGTGTATGTTCCCACCTAATACCTAAGACAGTATATAATGCTATCAAAAGTTCAAAAATCAGTCCCATGCACTGGTCACCCCAGGACCAGCGGTATTTCCACCATATCCACCACCATATCCTCCACCGTATCCACCAGAAGCCCCATATCCACCACTGCTATTTCCTGCACCATGGTAATCAGAACCACCCCTACTAAAAGAACCTTCTCTTCGAAAGTCTCGGCCACCAAATCGTCCTCCTCCTGATCGACGGTTCTTTCCTCCACCATAGGAAGATCGTGCGGCAAACCGCGAGAGCCAAGCAGGTACCTCTTGATTTGCCTCTTGCATCAAATCTTGTAGAGACCTAGCTAGGGATGAATTATTTTCATTAAAGAATGCAGTCGCAAGGCCTTTCTTTCCTGCTCTCCCCGTTCTTCCAATACGGTGTACATAATCATCAATATCATTGGGAAGGTCAAAGTTAACTACATGGGCAACATGAGGAATATCAAGACCACGTGCAGCCACATCAGTGGCAACCAATATAGGAGTGTTGCCACTTTTAAATGACCTTAATGCCGATTCTCTTTCCTGCAAGCATTGCAAAAGATGAGAAGCATATACAAATACAGACAAGCAGTAATTAAAAACTAGCAAATCATATAATGTAAAAAACTCTCAACAAGATTAGCTTGGTGACTGGGGTGGTGGACTTAGAGAGTGGAGTGATAAAGAGGTCGATAGTTCATTCTCCACCCTCAGCCAAATACTAACAATATTAACAGGATTAATTACTGACATTGGCTGTTCCAAAAAATTTGTTTTAAAAAATAATCCTAACCACATTGACCTTGAGAGTTGAGACAGCATGGCAATTGCAAGCTTCAGCTCCAAAAACTAATAACAATCAGACTCAGATACTAGCTATAAATGATGTAGTGCCTTAAAAAACAATGAAAAACAGCTAATAACTAGTAACTTAGAGAAGGGTGATGTGGGGAAATGCTAATTTGAACATATTACAGTTGAGAAAATATTCCTAGGAATAACAAATCTGCAGTAGTCAGAAATCACACCATCATCAATGATTTTTAGGATTCTACATACAAATCAAACAATGTTTTAAAAGAATTTCCACTTTACCAAGAAATAACATTTTTTTTCCAAATTCCGGATGCTCAAAGCAAACAAAACAATTTTTTGAAAAGAAATTCAAAGAATAACACGTTTATACCAATTCCTTGGTATGCTTCGTGTGAACCAAACAATATTTTAAATAAATTCCTAGGAAAAGAATATTTGAAGGAATTAGGTTCCTTAGAATTTACTTAATGGTATGCAAGTGGAATTTTCTTCCACGCCAGCTGCTAGAATATTGTCACGATGACCCATCTAACGTCAACTTATGCTTTAGGATTTTGTAAATTGAACATCTTCATTGTTTTTTATTTAGTTTTCACTATGAAAGTTATGCTTGACAGCTTGATTGGTTAATCCTTACATAATAAATTGACTTTCCTAATATGGTGGGATGACAAAACATAAAAAATAAATATAGAAGAGTCAGTTAATGGCATCCCTACTTTAGTACTTTACACTTCACTAACTCCAAACCAGACAAGGTTACCTCATACCCATGCATTCTCCGCTGATTTCATAGAGCACAGCACACTTTTATAGAAGAAAATTGAGAATAAATTGAAAGTTAAAAATGTAGAACAAACCTTGTTCATAAAAAATCTAAGCACTCCCATTCCAAAAAAATCTAGAGTTCATAGTTTACCCATTGATACAAAGCAAATATAAAAGTAGAACAGACTAACCTGTTGTGTCCTGTCACCGTGAATAGTAGTTGCTGGAAAATTATTAAGACACAACCAGTGTTCCAGAGCATCAGCTCCCTTCTTTGTCTCCACAAAAACTAAAGTCAAAGCTTGCTGCAAGTTCCAAAATGATGCATGCAAAATAGTCTTAGATATTTAGAAAAATACTACTTTCGGAGAGGAAGGACATATACCCACACAATAAGAAAAAAAAACATCAGAGCTATTATTCTACCACACTAGCAGAAATATATGTGCAACTGCCAGATGTCAGGGTCACCTGGCAGAGCTAAGACGGACGGACAAGAAGTAGAATATCATGAAAAATAAGACAGCAGACTATTCATTGGCCTAAAATGCCAATACAAATATGACCAGACAAAACAATTGTATTAGGTTGATATGCATCATGTGCTTAAAAAAAGGTCAATATGCATCGCGTGCTTAAAAAAAAGGTCGTTATGCCATCACAACCAGAACAGCCCATCCAGAGCGAGACTAGACAGTTTTGAGAGAATATGTGTTTTTTTACTTTTAAGTTCTAATTTCCAAAAACACTAAGTTTTATAGAAGTGAAATGCACTTTCTGCAAAATGTGAGAATACCTTTCCTTGTACACCATTTGCTCTCTGTGCATGAAGAAGGTCCATGAGATGGCTTCTCTTGTCAGACTCTTGAACGTACTCAACTCTTTGGTCAATTAAATCGGTACTTGATCCAACTCTTCCAACAGCCAGAAAAATATAATTTGAAAGGAAATCAGAGGCAAGTCTCTGCACATCACCAGTAAATCACCACAAAAGTCAAAGATGTAATGAGGAAGACATATGTCCGGCAAATAATATAAATGTGTGTTATTTATACCTGCAAGTAACTTATTGCCTCAACTCATAAATATTTCCGTTATTAAATTCTAACAGCACTTAAGCATACTAAGAATTAAGTTGGAAGGAGCGATTGAAGGCCAAAAGAGCACCAGATGCAAATATATGATGTACAGACACAAGTAAAATGATCTCAAACACCCTTCAATAGTAAGGGTACGTCTCTCTAACATAGATGAATGTATCTTCATGAAATTTCACCCAACAGTGAAAAGTAAAACGTAAAACAAACTACACATAGGCATATGAAAGGATGAGTAGCTGATTTCCTTTTTGTGTAATGAATCAAATCAAACCTGTATCTCTTTAGGAAAAGTGGCACTGAACAGCATTGTTTGTCTGGCACCTGCTGGGGGCATGTCCATTTGTTCTACAATCTTCCTAATCTGGGGTTCAAAACCCATGTCCAGCATCCTATCTGCCTCATCTAAGGCAAGATACCTAATCATCTGCAGTGAAACTCTAGCTCTCTCCAGCAAATCTACTAGTCTTCCTGGAGTTGCAACAAGAATGTCCACCCCTCTCTCAAGCTCTCGTAGCTGGAAAATTATATTTTGTTAGAATTTATACCAAAATATAAATGTTTTCATCTGGCATTAAAAAATATAATATAATTGACGATTCCAGAACTATACTCTAGAGTCTAGTCCGAACTGGATCATTTGGCACAAAAAGGAAGAACAGAAAAATCAATAAGAGCATACCAGCTAGAAAGACGTATTAACTTTACACGGTTAAAAAATCTCATGCTTTATTCAGAAAATTATAAGCTGTTTGTCTTCAAATTTTTTGAAAGGATGTAGTGATTGAAAGCACATATCAGAACCTCTGATATACAAGACAAAAAACCTTGAATGTGACTAGTGGACAGGATAATCTAAAAGTTTTACAACAGAAGTTTAAGAATCAACAGAACCTCCCGTGACAATAACAACTGACTGAGCTTTATACCACTAAGGGTGGTTTAGATATGTGGATCAATCATTAACAAAAAAGATAACAACTGAATCACCATATCTCAAGAATAGTGTCACATAGTTACCCTGCATAAGCAGTTCTGATAAAAAATAAATAAAGCAATGATCAAGAATACACAAAAATAAAAGATAGGACACAAACCTGCTGGTTTATTGGAGCTCCGCCATAAGCAACAACCACCCTAACCCCTGTCTGGTATGCAAACTTCTTAGCCTCTTCATGTATCTGAAACCAAATGACAACAATTCCAATAAATCATTTTTCACTGCAAAGCTACACCCAATTAAAACAAATGTCACAATACGCAGTTTTTAATTACACAACAAACTCACCTGCATTGATAGTTCCCTAGTTGGTGAGAGAACAAGAGCAAGTGGGCACACTGTACGCACCCCACGAGGCGGCCTCTGCGCAGGTTGACCCGTCATAATTCCACTGATAATTGGAAAACAGAAAGCTGCGGTTTTCCCCGAACCAGTCTGCGCACAAGCCATCAAATCCCTTCCTGCAAGAGATATCGGTATTGCATGCCGCTGAACAGGCGTCGGCCTAACATATTTGCAGCGTCTTATATTCTGATTAAGTGCTTCACCCAAGTCAATCTCGGCAAAAGTATTCACCGGAGGAGGAACATTTCCACCACTAGTCTCCACCGGAATATCTTCATAAGCATCAAAGTTTATCCCCGTATTCTCCTGCTCCTGTTGAGTAAGAGGCTCTTCAGAATCATCCTGATCTGCAAAGGGATTCGCTTCACGACGATCCCAACCACCACCCCCACCAGTTCTGTTCCCAAAACCAGCAGCACGACCACGGTAGTCGTTTCTAGGCGGCGGTGCCCAACGCGATCCAACGTTGTCAGAAAGAGTAGGAGCAGAAAATTTGTCTGATGATGATGCTGAAGCAGGTGCAGGTTGTGTAGGTCCACGGTTCCTCAGATGAGGAGGAACATAAACAGGTCGAGAAGGAGCTTGAGTGTTGTTTGCATTGTTAGCAGTAGGTGCATTTTCGGCCGCGGAATTTGCAGCCAAATCAGCCCATGAAGATCGCATAGTATCAAACCCTGAAATTCCAAAATTTGAAATAAGGCATTCGGATCTATGTCGAAAATTTCATAAGCAACAAACAGGATCCAATACAAATTTGATATATATCAAACGGAAACCTATCTAAGCATAAGCAATGCGTTGGGGGAAGCAACAAAAAAAAAGTTGAAAAAAAAATGGAAAAGGTGTGGAATGGAGAATGAAAAGAAGAGAAGAGAAGAGAATAGAACCTGTGTTGAGAAGAGTAAAACCCTGAGATGGAGAGAAGGAAAAGAGGATTGTTGACGAAGATCGAGAAACCCTAAACGCCACACGCGAGAGAAAGAAACGCCTTCAAATTTGGGATTAATGGATACAAAAATATCTACTTTGCCTCACCCTACGCCTTCTCTTTCTCTATTTTTTTATTTGTTATTATTATTATTTATTATTATTTTATTCATTTTTTTCCTATTTTTCTTTTTAGATTTTTTTAGGAGAACAAAATATAAAACGTAACGTAAATAACTCTCCGATTCTCTCCCTTTCAAACTAAATTAAGACTAAAAACATTTGCGGCTACCGCAAATCTCTTTTAGCTATTCTTTACTTTCAGATCCAACGTGCTCGAATAAACCCGGATCTTTTTACCAAGCGATGTTACTCGCTAAATTACAGCTTTTCAAATCTTTTTTTCTTGGTGTTCAATTTTATAAAACAGAATAAATCCAAAGGAAGATAAAAAGAATCAATATGTAACAACTAGTTCACCTATACAAAATATCGATATTATTTAATTGAATATTATATCTCAAGTTTGAATCTAATATTATAATTAAATATAAATTTTTTTATTATTTTATTTAAAAAATATAATAAATCAGAACAAAATAATAAAAAAGAGAATAAGAGAGACAGTAAAATATTATTCTTATGTGTATTTTCTATTATAATGTGAGCCATGTTAATATTACACGAATAACTAAGTGAATTTTGTGCTATAAAATGCCTTGTCAAAAACCTATTCGTGGCACTCCATCTAATCTTATGGGAAAAACCATTGTGAAGGAAAAAATAATACACAACACATTTATTTATTCACTCTAGCAAACAATTATCTTTGCAAAGGCAAATTAGTAACTAAGTAGTTGTATATACTTGCTGCTCAAAAATGAAAGTTTCACTTTGAGGAAATCAGTAGAAATATTTGTTTCTATCTTCGTTGCTACAACGTTCCAATAATCTTTCTAAAAGAAAAAACACAAGCAAATGTCACTTGTATTTATTGAATCACGTGAGCTAAAATTTATCCATCATTTGATGATAAAGTGGTTGTAGTTTGTTTTACATGTCTTCATGAAAATTGTTGTACTTTATTAAGAAATAGTTACATATGTGATCTATATAATTATGAGAATTAGACAAATAATGTGTATCTCTAAGATAACAAAGTATATAATTGATCATGTTCCAGCATCGTTGTATATGTAAAGAAATTTACGTGTCTAATAGATCAACAACAAATAATTAACAAGACACATTATTATTTTATTGCACTAATATACATTACTTCGTAGTAATCATCGTTTTTTCGAGCTCTAAGAAGATATTTATCCACATAACCTTACAACATTCAAAGTGCATAATTGATTTGACTTATTTATATATAACAATTTTAAAACATTTGCTATATAAGTTCCATAATTTACAAAAATATTCTTAAAATACTTATTTTATAATCTCATATAAATCTTTATCTTTGGTTAATATTCATCTCAAATTATTTATTTAAGCAATCAAATTTCAAATGTCATTTTTATATTACTGTCTAGAAAATATTCGCACAATGATATTACACAATGTGCATCTAGATTGATTAAGCACATGATGAGATTTACTCATTTTGATTAAGCCATCTATTTAATATATTGTATTGTATGTCTCACGAAAATTAAATAAGAGAGTTTCCTATAATCACCAATATAAAGGGAGTCATACAAAGCCACAAAGTTAAGTTATTAGATTGTGCACAAGTCCAAAAGAAAAGACCCCTGATGAAAGGCTTTTTATTTATTTTTTTATTTTTTTATAATATACCATAAACTTTAAAAAATTACATTGATATTCTTAATTTTTGCATTTTAACCACTCTAACACTAAATCTAAGTTGTATTCAGATGTTATTTACGATTTAAATGCAGCAGTTTGCGTTTTTGTGCTCATTTGATGAAAGTATAATATTTTAAAATACTTTTTAATTATTAAAGTTCTTTTTATTGTGACCCAATTTTTAAAATTATAAAAAATCTTCAAAATATTTAAGACGACTCAGGCACACAAATGGACTGTTTCATGTTTACTTATTGCCTAAAAATCATACACATTGAAATGGAAGCAAAGTCTATTAATATTTCATTATACTTTTACTGTTTGAGATATTTTATTTACCATTTTACCCTTGATGTAATTTTTTACTAAAATAATATAAATTTATTCAAATTGGTCAAATATATTGACGATAAGACAAATTCAAAGTCGTCAAAATCGAAAAAGTTGAATTTTTGAACAAATGCACATCATATATGTTAATATTATAAAATTGCAAAATATCTATAAATGTGACAAAATTAAGGTGACAAAAATATTCATGGATTAATAAAATCGACAACGCCAAAGTCATTGATTGATTTTTGTGTGTCTATAAATGAAATAATAAATAAATTCGTAAGTATTCGATTCACACCTGAAACATAATATATAACATAACAATATAAACACTTATCAATTAAATCAATATAAACCACACTGCAACGAGACGAAAAATCAAAATATATTGCTGCACATTTATGACAACGAAAAAACTAATTTCACATGTTAACTAATTTCTCAAAGTAGCCAGAATCCATTTAAAGAGTGTATCTTCCAACATATTCCTCTTTTGCATTTAATATCAATTATGATAATTAAATACTTGAGGTCCTAGGTTTGATTAACACAAACTTTTCTATTTTTCAGATTAAAAAAATATAACAATTAAATTAATTAATTTATTGAAAATGCAATATTAAAACTAATTTGTTGTTAAATTTTGATAATGATTTTACAGTGAAAAAACCAATAACTTAAATAAAATCACGCTTCAAAGTAAAGTATAAAATATCAAGAAGAGGAACTGGAAATGGAGACGAGTGATTGAAGATACAATGTGCCCAGTCTCATTTTACGCGACTTATTCAACCGTGGTGGCTCCTTCTTGTTCATTACCTTGTTCCTATTCCAAAACCAGCATTACCATCACAACCACTGTTTGTACTAAATCCATATCAGCCAAAGATGTGTGGACCCGAACCCCCCGTTCTCCATTTTCCAACACACAACAACAACAACAACGTCGTACTCGAACCCAACAACAACAACACCAACCCACCTACTTAGACCGCACCGTCAACATGAACGAACTATTAACCTCAATCGGACAAACCCAAAACGTCCAACAACTTCACGCCGTTATGTCCCCTTACAACGGAACAAACCTATCCATTCGTTTCATGGTTTCTCTTCTCTCCCGTGAACCCGATTGGCAACGCGCTCTCGCACTTCTCGATTGGATGAACGAAAAAGCTCGTTATTCACCTTCCGTTTCCGCTTACAACGTCGTTCTCCGTAACGTCCTACGTGCTAAACAGTGGCTTTTTGCACACGGACTGTTCGATGAAATGCGTCAAAAGGGTCTTTCACCTGATAAGTACACTTACTCAACCCTCATTACTCATTTCGGTAAACATGGTTTCTTTGATTCCTCTTTCTTTTGGCTTCAACAAATGGAACGTGACAATGTTTCTGGTGACCTTGTTTTGTATAGTAATTTGATTGAGCTTTCGCGTAAGTTGTGTGATTATTCCAAAGCTATTTCCATTTTCAATACGTTGAAAGCTTCTGCTAACATTGTACCTGATCTTATTGCTTATAACACTATGATTAGTGTGTTTGGTAAGGCGAAACTTTTTCGTGAAGCTCGCCTTCTTCTTCAAGAAATGAGGGATAATGGTGTTAACCCGAACACTGTTAGTTACTCGACACTTCTTGCGATTTATGTTGATAATCAGAAGTTTGTGGAGGCACTTTCTTTGTTCTCTGAAATGAACGAAACTGAATGTTTACTTGATCTCACTACTTGTAATATCATGATTGATGTTTATGGCCAGCTTCACATGATCAAGGAAGCTGATTGCTTCTTTTGGGGTATGAGGAAAATGGGAATTGAACCCAATGTGGTTAGTTACAACACTATCTTGAGGGTTTATGGAGAGGCTGAGTTATATGGGGAAGCTGTTCATTTGTTTAGTTTGATGCAAAGGAAGGGTGTACCACAGAATGTTGTCACCTATAACACCATGATTAGTATTTATGGAAAATCTCTTGAGCATGAGAAGGCGACGAATCTCATTCAAGAAATGCAGAGTAGAGGTGTTCAACCAAATGCCATCACTTATTCAACCATAATATCTATATGGGAAAAAGCAGGGAAATTGGATAGGGCAGCCATGCTGTTTCACAAGTTAAGGAGTTCTGGAGTTAAAATTGATGATGTTCTGTATCAGACAATGATTGTGGCATATCAGAAGGCTGGTTTAGTTGCTCATGCTAAAAGGCTACTTCATGAACTCAAGCAACCGGATAACGTTTCCCGGGAGGCAGCTATCACTGTACTTGCCAGAGCAGGTAAAGTTGATGAGGCTATGTGGGTTTTCCGGCAGGCTTTCGATGCTGGTGAGGTGAAAGATATATCTGTATTTGGGTGCATGATTGATGTTTTCTCAAGGAACAGAAAGTATGCACATGTGGTTGAAGTGTTTGAGAAGATGAGAGAGTTTGGACATTTTCCTGATTCTAATGTTATTGCTCTTGTGCTGAATGCTTTCGGAAAGCTGCACAAGTTTGAGAAAGCAGATGCTTTATACAAACAGATGTACGAAAAAGGGTGTGTTTTCCCGGATGAAGTTCATTTTCAGATGCTCAGTCTATACGGTGCAAGAATGGATTTCACGAGGGTGGAATCGTTGTTTGAGAAGCTAGATTCCCATCCCAATATCAACAAGAAAGAGTTGTATTTTGTTGTTGCTAACATTTATGAAAGAGCAGATAGATTTAACGATGCTTCCAGAATCATGAACAGGATGAATCACAAAGCAATTAGAAGTCGTGATAATGCTTAGTACATAGAAGTTTGAATCTGCCTTTCCAATGTAACTTGTATTGATTGACATTCTTTGGCTACTGATCATCCATGAACACTGTATAAAGAAAATATCTCTTATTTCCCAACTAAGTGTCCAAAACTCTCATGTACATGTATATGATATATACTGAGCAACAATACACACTCCCAATTGCAGCATCCATGTAATTAATCATTACAGTTCTTTAATTCAGGCTTATCTGCACTATGCCTTTTTAACATGTACCTTATGCATATTTACAAAAAATGGAGCCACTTTTTCATCAATATGATAGCTGTGTAACTGCTGAGAATTTCAATTGAGTCGAATTTAAAAACATTAAATATCGTGGTTCTTTGTTGTAATTCTCTTTGAAAATCAATACTGTGCCGAGGAAAACTCTCTATGGTGTTATGTCACCCACTCAAACTTTGTTATGTGCAGCAGTACTCAATGGTTTTTTTTGTGCACTTCACATAGCTATCATTTTATTGAGATTTATAGTCATAATTTATTATAAGTTTAATTAATTTATTATAAGTTTAATTGCAGTTTAGATTTTCTATTTTCACCAATTCAGTCATTTAAAATTTGACAATTTAAATCTCTTTTATATTTTTGAATAAAAAAATGACAATACGATATATTTTAAATATATTGCATACGATTTCATGATATAAAAATATTCATATGTCATTATTTAAATTACAAAAGTAATTTTTTTTTTTAAAGTTAACAAGTTAAATTTTTAGAGAGTTTTATTGCGATTTTAGAAGTGTATTAATCATTCTAATAATATCTAAATAATCAAATTAAAAAAATATTATCGGTGAAAAATAGTAATTATACCATAGATACTGTTTCTTTTGATATTAAGGTAGAACTTGTCATATTTTAGTCCTATTTTTGTTTGAAAGAGTGAATCGGAGAGTTATTTACGTATTTTGTTCTCCCTCCTAAAAAAATCTAAAATGAAAAATAGGAAAAAAATGAATAAAAATGGAATTTCAGGGTTTGATACTATGCGATCTTGAAAGAGAAAAAACAAAAACAAACAAAACAGGGTTTTATGTGAAGACAGAAAAGATAGTGAAGGGTTTTAGTTTTGACTTTGGTCAATTCCATTGAAATAAAGAAAGATGATGAACATAATAAAAAATGGCGTGCTTCCATTGACGAAGCTCCAATACCAATGGCGTGGAATAGCAAAAGTACGTCTAAAATGGGTAAAAAATCGAAGCTTCGATCACATCATCGACAAAGAAACCGATCTCAAAGCCGCTTCACTTCTCAAAGACGCAATCAAACGTTCCTCCACCGGTTTCCTCACCGCCAAATCATTCTCCGATTGGCAAAAGCTTCTCGGATTAACCGTCCCCGTTCTCCGTTTTATGCGTCGGTATCCAACTCTCTTCCATGAATTCCCTCACCCTCGTTGGAACTCTCTTCCGTGTTTTCGTTTAACCGAAACCGCACAGTTATTAGATTCACAAGAACAAAAGATTTACACTCTTCACGAAAACGACACCGTCGAGAGACTCTCCAAATTACTAATGATGACCAAAACTCGCACCGTTCCTCTTCAGTCTCTTTATCCTCTCAAATTTGACCTAGGTTTTCCCGATTCGTTTGAGAAAACCCTAATTCCTAAATATCCTAATCAATTTCAATTTGTTAAGGCTCCTAATGGTGTTTCCGCTCTTCGCCTTACGAATTGGTGCGAAGAATTCGCGGTTTCGGCTTTGCAGAAGAGTAATCAATGTGAGAGTGATCAGTATAGAGAGTTTAAGAGAGGGAAAACTGCGTTGGTTTTTCCGATGAGGTTTCCGAGGGGTTATGGTGCTCAGAAGAAGGTTAAGGTGTGGATGGAGGAGTTTCAGAAATTGCCTTATATTTCGCCTTATGCTGATTCATCTAAGATTGATCCTAAAAGTGATTTGATGGAGAAGCGCGTTGTTGGAGTTTTACATGAGATTTTGAGTTTAACTTTGCATAAGAAAACTAAGAGGAATTACTTGAGAAGTTTGAGGGAAGAGTTGAATCTTCCACATAAGTTTACTAGGATTTTCACTAGATATCCCGGGATATTTTACCTCTCTTTGAAGTGTAAAACTACTACTGTTACTCTTAGAGAAGGGTATGCAAGGGGAAAATTGGTGGACCCGCATCCTCTTGCTCGCCATAGAGATAAGTTTTACCATGTGATGAAGACGGGGCTTCTTTATCGCGGTGATGGCTCTAACTTGAAACTTGGGGAGGATGCTTTGATGGTTGATTCTGTGGAGAATGATGAAATGGGAGATGAGAATTTTGAGGATGAAGAAGTTGAAACAAGTGATGAATTCTGCGAGGATGAAGTTTCAGACTCAGATGATAGTGAATGAGGTTCTGTTTTCAATGATGTGGAATTGTAATTTGTATTCACTTTGATAGCTGCAACTGGATGATCACTTGGAAGAAATTATTTGATCTCCACCCACCTGGTTAGTTGCAAGCTCTAATCCAAAATAGCAATTACCTTTGAATTTGATGGCTCTCAAATTGTAACCAAACTCTATTGGCTATATTATTTTATTTGTCTTGCTAGGAACGGTGTAACATCATCAAAGTTTGCTATTTATATTTTGATTTTTAATATTATTCTCCAGTGTATGTAGATTTGGGGAGTGTTTCTTATAATTATTATGAACCTTAAAAAATTGTGTTGTGAAGTCATGGAAAAATGTAGTAAAAGTACAGTTTGTGGAGTGAAAATCTAATTCTCTTTTCTGACAATGTAAATAGGTGGGACATATTTGGCTATATATAAAGATTAAGGGAAGCTAGATACTGATTTGCATCTGTTTTGTCTACTTTATATTGAAAAATAAATAATTGAACGTAAATTTCGAACTCTGATATCTGTTGTGTGATGTTATACCGGTTCACATGTGTTGGATGATTGGCTACAGTGTTACTGTGAGCTAATTAGTGTGTTTTCAGTAAATATTCACATTAGTCACACCAACTAGGAATACCCGTATTCTTAAAGTTTGGATGCATGCCAACCAAGAACCAACTATGAAAATTATTCGCTACTACATCACTTGCCTCGCCATTTTCAATAAATGACTGTAATATATGTAATTGTCTTTACTCTTTAGACATGATTCACACTAAGACATTGGCATAATTTGATTCATATATCCGATATCACATTGAGAAAAGGCTTTTGTTGTTGTGGTGGTATGAATGGGTGTCAATTTAAAGAGTAGCCAATTTATTTAATTTGCTCCAATAGTTGTTTAATGTCAGCACAAGTGAATACTTCTTTTTGGCATTTTGTCATGTTCAATTATAAAAGGAGCATAGGTACTACATTTCTGTTATAGATTTCCTGTGTTTTGTTGTTTTCTTTTGAGAAGTAAATCATGTCATATAATGGAGAATGTACTATTCTAATTGTCGAATAGCAACCAGCGCATACAATTATCTGCTACATTCTTATCTGTAAATATATACCAACCCATATAACCATCTGCTACATTCTTTTTTGTAAATATATACCGGGGGGTGGGAGGAAGAAATGGTTAGATCATAAGGTATTGTATAAACAAATCTAATGAAATGAAATTCTGTTTCAGGTTGGCGAGGTATCATGGAAATACGAAGATCAGTCTTCTTTGTGTAGAGTAGCGAATAGAAAGGTTATGTATTGGTGTGAGTGGCATTAATTTATCTTGTTTGAGGTCTGCTTGTTGAAAGTTTTTGTAATTTTATGTTGTGTTTGAGGCAAGTTATAGCAAGCATGGACGACACTACTATAGGTGATCCATGCAAGGCCATCGGTTTAAATAAATTTCCATCCTTAGATTTATCTATTCTTTGCAACCTTATTATATGCCCTTTGTACCAAAATAACATTTCATCTGTCTTCTCTCTTTTTCTCTTCCATTCAGCCTTCACCCTTCTCCCCATCCAGCACACAAGCTTGCAATGCTTATCCTCTGCATTATATAGGTGCAAATAGAGTATTAAGGAGGAGGATTTTGGTTATTTTTTCGCACAAATGATTCCTTTTCCCTCTAGTCATTTCTCAAATTTCCATTTATCTACCAACAATACTGCCACTTTTAGTTTTTAATGATGCAGTTTTTTGTTTGTTGTGTCAAAAAACATTGCTCTGCATCATTGCAAATATACAATGAAAGCAAGCTTTATGGATATGTATAGGTTTGCCAAAGATTTTGGAAGGCTGGCGATGATAAGAGTTTGGGATCAATAATAAGGGTTCTTTTAGGGAGAGATAATATGAAGATAAACCACAATAAAATCTTGCGAACGGGTAATCTTATGGTCAAGATATAAAACAAAAGGTGCCCCTAGACTACCTATGGTTGTGGTCCATGCTATTATTTCTGTGTTGATCGTTCCATTGCGATTTTAATCTTCAATTTTGTTCACATCAGGCCTCAAGGATGCAAAATAAAAAAATAAAATATTAATGAAAGAAATAGTTTATCACTATCGTATTAAAACAAGAGATTATAAAATAAGTATTTGACAAATATTTTGGTAAATTATGAAACTTATATAGTAAAGGTTCTAAAATGACTACATATGAACAAGCTAAACTATGAGGTCTATCTTACCGCCACGGGAATTCATTCATGATCAAACTACATATACTTTTCCTTGATCACAACACCTTGTAGCCTAAATAAATTTATCAAACAATTTCAATAGAAGAAACTTTCAATATTCCTTGAAAAAGCAAACTCTAACCCAATTACTAAATGGCTTGACAATAAAGTTTAAGACTTTTGGAATATAAATCATCTCTAATCATATTTATTATATATCTGCTCTACAATATTGAAATAAATTAGTGCGTGGGTCTGTGCATCACACGAGTAAAATATGTTTTTTTACAACAAAAACATGTTTTCTTTATAATTTTAAGAAATAAATTTTTATCTATTTGAGCAATCAATATTAATATATTATGTAATGTGTCACATATATAATGTAATAGAGTATACCAATGGTTGTTGTCATAATATACAAACTCACAATTGTTTCTAAAGAAAATTCATATAAATAGAGTAAATTTTATCCCATTAAATTGGAACTCCGGTGATTTTAGCGTCCATCACCATCATCTCTAAAAAGATATAATAAGTCCCATTAATTTAACAAACCATGAGAAGATATAGTGTATAGAAAGAAGAAGAAAAAAAATGCAGTCGGTCTTTTGGAAGCATCATGTAAACACACACCTTGAACTAAAATATTGGAATGGTCAAATTTTTAAAATTTTAATGGATAAATAAAAAGTATAATATTGTATTGTATATAAGAATTTTAAGTTGTAAATTTACAAAAATATAGACGATCAAACTCTTAAGGCTTATTATAGAGATGTAGTAAATTAAATTTTAGTTGACATTTTTAATAATTAAAAATTAGATAAAATAAATTTTAGTCCATATACACATATCAATCTAAATATTACACAAAAGATCTACACGTAGCAATTTACACGATGCATGTCATTTGATTAGTTTAATTCATGTAACAAGAAAAGATGTACAGATAGCATGCCATCTTCATATATTAGACTCAAACATACATTTCAACAACGATAATCCAACAACCACAATTCTACTCATAAAAATAATTTTACTCATATTATACACTACCGTTTATAGAACTCAAAATTACACCAACATACACCACATTATCTATATTTATTAGCATATCTATTAATATATGTTGTGTCAAGCAATGACAGATCTTCTCAGGGCAAGGGCCATGGCATCCCTATATTTTTTTTTTAATATTTTTTATTTATAAATAATAATGATAAAGTATTAAAATAATACTCATAAGTTACTAAAATATCCACCAAACTTTTAGGGCCCGTTTGATGCGCAGGATAAAAAGAGACAATATATGATATAAAGCTGTATAACGATAGCATAGTACATGATAAGATAGTGACAAGATAAACATTATCATATCCTGTGTTTGATACACACATGATAACATTTTATTTTGTCATGTATTTGATACACATCTCATCATTATATGATATAATATATATTATATTTAAATAACAAAATTACCATTGTGAACAATTATATATTAGTTTTTTTTTTATTTAAAAAATTAACTTATTATATTTTAAATATTATAAATTAACAAAAAAATTAAATAAGTAATGAAATAATTTTATATTAAAAGTATCTATTGACACTACTAAATAAACAATTTAAATTTTAAAAACAAAATCATGACTAACCAAATAATTATATTTTATTTGTTAGAATGTAAATAAAGATGATATATATTATATGTAAATGACAAGAATACCTTGTAAACAAATTATATTTATTTTAAAATTTCAAAAATTTCATATTTTTATAATTGTGAATACTAATTTAGTAAATTATATAAAAAGACAAAACTACCCTTGTGTAAAATCATAAACATTTTAAAATTAATTATTAATATTTCATTTTTAAGTTTAATATCAAATTCTATTAATTATTTTTCTATTTGATTAGATTTATATATATATATATATATTGTATATTTTTGATTATATTTTATAAATTTTTTTATATTTATATTTTATTATATTTCAATTTATATTTTAAATTATATTTTATAAGGGTAATTGAGTAAACGACTGTTTTTATCCTATCCTGCTGGTTTCTAACCCAGTTCAGGATATAAATTTCAACTAGAGATACATGATAGGATAGAATTCTGGATTAATTTATCATGTTGGTTCATCAAACACTAGATTCAGACATGATATGATAATTTATTCATATGCTGTCTCTTATCATATCCATCAAACAGACATTTAGAGTTAGTTTTGAGAAACTAACATTGCATCTCTCGTCTTTGCCTCTCTCCCCCTCTTCTCTCGGTTCTCTGCTTAGATTACTCTCCCTACCTCTTGGACTCTCCCTCCTAGTCGCAGCGGCTAGCGTCGCTTCTTGGTCTTGATCCTCATATTATCTTAATCTTTTTATATTTTCAGATTCTTATTTTTTTTTCTCTTCTACTTAAGTAATATTTCTCTATAAATAGAGTAAAAACAAATGTCAATGGTTCTTGTCAGTATTAATCTTCTTTTCTTTACCACAATGTAAAAGAGATTATTCAATGGTTCTTAAATCACAACCAAGTCGCTGATATCATATTAGAAATTATGTGATTGAGGACATAAATGAAAAATGAGGTAGACATTTATTAGAGTTTATACTAATAAAATCTAATAAAATTAATACAACAAACTCTATATACAGATAAACTACGATCCAACTATAACACCCTAATTAGCAACCAAACTACTACCTATTAACAAACTATAGCAAACTTTTACATGCTATTGATGTATAATATGGTGATACTATTTGTTGATTGTGAATTGTTTTAGTTAATTTGTTAATTGTTTTAATTAATTTGTGTATTTTTTTAGGAGTGACATAATATTTAAACATAAAAAAATTGATGCATTTTTCAAGAAGAAAGTGTCCGACAAAGATGAAAATTGCAAAGCTTCAATTATGATATTCTAGTTAATATTTGTCGCTCCCCTAATATTTTCTTGTATATTTTCTTGTATGTCTCCTAAGAGCATCTCCAATGGTAGCTAAATACGTTCGTCCGTCAGCATGGAGTTACGTAAAATTGAGTTTTTGGCAAGTTCACCGTTGGAGTTCTGCCAAGCTGTCATCACGAATACGTCAGGAAGGAACGATACTTTCATAATTTGTATAAAATAAACTAAATTTGCATACATCTACGTATAAAATAAACTCATTAAATATGCAAACTGTTTTTTTTTTCTTAATTTATATGAAAAAGTCAAACGAAGCTTATAAAAAGAACAATATGAGTAGATAGAAAATTGACTCATCAATATGATTTATTGGATTGTTCCTCTAGTTCCCACACCAAGTCTCTAAACATAGTTAGAGGGTACACGGGTTGGGTTGGGTCATATTTTGCCAAATCTAATATTTGAACCGATCAATTTTATCTGAGTTGAGTTGAGCTCTCATGATTTTTCTATCAAACCCGAACCAAACCAACCCGATTATAAGCGGGTTGGGTTGGGTTCACGGATAATTAAAAAAAAAATTATTTTAAAAAAATGTAATTAAATTTAAATACTTGCACATCTAAAAAATAATAAAATTATATCGTAACATATCATTTAATACTTAAAATACATTCACAAACACACAAAAACACTTAAATTAATTTAATTAACAACAAATTTTCAAACATAGTCCAACAATTAAATTTTAACTATACATCAATAGTAAAAAAGTAAATAAAAATATATATGTCACGCCAATGGATTGGGTTCGCGGGTTCAAAAAGTTAAATCCGCTATCTGAACAGAACATAATTGAGTTTCAATTGGTTGGTTTGGGTTAGCCCCAACTTAAATGTGTTGGGTCAAAATGCGGGTTGGATTGAATTGGGTGATCGAGTTCGCGGGTTTACCCGTACCCATGAACACCCTTAAGCATAACAGTGTTGTTTCTATTTACAATAAAGTTTAAAGCTAGAAAAACTTCCTCCTTGCTACTTGGTGATGTCAAGGTTGGGATTGTTGTCATGACATTAAAAAGGCTCAAATGCAGCTGGGAAAATGAGAAAAAAAGACAGTGAAAGTGTTTTTTGAGCCTCCACCTAGATAATAAACATCTTGATAAGACCATATTCCAAATGGAATATGGATCTTGTTTCTTTTCCTACAAATAACATATTAAGCATGAAAAAAAGATGGATTGTTGCTCCCTCGATTATTGATACCAGTGCAGCTTAATGGACTCTATTATAACAAAGGATTCTATTATATACTCTTGTTCCAATTTCACCAAATATAGTATCCACCTTATGCAAAGCCAAGCTTTATGGAATCCTCATTGACTTCATTCAATGCAGAAACAAGCTTACCTTATTTCTTTGCAGCTTATGTGCCATAAATATATTCCTCCAATAATGTGCATATCTTTCAATACACATCTGTCAAGCATTTGAGCAAAGTCATTAGCTCATTGTCATTGGTCTTGTTTTATATTGAAGAAAAAAATTATGAAATGTAAGCTATATCGTATACAAAACAAGTGCTAGATTGTTTTGGTAATATCAACATAGAAAAAGCAATGTATCATTGCAGCAAGAGCAAAGAACTAGTAAGTACATCAATTTAGCAAAAAGACAGTAAAACTATTAGAACATTGGGATTCATGACACCATGACCACCAACTTGTAAGTTGTAACTTACAACTCAGCCAAAACAAATACACACATGCAGTCCAAGTCCAACTTCAAAGCATAAGCAATAGTAATATAACTATACCTCCTTTGAATCACTATATCCCCTAATATGTAAGCCTAAAAACACTATTGTTCTATTACAATTAACATCAGTTGCTTAATAATGATCCCCAATTTTTAACACTTGTGCCATTAGTCCAATCACTTCCGCTACTTAAAAGCAACGTCCTCTTCCACTGCAGTAAAATCTTTTATGAAAGTGTGAGGTTTAGTCTGTACCAGCAATAAATGCATTACCTCTTCCACTTCTTTATCTAGATCCCAATTATCTAAACATTCTCTCCAAAATTTGTTACAAAGTTGCATAATTTAGAACACGATTCACATAATCCGAGACAAGCATATCAACACAAGTAGGAGGTTAATCCGAGACAATTCACATTTGCAAAGTCAATTCTTACTATAATGGCAAGATATAGGAATGACAGTGGGTAGGGTTTGGGTAGAGAAATATAGTAACCGTCTCCATACGACCGGTACCCTTGTCAAGTGTTCGTACCCATACCCATATTCATTATCCGCACTTTAACAAAAATAGATTGATAAAATAATCGCTAATGTTGTGATTAAATTTAAAAAAATTTCAAATATCTTAAATCCAAATCATAGAGTATTACAAATCAAAATATTTTCTAACTCAAAACATCCAAAACATATCAAATGATTTCACGTAACATCAAAACATGCGAAATAAAATTTTATAAAGTTGTAAGTCCTTGGATTGTATTCTCTGAAATCTGTAAAAAAAAAAATTGATACCTATATTATAGTAGTTGTTATAAAATTAAGTGTTCAATACTATAATGGGTAGATTAGTGAAATGACTCACAAACAATAACTTACAAAACATAATTTTCTCTATCACTAAAATACCTGGTAGATGCAGTGTTAATACTATAGACCAATTATAAATGACAAATCCCAGAGAAGTCTCTTGAAATTGCATAAAGTAATTGAATCGGTGACTTAGATGAGGAAGAAAATTAAATGTTTGTTTGAGAATTGAAAACGTGGAAAAGTAAAGAGGTGAAAAAAATGAAAACCTCTGTAACAACCCCTGTAACAATTTATGGGTAAAAAAAAAATAACAATTATCAATGTATTTTGTAAAAAAAAACAATTATCGATACAATTTTTTGTTTTAAATTGATAATAGAAGAAACTAAAAATCAAGTATATAATAACAAAACATTAAAACAAATAATATATATATATAAAAGTGTGTTTATTTATTGATTTTTGATAAATAATCGGTTAAATTTTAAAAAATTTGTCTACGAAATAGATTAAACTAATAAATTTGGAAGTGTTAAATTTTAAATATTTGAATGTTCTGTTACAAATTTCATATGTTTTAGATATCAAAATGCTGATGGTGGATAATATAACTATTTCTGATTCACTATGAAATTGAAATTATATTTGTCATTATTGTTCTTTACTTTCCCTTCTTCTCTATTCTATGAATCAAAGAATCTTCTTGTTTCTAATAATTTATACTTTATGAATCAAAGAATCTTCTTGTTTCTAATAATTTATGTGGTTTTCTTTTACAATACTCTTTTATCACAATTTTAGTGTTGCTGCGTGTAATGTCTCTGAAGCGGAGATTTTGAATAATGCTAAAAAATCAAAAGCATATTTTTCATATCATGTCCATTAACCCTCTTTTGACATTGCTAAAAATCAAAAGCATATTTCATTAATATACTGTGATTTGTCTCATGCCCTTTTGGTTCATGCAAGTGAAACATAGTATAATGAAAATATGTCTTGTGATTGTGGATAATGTAACTATTTCTATCTGGTGGATAATGGAACTATATGTGGCTGACTATTCATAATGAAACTATCACATTTTATGAGTTAGAAAATTTAGTTAATTTTAAATTACTTTATGTAATGTTTTAAATATGTGGCTCAATATTTTTGTTGACAACTAAAAAAGATGCGAAAAATTATGAAAGATGAAAGAAAGAAATTTGAGTCTAATATATATATATATATATATATATATATCATGTACATTGGTATGTGTAGAATATCATTTAAATTGGTATGAGTAGAGCATCATGTAAATTGGTATGGGTAGAGCATCATGTAAATTGGCATGGGTAGAACATCATGTAGCTTGATATGTGTATAGGGACTAAAATTTATTTTTCCAATTTTTTAATTATTAAAATTGCACTTTTTTTTTATTAAGGACCCAATTTTTAAGATTATAACCTATTACTTGCATATTTTCGTGATGATTTATTTATATGTTTATTTTTCAGGAGGATCCGAAAATTATGAAATGGAGGATCTAAATTCATTGATTTGCTTAAGATAAAAAAGCGAGTGAGAGAGAAAGTAGCTAGTGAGAGAGATAGCAGATAGAGATGGGAGGGGGAGATAGAGATGCATAAGAGAGTAGAGAGACATATGTTTATTTAAAAAAAATCATGTATTTAAAAAATATTTTTTTAAAAATCAAGTTAAAAATCTTTAAATTATTTAAAACAAAAATCATTTTTATTTAAATTCAAATAAATGCACCAAATAATAATAATAATAATAATAATAATAATAATAATAATAATAATAATAATAATAATAATAATAATAATAATAATAATAATATATAAGTGCGGGTATGAGGCTGAGTGGGTACTATAGTACCAGTACCCACACCCATACCTATTCAATTTTGTGGGTAATTACTCGTCGCCATACCTATACCTATTATTCGAGTTTTTACCCTACCCATTGTAAGTATCTGGATCTAATTTTCATCCCTAGCAAGATATGAGCTAAGGTAATAAAAACAATACAATAAACATTTAGGGTCATCAAAGCATATTTGTGGTCATTAAGACATCTCACCCCTCACAAAAATCACATAATAAAATATATTCATGTTGGAGATTATTAAACTCTCATAATTGATAATTCACGAAAGAAGATTTAATCTCATCTAGGACTAGGGTCATCCAAGTTCCACATATATCTTATGAATAAAAAAGCAATAACAATACCTTTAATGGATCAATTTGAGAAAGATAACCAGAATCTCTTCCAAGCATTTCCATCGATTCTTTGTAAAAAAATCAAGAACGAGAAATAATCTCACAGTCCAATTCAACAACGTTTTAAAAGGAAAGAGAAAGAACCCTTAAAGCAAGCATTTCCATCGATTCTATGTGAAAAAATCAAGAACGATAAATAATCTCACAGTCCAATTCAACAACGTTTTAAAAGGAAAGAGAAAGAACCCTTGAAGAAGAGAGAAAAAGAACCGAAATCTCCGCTAAGCAAGCATTTCCATCGATTCTATGTGAAAAAATCAAGAACGATAAATAATCCCTTGAAGAGGAGAGAAAAAGAACCGAAATCTCCGCTAAGCAAGCATTTCCATCGATTCTATGTGAAAAAATCAAGAACGATAAATAATCTCACAGTCCAATTCAACAACGTTTTAAAAGGAAAGAGAAAGAACCGAAATCTCCGCTATTGATAAATAAGAAGAGGAACAGAACACATATCAGTAAAAATAGAAAACTTAATTGCCCGTTTTCTTTATCACACTAATAATAATTTAGTTAATTGATTTATCATAGTTTCATTGTTAAAAACTAAGTTTTGTAAAAAAATCGTACAAATTAATTCTCTTTATTTTTAAATTAATCAAATTTTATTATTCTTGTTCTCAAAAAAATTATTTATTCCGAAAATTTATTTATCATAATCATTAATACATCAACTTATTCAATATTCCATGTGTGAGCTCATTGTGCATCATTTACATTTGTTCTAAAAAACTAGCAACAGCTCCCACACTAACTATAGAAAAATGAGATATTATGTGTTCAATTAAGAAGGTAAATTTGAGTAAAAAAATTTCTTATTGAATTAAGAAGGCCAAAATTACATTTAAAACAAAAATAATCAAATAATTAGAATTGAACACTAGGGAGATACAATTTTTGTCCTTTTATATTGTTCTAACTAAAGTACCTTATTATGTACTTCTAAAATGAAAGCTCAATTATATTGTAAATATATAAAATACTTTTTGTATTTACAAATAAAACACTATACTAGAAATTATAAAATAGAAAAATAATTATTTATAAATAAATTATAAAGTTTAAACATTATTACAATTACAAATAAAACACTATAATAGAAATTCAATTATATATATATATATATATATATTGAAATAAAATTATAATTAAATGGAGTCAATAAAAATATATAATACAAATAATAAAACTGTTCAATTCTTCTCGTAAAAAAATAAAATAGTTCAATTCAATGCATATTCATTTTTGGAATGGAAGCCAAGTAATTAGCTGTTCTGTACTGTACATGACCTAATTCTTCTTAATAATTTGTGGTATGCATTTTGCATAATAAACAAACAATTAGCTTTTAGCTACAAAGTTGCTAGATAAGCCTTGTGAAGGAAGAATTTAATTTGGTTTTGGGAATTGAGAGAGATCTACTATAAGCAAGAGGCAATGACAAAAATTTCTTAGTTCGTCCTACATAAGCACGTTTTGTCAAATTGTCATAATCGTTCTCTTCAATTGCATCCAATATCTTGCGGTACAATATTAATGATGACCAAACCTGAACAAAATTCACACATAATAAACTTTAATTAATTATGAACTGAATTTAATAATTAATATATACTTTGTAAAGTATTTTTACAATCTCAATTAATCACAACCGTTAGATCATTAGTAATGTTTGATTTTTGTTATCATTGTTTATAAAGTCACTTACATGATTAATTTAACGGTCTGAATAAATGTTAATATTATCGATGCACAGAAAAATAAGGTCTAAAAATGTAGGTACCGGCCAACGGCTAGCCTTGTCAAGATGTGAAGCTCCTTCTTCAGCCGAATTGAAGTAGAATCTTGCCCTTGCAATCTGCTGTTTCATAAACTCTTTCCATCTTTCACTCACCTTTCTTGAGAAAACATCTTTGTCACATAAACCAAACTCACCAAGTTCATCTTCTGGAAGGTACACTCTACCTCTTAATGCACTACACTCAAAACAAAATGTTGACAAATTCTTTAATTAACATCATATATCATGATCAAAATACAAAATAATTAATGAGAAAAGTGAATCAATTAGAAACTTACTCCTCCCCTACATCTCTAAGAATATTTGTGAGTTGATTTCCAATACCAAGATATAATGCTGATTGATATACATTTTGAGCAGGGATTAGAGACTCAGGGGCTATTCCCATTATTGGAACACTCATCAGCCCAACAGTTCCAGCCACATAATAGCAGTAAAGATACAATTCTTCGAAATTTTTGTATCGCGATTTCCTTGTATCCATTCTCATACCTTCTATCATGTCCCTAAAAGGCTGTAATCAAACACATAGTGATACAATTAGTGACATAATTCTTTTTTCTTTTGTAGCTATTTCAATTTTTTCTAGTAGTATTAATATGTGATTAACAAGTTTTTGTTGTTACCTTAATATCCAAGGGAAATTTGGAGATTGTATCAGTAAGAGTAGCATCAAGCATATCATAGGGATGTCCATTGAAAATGTCATCTAATCTATCTTCCCATCTGTCAAGAACAGCAGAGGTCATATAGTCAGCATTAGGACCATCAACAAGCTCATCTGTCCTCCTGCACCAAACTGCATACATAAAAACATATGTTTCAATAAATATAAGATATATAATTCATTTGCAACATTAGTTCTATCTTCTTTAATTTCTTACCATATATAGCCCATATTGCCTTCTGTCTTTCTTCAGTCATAAGCAAAGTTCCTGTTTAAGGAAATTCAAATTGTTATATTTATTTATGAAAGAAATTCAATTCTGATACAAATTTTTCAAAGAATTGCCAATTTAGTTTACCAATCAAGTTTCAAAGAATTAAAAGCAAATATAAATAGTCATCTATAATATTGACATAAAGGATAGCCTTATTTGTAAGGACACACTTTCTCTGGACTTAAATATAAAAAAAAAAGTACATGTATCTAGACCAGATACATTTACCTTTTTACGTATATTTAAGTCCTGACTAGTAAACTTGATTTGTACCTAGATAGAATGTCTTGGCATACTCCGCACATATATTTCTACACATTTCATAGGAGTCATTGAGAAAACTAGGCTCGAACCGCGGCTTGAAACTAGGACAAAGTGTGTCAAAATTGGCTGTCTGACACTGTTTGTCAACAACTTCTTGAACATGTAAATCAGCAATAGAAACTCCTTGTTTTGACAACTGAGGAAACATAGTCATTGTTCTATGTTTTGGAGCCATGGTTAATTCTGATCTTATAACATCATATCTTCTACAACATGGTTTCCTTTTACTATTGATGGTGAAAGGCTTTGCTTCCAGAGAAAATGTCAAACTCATCACACTTTTTTTACTCTGAAAGTTTAACAGATACCAAATAAGTGGCCTAACTCAATAGTACTTTTGGGGTATTGATATAATATTTTGCCCTCTGTAGTGTATTGTATCAGGATTAGATTATATTGGATTAGATATATGGTTATATACTACATAGAAAGGTGAAATGACCAATGGTTGATCATTTGATTCATTTCAATATAGATATTTATCCTAGCATAACAAATTGGGGGTATATATAAAATGTTTTCACATTGATGATGCTTACTTATAACATTTGTTTTTGACAGCTAACAATTAAACAATGGGATTTCTCTAAAAGATTCTATCAAAATTCTAACTTGGCATGAGTTATTTATTAATTCTTCATTGTGAAGTTTCTAAAAAATTATTATAATAATAGATTTAATGAAATTTATATATCTAATTGGAATAACTAACTCATAATTAGAGTAATTAATTTACCTCTCTAATAGATTATGTCCTATGATTATTTAATTTTGTCACAAAAATTTAGGTGAACACTTTTATACCCTAAAACTTATGTAATATTATCACATGACCCTAAAAATTCACCATGTACTAAAAGATCCAAAAACAAAAAAATCAATATTTATTTTTTATTTTTTTATATTATTAATGTTATTTTCAATTTAAATAAAGAATCGTTGTTTTTGAATTCTCAATATTTTTTTTAATTAAAAATTCAAAGTTTAAGATGCTTGTTTTTGTCTTTTAGAAGGCCACCTAATATAATTTTGTGTCTTGTTGTTGAGTTCCTTGCAAAGAATCATAGTTATTTTGATGCCTTTTTTCCTACGTAATGTAATGTCCTTCGATTAAACCATGGTTCGGTGGGGCCCACAATCCATGCCTCGTCCTTTATTGGTTGTCTTTTAGTTCAATTCCGGCCCTCAATGCCTATTCGTCTGAGTGGCATGCCAGTAATTATTCATACACATGTTGTACACCATTTTAGTTTTATGTGTCGATCACTGAGTTAATGTTCACTCCTTAAAAGTATAAATCGTTTGGACTATGATCTAATATTATATATTAATATTATCAATACAATACATTTTACTCTAATATCAAAAATAAATCACTACTTGGTCACGCTATTTTATTTTCTAAAATTATTTAAAAATTATTTATACGACCGGTAGCTAACGACTTTAAACTCTCTTCTTCTTTATTTATGAGAAAAGTGTGATTTATGATTTTTTTTAACCCAAAATTATCTCTTGGTTCAAAATCGATTCTATTTTTGAAACATAGTAAAAATGAGTTATGCAAATCTATGCTGTCCAAAAATTATGCAAATTGAACATACAAATAATGAATTCCGATTTTGTAAGATTAATAAATCCCGAGATGCAAAATAGGTCTAGAAATTTATATGATAAATTCATAAGTTAAATGGTTTTGATTGATATCTATGATATATAGATACAAGTACGGTATCGATATCAAATGTAAATATAGATATTGAATACAATATTTAGAAGGGTACGTTAATAAAAAAACATGAGATTTCTTTATATAATATTATTAAAAGAATTAAATTATTTAATTCACGATGCAAAATGATAATAAAAATTTAAAAATTAAAAACTTTTGTTCAATCACAATAAATAAACTCAAATATATAAAGTATATTATATTAATAAATAAATAAATCACCAATTTCACTCACAATAGAATTAATTAAAAAAAAGAGAGCATACAAATATAATGAGTATCAAATAAATACTCGGTAAAAGTATTT
>JBBPBQ010000001.1:52030562-52069687 GCA_037974755.1 Cicer yamashitae | reverse complement strand
TTTTTATAAAAATACTTATTTGTTGGAAAAAGTTGTACGAGAGTTTCAATTTTTTGATATTTGAAATATTTATAGGATTTAATTGATATATATACGGAAAGAATTTTTTGATATTTGAAATACTTATAGGATTTAATTCATATATATATTGAAAGAGTTTTTATACTATCTATTATTCTCAACTATTATATTATTAAAAATGTTTGATTTTTATTATAACTACCTATAAAATTATATCTATAAATAATTATGATGTATTATTTTTTATGACAATAAATAACAATTACACTCATAATCATATATTTCAAATATTTCCCTTATAAAAGATCCAATACAAAAATATGTATGAGAGTTTCACTTATAACATTAAATAACACTCACTCTTTGATTCTGAGTACCGATCAAATCTTTAACAGAATGAAGAAAAATAATATATTTGTAAACTAATGTTAAAAATATATTTTGGTATTTTAAGTAAATATGAAGGGGTGCGAGGGCCATATGTAGGGGTGCCTAATTGATTTCTCATGAAATTATAATTAACTTTTCCGCCTAGAGTCATATATATGCTTTCACCTTTGTTATACTAAATTAGAAGTCAGACTTTGATGGGCCTTTGACCCTCTATTATACAAAAAAAAAAAAAAGCACTCAGACTTTGAAATTGGGTACGAGTTTGAAAAAAAAAGCTGAGCAATAAAAGAAAAAAAAAAGAACTTTTTCTCAGATTCTTCAATATTTTATAGATTGATTGAAGGTGTATTTTAATTAAAAAATGCATCTTTTGATCGATTCAAAAATATATTTTGAAAACTTTTAAAACATAAAAAAGAACGGCTCAACATAATATAAGAGACCCTAAAGTAAATCACATGTGATATAGATCTTATATTCTTTAAGATGATACATTAAAAATTGATACTACTTTTATGAAAAGAGTGATACTATATCACTAGTATAGCAAATAAAATATTTTGGTGGAGGCGTAAAGCAAGAATTTTAGGAGTCTCCCCTTTAGATTGGTACCTTAGTGGTATTTTTAAATAAAAAAACCCTTAGTGGTATTCAATATAAATAAACTTAACTATTTTGATTATATAATGATAAAATTATTTACTTTTTTAACTTAAAAATTTCAATATTTGTCAATGATAAATATATATATATATATATCATCTTATTTATATATTGATCAACATTCATTTTTGTAATCAATGTAAAACTTCTAACTTACACTTGACATTAACACTTAATAGATCTAATCAATCTATATATGTATTAAAATAGACTCCTACACTCCAAAATATTGTGCCACCTCGTTCAAATATTGCCACATAAAAAAAATGACATATTTAACAAGCACTCTTCCTCTTTCTTATGCTAATTTATTTTTAGCACAAATTTTATTACATTTTTTTCATATAATATTTTGTAGAACTATTTATGTGCCATAAGTTACAAATTACAATACAATAAATATCAATTATTCGACACTCAATTCTCTTCCATTATTATTGATAACTGTTATTCCTCCATGAATATCTTCAAATTGAATATTACACAGTATCATTACTGAAGAAAAAAAATAATATCTACAAAATCTATCACATGTCACTTATGACATAACTAAAATTAATATTTAAATCAAATAGAGAGATATAATTTAGAATTAGGCCAACAATTTGTTTTTCTATTTTTTCTTATTATATTATTACTGATACAGACTTAGAGAAAAATTTATATATTTTCTGAAATATTGATATTGTTATGTATAGTTATATACTAAAATATATTTTTAACTTTTTTCAAGTAGTAATTTTTTTTTTTGTACAAAATAGTAAATTGTTTAATTACTAGAAAAAATTTATCTCAAACAAATAAATTATTTTATATATATATATATATATATATATATATATATATATATATATATATATATATATTAAAATAGACTCCTACAATCCGAAATATTGTGTCATCTAACAAGCACTCTTCCTCTTTCTTATTGCAATTTAAGGACAAAATCGTAAAATCTTAGTATTTTGATAAAATAATACGTTGAAGTGTATAAAAAATAGAAATCGTGAAATCTGGTGTAAACCAAATTAAATAAGTAAATATTGATACACAATATTTTAATAAATGTTAGCAATATAGTTGATAAAATGTTCAAATACTTTTAACTATTTATTTAGACATTAAAAATAGTCAATATACAACTTTTGTATTTTTTTTAATTATTGTGTCGTCAAATATATTTACCATAACAAATAACAATTAGTCAATCTAATAAAAAAATTTGTGTTTTGTTTCTGTTATTAGTTATCAATGCATATATTACCGTGAGCATTATTTCAAAAAAAATTTAATATGTGTAGGAAATAATGTTAAAATTTTAAAAATTCCTACATAACTTATATACTTTAATAAAAATAGAATTTACGATTATCAATTATATAATTTATCTTTTAAATCATGGTTAATATTTTATGTCCATAGACCATCAAATGTCAACCAAATGGTACAAATTTGATATTGTAAACAGAGTTCAAATCTAACTTGAAATAGTTGTAATTAGACAATCACATTTTTCTCTCCATCTCTTGATTAAATTTAGGGTCATCCAAACATGTTATATCAATTTCATATGAATAAAAATCATATTGCAAGCCACAAGAAATTTAGGGTCAAGATTCCATCTCATAATTAAAAAATTTCAATTTTTATCAACTTTCTTAGACATGAATAATCAAGAATCGTCAAAATTATACATTCTTGATAATCAATAATATTACATTAATGTTGAACAAAAAACTACCCCCAAAACATTCATGTCGAACATGGTTTGGAAGATGGATAATGTTTGCGCAACAGAAGAAAAGAATTGATAGATCAATAATCCAAAGGAGAGTGTATTGAAAATGAAAAGAGAGAGAGATGAACGGGTGAATAAAGATATCAAATTCAGAAGAGATGCACTGCAAAACTTGAGAGGATGGCAATTAACGATTCAATCAAGAAGCTTTGTACCTACATCTCTCTCTCTCTCTCTCTCTCTCTCTTTCGAATCAAGGCAAATTCCATGGATAACATAAACTTGTATCTGAATAACAAAGCTTGCGACTCTGTGGTCGTCTTTTTCGACACCAATTTAAATCAGATTTATAGGGTTTAAAAATTCAAGATTCATGGAGCTGAATATTCAAGAACTGTCACAAACGATTTTCTGCGATCACAAGATTTTATGAGTTGTTGTGTTGTGTTTTTTGTTCTGCAGAATTGATCCCTTCATATAGCATGAATTAGGGTTTTAATATTGTTCCAAACAAATTTTGAGTATATCTTCCTTGTGCGAGGCCAACAGAGAACTTAAAAAACAAACTTTTATAGATATGGTTTGCGAATATGATCGTTGAACAAGAATGTCCAAATAATGCTTCAAAATAATTTACCTTGATTCTTCTGTTATATGTATGTTTAAGAGCATCAGGAACTTATCAGAATATGTTCTTGGATCTTCAGAATCACGTAACAACTCAATCACCATCAGAGCGTTAACTTTCCATCAAAGTCGTTGACTTTCTTCATCATAACATAACTTGATCATCGGAGTTAGATGTTGTGTTGCTTGGTTCAAGTAGTTAGAGGAAGAACTGCATGACTTAGAATTAGTGGCATGAGCAGCGTCACGTTGTTGCATCTTCAGAGCATGTTGCTTATCATATGCAGTTGTTGAGGCAAAATCTCAAATCAAGTGTTTTGAGGATAAACAAATAGTTAATTAATCATTAATCATGATTTTGATTATGTTGTTATTTAACTTGTGTCTTTGAGTTATTTATTCAAATATATTCATACAAAAATAAATGATCTTACTATGAAAGAAATCAAAAACATTATACCTTCCTTGTCAAAATATTGATTAGAAGAACATTCTGGTTATTCCCTATTAAAGAAATAGTTAAGACAAATCGTTATCTGCAGTACAAACCTTGTGTTAAAGAGTATCAAGATTTCTCAAATCAATAATCAAGCCCAAAACTCGAGCTGAAGGCCCAAATGAGCAAAACAGCCTCTAGGTCGATGACGAGATTGATCTCTAGATTAATGAACTGTGAGCCAAGACAGCAAGAACATGAGTACATTGTTGATGCATCCTTTTGCAAAAAAGTTTTGCATGCTTCGGAGTCAAAAGATTGACATTTCACAACTCATTCAATCATTTATCTACGTTCTCCATAAAACTCAAAAGCAAGAGCATTCTGGTTTCATAAAAGAACATTATGGACCAAATAGCACATGTGTTTAATAGACTTCAATCTGAACAAACAACTTGCAGACGTTCAGTAACGGCTATATTTAGCCTCTTCAATTCTCTCTGCATCTATAAAAGGAATACCAAAGAGAAGACAAAATGGAGAGTTTTAAAGGCTGCCATTCCATACTTAAACATTCATACTCAAGAAACAAAGCTTTTCTCTTAAGCAAAACTTCAGCCCCCTCTCTCTCTCTCTCTCTCTCTCTCTCTCATTATATTCAAATATCACTTTATTGAGTTCTTGCTGATAATCAATCTCAAACAAGTGTTGAGTAGATTTTGATCCTTAATTATTTTATCATACACATCATTTATAAGTCAAGTCTATCTCTTAAGATAGTTTAAATATTTTGTAAAAATTCTTTCTAGACTGAAAGGTAACTGTAAAAGTCGTTTCAAAATTGAAAGGTGAATTATGAAACTGATCAAGAGTGATCAAGAAAGATAGTGCGAAAACAAAAACGTTTTAGTGCCAAGCACATTAGTAAAAATTTCATAGATTATGAGGACTGCACGTAGCCCACCTTAGGTGAATCAGGATACGTCATTATTTATTTTTCATTCATTGGTCACATGTCACCTAAAAATTAATCTATCTCTACTCACCTAGAAAGTTTTCAGGCTTTCTGTTTGAAATCAAGATTGATCTTGAGTTAATTTAAATTAAGTTTAGGAATTAATTTTTTTTAAATGAATCACAATTCAAACCTTCATTCCTTGTGATTGATATTACTACTTTAGTAGCATCTTAGAGCAAGTTGCAGTGTTCAGAGCGAGCGAAACTTGAGCTTCAGAGGCAACTCAAATAGAAGCTTCAGAGTTACTGAAGTTAATGCTTTATAGACATGTTTTAGTCTTCAGAGGCATACGCGCAGAAGTTTCAAAGGCACATTCAACAAACGCTTTAGAGGCAGATGCGTGCACACAACAACATGTGTAATAACCAGAGTTTGAACGTTGCGTTGACTTCTTTTAACTTCACTTAATTCTGATGTTTTCGCTTCCTTTAATATCTTCGTTTCCTCTTAAGTCTTCGTTTCCTCTGACATCTTCACTTCCTCTTAAATCATTTCCTCTGACATCTTCACTTCCTCTTAAATCATTTCCTTTGTTTCCTAGTTCTATTTACTGCACACTCAATGAAATTATTAGTGTAATAAATTGTTTTTACAAAGTACATTTTTATCATCAAAACATGAAAAAATTATTTCTAGAACCAACTTGATTCCAACAATTGAAGGTGTTGTGTTTTAATTTTTATTAATTAATATAAAAAATATCAAGAAAAAATGGGTCGGGCAATTGGCCCACATAGCCCATAATGGACGGGCTACTCTTGATAAAACATGACACCTTACAAAGTGGGTCAGCCGAATTAGCCCATTCATGTGTACGTCTCTTTGGGTCAAAATAGGTTGGGTTGGACTGACCCATTTGCCAGTTTTACTCACACATTTTTATTTTTGACACTTGATTTTTTTTTTTTATAGTCTTTACAAATACAAATTTATTTTAGAAGTTGTGCCTATAATATAAAAAATATTCATGAATTACACAAACCAAATATGAGTGACATAAAAGACTAAAATAAATATTACATGAATTACACAAACCAATTTTAATACGAACATATTCATCAAAGATTAGGAAACAAAAACATAAACAAAGTGAGATGTGTTTGTATGGATAAAAAGCCACAAAAAAAAGAGATTAAAAGCAAAACAAATTGTATATTTAAACCACAAGTTTATAATAACTTTTATTTATATAAAATATAATTAAAATTTGTATAAATGCATATATAAAAAACAGAGAAACAATTTTTTAATATTTATTAAAGGTGAGCAACGTAACAATGTGGTGTAATTTATTCTTTTGGGTGACCATATCTTATACCTCAATGATAGAAGAGGAACCACCCCTTTATAAGTGCTTTAATTTATTTGGTACAAAAATAAAAGGAACAAAAAAAAGATAAAAAAAAAAGTAAAAGAAAATAAAGATGATAGAAAGTGAGATATTTTTTTGTTAATAAATGTAAAATTTTATTTCTCTAGTTTGGTTGAAAAGAAAATGAGAAGAAGTGATTATAAAATGATACAAGAACTATAAGTATAAACTAAATAGGATAGATGATTTATTTGATTTGGTTGATAAAAATTTAATTTATATGAAAAAAAGTAAAAATCAAATGGAAAGATGGTCTTTAATTAATGATATACACATACACCTATGTAATTTATTATTGTCAAAACATATTGTATATGGTCTGGATCTATTAAAAAAACACACTGCATGGTCAAGATTCAAAAAAGCAAAGTATATGTAATCAAATCAAAGAAATAAAAAACTATCCATCATGTCTGATTCACTCATGTGGTCGCCATGCATATATTCTTATTTAAGTGAAGTGATGATGATGCATATGATATGCTTGAAATAATTTTTTCATGTGTTGTGAAAACCTCTCAAACAGCAAAAGGTTTCAGTTCCTCCTACTAATAATCATCTCACAAATTTCAAAAAACCATAACCTCACTCAACTTGGTATGTTCTTCTGCTGAAGGCCAACACAAGGGCCAAACAGCATAAATTAGAGTTTTAGGCTTCAAAATTTTGGATTAAAAAATAATTAAAAAAAATTCAATTTAGTTATAAAAATATAATATTATAAATTAATTAGAGAAATTCACATAACTTAGTCAAGATAAGGGCTGCATATTCGTTCTAAGCTAGGTTCGAACGTGAATGCAGCAAAACTTGATTTCTTTTTATAAGCATTATGTTATTTTTTATTTATTTAAAAAAGTCTCCTTATAATATTTGTTTTAGACATCTAACCAACCATGTTGGGCCAAATCTGATCTTTAAGATAGTAATACAGCATCCACTGCTTGCCAATATCATTTTCCTAAAGTCACAAAGAAATCAAGTTTATGATATATTGTTTTATCTCTTTTTTTCTAAACGTTGTAATTTAATAAGCAAACAAGCATGAAAGCTCAAAATCAAAGAACCACTTTCTCACCGCATGTTGTAGAGTTAAGAACGGTCCCCCAAGCCATCAAAGCACTTGGCACAGCTCAACAGAGAAAGGAGATAAATCTAACATAGCACATTTTTTCAGTAACGAAAACATCCTGTCATAATGAAAATGAACAAAAACTGGACCATATTATATCAGTTGTATATAAAAAAATTGAACAGATCCATATTATGGAATTTCTAACAAAATTATCACCACCTCATTACCCCAACACCAAACAAACTCATACAAAAGGAAATAGATTTGCTTCACCCTGTACAACACCAAATACGTAGCAAATAGATGTTACCTTTGATTCAAATAAATAAATAATAGATTTATTACCTCTCACACAATCAAGAACACAAATCATTTGTAACAAGAATAGAAACAATTTTTTGAGGTGTATTTCATTTAAAAAGATATAATATCAGTTGAGGACTATTAGAGTTAACATCAAACAGCTATATGTGAGGATTACCAGCATCCAGGTTTATCTCCCAAGTATATCGTTCCTTAACGACCATATATATCCCCCAAGTATTAGCTGTCCAAATCAATAACCTGACTCAAGCTCAAAACCCCTCAAAATTGTTTTAAAACTCCAAAGATTACTCCAACTGCCTTTACCCACTAGGATAGTGTCGTGGGCAAATTGCATAATGCTAAAATGGATATCATTTGAGACTTGAAATCTAGAGAACCTTCTCATTTCAACCGCTTTGTTCACCAAGGTTGTGAGCCTTTCAACAACAATAAGATAAAGGAATGGTGACAGAGGATCGCCTTGTTGCAACCTTTCCCTACTTGAAAGTCAGAAGTAGGACTCCATTCACCAAAATCAACATCAAACTATGAAAAATGCATGCTCACATCCATTTGATCCAAATAGATGAAAAACCGATTCTTCCAAGAAAATACTCTAAGAAACCCCAACTCACCGTATCGTAAGCCTTCTCGAAATCGACTTTTAGTAATAAACAAGCCATCCACATTCAGTCTGTCATGAATACCTTCAGTGAACATTGAATGAAAATGTTCTCTGATCACTTGTTTAACATCATTCAGCCCCATAATCCACCGATTATTACAGTAAAAGGTTTCAATCTGATTCCTTCTTCTACATCTCTTCATAGTAGCATGAAAAAATCTCGTATTTGTGTCCAAAACCGCATTACTGCAAGAAAATCTCGATTTCTTGTCACTGTAACATGCATCCAGGTTTATCTCCAGCTTTACTTGCTATACAAATTAGATTTTTAAAAATTAGTACCCCAATATAGAAACTAAAATCACCAGTAGTCATTCTCAATGATAAATTAGTAGCAATCACCATTTAACAGAAGACATGCATAGAATCACAGAAACAACTAAGCTACAATTTAGTAGCAAATAATCTTAACTTCAAAACAAACACACAGATAAAACATTCAACAGAAGAGCAAATCAGTTACAACTTTTATTGAAACTTAAAAATAAGGTATTAGAGAGTTTATGCAAGCAAACTTTTCTCCATAAAGCATGTGTCTAATTATCTTGTATTTCAAAATACTAGTTATAGATTTGTGATCAGGAACTAAAAAATGTAACAAAGCCCTTAGTAGAGGAGGGTTGTTACTCGTGCACTCTAACCAGTGTGCTGTTTTTACATTGGCTTGAGTTTTTAGCTTTAGCACAGACAGGACACTTGTGCCCTCAGGCTGAGTAGGCATCAAAAAAACCATTGGTATCGTCAATTTAGGCACAGTCTATCTCCTTAAAATATGCGTGGAAATTATGAAGCAACTGCTTATACATACAACTTGGTGTTGCTTGTTTCTAGAGCTAAGATAATAACTGGATTGGGACAAGCCAATAATCACTTGTGAATCAAAGGATTTTCGGTGCTGCTCTAGAAAATTGGCTTTCAAATGGTAAACAAGGTTTGAGAAATTTCCAACCCAAATTCTTAGATCCTACATTTTTATCAACTCCGAAAAGACCATGGGCTACACCATTCCTAGACCTCCTAATGATGCTCACTGTGGTGTTTTCCATCTGAAGCAGGGTCTCTTTACAGTCAACTATAATGGGGTCAATTAAAGCAATCTTGCAATGTTCATAGAGACACTTAACAAACAACTAAGCATCAGTTTCAATAACTAACTTGCCAAAGTTTTGCTCCTTTGCCCAAAGATGGCACCACTCTGGTGAACCCGTAATTTGTATGAAGAAAATCGATATTATTCAATGAAAAGATGAGACAATGGCTTACAAACGGCTAACAAACAACAAAGAAAACTACTGGAGTCAACAACTCCTACCCAAGAGATAAACTCTCCTAACCAATTTTGCTAACAATTTCCTAAATGCCCCCAGTATTATATTATCCCTCTATATAACAAACTTTCCTCCTTGTAACTAACTCTCCCCCTTTCTCTAACTTCCCTTTTGGGAATCCCTCTACATAACAAACTTTCCTCCTTGTAACTAACTCACTCTCCCCCTTTAACTTCCCTTTTGGGTGACTTTAAGTGAGCCTTGGACAACTGGGTCTAGAAATGCATATAAGGTATATATCAATACCATCCCTTAAAATTCTGTTTTGTCCTCAATACAAGAAAGAGGAATCTACACTTTAATAGCTGCTGCCACTTTCCAACCCTCCAAGAAAAAATGAAGGGTTTGTTGCTACTTCATAAAATTTGGTTCCTCCTACACAACTTCTTCCTCTTGCGAACCTTCCAATCCAAGGGATTAGCTATACAATCATTATTATGCTCATACACTTGCTTGCTCTGCAGGCAAGTACTACTTCATTGGCCTTCACCATGAATGGATCTTCTTGTTGCTGCATACTCAATTATGCAATTTAAAAATGTATTTTGAAAAACATTTACATTATTTACCGTTGATGTGTGACTCTTGTCATGTAAGCCAAAACCAAACTTCAATTTGAACCCAAGAGTTTTAATTTCAGTGGCCTGTCCCTTTGCAAAACCAAAGACGTCGTTCGTTTTCTGCAACCTCGATAGATTAATTACCAGGAAATTGGCCAATGTTTTGACAAGACGATTAATGGCAGCAACGATGTTTACCTGGGAAATAGCCTCCCTAGCTACTAGTGTAGCCTTAGCCCCAGCCACTTGTAAATCATCAGAGAAAATGAAACATTAGTTCCCATAACAACCGAGAAATCAAGGAGCAAAGCACCATTGCCATGCAAGCACCATGAAGCTTAAAAATCTCAAATTCTCATGAGCATTATAATGTTCCATAAATTATCGAGTAACAGATGCGTTCAAACATTACACTTGAGAAAAATGTTAAACCATTATTATGCTTCTTTTTAATCCAAGGAAAAACCATCACTGCTAACAGCATCAAGAATATAAAAAGGGGAAATTTTGGTGCCTAGCTTTAGTAGTTTTGGTATTAGTAAATAGTAATTTAGCAGAAGAGCTAAATTTTTATGGCAATGTGC
This sequence comes from Cicer yamashitae, assembly GCA_037974755.1. Lineage (NCBI taxonomy): Eukaryota > Viridiplantae > Streptophyta > Magnoliopsida > Fabales > Fabaceae > Cicer > Cicer yamashitae. Next base: position 52,058,881 of record JBBPBQ010000001.1, on the reverse strand, counting down.
AGTGTAAGCTATTAGTAAATAGTAATTTGTATGTTTGCTCACGAAAGACTTGAGATTCGGCAATTGCTTCTATTTGGTGCAGAAAGCAGATGGTTTTCTTAAGGGGTCCCTTCCAGACATACAGAGCAATTTGGTGGCTTTGTTCAATTGGTGTTTGTTTCTTCTTGCTTTGCTGCTTTATTTTTCCATTATTTTTCTTTTTGGATAATAGATTATCCTCCAAGTTCTTTGTAATTTTCTTTTACTCATCTCGATAAATTTTCTTGTTAAAAAAATCATAAATATTTTTTCAGAAATAGATAACAACATACCAATATGGAGCCATCACTTCCCAATCGACCAGAAGATACCATAGACTGTCTACACGTTAAAGAATCAGCATCTGCCTCTAGTTCACTTAGTCCTGTAGTTTTGTAATCACTATCACTAGAGCTGGCACTTAAGCTACTAATACTGCTACTGTTGCTACTACTAACATAACTATTTTGTGTGCGGGATCCATTGATTTCTGTCCAAGGATCTTCAGTAGATTCCACATTACCAGCACTGCAGAAGGAAGAAAAGTTTAAGTGTCCAAGGTATGAAAATTTAGGCTTTAACCAAAACCAGAGAAAATTGAGCATATTTATGAGTTTGAAAAATTAACCAAAAAATATGGGATAATATTTGCCAAGGGGAATATAAGTGAGAGAAAAATTTATCAATAAACCATTGCTACATACATGTAAGAATTGTAAAGTGATAGAAAGTGAGAATAGAAAGAAAATAACTGAGAGAGCAATTTATGCACTAACACAGAAAATTCTAGATATAAGAAACATGGGGACAAAATGCAACAAGGCTTCCCAGTCTCTCTGTATGCCCATAAATAGTAACTCTCATGAAACAGTCATGAACAGAAGACATAAGAGAAGCCACACACTAGGGACATTCACATCCAAACCGATCCAAAAAGAAAAATCGACCTAAAAAAACCGAAAACCGCATAAAACAAAATACTTTTGAATATTTTTGGATGTTCTTTTGTGAAAACCGCACGGATCGGATCGGATTTCGTATTTCTTTTTCAAAACCGAACCAAACTGCAATCATAAATCTTAATACTTATTTATTTTTTCATAAATATGATATATTGCATTTATATATTATTTGTTGATTTTTAATTTTTTTTTCCTAATAATACTTATTAGTTTAATTTAATCTATTTATTGGCTATTTCAAATATAGTGGATCATTGATATTCCGTAATGTTAAATTTTGCATCAAACCTACTATTTTACCGTGTATTTATAATATTAATATTAATATTAATAAGTTTTTTTTACAATTGTAATTTGAATATCCAAAAACCACTAAATTAAACCACTCAAAATTGGATCAGATCTGATTTTTTTAAACTTGTCATCCAAACCGAACCACATATAAATTTTATCTTTGGATCGGATGGGTTTTTGCCTCATAACCGATAAAACCGCACCACAAATACCCCTACCACACACATAAACAGCTCACAATTAAACTCAATAATCAAAGATGTAAGAATGCAAGGAAAAAAATACAAAGATAGAGCGCAACAAACCAGTGAATAAAGGATGAAGAACCAGTCAGCGATGGACCCATCCAATTCTGCAGCCAAAATCTGTATGTTCACATTAATAGAGTATGAATCAGAGCTCTTTTAGCTAATTGAAGTGCACCGGTCAATATAGTGGGACATTCACATTGCATGTTAGGTATTTAACTTAGTTGCTTTATTTTTCCATTTTCTTTAAGGACAACCCCTTATTCTCCAATTACAATGTTAATTTTTGTGTCTTAAAGACTGCTAAAAAAACATTATCTTACATCAACAAAGAAGCAAACAGGAAAACAAGCTTGATCAGATTGTCTTAAAAGCCACATCCAGCTCTTAATTGAAGAAAGGGGAAAATTAAGACATGTGGAAAACAATACCTTCTCAAAGAAGACCTGGCTAATGATGTTTGAAAAACTGGTACAAGCACTGCCTCAGCTGGATAGAGAAATGTTTTCTCATTAACTAGCAAATGATCTGGTGATCCTTTGTGATCACTTTGTCCCATGACAGGAGATTTAGGTAAATTCCTAACAATATTTCTGTTTGTCTGCAATGCCTTGTCAGTTCCAGATCTAGGGAAGCCAAGGCTTACTTCAACAAAACAGTTCTGCCCCCTCAGCTGGCAACCAACACCCTGGGAAACATGATATGGGAGACCTATAATTCCATTTCCATATTCATCAGATGTTTGTTTATGAAGGAACAAACCAACAAAGTCTTCAATTAGCCAATCCTCCATTCCTCCTCCTCCTGAAGAGCTGCACCAATTTATTACATTTCATATCATTTAGGCTCAAAAGTCAAATGTGCATCCAAGGTTATCACAGCATAAACCATCATCTTAATTTATCAAATTTAGATTATCTAGACTTAAATATCATATTTTGCATCCAATGTCATTGAGGAGCAACACCATTCATTCTAATTTATCAAATTTAGGACACTCTAAACTCAAATATCAAATTTTGCATCCAACGTTATCAAGACAATTTATAATGATTCCAATTTATTGAATTTAAGACCATCTAAACTCAAATCAATTTTGTATCCGGTCATTGAGGCACAACATTGTCATTATAATTTATCGAATTTGGAACCATCTAGGCTCAAATATAAATGTTATCAAAACGCAACCCCATCATTCCAATTTATCGAATTTAGGACCGTCTATGCTCTAATATGAAAGTTTGCTTCCAAATTATTGAGGCAGTGTACATCACCCCAATTTATCGAATTTAAGATCATCAAGAATTCAATTATCAAATTTTGCATCCAAGGCACATTACCATCATCTCAATATCAAATTTCACATCTAAGGTGATCGAAACACAATACCATCATCCCGATTTATCAAATTTAGGGCAGTCTATGAGTCTCAAATATCAAATTTAACATTCTAAGGCATCGAGGCACAATATTGTCATCCCAATTCATCAAATTTAGGATCACCTAAGCTCAAATGTCAAATTTGACGTCCAAAATCATTAAGGCACAATACTCTCATCCAAGGCAAGCTTGCTATTACCATTCCATTCAGGGTCGTCGTGACATACATGTCATTTCAAGTTATGAATAAATAATATTCAAACTGAAGTTATATAGCCCATCAATTTACATCCATACTATCCAAATTTCATATGATATGACTAAATGGTTCATATTGCAAGCCAAGTTTTTGGTCAAGAATCATTTGTGTGATTAATTTAAGGGTCATCCAAGCATACAATCCCAATTTCATAAGAATAAAAATATTCATATTGCAACCAAACTTTGAGTCGAGAATTCATCTCGTGATAAAATGTAGGGTCATCCAAGCATGTATCCAATTTCATATGAATACAAAATTCATATTGCAAACCACATTTTGGAATCAAGAATCCATCTTGTGATTAAATGTAGGGTCATCCAAACATATTATCCCAAATTCATATTGCAAGCCACATTTTGGGTCAAGTGTCTATCTCGTGATTAAATTTAGAGTCATCAAAGCATACATCTCAATTTCATTGCAATATGAAATTCATATTGCAAGCCACATTATTGGGTCAAGAATCCATCCCGTAATTAAATTTAGGGTCATCCAAGCATATTATCCCAATTTCATATGAATATAAAATTCATATTACAAGCCACATTTTTGAGATAAAAAATTTATCTCGTGATTAAATTTAGAGTCATCAAAGCATACATCTCAATTTTATAGCAATACGAAATTCATATTGCAAGCCACATTATTGGGTCAAGAATCCATCTCGTTATTAAATTTAGGGTCATCCAAGCATATTATCCCAATTTCATATGAATATAAAATTCATATTACAAGCCACATTTTTTAGGTCAAGAATTTATCTCGTGATTAAATTTAGGGCCTACTATTTGAATTTCATATGAATAAAAATTCATATCGCAAGCCACATCTTTGGGTCAAGAATTCATCTTGTGATTAACTTTAGGGTCATCCAAACATACTATCGCGATTTCATATGAATAAAAATTCATATTGAAGCCACATTCTTTGGTTAAGAATCCAACTTATTATTAAATTTAGAGTCATCTATGCATTTTATCTCAAATTCATATTGCAAGCCAAATTTTGAGTCAAGAATCAATCTCATGATTAAAACTAGGCAATCACATTTTTTTGTCAAGAGTCCATCTCTTAATTAAATTTAGAGTCATCCAAGCATACTATATCAAATTCATTTGAATAAAAATTCATATTGCAAGCCACAAGAAATTTAGAGTAAAGAACCAATCTCATAATTAAAATTTAGGCTATCCAGTCATAGCAACTGACTTGTCTTAAGGGTGCATATTGAAACTATTCAATTTTTATGAATTTTCTTAAACGTGAATAATCAAGAATCATCAAGATTATACATTCTTGATAATCGATAATAATACATTTATGTTGCAAAGAAAAAACCACCCCAAAACATTCTTGCCGAACACATTTTGGAGATGGATAATGTTTGCGCAAAAGAAGAAATTAATTGATAGATCAATAATCCAAAGGAGAGTGGTTTTAAAATGTAGAGAGAGATGAACAGGTGAATAAAGATATCAAATTCAGAACAGAGGCAATGCAAAACTTGAGAGAACGGCAGATTAATTAAAGATTCAATCAAGAACCTTTATACCTACATCTCTCTCTTTCGAATCGAGGCAAATTCCAATTTCATGGATAGCATAAACTTAAATCCAAATAACCAAACTTGCGACTCAGTGGTCGTCTTTTTCGGCACCAATTCAAGAACGGGATGTAAAGAAACAGAAAGATTATAAATAATTCAATTCAAAAATTAGAAAGATTGAAACCTGAATGCGAATCTTGAATTCAGAAAAATAGACTACAGATTCATCGATGATTCAACGATTCAGCGACTATAGATTCATCGAACTTGAATAAAGAAGCTGACTCTGTTTTTCAGTTTCGTCACACGCCTGTATATCTTTATCGCTCCCTACACCGTTAGTTCTAAGTGCTTGCTTATTCCTATTTATAACGTTAAATTAGTATGAGAGTTTTTTTTTTTTTTACAGCTGGAAAATCGTAGGATAATTTATTGACCTAAAATAACGTGTTTTTTTCTAAAACCAAAAATAACGTTGAGTGTTTATAATATTTTTTATGAAAGGTTTATAATAGTTTTTTGAAACAAAGCATTTATAATATTTTATTGATACACATGCCAAAATTTTTTTTTACTGAATACAAAATATGTGAAAAATAATGAAATTTTTGTTTTTTCATTATTATTATAATTGTTTTTAAAGTTATTATAATTTATGTCGCCTATTATTTACTCTTTCTATATTTATTTTTATGTGTTACACGGGCTAAATTTTTTTCTCAGAATTTTTAACAAAATATAAATAATTAAAATTATAAATTGATAAATTTAAGTGAAAAAAATATATAATAATACAAACAACAAAAGTATTTTCTATAACTTTTTATTTATTTTCTCTTCTTATATTTGTTTTTATTAATAAAGTATTTTGTACACTATACAGTTATAATTATAATTAAATATAAATCTTCAATGTTTTATAGATCGATCGAAGGTGTATTTTGATTAAAAAAAACATCTTTTAATCAATTCAAAAATATATTTTGAAAATTTTTAGAAACATAAAAAAGAACGGCTCAACATAATATAAAAAACTCTAAAGTAAATCACATGTGATATAGATTTTATATTCTTTAAGATGATACATTAAAAATTGATACTACTTTCATGAAATGAACTTTTCTTATATAAAAAAATTTTAAGACTAGAGATAGTGTTTCTGCAATGCAATGATAGTCTCCAAGCTGTAAAAATAAAGATTGTATAAGAGTGATACTATATCATTAGTATAGCAAATAAAATATTTTGGTGGAGCCGTAAAGTAAGAATATAGCAAATAAAATATTTTGGTGGAGGCGTAAAACAAGAATTTTAGGAGCCTCCCTTTTAGATTGGTCCCTTGGTGGTATTTTTAAATAAAAAAAGCCTTAGTGGTATTCAATATAAATAAACTTAACTATTTTGATTATATAATGATAAAATTCTTGATTTTTTTAACTTAAAAATTTCAATATTTGTCAATGATATATATATATATATATATATATATATATATATATATATATATATATATATATATATATATATATATATATATATATCATCTTATTTATATACTGATCAACATTCACTTTTTCAATTAATGTAAAACTTTTAACTTACACTTGACACTAACACTTAATAGATCTAATCAATTAGTTATTATAAAGCAATCAAGAAACACTTTCTAATTATCCTTAATTAATGTCTAAACGCCCTAAATATCTAACAAATAATACATATATAGATCCTAAAATCAAATAAACAAAAACATGGGAGGTTACATTCTTAATGCAGTACAATCCTTAGTTGTGGGATACGGTAGAAGAAGGGTATATTCATCCCAAAGATGTTCAAGGGGTTAAAATTTTATGAAGTATGACCACACAGCAAAAGAAGAAATTATATCTTAATAACAAATCAAGGTATTACCTATGTGGCATAAACAAGACTTGAGCATGACAAATGTGATAAGAATACCACTGCCAGTGATCAAAGAATCCGAAGAAACAATCTACTTAATGGAAATGATGGCTCGTGGTAAAAGTCCTGGACCAAGTGAAAAAAATACTAAGGAATGTTCAAAACAATAGAAACTTAAAGTAACAACCATACAAGAAGCCAAACATCTCAACAAACTTAAATTCAAAGAGTTGCTTAGCTCTCTGATCTAATGAGATAGAACTAAAAAAAGATGAAACAACAAAGAAGGAAAAATCAATCGCCTTCAAATCAACAAAAAAGGCATCAGCATGAAGGGAGGTGTTCATAGTATAAAAACTGAATCGAATTGGACCATATTAATGACTTGATTTAATTTTTAAAAATCACATTCGAATTAAGTTCAGTGCATTTCTGAACTATAAATCAGTTTAATATTTTGAACAAGATTTTATTTTAATAGATTTCGAATTAGTTATTCGGAAAAAGAATTTTGAAATTCTTTAGAAAAAAAAGATATTGATTTTTTTTTAAAAAAAATAGATGTACAAAATTTCCCGATAAAAAGTTTTTCAAAAAAAAAAATTCAAAATTTTTTTGGCAAATTTTTTTTGATTTATTTCGAGAAAAAAAGATATAAAAAATTTTCAATAAAAAATTTTCGATTATTTTTCGAAAACAAAATCGAAATATTCTACAAAAAAAATGATTTAAAATATATTTTTGATTTTTTCAAAAAAAAGTATTTCGATACTTTCTATATTTTTTATTGCGAAAAACAAATTTCAAAAATTTTCTAACAGAAAAAATATTAATTGAAGTTAAAAAGTTTTAAAATTATTAAAATGATTTTTAAATTAAGTTTGGTTAACTGAATTGTTTTAATTATATGGTTCAATTCATAAACCATTTACTTGATTTGATTTTTTTGGGTGGATTGCAATCAAATTTATCAATATAATTCAATTAACCATATATTTTACACGTCCCTACTAACATCCAAAGCTCAACATGTAAAATCTGAGCATGAGCAACTTAATTAAAAGTTAATTTTACCATAATAAAAAGTTAACTTTTCTTGTTGAAAAAATATATAATCAAAATCACATCATACATTAAACTGGATCTTCTTACGTGAGATTTTCAAATGAAAAAGTTAATCATTGTTCGCCAATTTGTCCAAATGACAAATAATTTATTATCTTAAATTAAAAACTTTTATTAATAAAAAATTCTAAAGCATAAACACAATAATGTTCTCTTTTTATTTTGGTTCTTTATAATTTTAACTTCACTATTTCACAATTTTGATAATACAATATGTGAGATGTTTAATAATGTGACTTTTAAATTGATATATCATGAAAAGAAGTTGGTATTGGAGAACCCACCTATATAATATTTTGTATTACATAATGAGTTTAATTGATTTTCGGTCTTATTTTTTTTACAATATCATGAGATCATAACTATTTATGCATAGAATTTTAAAGATAATTTTAATAAAAATTAAATATGTTTAATAATTTAATGGTTATGATTGACTGATAATATAATTTATTGGTACCTGATAATCCACCTATAAGATATCTTGCATAACATAATGAGTTTAATTGATTTTTAGTCTAATTTTTTTACATTATCGGTACATCACAACTATTTAAGTGTATAACTTTAAAAATAATTTTGATAAAAATTAAATATTTTTAATGATTTAACGATAATGATTGATTGATAATATTTTTTTTACATTGATAGTGTATATAAATTAAATCGCTATACAATTTGGCTGTTTTTGTGATATTGATTAATGTATATTTTAATAATAAGTAAAAGAATTATTAAGTGAAAATTCATCTACATAGTTGTCGCATAAGTATTCGCTTATGACATCTTCAAAGTTTAGTCCTAATTAATGTATAGTTGAGAAAAATGTTAAACACATTTTAAAAAGTAAAATAACATTTCTTAAGTTGTAACTCAAAAAAAAAAATTTGTTAGTTTGGACGTGATGTCTTTAAGTTTGAATTTAAAATTTTGCAGTTGTGTTAGTTAATTATAGTAATATTTACCGTCTTTTTTAAAAAAAAAAAAATCATATATATAAAAATGAAAGATCAAAATAATGAAAATCACGACCGAGACAAAAGTTGTATTTAAATAAATAAAGAAAAGGATCCACATTATAAAGGTGATCACTGATATATTAATTTATAAAAAGTGATCCACGATATGTTGCTAATTTCTATTTCTATAAATGAAGGTTTCTAGTTTCAACCAAAATCACCACCATTCACCACTGTAGTAATTAAAAAATATCATTTTTTCCAAATATGGGAGAAATACAAAGTGAGATTATAACATGGGAGAAGGAGGAAGAAGAAAAAGAAGAAGCAGAAGCTCAAGTAGAAATATGGAAATACATATTTGGTTTTGTTGAATTAGCTGTGGTGAAATGTGCAATTCAACTTGGCATAGCTGAAGCCATTGAAAATCACAAAAAACCAATTTCACTGTTAGAACTATCATTAACTCTAAAATGTGACCCTTCATATCTTAACCGCATCATGAGATTCCTAACACATAGGAAAATATTCAAAACCATACCTAGCGACCATGATGACTATCCTAACTATGTTCAAACCCCGCTTTCTCGCCGTTTGATTTCAAACAGCGAAAAAAGTATGTCTGCTCTCCTTTTATTAGAGAGCAGTCATGTAATGGTTGCACCTTGGCTTAGTCTAAGTGATCGCGTTTTGGTTAATGGAAATCCTTCGTTTGAGAAGGTTAACGGCGAAGATATTTGGCGCTTCGCTGCGGCGAATCTTGATCATAGCAATCTTATTAATGATGCTATGGCTTGTGATGCTAGGGTTGTTGTGCCGGCTATTGTTGAAGGTTGTAGTGAGGTGTTTGATGGTGTTAATTCCTTAGTGGATGTTGGTGGAGGGAATGGTACTACCATGTCCATCCTTGCTAAGGCTTTTCCTAGGATTCAAAGATTAATCAACTTTGATCTTCCTCATGTTATTGTTGTGGCGCCAAAGTGTGATAGAGTGGAACATGTGGCTGGTGATATGTTTACAAGTGTTCCCAAAGCTGATGTTGCATTTGTTAAGGTGTGTTTATAATGACATAAAACCTAATCTAAAGACTAGTGTTAATTTTGTTGTTGTTAATTATTAATTTATGACGACAAAAGTGATTTATAGGGGATTCGTCTTACATAAGTTAATTATATATTTAGTCCAATTCAATAATATTATAATTTTATATTAATTATATATTTTTCAAGCCAATTCGTCTTACATAAGTTATGTCTTAATTTAACATGTAGAGCAAGAGATCTATTTGAGTCTCAGAATGAATTATTATATTTTAATAGAGTTGATTTGATAAAAAAAAATTAGGATGAGATTAAAAGAGTATAACTCTTCCTACTTGTGTGTATACAAACACCAAATACTTTAATTACTAAATATGTTGTCCACCGTCTAGCATTAACTATTTTTACTATAAAGTTAAATATTTTTAATAATTTTATGATTATAACTATTCGATAATCTAAAAAATATTTAGATTAACTATGTATATAATCCTATATGCATGGATCCAATACTAATTAATTGGAGCGTCCTTTATCTTTTCTTTTCATTTGTATCTCTTTTGATTTGTCTCTTATTCTATATGCTTTGTTGTATTGGATTTAAGTACACCTTATACTCACGATTCAACAATATATACATTTTTTTTGTCATTAAAATAAAATTAATTGGAGTGTGTGTGTGGTATGCGTGGTTTATTAAAAATTGAGATTTGAATCACTGGCTAAGGGCACTCACACTGCAAAGTTTTTTATAAAACTTTGTGTATGGTAATAGGAATAGAGTAGTTGGCTTGTGAACAAAAATATAAATCCAAGACCAACTAGAACAAAAGATGTTGGGAGTATCAATTTGATTTAAACAAGACTACACACGTGAATATATATGAATTATATGTGTAACTGTTTCCTTTAAATTTAATTTAATTCCTCTAAATTGAAAAATGGGTAATGATTGATATTATCTTTTTAAAGCAAATAGTTTTATCGAGGGGTATCAGGAATTCACTCATTACAACAAAGAGACATTCAACTCATTACAAGCTTTGTAAGCAAGAAATTGGATCGATCATCCAATTAGAATACACGAGTCTTGAATTTGTCCCTTTGATTTAAAATAATTCATCATTAATCATCCATCAGTAATAGTCAATATTACTCGCGGTACTTACTTCTTAATTAAGTAAATTGTTCACCTAATCTTAAATATATCACTTAATTTTATTGATATTATAATTCTAGATATAAATCATATATCTAGAATAAGAGAGTTGTTGAAATACATCGAATGATACATAAAATTTATATAGTCGTAGAAAGAGTAACAACTAGTTAGTATAATTAACTATATTAACATACTATTGTATTTAACTTAAATTTTATACTAAATACATCAATTTTTGTTAACTAAATTTTCTCTTATATTCAAGATTAGCTGAAGTACTTAACTCGTAGATAACTATCTAACTAATATACTTTCTCTAGTCACTATTATAAGTAAAAAAGTGAGTCGAATATTGGTCATTATTATTAGCAAAAATTAACTAGTTTTGACTTATTTAATGTTATTATTTTTAATATACCATTACTTTAATAATCATTAAAGTAGTTATTTAATAATCATTAAAGTAGTTATTTTTCTTTATAATAATGATGGAAAATAGTATTTAATAATTGGTTCACAGCCCGAGATATGATAATGATACGATTGACCTGTTACATGCAGTGGGTTTTGCATGATTGGAGTGATGAAGAGTGCATCAATATCTTAAAGAAGTGCAGGGAAGCTATTCCAAAAGAAAGTGGAAAAGTTATTATTGTTGAAGCAGTGATTGAAGAAGGAGAAAAAAACAAGAATAAGTATAAAGATGTTGGGTTAATGTTAGACATGGTGATGATGGCACACACAAACTTTGGCAAAGAACGAACAGTGAAAGAGTGGGAATATGTTATCAAAATGGCTGGATTCAATTCATTCAATGTGAAATCCATCAATGCCGTACAGTGTGTCATTGTTGCTTCTTGCTAAAATTATGACCGAAGCAAATTAACATCTTAACCCTTTGGTCTTAAATATAAATAAAAATACCGACAAAGAAAATATGTCTGTTTCATCGTACTTTTGCTTATATTAAAAATAAAGAGTGTAACACTTTGTCATAATGTCATCGAAACTTGCTTCCAGTGGACTTTGTCACTTAGCTTTATTTTAGAAGTTATGTTGGTCTAATAAACATGGTCTTCGGTTTTCATAGGTTTTGGTCTTAATGCAACCGCATGTTTGTTTATTTTATTTTTCTTAGTGTATGTGCTGTGTCAACTTGGGTTACTGATTCCAGTTAAAATGGTCGACTTTTTCTAAAGCCACTTGTTTCTTTTCTAAAAAATAAGTTTGTCACCAAAATGTATTATTGCAAACAATAAAAACATGTTAAATAATATGAAGAGTTTTTCAATACATTATTTTTATAAATGATTTACTATGGATCAATATTTTAACGACGATCGATATTAGTCTTTATAAGTAATAACTTATAATATATGTGATTGTTAGAGTTTTAATCATTTTTTTAAATTGATCTATGCTAAACTATGATTCATATTAGAATTTGTCTAATTATATATTATATTTACTAGTAAATTTTATATTGTCATTAGAAAATTATAAATAAATTATTTACAATTAATTAAAATCACGCACGTAAATTTCACATATTTTTTTATTTTTTATTTTAAAAAAACTAAATATTATAAAAATTAACACCATATCCTTAACACAAAAAGAATGTTAAAAATAAGAACAAAATTACAAACATAACACATGTATAGATACTATGAAATAATTTCACGTGTTTACTATATTGGTGTGAAAGTGAAAGGTCGATTGTGAAAGTGAAAACCACGTTATTATAATTCAATGATCGATTGTGTTTGATCCATATCTGGTATATACAATAAAACTCTCTTTTTTCCCTATATATACAGTAGTAATAGTACTCAAATGGACTTGAAACCAAAATTCTAAGATAAATCTAAAATTCGTTTGGAGTAATGCTTGAACTTAAGGTGGCTTAATTTATTTATATCCAAATGGTCACTATAAAATTTTACATCCTTTACTATCTGTATAAGTTAAAGGATATATGTTAAAATAATATTGGGATCTACAACAAGAATTAATCAATAAAATAGAAAATTAACAATTGCAAAACCAGAAATTAAAATGGAGAACGTTCTTCGTTTTATAGAAAACGGAGAACGTTCTTGAATAGCTGAAAACCAGAAAATGGAGAATGTTGCTGAAAATACAGAAAACGGAGAACGTTTAACATTCTCCTTTTTGCAGTTTTGAAACCAGTTTTTTAAACAATTTAAACGAAAACTAAAGAAAGATAAGAGAAGAACAACATCCAGATTTACGTGTTCGACCTCAATGATGAGACCTACGTCACGAGCAAGTAAGAGGACAATCCACTATTCAATTTGAAATTACAAGATCAAGTTACTCCAAGATTGTTCACCTAGTCTACACTAGTCTTTTCTTTTTCACAATCTCTCTTTCTTTTCCCTTAATATTCTTTCTAATTTTCCATGAATCTAATTGCATATACCTCTTTCTCAATCAATCTTCAGTAATCAACATTCTAGCTGCTACAATTTTACAGCTTTATTTATAGTATACAAAAGCAAACAAGTTTTACTAACTATAACTACCTTGTCATAACTAACTTGGCCCAAAGGTAGTTATAACAACTGTAATACCATAAGTTAATTGTCTAGAATATAACTTGAGCATTAGCATAATTCGACAAAAAAGATGGTTAGTACAAATCTCGACACAAAGTCATGAAAATGTATTAATACACATACTAATCCTTCAATGAAAAAGCAAAAAAATATGGAGTACATAACACATCCATGACTCAAAATAATTCCATAGAAATTTTAAGCAAGCTATAGTATAAACTGATATACTTCATTTATCCAACTCTTGATCTAAGCCTTTTTACCTATAAAACATTTAAATTACGTGGAATGAGATTACATCTCAATGGATCCCAAAGAATGAAACCAAATCAATTAGCAGTCTACTTCAAAGATATAATTTATCTTTTGAGTTTGTCTTCTATATATAGTTTTGACTCTTTCTAAGTATTTAAGCCATTAGACGTGAGTAATCTAATGACTTAAACTCTACCTAACAAGTATGTAATAAAGGCTACATTAGTTTTACTAATGCCATCTTCTTGTTAGTAACTTTATTTTGGTAAGATTGAACATAATTACGTCCGTAAGTGGTGCCCCACTTACCCTCGCTTCCGTCGTATATAGACGGAGAATTCATCTAGCTAGGATGAATCCTATACTTCTCACCTTAGTCAAATATCTAGTAATTATATATAACAATCCACACACACACACACACACACACACACACACACACATATATATATATATATATATATATATATATATATATATATATATATATATATATATATATATATATATAACATCATCTATTAATAAATATATTAAAGACTTCCACACACTCAACCTTGAAAATTCTTATGATAACATAAACTATTAAGTCAATTATATCATACTAATCATATAATGAAAAATGAAATTCAAAATAACATGCTTAATATAGATTTTTCCCAAAACAGCCATTAATTACGCAAAACTGTGTTTGACTACAGAGTCAACTGATAGGAACTTATAAGTATCAAAATTGAGTAAATGAGCACTCTTTGAAAAGCTTATGATATCTACTTTATAGATAAAGTTTTATTTTATTTTATTTTAATTAAGCCCATAATTCTTGCAATTTATCAAAATAATACACAATGACAGAAAAAAAAAATAGAACAACTCTGGTCTAACTTGTAACTCATTTTTAAGCATCAATACTCAATCAAACATTACAAATTTTGTACTCAATTTGAAGGTAATTGAGTCTAATTTCCAGAAAACTAAAAATCATTCAGAACTAAGGTCTATAGAAAACGTTATGACCAAAACATCATACATATGTCCTACGAATTTTAAGTTAACAACATTCCTTCAATCACACTAATTTTCTAACAATCTTTGCAAACAATAATGCTACAAAATGTGAATAAATTAGTAATGAACACATCAAAACAGCATCACAAATTTCAATTTACTCAAATTAATTTGTCACAATAGTGAAACTCAAGGTCTTTAATTTCAAACACATCAAAAGAGTATAATTTCATGTCATCAAGGAAACTCAATTCTACAATAATCTATTCTCAATTTCAGTCATAGAACTTCACATGCATAAATCATTTTAACCATGCATTTCAAAACCCCTAAATTCAACCAAGAATAAAATTAAAAATATATTTCTTCATTTCAAACCCCAAATCCCTAATCTATGGGAACACATTATCTCATACATGTAAGAATGAGAAATAGAAAAAGGGAAACTCACCTCTTGATTTCCAAAAGAATGAAAAAGATGATGGTACTCTCAACTCTTTCTACCTTGACTTCTAGTAAAAATTGCATTTTTCCTTTCTCTTTTCTTGTTTTGTCAATGTTTTTGTTGTTTTTCTTTTCTTTTTCTCCTTCTCTTATCTCTCTCTCACTCTTTCTTCTTCTCTATCTTACCTTTTCTTCCTTTCCCTCTCTTTGTTTCTTTTTGTTTGGTAGTATCTCCTCCCCCCTTCTTCTTTTTCTTTTATTTTGTTTTGTCTCCCTTAGTTTACTATTTTCCCTCCCTTTCTTTTCTTTCTTTATTATTATTATTATTATTATTATTATTACAGATTATACTTGTATACTAACAAGTAAAATATAAAAATTACTACCAATTATTTATGTTAAAGAGAAATGTTACAACAACCACTAAAACTTAACCAACTTTAGTTAGATGATTTGAGACATATATTCACAATATTGATAACAACAAATCAAGAAAAACAAAAGATATATTAATTAATAATATAATGAAGGATAAAATAATTGCAACCTTGTACAATACCATGTATTGTTAGACAAATAACCTACAATATACTAGTTGTATTTAAAAATAAAATTATATATCCCTAAAAAAAAGGGGGTCAATGATCTCGCTATTGTTTATTAGTATAAATTAGGCCAGGTTATTGGTATATGGATCATTGATAAAGGATTAATAAAATAACTAAAATCATTGATAAAGGTTACTGATAAAGGATCATTTTATAAAGCGGAGCTAATCAGCAACAACTGAGAATGACAAGTGGGTATAATTAAAATTAGACAAATTATACCATGCTCTTTTAACTTAATTTTAAATAATAATTTAATTTTTTTTTTGAATTTTTTATATCTTAAAATATAAATAATATTATCAATTCTTTTACATAAATTCAAAAAATTCATCATCACATTCATACAAACTCATAAAATTCATTATTAATTTCAAAAAATTCATATATTTATCAAATCTATAACTCAAATCTTTAAATAAATTCATATCTTTATCTCTAGCAATATCAAATCCATCAAACAAAAAACTCACTTTAAAATTTGATCTCCAAATTACTAAGACAATATCTTCTTCTTTTTCTACTTTTCTCCAAATCAAATCTCTAACCTAGATCTTAAAATGTAAATTCTTTATTTGATGGATTTGGTATTGTTGTTGAAGATGAAAATATGAGTTTATTTAAAGATTTGAGTTATGAATTTGATGAAAATATAATTTTTTGTGGAAAATAATTACTAATTTACTGAGTTTTGTGAATTTGATGATGATGAATTTTTTAAATTTTTATTAGAAAACATAATATCAACGTTTTAAGACATAAAAAATTAAATCAATACTTAAAACTAAATAAAAAAATCAAATAAAATAAAAAATTGAATTATTACTTAAAATTAAGATAAATTAAGATAAGTGGTGGGGTAAGTATTTTACCTTTAAATTATACGTCTAAAAGGGGTGATGGGTCAATGATTTGTTACATATATAAAATTGGGCTAGGTTATTGCCATATTGATATGCATATATCATTAAAAAAGGATCATCATCACAAGAGCATGTGTTGCTATATTGCTATATGGATCATCGTCACCATCATCTCAGCTCAGACAAAATTAATTATGGATGATAATAAACAAATGTGGATCACGTGAAAAATCCTTAGTTGTAAATTCATTCCGATAAGTTGAAATCTGATTTCGAATTTAAATATTTTCTTTTTTTATATTTAATGCATGAGTTTTATCATTCGACTCTTTTTTTTTTTTTTTTGTAATATTAGAATTTAATAACTCGTTCGACTATTTAAACAAGATGTTTTATATGGATGGATAGACTATATTTAATAATTGATTTTTCTTAACCATATTCAAATATAATATATTTTTATTGGAAACTTTAATTAGTTGTTGGACAAAGTAAAAATATTATAATATATTTTATTATATTATATATTGATTACAAACTAAGCTAGTGGTGTGGTGTTGGGTCGGATCACTCCCCAAGTGGAACCCACCAAGTTTATTAGTATTATTATTATTATTATTGAAATAAAAAAAAAGAAAAAAAAAAGGAATATATGATTTATTGGACTTGACCATGTAAAGGAAAATAAAAGGAAGGAAAGGGATCTCAAATCCCTAAGGCAAACGAAAAGGCAAACAACCAAAAACAACAACAGTAACGGCACGCACGGCAGCCAGAGAATTATTAGGAAGAGTAATTGATATTCCTTATTGTTATTAAGAAGACTCTGGTGTACCCATTAAATTATTATAGTGGAAGTTTTTACTTGACTAGGTCCCGTGGTTTTTATTCTCTCAATTTGAGGGAAGTTTTCCACGTTAAAATTGTGTTTGTCTCATTTAATTTTCTGTCAATTATTATTTTCTGTTTGACCATTTATCTGCACAAGTGGGGGAAAAATATTCTGCATTATTGAGATAGTTATTTCTAATTATCTCTGGTTTTTCCCAACAAAGTGGTATCTAGAGCTCGGTTGATTTGATTTGTGCATTTAAATGGAGGAGGAAAATAAAGGTCCGAATATGATTAAACTCAACTCTTCTAATTACACACTTTGGAAGACTCTCATGGAAGACATAGTAAAGATTTGTATGATCCTATTGAGGGTGACACTGCTAAACCCACTGATAAATCTGATGCTGACTGGAAGAAGATGAATAGAAAGGCAGTGGCGTTGATCAGACAGTGGTTGGATTTGAGTGTATATCCACATGTTGAAACTGAAATAGATGCTAACAAGATGTGGGAAAAATTAAAAGAGTTGTATGAACGAAAGAATGTGCAAAATAAAGCATTCTTGATTCGGAAGCTGATGAATATGAAATACAAAGATGGGGATTCAATGGCAGAGCATATGAGTATTTTTCAGAATACAGTGAATCAGTTGACAACTGCTGAAATTAAATTAGACGATGAGTTGCAAGCGTTGTTATTGTTGAGTTCCTTGCCTAATAATTGGGAAGTCCTTGTTGTGACATTGACCAATTCAGCTCCAAGTGGAAAGTTGAAAATGTCAACAGTTAAAGAGAGTATGTTGAATGAAGAAGCTCGAAGAAAGGAACGTGGTTTGATTGGTTCTTCCTCAAAGTTAGAAGCACTAGTTACAGAGTCACGGGGGAGAAGTCAATCTAGAAACTTCCACAAACGCGACAACTCTGAAAGTCGTAGCAAGTCAAGAAGCAAGTCGAGGACTAGAAAAGAAGTGATATGCTATCATTGTGGCAAAGCAGGTCACATAAAAAGAAATTGCAGGTTCCTTAAGAGAGATCAATCAAGGGAAAGAGATGAAGACAAAGAGAAGAAAAATGATAAAGATACAACAGCAGTTGCATCTGTTAGTAATGTCTACATTGTTTGTGATGATAATTCCATAAACATTGCATGTCAGGATTCAACTTGGATTATTGATTCGGGTGCCTCATATCATGTTACTCCTAGGCGTGATTTCTTCTCATCTTACAATGTTGGTGATTTTGGCATGGTAAAAATGGGAGATGAATGAGTATGTAAAATTATTGGTATGGGAGATGTTTGGATTGAAACTGGGATTGGTTGCAAGCTTCAATTGAAGAATGTTAGACATGTTCCTGATATTCGTCTCAATTTGATTTCGGTAAAAGCCTTGGATATTGATGGTTATCACACTTACTTTGGTGGTGGTGGTATATGTAAAATCACTAAAGGGTCCCTAGTGGTTGCAAAGGAGCAAAGTTCTACTTCTTTCTATAGGATGCCTACGAAGCTATGCAAGGAAGAAGTGAATGCAATTGAAGACGCCTCTTCTGATTTATGGCATATGCGCCTTGGTCACTTGAGTGAAAAAGAACTCAATATACTTGCGAAGAAAAATTTTCTTCCTGTGAAAGGTACATCTCTAAAAACTTGCACTCATTGTTTTGCTGGGAAACAACATAGAGTTTCTTTTCATAATACTGGTCCTCATAGGAGGCAAAATATTCTTGATTTAGTTCATACTGATGTTTGTATGATGGATAGTAAATCTCTTGGTGGTGCATCGTATTTTGTTACTTTTATTGACGACCACTCTAGAAAAGTGTGGGCCTTTCCTTTGAAATCTAAAGACCAGGTACTTGGAGTCTTCAAGCATTTTCACGCAAGTGTTGAAAGAGAAAAGAGAAGGAAACTGAAATGTGTTCGATCAGATAACGATGGTGAATACAGAGGTCCATTTGAAGAGTATTGTAGAGAACATGGAATCAGGTTTGAGAAAACAGTTCCAAAGATACCTCAGCATAATGGTGTTGCATAGAGAATGAATCGTACGATTAATGACAGAATCAGATGTATGCTCTCTCATGCAAAATTATCGAAATCTTTTTGGGGTGAAGCAATGAAAACTGTAGTGGATTTGATCAATCTTTCTCCTTCTATTCCACTTGATGGTGATGTTCCAAATAGAGTGTGGATGGGGAAAAATGTCTCTTACCGTCATTTGAGAGTGTTTGGCTGTAGATGTTTTGTTCACGTTCCAAGAGATGAGAGGTCCAAACTTGATAGTAAATCCAAACAGTGTATATTCGTCGGTTATGGTGATGAAGAATTTGGTTATAGATTGTGGGATCTGGTTGACAAGAAAATTATCAGAAGTCGATATGTGATATTTCTTGAAGAGCAGACTATTGAAGATTTTGATAAAGTTGAGAAACAGAAACCAAATTCCAGAAGTTACATTGATGTTGCGCCTATTCCCCCTACATAAACTTTTGTTGATGGGGGAGATATACAGGTAGATGATGAGAATGTAACTGATGATCATGTGCCCCACAAGATGAGCAGGTACCAGTTGAGCAACCAGACGAGTTTGAGTTGAGAAGATCTACTAGAGAACGTCAACCTTCTCAAAGATATCCTCCATACGAGTATGTGATGATCACTGATAGTGGAGAGTCAGAGTACTATCAAGAAGCTATTACAAATGTTGATAAAGAAAAGTGGTTGAAGGCCATGCAAGAAGAGATGAATTCCTTGCATGAGAATCACACATTTGATTTGGTTAAGTTGCCTAATGGCAGAAAAGCACTCAAGAACAAATGGGTATACAAGATAAAGACAGAAGAGAATAGTTCTCAACCAAGATACAAAGCAAGATTGGTTGTGAAAGGTTTTAATCAGAGAAAAGGTATTGACTTTGATGAAATTTTTTCACCTGTGGTGAAGATGTCCTCTATCCGAGTTGTGCTTGGGTTAGCAGCTAGCTTGAACCTAGAAGTTGAACAACTTGATGTGAAAACTGCATTCCTTCATGGTGATTTAGAGGAAGAGATCTATATGGAGCAACCAGAGGGTTTCAAAGTCAAAGGTAAAGAGCAACTTGTGTGTAAATTGAAGAAAAGCTTGTATGGGTTCAAGCAAGCACCCCGACAATGGTACAAGAAATTTGATTCTTTCATGGAGAAACATAGGTACGGTAAAACTACTTCTGACCATTGTGTGTTTGTCAAGAAATTCTCTGATGGTGATTATATTATTCTCTTGTTATATGTGGATGACATGTTGATTGTTGGTCATGACACTAAAAAGATTCAATTTTTAAAGAAAGATTTGAACAAGTCTTTTGCAATGAAAGACTTGGGTCCTGCAAAGCAAATTCTGGGCATGAGAATTACTCGTGATAGGAAGAATAATAAATTGTGGTTGTCTCAACACAATTACATTGAGAAGGTGTTAGAGAGGTTTAACATGAGCAATTATAAACCTGTTACTACTCCACTTGCTACTCATTTTAAATTGAGTTCTGATCAATGTCCTACAAGTGAGAAAGACAAAGAAGAGATGAAGAAGGTTCCTTATGCATCCGCAGTTGGTAGTTTGATGTATGTCATGGTATGCACAAGGCCAGATATTGCTCATGCAGTTGGAGTTGTTAGTCGGTTTCTCTCTAATCCTGGTAAAGATCATTGGCAAGCCGTGAAGTGGATTCTGAGATACCTTAGAGGCACTTCCAAAGTGTGTTTATGCTATGGAGGTGGTGAACCTGCGTTGGATGGCTACACAGATGCAGATATGGCAGGTGATCTTGATTCTAGAAAATCTACTTCTGGATATATGACAACATTTGCAGGGGGAGCTGTGTCTTGGCAATCAAGATTACAAAAGTGTGTTGCTTTATCCACTACTGAAGCTGAGTACATTGCAGCAACTGAAGCTTCCAAAGAACTCTAGTTGATGAAGAAATTCCTACATGAGTTAGGCCTCAAGCAAGATAAGTTTGTGTTATTCTGCGACAGTCAGAGTGCAATCCATCTTAGCAAGAATCCGACTTTTCATGCAAAGTCGAAGCATATTGAGGTGCGATATCATTGGATACGTGATGCATTGGAAATGAAGTCATTTACAATTGAAAAGATTCATACTGATGAGAATGGCTCAGATATGATGACAAAGACCTTGTCTGTGTCGAAGATGATATATTGTAGAAAGAAGGCCGGCATGGTTGAGCAGTACCTTCCCACTTGAGTCGTGAGGGGGAGATTTGTTGGGTGGGATCACTCACCAAGTTTATTAGTATTATTATTATTATTGAAATAAAAGAAAAAAAAAAAGGAATATATGGTTTATTGGGCTTGACCCATGTAAAGGAAAATAAAAGGAAGGAAAGGGATCTCAAATCCCTAAGGCAAACGAAAAGGCAAACAACCAAAAACAACAACAGTAACCGCACGCACGCACGACAGCCAGAGAAAAGAAAAGAAATTCAGTTCCGGTGGTGGTAACAGTTAAGTAGTTTTACTTTCTCTGAGAGTTATTTTGGCATACCCACTTTAGTGGAAGATTGTTATAAGGTTATTGTTGTTGATTGATATTCCCTATTATTATTAGGAAGAGTGATTGATATTCCCTATTGTTATTAGGAGGACTTTGGTGTACCCATTAAATTATTATAGTGGAAGTTTTTACTGGACTAGGTCCTGTGGTTTTTATTCTCTCAATTTTGAGAGAAGTTTTCCACGTTAAAATTGTGTTTGTCTCATTTAATTTTCTGCCAGTTATTATTTTCTGTTTGGCCATTTATCTGCACAGGTGGGGAAAAAATATTTCGCATTATTGAGATAGTTATTTCTAATTATCTCTGATTTTTCCCAACATATGGGTTGTTTTGCAAGTTATGTATCTTTTCTGTTGGTCGATATTTTTTTATAAGCAAATGATATTAACGAGAAAACAAGAGATGCTTTTATCCTTTTCAAAAACACAAATTATCCACTTTGGAGACAAATCAAAGAGTTGGAGTACTATTTTGCAAGAATAAAACTAGAATTTCTACAAAGTTTGCCAATAAACCATGTCCAAGATACATTTTTAATGCTAAATTTTGACACCCGAACTTGGATTAATAGTATATCTTGATCTAATGGTGAAATTTAGCTGCACTAGTTGGTTGCAGACAATGGTATTCTTGAGTAAGGTTGAGATGATATTGACCGTTTTTGGTATCAATTTTTGAATAGTACTAATAAATTTTGTGTAATTATAAATATTAAAAAAGAAAAAGGACTATGTAATGTTAGTGTAAATCAATTTTACACTGGAAGTCAATCAACGATTTGTATTGATTGTCGGTGCAAAATTATTTACATTAACAATGCATGCTCGTTAAACCAACATTAAAATTAAAAATAAATAGAGTATCGTTATAAAAGAAAGGAAACATGATTGATGAGTTTTTTATAAATAAAAGGGCTAGCATCAAATAAAACAATAACAAACTGAAAACTAAAAGTCTCCAAGGAAAACAACCGATCTAAGATCCACAACAAGGGCTAGAGAAAGAAATTCAGAAACAACATCAAATACTTTAGACCAGTTATTGATAGATAGATAAACTTGACTAACCCATCAATAACCTGATTAACCTCACAATGAACGTGAACTACGGACAAAGTAGAAAGCTGACGAAGAATATCCTTAATTTGAGAAACAAAAGAGAAGCATTGATCTCGAGAATTACAACCATTATAACTTGTTGAACATGTGATTTCATACACAAGAGAGAGTGAATTGTTTCATTTTAAAAACTTTGAAAAATAAGCACGTGAAGCTAGAAACAATTAAAACAAAGTGTATAGAGTAAATTAAATCAAGTAAAATAAAACTAAATAAATGATAGAATAATTAAATAACTGAATATAAAATAGCAAGAAATTAAATGGCAACAAATAAATGACAGAAAAGAAAACGCACGAGATATTTATTCTAGTTCAGCCACAAAAGCTCGGTGGCCTACGTTTAATCCCCAAGACAAATCACTAAGGGATTTCAAACAATAAAAGGTTATAAAAAGGGTTAAATTTGAAACATTTACAACCAAAGAGTACTCTCCACACAAATATGGGGATGTCACCCAATAAAACAAGAAAAATAAATAACATTCCACCCAAAGTGTGGACAAAATAAATCGAAGTACATAAAATTACAACTCAAACTATGCAGTATAAAAAAGCTTTAAAGAAAAATAATAAAGTGATTAAATGATAATTAGAATGAGAGTAGAGAAAAATATTGATAGAGTTTTTCTAAGCCAAGTGAGTTGTGAAAATCACATAGTGGTGCCTCCTATTAATTTATAGAAAAAGTCAATGGTTTGGGCCAAGGGTTTATGCCTGGTAATGGAAGACAACACCGTTTTGCTACGTTAACCTATTCATAAGGATTATGTAAGTTCAATAATCGGCTATTCATGATGTGCAGCTCCAATTCAAAGATATTTATGAAGCCTATCACATTATAATTTGCAGCACCTTAAAACTCCTCGCAATCCAAACTTGGTGAATTTTCTTAAGTCTATTCATGCACATCTTAAACTTTTTATGAAAATGTAGTTGATACTTGGCAAGCTGAGGAGAATGGTTGCAGGTGCTAGTTAAATAGTGCACTGTGCACAACAATTTTGCTCTTGGTCCGGGTAATATTTGCCCACGTTGAAATTTATATTTATTTCTAATCAACATTTTTTAAAATGTTTAAAATGAAGATCACCTAATTTTTTTGAAAATTTTCTCTCCTTTCTCTGATTCCAATGACAAAAGGGATAGTATCATTCAGAAGTGCTATCTCTTATGCTCTTTCTAACTCATCTATGAAACCTTGCCGACCTGAGACTAGAGCAAACGAACAACAATGATTATAATAGATAATGCAAAAATATTGGATTGAAATTAAATATTTCAGAACAATCCCCTAGTGAGCAGTGACTCGAAATTCTAACACAAAATGCACCCTTCTCCAAACCTCATATAGGTCTTACAAACTCCCATGCAATAACCCCCAAAGAAATGAAGAAATATCTCAATATTTTTAGAAAAATAATGAAAATATCCATAACACAAATGTTGTCATGTTGAAAGGTCAGGAATTTTGTAACATTTACAATCAAACTGAACTGAGTGCATAATGGACAATCCTGTCCCACAAATTTAAACAAAGCACAACAGCTAAGTGGGCTTTGGCCACAAAAGATTGTAAGGATGAAAATTTGACATTTGATTGTATGATACCGCATTGTACATTCAATACCTCGTTACGTGTTGGAAAAATGGTATACAGTATGTGGCAATTGCTTTAAACTCACCTGCAATGATGTATCTCCCCTCTTCTAAATTTAGTAAACCTTTATATCTAACTCAAATATAAATAAATACCTAAAAAGTAGATGGTCCACTCAATTTTCTTTCATAGAACAAAATGTATGCCTCACAGCGAAGAACTTCATCGAGAGAAACTTCACGCACATATGCATCACTCGCATGATACCATGTGGAAGTCTCATATTCTTTATCATCAACCTTCCCTCTGTTTCTCTGGGGCCCTCTCACATAGGCAACATAGTGACCCCCTCTCATGGTTCCTGAGTGCTCCACTACACCAACCAAGTTGTATCCACACTTCTCTTCATTTATACACCTTTTTGAAACAGATTTGAAGTGAATCACATGCCAGCGGACCAATGCAAAGTATAAAAGTATAAAGAAAGGAAGAAAAAAAGTAAAATCTACAACAAAAGGTAAAAACTGAATTCAGAAATCTGAATTGTATGCGATGATTTTCAATCAGTTCCAAAATATTTCCCTATGATTAAAACAAGATGATAATTTTTAACACTTGAAAGAAAAAAACAAATTGGAGAAAATAATTGGGTAAATGTATGAAATAGATGCATTAGGAATTGTAAGTTGTTCAAATAGGAATCTAGCAAGAAACAAATTACCTGGGATCAATATACGGTCTAAGATCCATTGTTTCTCTGAAGGTGACATGACCGTTTAACTTACTTAAGCGGCCACGAGCATCTTGGCTGAATCTCTTCAGATGAATGGTCAAGATAGGCGGAGCTTTGTAAATGAGGACCTTCTTAGTTGCATCCCTCTTCACTTTCATACTATCTAAGTCGGCCTCGTTCTCGCTGCATTCTTCTGCGTCATTGTTATCATTACCTAACACTGGAGCATCTTGTTGGACATTTCCAGTATTACAAAAATCAGTGGCAGCTGAATTATTACAGCTTTCTTCATTGCAAGCTTTATGAGAACAAGAAGACTGTGATTCATCATTATTCAGTTTCAGCTCATCTGTTTGACTGTTTTCAAGCTCTGTGCCATGTTGAACATGTGAAACTGAACCTTCTACATTATTTTCATTTTGAAAATCTCCATTTTCTGTGCTACTGACGTTAAAAGAACACGAGTTAGATGCATATGATGATTCTTCATGACTACCAGTTTCATTTCCATTGGATACAGTTCTTGTGTTCTCTTTCGCTTCCTTCTTTTGACGTTGGAGGACTTTTGAACAGTTCTCACAATGCCAAGCATTTTCATCTGAAAGAAGCTCGGGTTTTATAAAATGTGCCAAGCAACTCTCTACAGAGACTGGAGAATCTGTATCATCTACTTCATCTGGATCAGACTCACTGTTGTTTCTAGTGATAATGCCAGCTTCCACATCACCAGATGAAGAAGGTCTGGGAGCAGGCCCGGCAAAAACTTCAGGCTCATTAAATAAGCCACCAAAGCCGTCAAACTCCGCTTCTACTGGACCACCACCCAAAACAGATGAGGAGTCCTCATCTCTTCCAATGTTGTCCCCAGCTGAGGAACTTTCTTCTTTGTATGGAAGTAACAGCACTTCTGAATTTTGAACTTGTAAAGGAGCCTCATCTTCCCAGCCATTAGCTGAAGAAAAATCGGGTTTTAGGTTTTGATCCTCCTGAAGAAAACAAACAGGACCACTGGTTTCACAACTAGCTTGTTCAGGGAATACATTCAGGCTTTCATCCTTGTTCTCAGTGTCATGTGCATCTGGTTCATCCTCCTTCTGGGAAATGGAAGCATAATCATCGTTCATGGTTTCAGCTTCCACATAATCCAACCATACAAAATCATCTGATAATTCTGACGTTTTATTTGCAACATTGTCAAGCACTTGGATTTGTAGAGACTCTCCAACAGTAACCAAATTAGGTGGCGATAAGTCCTCTTTATTGGCCACACTGCTTATTTCTTCAGAACCTAATACTGTCGAATCACCAGAAGAAGCAACCATTTCTTCAGCATTTGATACGACAGACTGATCAGGGCAGGATGATTCATGGCTGGAAGATTGGCTTGGTACATTTTCAACAGGTAAGAGATCAGCATCCTTGCTAACTTTGACTCGAGACTTTCCTCCTTTCTTTGGTGGAAGTTTTGTCTTTTTGGTTCGGGATACTTGTTGAGCCTTCCAAGGTGGAGGTTTTTTAGTTGGAACAGGGAGGGAAAGATCTAAAAAAGGTTCATACACTGTTGAGGAGTGCCCACATTCATTGCAACATACAGTACTAGATATCTGACCCCCAAATAAAGCATCAACTAAAGTATGGGAAGAGGCCTTATCTGTCTTGAGAGAACCATTCTGCTTCCTTCCAGCTAGTTCTTCAGTACTTAACCCATCCAGTAAACAACGGAGTAATTCGTGACTGTCATGTTGTTGATATCCTCGAAATTGGGGAGACTTAGAACATACTAAACCAAAAAAGGATCTTGGATTTATAGTGTTTTTGAATCCTAATTCTGGGTTTGTTTCAGTGAACAACTTCTTCAACGAACTAATGAGTGGCCCAACAGGAGCATCTAGCTCTAGAAAATTGTCCCGCAATTTATTCATAGCAAGCAGATTTTGCATAATTGAATTAAAGAAACATGTATTCCCAAGATTAACCATGCCTCGAACTACATAACAACCTTGTCCATATGAATCACTTGTGATCGGAGATTTTGACTTAATTTCTGAAGTAACACTGCCATCCCCAATGGAAACATCCTCAATATCCACTGACGATTTTTCCGATGACCGTCCTTTAAACAATTTCACAACATCAGATATAGAATGACTTGCTTCATCAGTTTTTTCAATTTTATCAACTTGGATAAGCATATTGCAAGGAAAGCACCAACACAGTTGAGGTTTTTCAAAATGAACCACTAATGGGTGTCGAGTTTTCCTCGCATGCCCAACTGCATGACAATGAGGGGTTATTGGTAACCCTACACCTCCACAGGTATGTTGACCACACTCCAAGCAGACCCATATAGACTTCAAATCAGATTTTGAGTCTAATGATGCACTGCCTTTCTTCTTCCCATGTTTACCTTTTCCTCTTCCACCCCTCCTATCAACCGCCCCTTGTCTACAATCTTCACACCTTATGGATCCAGAAGACTTAATCTTATCAGACAATTTATCTAAATTAACACCTTTAACAAGATGAGGGCAAGAATTTGTCTCTTTTGCAACTGAAACCCCCTCATCAACAGACTCCATAGCTGGGTTGCAGGATTCCGTAACATTTTTTGGCAATGAACCGATAGCAACCACCTTCTCTTTAACAGCACTTCGAGTCTTCCTATTCACTTTTTTCCCCATCGTTCCTATAATCCAAAACAAATCAATGAACTACGCCATCAAACAACAGACAGGAAGGAAATCGGATATCCAATCCCTCTTACATTAAATACCAACATATGTTGCTGGTTATACACACAAACAGCCTAAACAAAAAAAAAAGGG
>JBBPBQ010000001.1:51991527-52030110 GCA_037974755.1 Cicer yamashitae | reverse complement strand
GGAATTAAAAAACACCGTTCAAATAATTTTACCTGCAAAATCAGGAGGGGCAAGAGGAAGATTTGAAACAAGAGTGTTGAAACTTCAAAGAATTGCCAGTTCACTAGAATTTACAATAAGCAAGATTCAATAAAAGGCTCAATACAATCCAGCTAATAATATAATGTAAATGGTTAGGTTAAGAAGTGTGCAAGCAAGAGTATAAGTTTTGCATCGAAATGCAATCTAATTAGTGATGAGTGCAAACATATATTGATTAGTCATCCGTAGTGATTTGATTGCGTGTATAATAATGTAGAGAGTATGAGAATGAGATCGATAAGTGAAAGAAGAAAAATAGGGAAACGAAGCAATTGATGAATCAAGAATGATGGGTGAATGATAAAGAAAGAAGACATAAGTAGAGTACCTGTGTGTGGAAGTGGAAGGAGGATGAAGAGAATCGAAAATCAGAGTGAGTGAGTGAGGAGGAAGAGCCCCTCTCTCCCCTGTCGAGAGAGAGAGAGAGAGAGACGTGCAAGGTTTGTTTTACCGCTCTGGTCGGGTCTCTGCCCGATCCACCTTCTTTCAAGATTTAATATACCCTAATTGCTTTCACTCTCTTCTCTTCACAATCACCACTACATTACTTCTAAAACTTTCATTTAATGGACGGACATATTAACAAATTATCAACAATAATCAAAATGTTATTCACATTTCGAAATATTCATACAAAACTAAAGTGGTGCGGTAAAATCATGAATTTTTATTTCCTGAAATAGAGACAAAAGATTGGTGTTAAATAGCTTCTATAGGAATGTATTACAGAGGTTAGTTATTTGTTTCATTAAAAATAAAGTTAAATATTTTTATTTTATTAAATGATATGGTTAGAGGGAAGAAGTTTTGTGGGGTTGTAAGTCTTTAAGCACAAATTTAGACATATATTTAAAAAATATAGAAAGAAAAAATACTAAATATTTTGTATTTTTAAAATAAATAAATTATATGTATTTTTGTATGTATGTCTAAATAATTATGTTCAATCAAGTTTTTTTGGTTAGAAGTTTAATTCTAATATAGGATCTATAAGACTGAAATTTTAAAATATCATTTTGGTGATAAAAAATTAAGATTTCAAAAGATTATACCAAAATATATTGACTTTTTTGAAAGATTTTTTAGATTTAGGATATTATACTTCGAACATATAACACATATATTTATATACTTTTTAAGATTGTCTTTTTTTTTAAATCTCGATCTAATATCACATGATTTTTGTATTGACAAAAAGCTCTTTTTTTACAGATAAAAAACCTCTTAAAACTTTAAAAATTCTAATTAAATATTACATGCCTACATGGTACTTTGATTTATAAAAATATAAATACATATATATATATATATATATATAATTGATGCATACTTGATAGTTGGAGGTTATTACATAAATATTTTTTAATTAGGTTTTATAACTTAAAAATAAAATAAATTTTCACTTAAAAAATAATAATTAAAATTTAACTCTATAAAATTTAAATCCTAGATACAAAACCATAATCATACAAAGTTTAATTCATCACACCTTACTTTTTTTTATCTTATTTATTGTTTCAATTGGAGTGTGAAATTGAACTATTCTAAATATGCAAACTCCCAAACACCTACATGGTTCATGAAGTTAATACCTTCACAAAACACTACCAACAAAATTATGACTATTTAAATGAAACACTTTATTTGTATTTACATCTTATCATCCATTGTTAATTACTTGAGTTATTTGTTGAATCTCTTTACATATAAGAAATGCTACGTTTGATGCTTTTTTTACTACTACTAAGCACAAGATATGGTGCTTATGACTATTACAAGTTGGTCCAACAATGGCCAACAACCTATTGTGCACAGTCAATTTTAAAGATAAAGTTCCCATGCAAACCAAATATACCCATCAAATTCACCCTTCATGGGTTATGGCCTTCCAATCACAGTGGATCTCAACCATCTTCTTGCTCCCAAACTATCATATATATATATATATATATATATATATATATAATTGATGCATAACTGGATTGTTGGAGGTTATTACCTAAATATTTTTTAATTAGGTTTTATAACTTAAAAATAAAATAAATTTTCACTTAAAAAATAATAATTAAAATTTAACTCTATAAAATTTAAATCCTAGATAACTCTAATAGACTAATGCCACCACAAAATCGAAAAAATATAAATAATATAAATTTTGTAAAATCACATAATGATGTAAAGTTTGTTTATCAATAAGTCAGATTACAACTAATATGTCCCTTTTTAAAAGAATGATCAAAATTTGTTCAATAATTCTTAGAATGAGAAGAGAGATGATTTCTCAAAGAAGAGGTTGGAGGACAATATTATTAATAACCCCAAACTTCACCATATTGACAACAACAATGCAAATATCTCTCAAATCATCTTTAGAGATAGAACAAGATTGATACTAATTACTCAAACATATGTTCAACTCAAACTACAGAACAAGAACCCAAACTACCGTAGAAAGATTTGACAGAAATATCATTCTCATTTCTAATAAGACCACCCCAATATAAACTTCCCAAAGATCCCTTGTGAGACCCATCAACATTCACCTTATATCAACTGGAAGGAGGGGCTACCAATAAACTTCAATAAGATGTTTTGAGTTGAGTGACTAACATTAATCACTCACACTTTTGAACAGAAGAGTTGGTATCACAAAGATCTATTCTAATAAAAAACATTACATAAGATATTAACTCCAAAAAAAGTTGCAAAAATTGTTATACCCCGTTTGAGAGTGTAAATTACATTCACACCCAAATACACCACACAAATCTGAAGAACAAATCTATCAGAAAAACTTTGAAAAGAAAGAAAAATTAATGAAAACTACATTCCAATGACCATTGAATTGCAAGCTAAAAGGGCATCAACTTTCTGGTCATAACAACATCATACCCAAAAGTAGAATAGTAGAAGAGAATGCATAGTGAAGGTTGGACACTTGCATCTTCAAACCTACACCAACAGGACCTACAGGTCCAAGTGCCATAGAAGGCAAGCTCCCATCACCAGTGCTTAAATTAGAACTGATATCAAAATATTCAATGCCAATATTAGTTAGATAAGAATATATAAATAAATATTACAAGTAACTCTAATTCATAATGGATATACAAGAGAGTCAAATTCTCACCTTCCTGCATATATACATGATCCATAACCTGTATAACATAGTAAACAATAGTAGTTGCTTAATTATCTACACAAATCTTCAACATTGGCATGTCATTAATCAGAAACAAACATTTCAGTGATAACGATTGAAATTACTTACTTTACTCTCTATTACGAAGTTCTCTAAATTATGCAATGAGTGCATAATTTGAAAAACATGTGATTATATGACAGTACAAATTAAGGAATGACTTGACATGTTTCAAAAGTAACAACATACAAGAACATTGGAGTTAAAACACAATGCAAGAAGTTACATTAACTTACTTGGATCCTCGGTAGTTATTATCGCAGTATCATCGAAATCACATGTTCCACCAGCACTATGCATTTTCTGATAATAATCATTATAAGCATAAGAGGCATGACTTTTCACATTATTAGGGAAAAAGCAAGGTCTCCCTGCTTGAATAGCTGCACAGTTAGCCCTGCCTTGTCCACAAGCCCAGTCCAAACCAGCTTCGATCTTTTCAGCGTCCGCGCCATCTTTAGCCACACAAAAAGACATTGAAGGGTTTCCAAAAATCTTGTTAGAACCCGTAAAACTCAAAGGGTAAACAGAACTTCCATTAGAATAAAAAAGTCCCCAATGTCTTTCAGATATAGGTCCTTTCCTCTTGTCTTCATCAAACAATTCATATATGTAGGTATTAATCGCTATCTTTGGCCGACTAGGAGGACCTGAATCGTTGAGTACTCGGCGAATCAAATTATTAACATAGGTCTCAGCATTTTGTACATTAGCATCTTGTTCATTTGATCCACCTAAAGATGGCCAGCCAGATTCCGTGACAACAATCGGTATATCATTGAAATTTAAGGCATGTATAGAATAATAAGTAGCATCGACCATAGCATCAAACATACTATCATAATGTAACAATGTGTTTGGATCAACAATTTTGTTAACCAAAGGAATGGATCTAAGTAAAGCATATTCAATTGGGAAAATGCCATCACCTTTAGTATATCCATAATAAGGATAAGCATTTAACATATAAGAAGAATTAGTGTTCTTCAAAAACTGAAGGAGTTGGTGAATTGTGGAGTTCCACGACGAGTTAAAAGTTGCAGTTGAAGGAGGAAAAGGCTTAGGGATTAAATCCATGGAGTGAGGAGTGGAAACTTTAACACGAAAGTGAAGATTTGAAGCAACCAAGGCACTGTGAAGATGATTCATTGCAGGAAGAAGAACAGGAGCCACATTTGGGATTGAGGTAAGAACTTGACTACCAACTGCTATTGATGTGATATTTGTATGAGGCATGTATGCAGCTACATTTTTAGTGATCCATGATGCAGCAACAGATGGAGATTCTCCAATTGTTAGTATCTCCTCATCGGTGACGCCGACAATGACTTCAATGCCTGTGTTTGAAAGTGCTTGTAGCATGTGAGCGTTGGCATCATAGAGACGCACATGAGTAATTTTATGAGATTTTAGAATAGTAACCACATTTGAAGCTGATGGTCGATCAGAAACATCACTGCCTATGTTTACCCCCACAAATGCACCTACATCATACATAATTAATCACAACAATACATCACTAGACTATCCAACAATTTATCAGTCTTTACAAATGAAAAGGCATGTAAAATTACCTAATACGTTGTTTAGAGTAGTAACAGTGAGCAACAAAACAGTGGTGAGCAATTTTTGAAGCTTCATATCATCGAAGAACAGCAATGGCAGCTTCAGTTAATTGGCTGAGTGGAGGGTTGTCCTTTTCTTTTGTATAACACTAGATTTGAGAATCGAGACTTTTATGCCATCAGTGTCCTTGTGTTTTCCCTCCAATCCCAAAAGAAAACCAAAAAGTCATCACATACTATCACACTGCTCAAAACAAAAGTGAAAACAGACCCCAAAGGTCAAACACGCGTTACTATATATATATATCATTATTATTATTATTATGTATATGTACCACTCTGCATTGGTTTCTGTGATCGTCTTTGAGGTGGTATGAAAATCAACGTTGCTAGAGCCTACAGCTACTACATTGCATTCACTTTTTTATATAAAATAATCACTTTTAAAACTTATAATCCATTGTTACAACATTTTAAAAATAATATATAAAAATTATTTCCCATTATTTTGAAGTTGTTTTTAATCATACTTTTTAGACTAAAATATACTTTTCTCCTCCAAATTTCAAAATTCAGAAATTTTGATTCTCTTAATTTAAAAATAAAAATTTTAACTTTATCTTCTTTTATAAATGTCTGGCTCCTCTTATTTTGATTTAAATAAAAGTGCAACTTCATTTCTTTTAAAAAAAATCAAAATGAAATATGGGATCAAAAAATGTATTTTTATCTTTTTTTAAATTATATATTATTGTGATTCTTCGTACACTTTTTATTTGTTTTTATTGTAATATCTATATTTATTAAAACTTTTGCTGGTTTTTAAAAAAAATGATTTTAAGTACAACTGACAAAAGAAAATCTAATTTAAAAGATCATTTTCTACAACTTTATAATTTACCCCCAAAGAACAAAATTACAAGAACCGAAAGTTATGGAGTTACCGTAGCCTTTCCTTTATGTTGAGAGAAAATAAACATAGAGAACCTATGCATCAAGTCCCCACATACACAAATTTGTTTCATAGGGGGTGTGAAACTGAAAAGCTTTGTTGATGGTCAAAAGCCACTTTTGACCTGCTGCAATATATGAGATTTTGTTGTTGTTGACCCAAAATACTAGTAGTATAAGTTAAACTCAGCCTGTGCGAGATTATAATACATGTAAAAATTATAACTACATATATAAAAATTATAAGATCAATTCACTAGGTTATATAATATGTTAGGAGTAGTTAGTCTTGTTGGACCAAAAAATAAATATGCTTGGCGCTAAAGTTATACGTAACCACTTACGCGGAGGTACGAGACTACTTCTAGTTACAATTCTCTTGCATGACGTAAGCAGTGACAAAATTGGATTCCACTTTTACCTTCAAAACTCATAACAAGAATAATAATAAATTTCATTCATAAGACGGAGACAAAGAGAAAATACTAGTAGTTCAGTAGTTACCATGACCAAAACCAATCATTCAAACTAAATTAAAACTTATGTCATGTCGTGCGTCCAAAGTATTAGGAATTTATGTTTTTTACCAACAAAAAAAGTCAACAGCACCGTGGTTGAGAAAATGGAACATTGTCTTTCTCTGTCTCTCACAACTTCACCTTCACTTTCATCCATGCTCTGCTATATATAAATAAATGAAGCTACAAAGTAACCTCATCTGTAATTTTAACAATCACAAACAGCTACTTGAGTAAACACTCTTATTTCCTACCTGATTTCTGTCTTCTTTGTTGTCGTATGGGGGTTTCTTTCTCATTTCCATTTGCTAATTGCAGTCATTTGGAAGATAGTTTTGACTCAATTATTGCAAATTCTTTAACCTTTGCTTTTGATCAAATCAAAACTCCATTACATTCAGTCAATTTCAACTATGAAGCTAAAAAGACAAAAGAGATGGATGATCAGTCCCTTGAATCAACACTTCTGACTCAAGAGGACAATCCCAAACACATTGCTGCAATTAAACTGCAGAAAGTATACAAGAGTTTTCGCACGCGAAGAAAGCTAGCAGATTATGCAATTCTTATTGAACAAAGCTGGTACATAACATACATGTTTACTTATAAATATTGAATTTTTTTTTCTTCTTGCACACACAAATTTCATGTGTTTTAATTTAGTTTTTTTGTTTTAACTATAGGTGGAAGCTTTTAGATTTTGCAGAACTAAAGCGCAGTTCGATATCTTTCTTCGATATTGAGAAACATGAAACTGCAATTTCGCGTTGGTCTAGAGCTAAAACAAGAGTTGCTAAGGTAAAATACTTTTATCATTAATTTGGAGGGTTTTATTTTATTCATTTATTTGAGAAGGTACTTTAAATTTTTTCAAGTTTTAAGCAAATGATCAATTTATGCATCATTTTGTCATTATAGGTTGGTAAAGGTTTATCAAAAGATGTTAAAGCTAGGAAACTTGCATTGCTGCATTGGCTTGAAGCAGTAAGTCAAAACACTTGATCATACTATTTCTTTATATGTAGTTGTAAATTGATATGTCTGTTATCTTATCTATCAATCATTATTTACTTGAAACAGATCGATCCACGGCATCGGTATGGACATAATCTACACTTTTATTATGATAAATGGCTCAAGTGTCAGAGTAGAGAACCCTTTTTCTATTGGTAATATTCTTTAGCAAAATACATTACTACAATTCATTATGCATATATATATGTTTGTAAAATCACCAAGGTTGGAATTAATCTTATTCTTTGAAATTGTAGGCTAGATATAGGAGAAGGAAAGGAAATAAATCTTGAGAAATGCACTCGAGCTAAACTTCAACAGCAGTGTGTTAAATATCTTAGTCCTGTAAGTTTCCATTTTCCATTTATATGAACATTAACTTTGTGCTATTTTTTATGTAAAATAATAGTATTCATTATCATTATTTTCATTCTTCTTTCTTGTAGATGGAAAGGCTAGCTTATGAAGTTGTTGTGGAGGATGGAAGGTTATTGTACAAGCAATCAGGAGAACTCCTTCACACTATAAGAGAAGGGTCACGTGCCAAGTGGATTTTTGTTCTTAGCACATCTAAGACATTATATGTTGCTAAAAAGAAGAAAGGTTCATTTCAGCATTCTAGTTTTTTGGCTGGAGGAGCTACATCTTGTGCTGGAAGACTAGTTGTTGATAATGGTGTCTTGAAGGTATAAATCTAACACAAGGCTTGTAAATTTTTTACTATAATTTAGTTTGATTCGTATTATCGTTAGTTGCAAGTAATAATTTTAATTGACAAAATGTTAGTTGTTATTATGTTATGTTAGTAGTCAGAATTTAATATGCTTCGAGTGTCGCAGCTCAACCACTTGAACTATGCATAATTAAAAATGATTTTTTTTTCAACAGGCTGTTTGGCCTCACAGTGGTCATTATCGTCCTACAGAAGAGAATTTTAAGGAATTTATTTCATTCCTTGAGGAGAACAATGTGAACCTGTCCAATGTCAAGGTATGAGAATTTAAAGGTTTTATAGAATTCTTTTTTAGTGGTTTGGAACTTTGCATTTACTTAAAAGATATGAGAACATATTCTAAAAAGACTCTATTTGCTATATATATATTCAGATGGCTTCAGTTGATGATGGTCATCATGGAGTCCACTCATCTGAAGAGGACTTAACTGGGAACATGAGTGGCTTGGAGGATGAAGAAGAGGCTAGTGTTGAAAACTCAATTACAGAGAAGGTTAATTTGATTAAAACTGTGAGTGAGTTTGCACCCAAGTCAAGGAAATTCAATAATTTTGGAAGAGCACTTACCAAACTTGAAATGACCAAAAGGGATCAAGTGTTTGGAGGACTAGAAAATGAGAAAGATGGTGTTGAGCTGAATAGTGAGAGTTTCCAAATAGATTCTCCTACAACAATTGGTCAAAAAACATCACAAGCTTTTGCATTAGAGCTAGATCACACTGATGAAAAACATGATGACAGATATGTAGGCACTATTCCAAAAGTGTCAACATTTAAAAGGATGTCGTCTCATAAAGAAAATAAGTCATATGATCCACTAGGAAAGGTGGATCTCGTATTAGCTGTATAAGAAACACCTTGTAGATAGGTTTTACAAAATCATAATAGTTTACTGTGATTATGAGGCATAATTGATACAATTCTTATGCCATGTGTGAATAGAATAGCAAATTCATTTGTTCTTTTGTGTAAATACAAAAAGTATAGGAGTTTTGGTCTCACTTTCCATTATTTCATGTAGTTTTTTTCCCTAAAAAGATGTAGGTAATTGTTTATTCATTTTCCCACTCATGTATATATTGAACAAGATGAAATTTTACCAATTTTGAGGAGACAAATTAATTATCTCGTTATGGAGACAAATCAATGATTATTTCAACATATTCATGATTTATTAATTATTATACATGTAAATATACTATTCACCCTAATTTGCTAATTAATAATTAATGACAAATGGAAATACTACTTTCTCACAAAATCAACTCTCAAAGCATTAACCTCCAAAAGAGGAGGAAACCTATGCGGAGGAAAAGCCCAAGATTTAAACTTGTTTGTATTGCGGAAACCAATATTCTTTGCGAAATCATCACATTAATAATCAAATAGGAACATATATCTAGATCTCTAGTTTCACCATAAACGTGCAAGAAAAATACTGGAATTAAGATAGAGCTATCAAACTTAATATGAGAAATCACTTCTACATGAGAGAAGAAATTTATATCATAAAAACTAATATATTGACAAATTTTAGAAACATGCACACAAATCTTAAAAACATTATAAACAAATGATGATTACGAGCCTTTTTATATATAATAAGAGAATCTACTTCTACAAAAAAATAAGTAATACTGATGTCGCACGCGAATCTCAAATCATAACTAGACTTCAAAAACTCAACCGTGTATTTATTAAGTAGAGTATAAAAAATAAGTATTTATATTATCGTGTTTTATACCGCTTTATCACCTTATTTTAAACCAATTCAAAACAACCAAATTTATTTAGTTCAATTTTTCATATACTCATTATTTTTTCAAATCAAACTGCATGCTATTGCCAAAAAAAATTGAAAACATTAATAGAAGTGATCATGAACCCTTCAACATTTTGAATAATAAGATTATGAGTTGGGGTAAAATAGAGTAAACGGCCCAAAGTGTAGTATAAGCAAAGAATGATTGGGCCGGGTCGGAACTATCCATAACACTACAAGTTGATCGGTAAGGTAACCCTAGCGTAGGAGAAGGAAAATTGAAAGAAAAGAATCTTATATAATCCGGCGCCGGTGTCATCGTTGTCCTCGCAACCACTGCAGTAACTTCACAAGAGATGTAAGTTATCTTTCAACTGAAACGCTATCGTGATGAATCAATTCGATGACTGAGTTCAGTTATTGATCGTTTAATTGCAATTGCAGTTGCAGATTAAGAGAAGATGAGAGGAAGAAGCTACACTCCATCACCTCCACCACGTTACAACAGAAGAGGAGGAGGAAGAAGAAGTCCAAGTCCGCGTGGTCGTTACGCGCCTCGTGAAAGAGATCTACCTACCAGTCTTCTTGTTCGTAACCTTCGTCATGACTGTAGGCATGTTTCTTCATTTATTCTCTTTTCCATCAAACTTTTTATTTTATTTTCCTTTTATTTCTTGAAAATTATATTAAATATTGCATTTTTTTTTTAATCTTTCAGGCCTGAAGATCTTCGTAGACCTTTTGGTCAATTTGGTCCTCTTAAGGATATTTATCTCCCTAAGGATTATTACACTGGGTGAGTACAATTTAGCAATTATCATTGTGTTCTTTAGTGATTAAATTTTTTTTATTTGTTTGTTTTGAAATATACAAAATGATGTTATTTAGGGCTATATTATTAGGGTTTTTTTTCAATTATTATGAGACTGCTATATTGTAATAGTCAGTTTCTTAGGTTTTTATCAGTGATTTAGAGTTTTGAAGACATGTATCAAGTAAGTAGAAGATGTTATTGGTAGTGAAGATTTCAATGATTATGAAGATCTTATTAGTAGAAGACATTATGAAGATCTTCCAAGTCTTGAAGATTTTTCCAATGATCTTAATTTCACACGAAAGGTCAGCAGCCTAGTGCTTGCTTGCTTTTATTATACTGTCCATATGATTCGGGACTATTTCGACAACTTCTTAGTACCAAACTATTAATCCCTGCACGTGGTTCTCGATCCCATTTTGGTCTACTACCTGTGTTGATGATGTTTTGGGTTTTCCTTTTTTTTGGGATTTCTTTTTACAGGCAACCTCGTGGGTTTGGTTTTGTCCAATTTGTGGATCCTGCTGATGCTGCCGATGCTAAATATCATATGGATGGTTCAGTTCTTCTTGGAAGGGAGCTCACTGTTGTGTTTGCTGAGGAAAACAGAAAGAAGCCAACTGAGATGAGGACCAGAGAAAGAAGGTTAGATTTGCGTCTTCATATACTTTGTCAATTTTGGATTTTACTTTGAATTAATCCATTTAGGACATATGCATTTGTCATATTTCATCCTTGCATATGATCAGTGATAAGTTGAGCTCTGATTAAGTTCTTTAACTTCTGCTGATTATGGATCTCAGTTTGTATTTATAATTTATAAAAATAACATTTCATAAGATAATTTAAAATAACATTTGATGAGTGTGTAATGTTGTTAAATAGCGGCTATAGTTACTGATGAGTAGTGAAATTTAAGTGAGCAGCAATTGCTCTAGGATACGCTATTTAGTACAAAATGTTGTCAAATAGCTGTAGCACTGTTGCGTATTGGAATTTGAACAAATTGCTATTTTTCAAGATCCTTATTTGACAACACTGTGAGTATCCTTTTAAGGGAAATGCTCAGCCTGAATTTGTTGTTTGAAATGTAATGCAGGCTGTTTTATTTCTCGAAAATATAACTATCAATGGCTGCAATGCAACTAATTTATTCTAGGAAAATTTATGGGTCCAAATATTGTTTTGATGAGATATTAGAATGTCCTTGTTTCTCCTATGTTCAATGAATTCCTTTGTTGTTTATTTATTTTCAATACCGAAGCATGCTGTTTTACCTTCATTAAGATGCTCTATATTTTTAAGATTCTGCTTTTTGCAGCTAAGATTCTGATTGTCTATTCTTATTGTTTGTGTTTTTTTAGTGGTCGGTCTTCTGACCGACGGAGGTCCCCCCAGCGTTATTCTCGTTCGCCCCGCTATTCCCGATCACCACCACGTCACAGATCTCGCTATGATTCCCCTCCTCCTAAACGAAGGGAATATTCAAGGTACTGGCCCATGCTAATTCATTTTTATTTTTGCCTGTATTTGCATTTGTTTCAACTTTCAAGTAATGCCATTTCTTTTAATTTGATTCTTATTTAATGCACACATATGCTCAGAAAGAGCCAGGTATTATTCGTTGGTTGTAGTGTTGGCCTATACGTTCTGTTGTGGAATGTGTTTGTAACTTGACTCATGATTATGGATGGATTTGTTCTGTGCTCATTTCTTTCATTATATGGTCTTTTAATACATTGCTTGTTTTGTAGATCTGTATCACCGGAGGATAGAAGGCGCAGTCGAGAAAGATCATATTCCCAGCCCAGCAGAGAGAGGTCATACTCACACTCTCCACCCAATAATGGGGATGTGAGAAGCCGTAGTCAGAGTCCAGTCAAAGACCCAGGTCAGAGCAGAAGTCCAAGTCCGGTTCGCGATGTCAGGGGATCAGCTCGCAGTAGGTCTCCCAGTCAGTGAAGAGGATAATTGGACACAATTAGATGTTTGGTTATGTTTGAATATTCAGCTAATACTTGTTTTTGGTGTTTCTTCTGCTCTGATACAATGGAGTTGGATCTTTTTTTGTCATTGTCATGTCATATATCAGAGTTGTTTGTTGCTTGACTTTAAATGTTGCATTAGTGTTAGCAGGATGTTGATTTGGAAATGAAAAAGTCGCAAGACCCACATGTTTATTTCCCCATAGATATGTCCAGAAATACACATCCTGATGGTTCCCGAAGTTGGTTTTGCGACCTTTTTCATATCCTACTGATGCCCTTTCCTAAAAGCTGCGAAAGTAATTTGGGTTTGGCAACGTTAATACTTGATACGCGAAGCAATAATTTTAGAGAATAAATTCTATCAACCGGTTTTAGTTCATTGTTTGAAGTAGATATTTTACCTTGAGCAATTTCATCCTATTATATGCCATTGTACTATTTACAGGTGTCAGGTTGTAACTATTTAGGTTTAAATTTTTTATAAATTAGGAACTTAAGATTAATTTTAAGATGTTAGTGTTGTTGAGAAAAGCTACTTTTTCCTTCCAAATAAATTATAACAGAAAAATTATAATCTTGTTAAAACAATAAAAATAAATGCATATTGAAAGGGAAATAAAGTAGGTCATATTTAAAAAGAGGGAAAATGCTTAATTTAATAAATAAGGATGGATGGTGCAACTACACATAAAATTACTTTAGAAGGGTAAAGTGTATTTCACCCTAAGTTTATTTTAGTTTAAAATGTTTAAATCAATTATTTTCCAATATTTTTATTCACTTGCCGTAATTTTAGTTTTGAAAGGGACATGGTCTACCTCGTCCTAAGAATGTTGATGGTGGTAAAGATCACATTACATATTGAATAGTCATGTAGAAAAGTTGGTGGAGCCGTGGGGTTTTGACATTGTTTTAATCAAATATATTAATTACTCTCTTCGATTTTGAATATAAACAAAACAAAAATTAGTCATGGTCTAAAATATAAGCAATTTTCAATAATTATTATAATAAATATTATTTTTTCTAAAATACTTTTCATTTAATTTAAACTTTTTTATTTATATTTTCAATATCATAATTAATGCATTATGTTTACAAAATAGAGTAAGAGTAATTTTAAAAATTTATTTATTTATTTTTCAATAGCAATAAAAATTAGTTGATTCCTTAATATATATATATATATATATATATATATATATATATATATATATATATATATATATATTTTTATTGCTTAAATAGAGAACCCGAGGGAGTATAAAAAATAAATGAATAAAATGATGCGACAATAACAGACAAAAAAATGGTGTGACAATATGTTACCTAGTTGTATGAATCGGCATCATATGCATTTAAAACTACTAGTTCGAATTGGAGCGAAGAATGATGTTGGAGCGAAGAATGAGGTTGTTGATTTCATAGACAAGGAACGTTGGTTTGGTTTGGTTGGTCCAAAGAACGTTTGGTTGGTCATACTCATAGTCACTGCCGTGGTGAATCAATCTTACATTCCTAGTTTGAGACTTCCAAATCTAACGGTCAAATCTAACATTACAGCACCATACATACATATTTTTTTTTTTTTCTACTCCTTGGAGTTTACTACAACATCTCAAATTGTTGCCTGGAACATTCGGAGATTAAGTTTTTCTGTCTCTACAATTTGGTCTCACCCACACAGGTACCCTCTATCACAACTTTTAAATTATATATTAGATTGAATAATACTATTTTCTATGATGCTACTTAACTGAAATTGTTGTTTAGTGTTTTGGCATCTGGTTAATTATTAAATATGTATTATGTGTAAACAATCATATTTTGTTCTATATCGATCACAACGCACTAGTAGTAAAGTATATAACAACGAGTTTATGAAATCAAATCAAATGCTTGTGGAACAGGGTGGAGCTCAATCTCATCCATTGGTGAAATTGAAGGGAAAAAAAAAAGACATGATTAAGAATTATGGTAAGGATACATTCCTCATTTCAATGTTGTGTTGTTCCACTTGCTTGGGAGTTTTGACTAATTGAGTCATTTGTATAAACATCTATCTATTCTTTTTATTGGAAATAGTCTAAAGAGAGCGAGTTTTTTTTTTGAAATTTTTAGAAACCATGGACCTCAGAGTTTGGTGTGAGACATAAGAATGAATGTGTTAGGCCAAAAGGGACGAAAGGTACGCACCATTTCGTTGTGTATTTTGAAATTATCTTAATTTGAAAGAGCTATGATCTATTTGTTTTTTAAGTGATTACCCAAAAAACAATTGAAGTTACTTTTTTTTATAGTTGTGATTTAACTTAGTTTTAGTTGAACATATGACCTCAAATTTAAGGATTTTGGCCAATTTTCTTCTCCTCAAATGTTTTTAGATTTTCTCCCTTTCCTTTGGATACTCTGATCCCAGACCCCCACTCTGCATGGTTCTACAATTCAGCAATAGCATCACTGCCAATCAGACTCATTGATTCAATTGGGCCATGAATCATTATATTGTAGAGAGCTTAATTTCACCCCCCCCCCACGTTTCTAAACAATCACACACGCGTTTGGAAGAAAAATAAAATTGTTTTGGAAGTATACTTCCTGAGATATGAAAACTGTGTTTCTTCAAAGGAAAATGTTTTGTATCGATTGACCACTTGAGAGAGAAACAAATAGGAAAAATAATGTGATAGATGTTTTATGTTGATGATGTAATAGAAAGAGAGAAAAAGAAAGAAAAAAAATAATGTGTTTGAATGGGTATATAAAATTTTTGAATTTTCAAATATAAGAGTTGTTTTACAAAACTATAGTTTGGTAATAATTTTTGAAAATACCAGAAGAAGTTTTAATATTGTAACATTCAATAATTTTGGGTCTTGCGAATGTAAAGGTAAGAGTATAAATGTTGGAGTATAAGGTAAAATTTTCTAATTGCTATATATCATTTTTGAGGAATCTACCATATACTCCAATTTATACCTCTTATCGCCAAAAACACATACAAATATTATTTTTCCTTTTAACATTTAAAAAATTTCAAATTGTCAAACCTTTTAAAAATTTAAAAAAATTGCA
Source organism: Cicer yamashitae (assembly GCA_037974755.1). NCBI lineage: Eukaryota > Viridiplantae > Streptophyta > Magnoliopsida > Fabales > Fabaceae > Cicer > Cicer yamashitae. Next base: position 52,014,407 of record JBBPBQ010000001.1, on the reverse strand, counting down.
TTTCAAAAATTTCGTCTCCATCCAAAAATTTAAAATTATAAAACAAATATATATCTCATATTTAAAAAATATTTATTTTTGTCTATAGATGAGATGGTATAAAACTTGAAACATGATAAACTCACACGTAAGTCTGGGTTCAGACTCGAAACATGATGTCAAAACTTAACAATATCGAAACTTAAGAACAAAATACGTATTATATTAAAAATTATAAATATATTATTTAATCAATATTGGGTTTACTTGATTTAGTGGTATTAAATTTTAATCAGTGCCCTATATGGTTCAATTATCAGGCCAATTTTGATTACTTTATTTTAAAAGTGATTAATCATAATTTACACTTCATAAGATAGTGATTATTCAGCTATGTCTAATGTTTATTCACAAATTCAAAAAATACTATTGAAATCATGTTTTCAATAATATTTTCCACTGTGGAGAACATCTGCCTTGAAAAATAAGCGGCCTGAGATGACCAGGCCCCAAGCCTATAAACCACCAAGGCAGGGTCATTGGGCCTAAAAAAATTATTATAGTATATCTCGTTTTTTTATACTTTGTAGTAGTATAACTTTCAAGTTTTCAAGTATAGGTCCCTTTGGAAGAATAAACTATTGACCCTTTAGTCAAAAAAAAAAAACCAACATATTTGTATTCCACTAATTAGCATAGATAGTAAGAAAAACCGTATCTGTCTTAGTCACTCAATTGATATAAAAACGTTAATATATAGAGGTTTAAATTTGAACAGGAGACTCCCTACTTCTCAAACACATAAAATGTGTAATTTAAATTATTAGGCTACTTACAAAAAATATAATAGAATTTCTTTTGTTTTTGACTAAGTTCCCTCATAAAAAAAATTTAATTACAAAAGATATCACATATTGTTCATTACCTTTTTGTTAAATAAAACTAAAGTTTAAATATGTTTTTATCCTTGTAAATATGTTTTTATCCTTGCAAATGTGTTTCGCTTTGATTTTAGTCTCTGTAATTTTTTTTTGTTTGATTTATACGCTTGTAAATTCTAACAAATTTTAAAAAAAAATTTATGAATCTTTTTTAGTAAAAAAATGGTGGCATGATTAATTTTGGATGAAGTGGCACATGGTGACTGTGTAATTACAAAATTAAATTACATGTGTCTCTTCATCCAAAATTAGCCATATAATCATTTTTTACTAAAAAATATTCATAAAAGACTTTTTTAAAACTTGTTAGAATTTGCAAGGGTATAAATCAAACAAAAAAAAAATTACAGAGACTAAAATCAAAACGAATCATATTTTCAAGGACAAAAAACATATTTAAACCTAAAACTAATTACAATAATTTAATGTATAAATTTGGCTTTAAACAAAATTGAAAGATAAATTTTAAATAATATCATAATAAATTAAATAAGGTGTTATTCTAAACTTAAAAGGATTCACTTAAAATTGATTCAATTAGTAAGTAATTGTATTCCCACTACTTATCTAAACTTTTCTTTATATAAAAAAAAATTAATTTCAAGGACCAAAAACATATTTAAACCTAAAACTAATTACAATAATTTAATGTATAAATTTGGCTTTAAACAAAATTGAAAGATAAATTTTAAATAATATCATAATAAATTAAATAAGGTGTTATTCTAAACTTAAAAGGATTCACTTAAAATTGATTCAATTAGTAAGTAATTGTATTCCCACTACTTATCTAAACTTTTCTTTATATAAAAAAAAATTACGTCAAAGTTCACTTAAATCTGCAATATTTGTTGGACTCGTCTCGTAAACAATTACAAAAATAGAAAAGAAAATGATCAACATTCACCAACATAAAGATGTTTTCGGAGGAAAAAATATTTTTTAAAAACTCTAAATTTATTTTTATTTTTTACAAAATCTAAATTTATTTTTATTTTTATTTTTATTTTTTTACAAACTCCAAATTTCTTAATCCTTTTTTTTTGTTAACTCATTTCTTAAACCTTCAAAACCCACAAATAATGAAGAGAATGTAGTTCAATAAATATCATCTACACTCTAGTGATAGAAAAGAAAATCACCATATCATATATATTTTTCACACACTAAAGCAGCTGAATATTTATTGAAACAACATTGCGAACTACACAACTCAAACCCTGTACCATGAATAAGCAAAGGTACTCCAACCAAATAAAATAAAGAAAAAACTTAACTAGACATTCCAATCGAAAGAACCTCATCTGAAATGAAACTATATATAAAAGCAAAGAAAATAAAAGAAACAATCAGTTAACACTTACGCAATACTAGAAGACCATTTTCTACAAACAAACCACTCATAGTAGAGACAAGACCACAATTTTCTCTTGACATGAACCACTTAATTATGTTCTTAATACTATCATCATTATGCTCTATATTATGGCGTCCATAAAGATATATATCATGCGTTGAGCGATTAATGCAAGTTTATTCTAGATAGTTTATTTACTAAAAAATAAGTATTACCTTGTGTATCAATAACAGAAAGGTTAACTGACCATTTAATTAGTAAATAATTTCTCTATCTCACACTTCTAATTATCACATCATTAATATATCATATCACTCTCTTTTTTTGTTCTTTCTCAAAGTATTTATGGGGTGTATGCGTTTAGGCACGTAATTTTCCTAAGGTAAACTATAACATACTCGTCTCTTGTCGTGCGGAAATTGTTAGAGAAGCAATATTTAGAAATCGACGAGTTGACTGGATATATAGCCATGCAAATGTATATATAACATGCATGTAGTATATAGTTAAAAGAAAGCACAAGTGTTCAGGCCTTCAGGGCAGGCTGTTTTTAACTCTCCAGATTTTCTTACATATATAAATTTTGGCTTTTTGCCTTTGTATCAAGTGTGTACAAAAATATAATAAGCAGAAGGAGTTGTGTAATATCTACTTCATCTTTGAACCTCATTATTTTTAATAAATTTTAATAAAATATTTATTCGTCATTTATTATTATAAAATTTAATTTTTACTCAAAATAGTTAATTCATGAACTATTTTTAAGATACATGTGTTAGACCGACTTTAAGTCCACTATACCGTGTAAGTTTAATAGTAAAAATTTAATATTATATCATTTTTTGTAAAAAGCAACACTTTAAACTTATTAGACAGAAATAAAAAAGTTAATTATATTTCAACTAGATTTAAATTTATCTCTGTTTAAGATATCTTTTGAGAGTCTTCTTTATTTATAGAGGTTCTCTTTTCCATGAGAAGTATATATATACTACCTATATTTTTGATTATAAGCACCATTTGAAAGGAAATAAATTTGTTCTTAAATATGAGAACATTTTCAATTTATTAGATGCATTTGTTATTGTTTTTTCCAAACATACCTTTTATTAATACTACTAATTTATCTAATATGTTGATGAATTAATTATGGCCTATAATTAGAAACATATACATCTTTTTGTACTCTCTCTTGTTTGTTGTAGTAAATTTGAGTACCCTTCTACTCATCTTCAATATTATATATCTATCTTTGTCTTTAAAAAAAATTATGTCCAATTTTATACATATAGTTCGTGCTTTTCTTTTTTCCAAAAAATATTGTTGATTTATGAATTACATATTGTCAAATTGATAGTATAAACAAACATAATTATATAAAAAAAATTATCTAACTGCAAATATATAATATTTAAGTGTCTTTCATGGAAACTTGTTCAATGAAAATAAAATAATTGAATTATTAAAAATAAAATTTATATTAATTGAAGGGTATCTTTTGGCTGTAATAGGTTGTGATTAATTTAATTAAACTGTTACAATGGACGGTTTGTTTTCCATCCTTGCATATCTTGTAGTTGGGTGGGATTATTTTAGCTGCATGCAAGTGAAACGAACTTATATATGTTTATATTATTTGAGACAAAGTAGAAAATGAGTACTTTTTGCTTATGCATGTATGAGATCAAACGGAGTTTGTGATACATTAAAACATCGGAATCCATAGGAGCTTAATTTGCATGAACAAAATAAAGTAAAACATTATAGTAAATTGAAAAGACAATTACCATAAATAAGAAAATACTAATTGGTTTGTATATATAAAATTTATAACAACAAGATCAAGCTGCAAGATGCAGCCATACATAAGATTACAATCCCAAATATTCAAGATACGTACATATCCACGATTAAAGTATAGAAATTAACATACATATAAAAATTTAGCTAGGAATACAATGCATGACATAATGTCATAATAATACACACATACTATATATATAATTAAACCCCAGCCAGGTGGTAATTAACTAATTAAGAACATGATTTTATGAAGTAAAATGTTCAAGATTCCTAGGGTGTATATATATATATATATAAAAGTAAAAGAATGGTCAAAGAAAATTTGTATATTTAATCCAAATTTTGAATTAGATACGTCAACTTTCTTTAATTTTACTTTTGTTTATATTTGAGACTAAATCGAAAATTATTATTGAGAGAAATAGAGAAGCTATATGCATGATGAAGCTCCTTGATCTTGGTTGGGTGAGTTCTCATTTTGGATGAAATTAGAAGACATGAGTGGTGATCCCCACAAAGCTGGTGTTGGTGCAGATGAGATCAAAGGATCATTCTCAGGTTGAAGAAGAACGTTACGATGTGCAGCAAAAGCCTCTTCATTGATCAAAGAATCAAGAAAAGAACTAAATACATCATCATTATTATTCATATTCATAGTAGAGTTGTTGTTCGAAGAGGTTATAAGCATATCATCATTATAATTATTATTAACCGCTTGATCGGGATAATAATCATGATATTGACCCAATATTAGATCATCATTACGGCAAGTTTGAGATTCTTTGTTAGTAACAATAAGTTGATCATGATGCTGATGAGGAGTAGAAGATGTAAAATTAGGAGTGGTAATTTGGTGATTATTAATAGTATTTGGTATGATTAACGAAGGAGAAGGTTTGGAAGAAGAAGATGAAGAAGGATTATCAAGAGGCTTATGTGTTCTTGGATCAATCCCTTGACTGATGAGTTTCTTGCTGAGATGTGTGTTCCAATAGTTTTTAATTTCATTATCAGTTCTTCCTGGAATTCTCCCAGCTATCAATGACCACCTAATTAACCATATATATTACTAATTTTGTTAATTTAGATCGATGAATTTAATTAATTGATGAAGCCCTAATTGAAGGAAACGAAACCCTAATTGGATATAAATACCTGTTGCCGAGGAGACGGTGGAGGCGGAGGATGAGATCTTCTTCATCGGGAGCGATCTGACCGCGTTTGACGGACGGACGAAGATAATTCATCCAACGGAGACGACAGCTTTTACCGCAACGGAGAAGTCCGGCTCTTTTGGGGAGAGTTCTCCAACGACCTTCACCTTCTTTGTTGATGTATTGTGATAATATCTCGTCTTCTTCTGATGTCCATGGTCCTCTCTTTAACCCTACTTTGCTGCAACATGGTGTAGTAGTAGTAGTTGTTTTTGTTGTTGTTGTGTTGATACTATTCTTCTTCTTCTTCTTATTTGAATTTGTTTCTGTTGACGAAGGATTCCTCATATGGATTCTCAATTTGTTAATCGATTCTTCTGCTTGATAGATAGTAATGTTTGAATTGTAAGGTGAAGAAGTGAGGTTGTAGTTAGTTAATAACAAACACACACACATACACTCTCTCTCTAGTGTTATCCCGATTCTATTATTCTTCTTTCAGCGCTTTTTGCAAACACGACCCAACCAACAATCCACCTTCACGCGCCAAGCCTCCACTCTTAGATCCACGTCGCTCATGCATACTACCACACCTTTCTATTTCATTCAGCTCTTCTACAGAATAAAGTAAGTTATATTAAATGTTCATAAATAAATCAGTATAATTTTAATTCTTAATTGTGCTTTATTAATTTCTTAATTTTTACTTTAGAAAAGTAAAATTTATATTATTCACTCTACTGAAAAAAAGTAATTAAATTATTTTTACAAAAAAAAATAATTAATTATTAAATCTCTCTTTTTTTTAAAAAAAATATTAAATCTCTATATGTACACCACAAGTAATGCATTACTACATGATGTTGTAAGGCAAGGGTTAATTTTTTTTAGCTTTGTTTTGTTGAAGCATTATGTTAACCTGAAAAAAAATTAATTTATTTCAATTTCACATTCATTTTTGTGTAATTGTCATCTTAATTTAATTAATTTTGTTTTTAAAAAATTAAATAGAATATAATTTTATATAAAATTATTCAAAAAAGAGAATAATGCATAAAAATAGAGTATTTCACTCATCAAATTTTGTTTTACTGTGCAAATGCTTATAATTTGTAAATGTTAACATTATATATTCTTTATCAAATTTCTTTGGTAACTTTAATTGAAAAAAATTATTTGGTAACAATTAGCATTTTTTCTTATAAGGAAATTGCTGAATGTTGTGTCGGTCATTCCTATGAAACCAACTGAGTGCAATGTTTTTAATTAAATTTTTTATTAAGACTATTTTATTAATTTTTTATTTTATGTGACTAATGTACCCATTAATCTCAAAATTTTGTAGTATTTAACATATACACACACAAATATTTTTTTCAAACAACAACAAAAAATAAAATTAATTTTGCGTTTTTAATTATTAAAGAAAATTATGTTTTCTATGTTGAAATATAACTAATCAAATTACAATAGTCATATGAACAACTAGATTAAAATGTTTCCTAAAAATAAACTAGATTATATTATCGATGTTAATCATGTGAATTAATAGAGAAGAAAAAATTAAAAATTAAAATAGAATTTAAAAGAATGTATAGTAAGTTCAATAAATATTATCTAACTCTAGTTACAAAATTATGAAAGAATGTATAGTAAGGTCAATAAATATTATCTAACTCTAGTTACAAATTTATGAAAGTATGAAATCTTATACAATTTAATAAAAACTTAATTTTAATTTCGTTAAAGATATTTTATCTCCAAAAAAAATCGTTAAAGATGTTTGTCACACAATGTTCAACTTTTTTTGAAAAATACTACTAATTAAACGTAAAATTAAGTTCGGTAAATATAAATAAATAGCAACTCTTAGCTGAATGGCTTAACCGACTTTAGAGTCTATTATTAGACGGTGCATTTAATTGGATTTGGTGTCAAAATTTGGAGCGAACAGCTAATGAATCGGCGGAGCCCCCTCCAATTTCTCTCGGTTTTATTTTCGTCCTTTTTACGAGATTTCGTCTGTTTAACGCGTAGTTGTTTTGTGTGTCACGTGCAGTTATTTTGATTGGTGTATTATTCGTTTGATCGATATTTTGGTGTTGCATGTTTGTTTATATATTCTATACTTTTTGTCTTAATAATTTTAAATTTATATTATTTTCGATATATTTTATCCATTTAAATGAATAAATATCTATTTATTAAAAAAAACTAATTAATTGAAGTAATAATTTTAAATGGTATATTGGTATTAACAATACACATTTTTTAATACACATTTTTTAATTGATTAAAATTACATAAATTTCATTAAATCATATAAATTTTAATCCATCAAAAGAGATGTATATGAATTTTATTAATTAAAGAAAAGGGATATTATATCATTATTCATGTTTTTAATATCTAAAAAATTATTCGTAACAGTTTTTTTTTATTTTTTTATTATTTATATCTTTTTTAAGAAAAATTAACAATATACCGTACATTGAAATTTATATCCTAAAATATTTTATTTTTTTTGGTTGTATCCCTTCCCTACAACCACCTGAAAGATGACTTTTTCATCTGGAATTTGCATCTCGGGATACAATCATTTATTAAAAAATAAAAATTAAAGTTTATAGATGATCGCATTTTAAAGATGCAACCTCTTATTAAAAAATAAAGTTTATAGATGGTCGCATCTCGGAGATGCAAATTTAATCTAAAAAAAGTCTTTTTTTTGAAAAAACATATATATATTCACTGTGAACTAAACAAGTATCGCCCATACCAGTTAAATTCAAGAAACATTTAGAAGAAGCCTTCTAGGACCTGAAGGTGTTGGTTCGGATTCTTTGCGGAATTTGCAGTCACGACGTCAAGATAGTGTGGGTCACCTGATCTTAATCAAGCAGTTAACAAAAGCAAATTTTATTTTTTATTTGTTATTACTTATAATTTTAAATACTAAACTTGAATCTTAACCATTCGATTAAGATCGGCTGGTTCTCAATATTCAACTGCATAATTGCATGCTCCTGTTGACCGCATGAAACTCATGTAATTTTGGGTTGGCTTTGAGTTATTTTTTATAGGGGTGGCTTTGATTTAGTTATTGTGTTTGGTATATGTCCTATCATGCTATCACATAGTTCATAAATTAAGTGAACGGCTTAGTTAATTTCCTGACGTACGTGCACTTGCATGGATGTATTATTCTAGTTGTTTTGATTGTGTTTCTACTTATTTTTCTGCTGGCTCAAAACGGGGAATCATCTGGGTCCATAAGAGCATCTCCAACGGAAATAAAATTAAGTTCGTCCGCTAGTATGGAATAACGTAACCGTGAGTTTTTTGGGAGTTCATCGTTGAAGTTGTGACAAGCTGTAATCACGGTTCTCTTAAGAAGGAACGGTATTTTCATATAAGCGTTTCCTTTTTTTATTAATTTAATTTATTAATAATAATAAATTATATCAGTTGCTTGGAGATGATGTGACACAGTGGACCGTGGACCCCATTTAATGAACCCATATTGAATTCACTGTAGATGCTCTAAATTATTAACTCATTTTGCAAATGAATAAAGGCACTTTTTTATTTACTAATTTTTAAAATTTAACTCCTTTAAAGTGAGTAAATCCTTAGATATTGGGTGCGTTTATTTCAGATTTTTTCATGAAAAAATCTATTTTTTTAAACCAAAAATCATTTTGTAGGGTTTGAAGGGTGTTTGTTTCAGATTTTTTTAAAAATCATTTTGTTAAAAAAATCATTTTTTGGCTAAAAATGAAAAGTTAAAAATAGTAGCTTCTCAAATTCGACACTACGATAGATGAGAGAGAAAGATGTCAAAAATTTTAAAAACACCGAACTTAACCCACTTATAAAAGAAAATGATGTAATTACCCTTATCCTTTTTGAAAAATCCAAAATTATCCTCCATCAATTTTTACTGGGTTTTCTCCATACTACATTAGTTTCACGCACTCAATTATAACAGTTTTTCTCCTTCCACGAGACTCTCATATAAGTTTTTCATCAAGTAAATTTCCTTCTCCTTTTCAATTTTTCAACATAGTTTTTTTTATTGTTTCTACGTCTTTTATTTGAATCATTTTATTTTTACATCATTCATATATTGATACTATTCTTTTTTTTTTGCTTTTTTGTGTTTATTTATTGCTTTTTGATGAATACTTAAGGTACATTAATCAATTTTAAAATGTGTATAAAAAATAGATTAAACTTATAAATTTTGTAAGGTATTATAAAAGTCATGTCCTTTATGGTAATTTTGTAGTTTAAAAAATCACTTTTATAAAATTGTATACAAACAGATTAAAAATCATTTAAAAAAAAAAAATCATTTTTATGATAGTAAACAAACGAAAATAAAAAAATCATTTTTAGACAAATCTCTACAAAATAATCTCTAAATGCTCAAACAAACGCATCCATTGTATATATTCATAATTGATTTATTCTATAACGTGAGTTGGCCTCTCCCAAAACCACCGTCCTTCCTCCTTTTTCAATTGTTTCCGTTCTGGTTCGGTTCATCTCTACAAATTTTCTTCTCTTTATTCTTCTTTTATCTTGTATCAATGACTGTATTGATTCTTATTTTGGACATTCTAGTTTTGTTATGATTGTGTTTTGGTGTATTGTTTCATTAATTTATTGTTCTTCTATTTCTATTATGTTGCTTTTGTAAAAAATCGTGACTTTTAATTGAAGGTAGGAGAAGGGATTCTTGCACTGTAGCTTTGAAAGAGACCATTGTGACTTGCCTTTTTTTTCTCTCTCTCTCTTGTTCCTTTATGTGGCTCTTGCATTGTAGTATCAATTTTTCTATTAGACATTTTATTGCATGCTGCTCCAGATTCCCTTTGAGATTGAAAGACTTCAAAAGCTCCAAACTCTTCATCTTTCTGACAATTTTTCCACTGGCTAGCTTCAAATATAAGGCTCAAATCATTTTTTTATTTTTTGTTTATTTAGGTCATGGTTGAAAAGTGATAGTTATTCTTATTGCATTCAAGTAATCAAACTCTGATATTTTTTTTTTACATTTGAAAATTAAAAAGCAAAAACTTACAATCACTCCAAACAAGCCAAGCCTATAAGTTACAATAAGTTGATAAAATATGGGGTTCCCAAATCATTGGATTGAAGAGATGGATTGAGAACATCTCTTGCAGTTAAAAATCAAAGTATCTTCAGTCAAAAAGAAACAAAGTGTCTTGCCCCTCATCCCACCTGCGAATAAACTCAATGGAACTAATGACTTTTTATCTGAAACTTCAAGAATTGAAATGATTTTTCAACTCTTCTCTACATTGTACATAAACTGAAACAACAACCAAGATACACACCAACATTCAGGTGTAAAAAAACATCTAAATTCATTGCCCACGGATACATTAAAACTGTCAATTAAACATAAAAAAGGGGCTTATTACCAAGAGAAATAGGGGAGGGAGAAAGGACAACATAGGTCATATCTGACTCAAAATTCATGAAAATCATAAAATGGATTTTTGTGCCAGTCTGCTTAAAATTCTGGCTGAACACACCCTACGCCTTAGCCCTGAGAATAAAGAGATAAAACAGCTTTATTGGCAACTATATATATACTATTAGCCTGAAAATACACTAAATCACATATGTGATAGATTAAAAAAAATCCCACCCAGAACGACATGGCCAGCAGAGCCTACAGTAACAGAGAGACCACAGGGATCAATTCCTCCCTCATGCCCAACTTAGAGAACCAATTTGAGAAAGGAAGAAGCAAAGCATTTTATAATTTGATACAGTAGCTAGTATTTTCTTTTTTTGGTAACCTCGTAAACTGTACAGTGGTCTTCCAGTGATTCAGAACACAATTAAACCCAAAAAAATGGTTTCCTTCGTAACCCCCCAATTTTTCAGGGACTCATAGGCTTCGGTTTATGGTTTATAATGTGGGTGATGACTGGTAGGGATGTTACTGAACACCAGAAAACAAATGGCATAGCACAAGAACCAACTTACACGAGTGCTATAATTAATAATTTGATTTTAAGCTTGCGTAAAAAAGACAATAATGATTCCAAGTCGAATTGTAGTTTAAAAAAATCTAGCAACCCAGAGAATTTGAAAGCCAATATACAGGATAGCCTCTGTTTTACCAAGAAAGAGAGAGCCACAGAAGAATGGAGTACAAAAGATGAGGGAGACAAATATCTGCCTTAATAGAGGGAGACAACACTCAAGCTCATAAATACAAGAGTGGTTGCTGCTTACTAAAATAGAAAGTATCATAAATTTTATAATCAAATCCTTTGACTTTTAGTTGACCAACTAACCTTTCAATGTAACAGTCGTCCTCTGTATTAACAAGAATGGCATCGCCGGCTACAATGTGAGGCGGAACCTGGATGATGTTGACCATATGGACAAAGACAAACAAGACATAAGCACTTGGCATTACCAGCAACAGATATTGAATCAATTTAATTCAAATGGAAAGAATTTATAGCAGAGATACCGCCATATCATTTTGAAAATAATCAATTGATTAGTCATATTGATTTTGTTGAAAAAACATGTGAATATTGTAAATATGTTAATAATATCTTGTAAGTACGGTGATCATGATATTTCAAGTTCCTTATAATTATTTCATTGTGTATGTAATGGAGCCTCCTAGTGCTCTTTATTGTTCAGACGTGTAGATTTCATATTATGTCTCTCATTTTTCTCTTTGCTTTACATAGATTTTTTTTTATAAATTATTTATGCTACTAAATAAACGCAGAAGGAAAAAAAGAAATAATCATTTGACTTACTTCAATTGTAGGGCCATTGTCCAGTACTACCTTTTTATTCCTTGAATCAAGGAGGGGAAAAAATCAGTACAAAAAATTAAATTGAATAAAGATTACAGAGAAGCTGAAATGCTCCAACTCAGAAGTTGACTTCATCAGTGCTATGTATTACATCAGATTCAAATTGCAAAATTCTATTGATGCAGAAACAGAAAACTAATCAGACACGAATAAAAAAATAACCAGCATCCTCCCACAAATTGATAACTACACAGCTAAGAAATAACCATGAGTTTTAGTATGGATCAAGACTAAGAAACCAAAGGAAATGAATGTTTCTTGACATAGGATAGTGATCCACAAACACAAATAATCATTGAAGATTGTTGAATTTATAGGAATTGGCAGAAAATGAGAAAAAGAGAGATAAAAAGACTAAGAATAATATTCTACGGTGTGTATTGGTGTGATACAGTAGAGAAAGCACTAATGGTCTAACCCCGAGTTATACTAATCCTAATTCTATAAGGAAATTGTAACTTTGGAGAAGAGATTTTTTTCTTCTTCTTAAGAGTCAATATAAAGGCAGAGTTGGTTAAGCAGTGCTCATGTTTATGCAAATAGTATATTCTGTTTATATGAATATTAAGTAATTAGGATGGACATAATATCGTAGTTATTATGTAATTGGTACTGAGATCTGAGAAAAACCCATCCACTACAACTATGGAAAAATACAAAGGAGAAAAATAACTTGATTTAGAGCTGAATCAAATGATTTGGATCTTATCCTTATCTAAAAACTGTTGGATAATTTTTTTTAAGCAAAAAATTATAGTGCAAAAGCATCACATGACTGAGATGATATCTCAACTATGTTGGCACCCCTAAATCACCACCTATCATTTGCAACATCCCAATAAATTCATTAAAATAAACGAGAAAATACAGAAAGAACTTGGGGGGACTAGGGATAATTTGGTTCTTATCCTTATTCAAACTATCCTTCCTAACTGTCTCAAGTCTTGACATGATGTAAAAGTTGAAGAAAACAAATAACAAATTCCTATTATTCCTTAGGCATCAAAAATTGTGGCATGGAAGTTGAAACTGGCCTCATTAAGGTGGTGTTTGGTGCTGTAGGAAATCGTTCCCTCCTTGGGCATTTCATTCCCTAGAGCTAGGGGATCCAAAGAACGTTTATGATTTTGGCTATCATTTTCAGGGGGAAATATTGTGGTATTCCATAACATGTTTGGTTAAAGTGCCATATTGCCAATAATATAATCAACTTCTAATTGATTTTTTATTTTTAATGATGAATGGTGATAATGATATTTTTAACTATCATTCGCAAATTACATTCTCAGGAATGCCTTATATCTGGGGAACATATTTGGTCTCCTGTACCAAATGTGGTAAATTTATATTCCAACTTCGCTTTTCCACAAATGTTAACGACATTTCTAATGATACCAAATATCACCTAAGAAGATGATACATAAGCCCACAAAAAAAGGTGAAATTTTTAAACCAATAAGAGGGTGATTTCTAAGACAATTCATTGACATATTTCATCAGAAAATATTCAAAGACATTCACAACAAGAGGAAGTAAAAAACAAATGAAAAGGTACAAGATCAAATACTTTTTCTAAATCCAATAATGGAGAACACATGTACCTCGGAGTGGCTGCAATCACTTCCTTGACAGTACATATTACGCGTTTTGGAACTGATGCAGATAAAGGTTTGTCGTCATAAAATTGTACCTTAACTTTCATTTCATCTGTCAATCAGGTAACAATATAATAATTAATTAGTAAAAGAAAACATGACTGAGTGAGATCTTAGTTATATCCATGACACTAAAGTTGGTATTGATGACTATCAGAGGGTAAAATAATTTCCTTGCAAATAAATTTATTAACAGATAAGAAAGTAAAATGCAAAAGTAGGACAAGGTCCTTCAAAACATAACATTAAGTGAGAGAAAAAGGAGAAGGGGAGGGAAAATAAAGCCTTGAAGACACAAAAAAGCAGCAAACAAACTTATCCCACAAAAGCAGAATGACAGAGAGAAGTTACAAATGCAATCTTGTCCTATAGCATATATGTAAAGTCAGGCGAAGATGACCGGAAAAATGAGAAAATCACACCATATAGATACAGCAGAAAATAGCAAAGAACGAAATAGGAGGAAAACTAATTGTGTTGATCAATTAGAACACCATACTGACCAGAATAAACCTTATGAATCATTGATCATGGATGCATCAGATAAAGAAAACCACATACTTAAGATTTAAGAAGCTATAGCCTATAAGGAGATACAACACTGAGCTTAATCAGCTATGGTAAATAAAAAATGAGAAAGGTTAAGTAGCAAAAATAGTTCAGGGAAACACTTAGGCACCAGTCATGACATAAATTATGTGGGGAATTGATAGTAATGCATAGCAATAATAATATCAGTATTGATGACAAAACCAAAAAATTCTTGGTAGCACTAGTAGTTTATTGAGACAAGAATGCTGAGTATGACCATTAAGCACAGTTGAAAACGTCCAAATTTTCCATATAATAGCTGATAGTAAAAGAACAGTGATCAAGGGTTAAATTTAATCCACCTTGTATATATAAACAGTTCTTGCCAAACAAGTCTTTGGAAACTTCAATTTGATCGAAGGTATCAGGGCTGACCACAATTAAATGGAGAAACCACATTAAATAACTATGTTCTCCAAGTGTTTCTTGCACCCATCAGCATAGAATGATATACCAACAGCGAAACAAGGTGAAAGATGTAGGAACTCACTCCATTAATACTACAGTTCCATCTTGATCCGTGCACATATACATGAAAGTCTTTTCATGAACATAGATCCCTGCAACAATTTTCAGAATTTGTAAGCACAGAAAAGGATACTGGTCAATTATCAGCAGGCATGAAGTGTCTTAGCACATCATTAGTTGAAAGACGAAACATTGTGCCGGATGTTGTCACTGAAATTAAAAAATGTAATTGTAGAATATGTGTAACTGTAGTCTTCATACAAGTTCATCTGTATCCACAGAACGAGGACATGCACTGTTGCAAACCCCAAAACAAAGTCCAAAGTATTCTTTGTGAAAGATTTGAGCACACCAGATATAACAGAAAAAGAAATAACACTTTTGTTTTGAACGACTGAATCACAAACAAAATAATAAAGGAGAGAATACTTTCAAGGGTTTCCTACTCAGAAAAGGGTTCTCCATTTTACAACCAATCCCGTTTTTGTTTAACAAACTAACAAATCTACCAGCCTCTCTTCCACCCCTCTCCTGTTATTTAATCTAATTTTCTAAACCTCACAGTCTCAACTGCCGAACCACTTCACTTCATAACTATTTTAAAGTCTAACTACTGTTAGGGACCCAAGAACATGTCCTTCTGTTTTTGGTTTTCCTTAGGAGGAGTCTACATATACAAATTAAAGAATCCTGACCATATTAACAATTATTAATAATTAACAACTAAATAAACAATCTAGTCACAATAAACAAAAGATATAATGGATATTGCTCATAAATTTGCATATGAAATACTATATATTACATATACAGGGACATACTTTCAATATCCTCATCAGTCCCCAGTCTCTGTGTTACCTTGTTTCCCTGGCCAATATCACGAAGTTCCACCTATTATTAAAAAAAGTTACACTTTTCAGTTATGAATGGAGTTAAAAGTAAGAGCCCAGAAGTAAAAGGTTAAACAACAATATCCAATAACAATAGCACAAATAAGAATAGGCAGTTGAGAAAACCAAACAAAATGATTTTCCTTTAATCATTGGCTTTTCCACAGTTGACTGATTTTAAAATTGATTTATAAAGCATTGACATGGACACTGAAAACGACATTGACATGTAGACACCAGTAATAATATTAGAAAATGGAAGTGGCTGAATGTAACTACATAAGTCAATGTCGGACACCAGACACTCCAATACTACCTAAAAATTGATTGACAGATGCCACTGTCCAAAGATCACAAAAGCCATTTAACTAGGATTTCTTTTTGGATAAAACCCTTTTAAACACAACACAATAAGACTAGTAGGTTACAATAAAACCTTAACCAACACTCTATTAGAAAAACCTCATTACTTAATCAAATCAAACAATATGACCCTTTGAGATTCTGTATTAACATCTATGTTAAAGGTATGAAAAATCGTTAATTCATCGGTTATTAGTTAATCCAAATTCTTCGATGAGACTGCTTCATGCTAAACTGTTTCTAAATCAATTATGTATTATTACTTACTTATTAGCAAACAACTTCACAAATACATCTCTAGCATCGGGGTCAAGCCAGCAAATCAACACAATAATTGAAAGAAATCTATCTGGTTATATATGTGGTTTCATCAGTGTTGTCGATGGTGGAATATGACAGAATGCCAAACATCAAACATACCATTGCATCCTATGACGCCGCCATGGCGGGCATCCCTTCACAACCATTTAACAACGTTGGATTTCATTATTAACAATAACTTGCTAGTTACCAAGGATTTATAACAAAAACAAGATGTCGGCGTGTATGCCGAGAGATAGAGATAGAGTCATCGGGAGAAAAAAATTATGACAATATGACTACACAAGTAAATTGTTATCACTAATAAATGCAACTTACTGTTTTCTATTACTTCCTTCACCACCTTCCGATGAGTGGGGGAAAACACATAAAGTTTTCATAATTGCTGATGAAAACTTTCCTACCAAAGGAAGGGGTGGATTACAAAATCTAGCATGCCATATTTTGCAATGAGGAATTGGTTCTATGTATCAAGTATGCAGTACCGAATGCACAGATTTATCATTAGGGAGAGCAATAACCAAAGACTCACTAGAGAGCTAAAAGCCAAAAATACCAAGTCAATGGCTTGTTATTTAACACACCAACCAAACAGAAAAATAAAATTGTTTAGAATTTGGGGGGTGATGCCCCCTCCCTCTGCCCCTGAAATCCCTCTCCATAATCAAATAAAAGCCTTCATAAATAAATAAAATAATAATAATAGTAATAGTAATAATTCTTTTAAAAGACAAGCTACCTCCTCTTCGTTTTTCAAAAGAAATAGAGGTGTCCATTACTATAGTTTTCGAGAAAATTGGTGAGATTAATTAAGCATTTATACACCAAAACTATAGTAATGGATCTCCATTTCTTTTGAGAAATGGAGAGGATCTCTACTCTAGTATTCAGTATTCACTGAGCTAATTATGTTTTCCTTATTAAAGACAAATAGACAGTGTATATCTATGCACGTATCACAGATTCACACAACTCCATTTCAAACACTGATATACGAAAAACTAAATAACTTCTAGCAGCTGATAGATAATGCTAATGCTAATAAGGAAAATGTAATCATGAATATAATGTGCAAAAAACAAACAAAAAACCTTGATAGTGGCTTTTCCTCTTCCTTCATGAGAGTGATCTACTTTAAGAACCTGAAGGAATTTACATTGCAAAAAATATAAAGGCGTTGAATAACAAGATTGAATAAATAGCAATTTACAATAACTTGATCGAGCAATTAGTCGTTACCTCGAATATGCGATCTGGAATCAAGCCACAACAATAAGAATGCAAAGTGAATTTGTGAGTAAGAAGAATACAGCAAAATACACAAATCGAATTTAACCATCAGATACAATGAAATTAATTCAATAATTAAAAAATAAAAATAAAAGAGCATAGCAACCTTGTTTTCCAATGATATTTCCGACTCTGATCTGCACCGCAAGAAAAACTAGACAGTGATGAGCATGTAAGAATCAATTGGATTAAAAAAAGCTGGAAGTTAATAGATGCTTACATCAGACGCAGCGACTTTGATTCCCCGTCGTTGAATGGTGAGCCATGGAGCGGTGAAGGAATTGGTGGCGGTTGAATGAGCGGAAGCAGAAGTGGGAAAAAGTTGTGAGTTTAGCGGAGAAGGAGAAGAAGAAGAAGAATGTAAATAGGATGATGAAAGTCTAAAGAGAGAGTTGAAGTTGGAATTGCAGAGCCGCAGCTTCTGCCTCATTAGAGCTTGCATTTTCTCACTCGAGCAGACCACGCGCCGGAACAACACTAACCCTGCAGCCAAGTCACGAACACCCCTTCGCAGCTCTCAAGTCTCGACATAGTAAAATAAATAAATATATTTAATTAATAATTTTTTTAATTTATAATGTAATATTAATTATTCTTTTTTAATTGTATTTTTGGATTAATATTACTTGCACTAACTATAGTTTAGTCTACCCGTAAAAATACATCTATTCCAAGTTTATTTTTTCTGGTTTCATTTAAATAACTAAATGTAAATTCATTTGTAAGTGTTGTGTTAGTTTTAAATTATTTTTTATTTTGGATTAAACACAATTTATTTACCTTAGTTCATTATTTTTTATCTGCATTGATGATAATTGAGAATACATTAATAATTGATAAGAATAATTTAGTAAATTATTATTCTTTCTTTTTTATGAATGTTATTTTTTTGATCTGTGTAAAATTGACCGGCGATTCACTCATTGTGGGACAAAGGAAATATATTAATATATGTTTAATCATCTTCAAAAAAAAAAAATATATATATATATATATAATCAATTTAATGATAAATATCTACGATAATTTCGTATAAAACTAAGAGAATGTTATTTTGACATAATTACAACATTATACATTATCATACATTAATACCGTAAACAAGACATACACTTGAACTAATGTCTTTTTGACGGATGAACGAAAAAATTGTGTTATGAAGAGAGAAAGTATCACACATATGGGCCAAAATCAAGTAAGGATATTTGATAAGTTGATATATAGATTTTAACTCGTGATATATCTATATTTAATTTATTATATATGAGTTTCGCTGATATTTTTTAAAATGCTACAAAAATTTATAATAAAACTCAATTCATTATTAGTTATGAGTAGGGGTACAAATCAATTGGGTCGAGTTATATTTTGCAATACCTTAATTTGGTCCGTTAAAAAATTCAAAATTTAAGTATAATATATTACGTGTTATATGATTTGTTTAAACTTGAGTCTAGCATTTATAAAAATATACGTGGCATGTCATATTAAATTATTTAAAAAATTATTTCATATCAATATTTTTAAATATAAGTAATCAAATATATCTTATAATAGATTTACAGATTAATATGTTAAAATAAAATTTAAAATTGACTAGCGTTCACACGATAAGAATAAATTTTAATTTTGATAAATCGCGTAAAAAGACTTTTGACGACGGAAGGAATTATACGGTGTACTTACATAAGTATTCTTCAACCAATCACGGTATGAATAGTTGCAAAGCTGGTTTCATTTTTCATTATACTCACTAAATTTCTCATCTTAATTCATTGGTGGACTTCTTAGTTCTTACCTATTTGTTTTTTTGTGTCTTTCTTCCACAAAGTTCGTGATAACGATTGGTACACTATTCAATCTTAATGGTTGTAAAGAGTGTTAGTATTTAATATAGTAGTAACTCTTATATGCACACCACAATATATTGCTTTAATAGATATTTGATTATGGATAAAAATAACTCCTTATTTGGTTCATTAAATGTTAAGCATTAACTATTTTCATCATTTGATCATGTATTGTTAATAGTTGTCCTTTTTGTAGTATTTTATTATTTATTAGTCACAGAGATATATTTATTTTTTATTCTCTGACCATATTTCATAAAAATAACTTTGTGAATTTATTATTGACTTGTATTATATTTTTTTAGTGTTTTGTGCTACGTGGATTTATCAATTGTCCTTTTTGTAGTATTTTATCATTTATTAGTCATAGTTATATACATATTTATTTTTTATTCTCTGATCATATTTCATAAGAATAACTTTGTGAATTTATTATTGACTTGTATTATATTTTTTTAGTGTTTTGTGCTACGTGGATTTATCAATTGTCCTTTTTGTAGTATTTTATCATTTATTAGTCACAGTTATATACATATTTATTTTTTATTCTCTGATCATATTTTATAAGAATAACTTTGTGAATTTATTATTGACTTGTATTATATTTTTTTAGTGTTTTGTGCTATGTGGATTTATCAATTATCATGGAGGAGGTTTTTTTTATACTTTAATGGTTTTATTCTATTTTGTGTTGTGAATTATTTTGTTTGTTGGTGATTTTTATTGCATAATTCATTTATAAACCACAATGCTCTAAAAAATAGAGAGTACTTTGTTATTGTGAGAAATGAAAATAACAAATCTCATTTGTCAGATTCTAGTTAATAAAAATCAATGGTTTAGATTAAAATATGTCAAGTACAATGAACGCATATGAGGTTGAAGATGATTAGCCAACTTTATTATTTTTCCATTTGAAAATAATCACATATGTACAAAATTACTAAATTAGTCAAATAACAAGTTACAAAATTGCATCGCCAAAAGGGGGGAAGTTTTAAAAAGGTAATGACAAGTTTAATAGCAATACCATAAGTTTGTGATACATTCAAATAAGATTTTGATTATAAAAGGTGATCTTTTGTCTCAACTTTGGTGAAGGCAAAATATAATTATAACGAACTGGAATTTGTAATATTTGTGTAAAACTAAATGAGTATATTTTTGCTAATTTCCAAATATTACATTGACAATGAATAACAATATTAAAAATGATACAAACATGCGCGACGCGTCTGAATGCTCGAGTATTTTACTAGGGTTTAGGGTTTTACGGTGGTATAAGTGGACATTATACATTTTAACCGACAACGTGTTTAGAGCATGTTTTGGAGCATAGAGTTGCTATCTTCATAAAAGGTTGACATTGTATATATAAAAGTTAACTTCCTTGTTCAACTTATCTCAAATGTTTATGAACACTTAAACAACTCTCTTTTTGTGGCATCAACATACCCAAACTATTTAATGCAGATATAATTTCCCATTATCACTAATGAATTATTCAAAAGGTATTTACAGATTCATATATCTAACCTACATTGCAATTTTAGTCCTTGAGTTTTTGCAATAATTTTACTTTGTAGTGCAAATATTACAACTATTTATATTCAATATCGTAAGCATGTAATTATTTTTTAAAACACTTATAACATATTTTAGATGCGATATTTGAAGATTCAGTTATATTAGATTGATGCATTGTTCATTACCAATTAAAGATAAACCTAAGTCAAACATAAAGTTTTAACTCGATCTCAAAAAGTTGATAAACATGTGCTACAACAAAATTTATGGCTAGAGACACACTAGAGTTCCAATTCCCCAATGTTAATCTTCATAGTGCATATATGACCCAAAGATGTTACTATGACTTGGATTTAAGAAAAAATTTACTTTAGATGTTACTTTTGTTTTTTGCTTCCATTATGTATCTTATATATGTTAAATTGATTGAATTTCATGCGTTGAACTATGTTAAATTGATTGAATTTCATGCGTTTGAACTATTATATTATATAATATGGTTGTTAAATTTTAACTATTTGTATCATAACTTTTTTTTACTATGATGATCTACATTATTTTCATCCCTATCTTTCAATTGTTGTGAAATAAAATTAAAGAACTCATTTTGATTAACATTTCTATAACGTCAAACTGAAATAATATAAGTAAAGACACAAAACAATATATATTTGTAAACTATCAAGTGGTAAGGACTTAAGCTTAAATAATGCAAAGTCTTCGATTTTTTTTTTATCTTCATTTTTCTTGAGTTAATTGGTACAACATAATTAGCTCGAGTTCTTAAAACAAATTTTCAATACCACCGTCCCTCGAATTGCAATACATACATCAGTCTTATTTTAACTAACTCAACAAAGCCCTCAAGTGGAGTTAGGTTTTGGAGGAAGAAAAAAATTAGGGAATCTCATTTTTACCGTGAACTATATTGTCAAGTTCTTATTATTTTACAAGTCAAACACTCCTAATATAATTTATTAAGAGACACAACACAAATTTAAAATTATATATCATTCTTTTAGTAATGATTACAATAAATTGATAGACTAATGCGTTTTTTGTTTGTAATTTACTAGCGTTCACATAAGCACTCTCATGCTTGTCTATCTATTTTTTACTATGCTAACGCGGACATGTATTTTATTATATTTTTTTATGTAATATTTGATTATCATTTATAAGTTATTGATATATTTTATATGGTTACCAATAATATAGTATGATTTATTATTGTTTACACAAATATATACACCAAATTTAAATTTAAAGCAAATTGATCGTAAGTGGTTTGCAAACTCCATATTTTTATTTATGGTTTTATGGATGAATTTGACAGTAAGCATTTAGTTAATTAAAAATCATATTAAATAAAAAAAATGGTAATGATAATTTAAAAATTTAAAAATTTAAAAATTTAAAATATGCTACACCATATAAAAAAGATATCGCATTTATTGTAGTTATAGATAACAATCAACACCTTTATTTTTGTTTAAAGACTAAATTGAATCCAATACCCCTTCTATCTCATATCACACTTTAGTAAAATAAATGGAACATTAACTTTATCAAATCTCTCTTATTAAACATTTATGTATGTATTCACTATTATTTGTTTAGACACTTAAATCATATTTTAGAGACTATATATCTCAAGTACATTAGATTGATGTTTTATTCGTTACTCAAACCGAGACGAATCTAAATCAAGCAAAATGTTTCGACTCTCCAAAAGTTAATTTGGATTTAAGTTTATTTTTAGTTGTTTTTTTTAATTTTTTAATTCTATTTTCCCTCTCTTTTTTTT